>OX243811.1:23326321-23891321 GCA_945859605.1 Lumbricus rubellus
ACTCATGCATGCTTTCTATATTGAGCATTATCATTACACGTATACATGCATGTAGATCGCAATTCAGGCGCTACATAAAGAATCCATGCATTGAATTGCATGGGAGTCCACCAAATGACAGCGTGTGTGATAACCGTTGGCATCTAATTCTGTAGAAAATGCAACATTCTTATAATTATAGTCGATATTGGAAAGATGTAATATTCAGTATAAACATAGGGGAGGGGTGTGTGAGTTGGGGTGGGGGAATTAGGTTCAAGAGTTCCTACATTTCAAATGATTGATGATATAAAGCCATGGCATTGAAGTCACGCTTTCGTCAGACATTTTCATCATGCAGACGAGTCTTTCTGGCTATTGCATAGGCCTATATTATGCCCATAATAATATTAAGTGCGGGACTTCCCTCGGAGTCCTTGATATATTGTATATAGCCTATAGCTAAAATGTGTTGGTCTAGAATCGACAAAACTGCTTTAAATTAAAATCTGTCAAATATTTCGTGAGACGTGATGGTGTAGTGGGTATACACGTTCCCTGTCTTGCAGCCGGAGTGTTGCAGGTTCGAATCTACCTCAAGCTGCCTCATGAGGCTCGTAGGAACCTTGACCAAGTCCGTCACTCGCAGTTGCTCATGCGCTTGGGCGTGAAACTCCGATTAAGTGTCCGCGCTGTAGTCGGGAGCCCTTCTGAGTAGCAATCTTGAAGAGGCGCTATAACAAGTGCACATGCATACATTTCGATCTCACTGTTCGCACAGTTGTGTAAAATTAATTACATGAGCAGCGACAATAATTACCTAGTAACCTATAGATAGCCTACATACAGTTAAGTCTTTTCCAGATAGTGCAAGACTTCGTAAACAATTTCAATTCTTGGTATAATTTCATTTAACTGATTTAAGTGATGAAGACTAAGAGCATAGACTAAATGAAGAATTGACAATGATCATCATCATCATCATCATCATGTTCTATATGAACGCGAGCAACGCTACTTGCAACAATTGCTGACGTGAAGAGCTCTGAGTAGTCATTTATATTCATATTTTACTCCTAAATTGTTTAAACAACATCACTTCCAGTGAACATTGCGCCACGAGGGTCTTAGCGGCACGGCAGAATTTACGCACTAACTGTACGCCCTAAGTATCAAGGGGCGGGAGAACCTCAAGACTCAAGTGTATAGTTATAAACGCGTATGTACGGGTCTGTGTGTGTACGTTCGTAGCCGATCACTGGAATCTTAGGACCGCCTCGTGCGTAGCTAGGCCCGAAATTTATCGCACCCGGCATTCCGACTTCCTTGCTCGCGGCACAATCTCCGTCTAAATAGACTCGAAAGATATGTATGCGAGTATACAACATACATACAATAGACCTATTAGGCGTGCTTCCGTTGTTAGGAAGGAGGCATCGGCCAACGTAGCATGGCAGGGTTGGCCGCCGGAGCCGCAGGGGGTTGCTTGCAAGGCACTTAGACACAATTATTTACCCCTTGCTGGTCGAGGCTTGTAATCGTTTTGAATGAATCGGAGATGAATATTATTATCAACCCACAGAAACGATTGAATTCTAGCGATAGGTATACAATGTACACCGTCGAAATCAATGTCTGCCGTTACGTTTTCTCACTGACCTTCTGACTGTCCATCTCCACCGTCCTGTATATGAGTGCATAATTATGGGTCTCTTCTCTTTTTCGCATCTGTGTGTGTGTGTGTTGTGTGTGTGTGTGTGTGTGTGTGTGTGAGTGTGTGAGTGTGTTGCATGTGTGTGTGTGTGTGTGTGTGTGTTGTGTGTGTGTCTTGTGTGAGTGTTGTGTGTGTGTGTGTGTGTGTGTGTAGGTGTGTGTGTGTAGGTGTGTGTGTGTGTTAGAGATTGGTCAAGTCAACAGATTGGTTTTGTCGGTCAGTAAATTGGTCAGTCAGTTTGGTTAGTCAAATTGGTTGGCTCATTTGTAAATTGGTCCGTTGGTTGGCTGGTCGGGTTGGTTGGCTGGTCGGGTTGGTTGGCTGGTCGGGTTGGTTGGCTGGTCGGGTTGGTTGGCTGGTCGGGTTGGTTGGCTGGTCGGGTTGGTTGGCTGGTCGGGTTGATTGGCTGGTCGGGTCGGTTGGCTGGTCGGGTCGGTTGGCTGGTCGGGTCGGTTGGCTGGTCGGGTTGGTTGGCTGGTCGGGTTGGTTGGCTGGTCGGGTTGGTTGGCTGGTCGGGTTGGTTGGCTGGTCGGGTTGGTTGGCTGGTCGGGTTGGTTGGCTGGTCGGGTTGGTTGGTCGGGTTGGTTGGCTGGTTGGGTAGGTTGATAGGTTGGCCTATCTGAAAATTGGTTGATCATGTTGGTCATGTTGATCATGTTGGTCAGTTTGGCTGGTCGGGTTGGTTGGCCTGTCTGAAAATTTCATCAGTCAGCTTGGTTGCTCGGGTTGGTTGGTCGGGTTGGTTGGTCGGGTTGGTTGGTCGGGTTGGTTGGTCGGGTTGGTTGGTCGGGTTGGTTGGTCAGGTTGGTTGGTCGGGTTGGTTGGTCGGGTTGGTTGGTCGGGTTGGTTGGTCAGGTTGGTTGGTCGGGTTGGTTGGTCAGGTTGGTTGCTCGGGTTGGTTGGTCGGGTTGGTTGGTCGAGTTGGTTGGTCGGGTTGGTTGGTCGGGTTGGTTGGTCGGGTTGGTTGGTCGGGTTGGTTGGTCGGGTTGGTTGGTCGGGTTGGTTGGTCGGGTTGGTTGGTCGGGTTGGTTGGTCGGGTTGGTTGGTCGGGTTGGTTGGTCGGGTTGGTTGGTCGGGTTGGTTGGTCGGGTTGGTTGGTCGGGTTGGTTGGTCGGGTTGGTTGGTCGAGTTGGTTGGTCGGGTTGGTTGGTCGGGTTGGTTGGTCGGGTTGGTTGGTCGGGTTGGTTGGTCGGGTTGGTTGGTCGGGTTGGTTGGTCGGGTTGGTTGGTCGGGTTGGTTGGTCGGGTTGGTTGGTCGGGTTGGTTGGTCGGGTTGGTTGGTCGGGTTGGTTGGTCGGGTTGGTTGGTCGGGTTGGTTGGTCGGGTTGGTTGGTCGGGTTGGTTGGTCGGGTTGGTTGGTTGGGTTGGCTGGTCGGGTTGGTTGGTCGGGTTGGTTGGTCGGTTTGGTTGGTCGGGTTGGTTGGTCGGGTTGGTTGGTCGGGTTGGTTGGTCGGGTTGGTTGGTTGGGTTGGCTGGTCGGGTTGGTTGGTCGGGTTGGCTGGTCGGGTTGGCTGGTCGGGTTGGCTGGTCGGGTTGGTTGGTCGGGTTGGTTGGTCGGGTTGGTTGGTCGGGTTGGTTGGTCGGGTTGGTTGGTCGGGTTGGTTGGTTGGCTTGGCTGGTCGGGTTGGTTGGTCGGGTTGGCTGGTCGGGTTGGCTGGTCGGGTTGGCTGGTCGGGTTGGTTGGTCGGTCGCCTATAGGTAGATTGGATTTGCCAGTCGGTGATAAAATGAATGTTGGTATACGTAATTTGGTCTGTCAGAAGATTTGGTCATTTGGTCAGTATATCTATAAATTGAAGTGACGAGCAGATGCTTGTTGCTGTTTAACGACACTGTGTCATATCAAAGATGATTAGTGTCGCCCTCCTCTTTTGTCCAGGCCTAGGACTGGCAATGTCGGAGTACAAACAGTGGCGGAGTCGAGGCTATAGCTGATAGCATTTCATGTATATTCCATGTTGTATCAATATATCAATATATATATATCTATATATATATATATCAATATATATATATCAATAGATATCTAATATATATATATATAGATCTATTGACGAAGCAGCGGGTGGGTGGTTCGATCGTAAATGACCCAACGCTAGAGTGAGCCACAACGAAGAAGCGCCCTTTGCCGCTCAGTTTACACAACACCCTTTGAAGTGCATCCGCCCTCTTTGCTACTCCATCATCATTATTATAAGCTTATGCTATAGTATATATATATATATATAATATATATATGTATGTGTATACGTAAAACTATGTATATATATATACATGTAGCCGATGAATGAGCATCTCATGAGAATCCATGCAGCTAATGATGTCGAAAAGAGAGATGCAACTCATCGCTTAACGCAAAGAAATTTATGGTGTCGGGGTGAAAAGTTGTGTGGGTGGTACTCTATGGGGGGGGGGGGGGGGGTCGAATTAAGCAACAGTTACTGGCGAAAAGCATTCTACGGCGCTTTAGAAGTAAATTTCTTCTAACCTTACAAAGATTTTAGCTAAGTTTAACAGCTATATACGCAACATATAGCCGATAGCCGCACGTATTTATGTCTATATTTATGTCTTCTATGAAGAAGAAAGTGCATCATGTATATTTTTCTATGTATGTATGTATGTATGTATGTATGTATGTATGTATGTATGTATGTATGTATGTATGTATGTATGTATGTATGTATGTATGTATGTATGTATGTATGTATGTATGTATGTATGTATGTATGTATGTATGTATGTATGTATGTATGTATATGTTTGTTTGTATGTATGTATGTATGTATGTATGTATGTATGTATGTATGTATGTATGTATGTATGTATGTATGTATGTATGTATGTATGTATGTATGTATGTATGTATGTATGTATGTATGTATGTATGTATGTATGTATGTATGTATGTATGTATGTATGTATGTATGTATGTATGTATGTATGTATGTATGTATGTATGTATGTATGTATGTATGTATGTATGTATGTATGTATGTATGTATGTATGTATGTATGTATGTATGTATGTATGTATGTATGTATGTATGTATGTATGTATGTATGTATGTATGTATATGTCCAGATTGCACACCCACAACCATTGACCTGAAAAATCTTGCATCTAGACAGAGGGCCACCAGGATCACTCATAGGGGTTGGCGAAATTTCTTTTTTTCACACCTACAACACAGTCAGTTGCAGCTGTTCATCTTAAATCTTGCAGCTAGACAGAGAGGGCCACCACGATCACCCCGCCCCAATCTAGCCCCCACACAGCCCCGTAGCACATATTCTGACGACCTATTTAGTCATTTCCCGGGCTTATTTGCCCAAAAAACAGACTCGCCCGAAATTGAGGGGCATTTGCCCCCTCTTGACCTCCACCTCCTTAGTATGCCTATGCCTATGTGAAATTACTTAAGTAAAATAGCAAATCAAATACTAAGCAGCACAATATACATTACATTGTACATACTATGGAAAGTGTTTGCTCTTCATTTAATATAGCATATCCTTGACTGGAACGTTATGATGCTCTGCATGAGAAATGTTTATTAGCTACTTACATGTTTTATCAATATAATGCATTGTGATGACGAGGTTGTACGGTTGGATTTACAAACATAGATTATATACACATTTATGCCTACAAATATAATATATAAATATATGTATATATATACAAGTATAAAATTGTATATGTATATATATACATGTGTATATATATATGTATATATTCGATGGTTGATGTGTGTAAACATAAGGCTACATACAGGTGGAATGGATATATAATTCCAGGCTATAATATACACTACAGACCACGTCTCTATCCGTGGAATGTCTTTATTTGCTTTTATTTACACGGAATAGAACAGCCGCAGGGAATAATTCATCCCTCACGTTCCTTCCCGTTTCTCCCTCCTCCTCTTCCTCCGCTTCCACGGTCCACCACCTCCTCTTCCTCCTCCTGCTCCTCATTCTTGTCTTCCTCCTCCACCCTCTTCTACAGCTTCTCCTCCTCTTTCTCCTCCTCCTCCAATACTCCTATTGCCATTCTTCCTCCTCCCCTCCTCCGCTTTCTCCTCCTTCTCCTCCTCTTCCTCCTTCTTTTCCTCCTCCTCGTCTTCCTCTTCTTCTTCCTCGTCCTCCTCTTTCTTTTCCTCCTCTTCCTCCTCCTTCTCCTCTTCCTCTTCTTCCTCTTTCTCCTCTTCCTCTCCTCCTCTTCCTCCTGCTCCTCCTCATCTTTCTCCTCTTCCTTCTCTTCATCTTTTTCCTCCACCTCCTCCTCCTCCTTCTCCTCCTCTTCCTCCTCTTCCTCCTCTTCCTCCTTCTTCTGGTCTTCCTCGTCTTCCTCTTCTTCCTCCTCTTTCTTTTCCTTCTATTTATCTTCCTTCTCCCTTTCTTCCTCTTCTTTCTCTTCCTCCTCTTCCTCCTCTTCCTCCTGCTTCTCCTCCTCTTTCTCCTCTTCTTTCTCTTCATCCTCCTCCTCCTTCTCTTCCTCTTCTTCCTCCTCTTCATCTTCTTTCTCCTCCTTCTCCTCCTCCTCCTCCTCGAATTCCTTCTCTTCCTCCTCTTTATCCTCTTTCTCATTCTCCCCTCTTCCTCCTCTCCCTCCTTTCCCTCCTCTTCCTTTTCTTCCTTCTCTTCCTCCTCCTCTTTCTCCTCCTCCTCCTCCTCCTGAAGTGTTCTTTCTACTCTATAATGCCGGTTCTCATCGTTTAGTCAATCCTCATCTTTTCAACATTATACAGTCATACCTCCATGATCCATTCACTTTCGACCATTTCTTCTTCTCCTTTTCGCTCCATCTTATTCTTCTTCTTTCGTCATCCGCATCCATTTCCATCCTTTCTGCGTATTGTTCTAACTCGTAGGCTATATATTATATTATATATAATTTTATATATTATATATATATCGTTGGCTCTTCTTTCTCCTTCTTTCCTGCTCCTCCTCCTCCTCTTGCCCTTCCCGCTCCTTTCGATTCCTCCATTCGTTTTCTTCCTTCTCCACCGCGCTCAAATAATCCATCCACGAATCCATCCAGTTTTCAACACACATTTGTGTAATTGCACAGCGTTTAACGGTCATGATTCGGCACACACACGCACGCACAAACACTCAAGCGTACATCCACTAGCACCCCTTCAAGCAATCGTACCGCAAGTGTATATATATATATATATATATGTGCATATATATATATATGCGCTGGCTTACATATAAACGGGTGTGTGTATCATCTTAGACTTTGTGTGTGTACGTATCTTGGAATCCCTGCGGAGAAACTTAGCGTTGATAAAGGAAACGTGGAACGCCGATGGTATCAATGCTTTTTCGTAGTTCGATAGTTTACTAGTGCAAGGCTCTGCAGGCTGCAGTGTGTGCAACAGCATCAGCAGCAGCATCAGCATCAACAGCAGGAGGCTGATTCTGCTTCTGCTTCTACAGCAGTAGCAGCTGCACATTGAGCACAACGAGCTCAGTGATTATGATGATGGCAGAGAAGAAGAATTCTCTATAAAGCCTCTCTATAGAATAACTGAGAATAACTGAGAATATAGGCTATCCAAAAGAAAGATCCATAAAGAGCATGCATGTATATCTAAATCATAGAATAGCTCAGGATAGCAAGTAACTGACTTAGAATAACCGGTCTAATAATATTTAAGAGGATTTCTCTAGAAAGCCTCTCTATAATAATATTCTTATAGAAAATGGCTTCCATTGAATGGCCTATGAATGGCCTGGACAGTGGACAATGACCTGTAAAATATATCAATAGAGAACCTATGGGGCATCTCACAATAATCCGTCGAATTAATTATTAATAACCTTTTTAACAGCATAGAAAAATACTGCGGAATAAATCAAAGAATATCAGCAGAATAGTTTGAAATGATCCATATAATTTATCTCGGAATAATATAGAATAACACGAAACAACAAAAATAGCCAGCTTAAGTAACTTATCACTGAATCGATAATCCTTGTGGCCACGTATACGTATACAAACGAACAGCTATAGCCTACTTTGATATCTGCCATGTTATAACAAATTATGAAACGCAACCTGGCTAAATAGTAAACGTTTGTGTGGCTTAATTTCAAGAGCGTCAGAAAATGTAAATATGAGATATATAAATAGTGCGGATCTATGCAACGTATGCATTGCATAGTATACATAATAATATGTTTTTTATAGTAGAAATGTTATATATGTACGTTTCTTTGAAAGATATATTTCATAGACGCATCTATGTGGACAAGAAAAACAAAAGGAACGTCTGATATACATGTATGCCGAGCGCTCTGAGAAGTCTGACCGACCAACCGTCATGGATCGCGTTTCGAGGCGAGTCTGCATGTATACGAAAGAATGGATACGTGGAGAGAAGGACGAAGATGGCAGAGGATATAGGGGAGAAGGTATGGAGAGGAAAGAACAGTCGGTTAGAGGAAAAGTGGAAAGGCATGCAACGAGAGGAGGAGGAGGAGGAGGAGGAGGAGGAGGAGGAGGAGGAGGGAATTGAACAGAGCCGGTGAGAAGAGGTGGAGGAGGAGGCAAGGGTATTAGGAAATGAGAGGGGAAGGGGTGGAGAAGGAAGAAGGGAAGAAGAAAGAAGGAGGGAGAGGTCTACTGATATAGACGATTGGTATACAGTGTTTTGAAATCAGATACGAAAAGGATTCGCAAAATCTTATAAACTGAGAAGACGGTTGTGCATTCTCATACTTTAAATGCATGGCGTAGGTTATATAGATTATATAATTATAATTATAGTCATTATTATAATTCAGCAACGACTTATTGCTTATTACTCCCGATGTAATAACGATGAATGCGCAGGGAGGATGTGAACAGGATGTCAGGAACAGAATCAAAGTAGCGTGGCAGAAGTGGAGAGAATTATCAGGAGTGCTGTGCGACTTCAAAATGCCAACCCACCTAAATGGAAAAATCTACAAAACAATGATAATGCTATATGGAGCAGAGGCCTGGGCGTTAACGAAAAGGGACGAGGGACTGCTGGAAAGAACAGAGATGAGAATGCTGCGATGGATGCTTGGAATATCACTGAAAGACAGGAAGCGAAGTGACGACATCAGGAAGAAGCTCGGTGTGGCGTGCATCACTGACAAGGCACGAGAGACCAGGCTGAGGTGGTATGGACACGTAATGAGAAAAGAGGAGAACAGCTGTGTAAAAAGAATCATGCAAGCGGAGGTATATGGTCGACGCAGTCGGGGACGACAGAAGAAAAGATGGGAAGACGTCATACAACAGGACCTGAAGCTGCTCAAAATGAAGAAGGAAGACACTGGAAACAGAGACAAGTGGAGGAGAAGGATCCGAGTGACTGACCCCTCGCCAGAGGGAATAATTCTAGCCTGAAGGGTTGGATGGACTCCCGATGTAATAAGAACTATGTGACTAATCTGACAAAAAAAATCAGTCTTATTTGCAAGACGCGCCATAGCCTATATTTAGAAAATGGTTAAAATGTGATACACATGCATGGCCGCGCACTATATACCGGGTAAGGTTAGTGCGGACATGCACGGGCGCTGCAGTGTGAACAGCTCTCCAACGTTCCAGCGAACCTCTTCTGTGAAGTGTGAACCAACCGGTCTACCACTCATATTATATTTATTACAGCGGAACCAGAGACGAATTAAGGCATGTTCATTGTTCAACAGAAGAGCAAAAGAAACAAATTTCAGTAGTTTATTATTGTAATATGTTAATTCGAATTGTGAAAAGGGCAAACAAAACTCAGAACAAATTATTCGAAACCACTCATTTTAATAGACCTATATGATATATTCAACTTTCGAATACGTGTGGGGCTCTTTTGTTTTTCAAGCATCCGGCTGATTCATGTAAAAAATCAGCGTGAATTTCGATTGAGACATACTTGTACTTGCTTGTTTAAACACTTACTAGCTTACCTCGCCCGACCGGAACTCAAGTGCTATGTCACGCATTATACAATGACGCAATCTCTTGTGTAGGCGTATACACTGCACACCAGAGGTTGTCAACGTGCACGCTCTAATCCGTTTTATATATTTCTACTTAGTAAATATAATGTCGTAACAATTACAAAAGTTCATGTAACAACAAAGCTATCGCCCTTGCAGCAAGTCAGTAACTTGAATCACTTGATTATGAACAAAGCTGATGACGTAACATTAGTGTTTGCACTTTGCAGAACAAAGAGATATCGTCATTATACGGATTTATACATACCCCTAACAACATAACACTGTACAGAATTAATGACGTAACAGTAGTGTTGTAGACCAAGGAGATGTTGTCATAATAGTAGACCTACTGTTGTATCAGCAACTTGCCCATAAGGAAGTTAGTGCAAATTGCATGACAAGGATAAGCCGTCACATTATACAATAGTCGACAGAACAAATTTATAATGAGCAACATCATGTGCAATAAAATCAGTGACGTAATTATAGTGTTTTTAACAAAGAGATGTCATTGTCACATGCACCAAAAAGTCCATATACAGCACAAAGCCTATAATTATATATAGGCTATACACACGTTTCATGTGTCTTTTTGTTGTGATTCTGTGGAGCGATTTCAGGGTCACTACATTTGTTTGTTTATTCGGCCCTGTGCGGGTCCCTCAAAACCGCGGGTCCAGGTGCTGGTTATATGAAGTGAATTTTTCAGTCTCTATGGGTTTGACTGAGAGTGATTGTATGTTATATTAATATGCTTCAAACGCATAAAAATATAATATGCGATCTTTATAAAAAAATTAATGGCGTTATATATAGACAGGGGCGGATACAGAACTTTTCGAAGGGGTCAAAATTTTCGACCTTGCATGAGTCGGAAAATTTTCGTTCATCTTTGGCCGAAAAACGAATGACCTTTTTTAGTCATTTGATCGACCAACTGCCTTGAACATGTGTCATTTTTCCAAGCCAATTTTTCCAACACAAACTTAAAGTTTGTGTCATTTTAAATGACGATTTTGCACATGCCATTTAAAATGGTACAAGGAACTTAAATTGTAAAAAATGAATTATGCCTCGTTTTGGTCAGACGCGTAACAGCTTTTTTGCTTGCATCAATGAATTTCTGTAGCGCATTTTCAGAATATCTCTAAAGGGCTGCACGCATGGCTGTTTATAGCTGATCTTAGCAGGCGCTACTTGGGCATATATATATATATATATATATATATATATATATATATATCGTTCGAATATGTGGGGTGATCTCGAAAAGGTTCAATGAAACGGTTCGTTTATGTACTGTGGAAGGTAGAGCTTTAATATCAAAGTAATCAATGCTCTTGACGAGATAAAGATCTGTGGTGCCAGCCAAATAGCTTTACAGCCTCATTAACGGCTCTGCTTTGCTTTAGTTGTAAAACCAGGCTGTCTTAATAGCACCCACAATGTACTATAATTCTGTCCACCACATTGTGTCTCACTGGGTATTCCACAGATGCCATTCTAACTGTTCCTCTGGCACCAGAACAGAGGCCTCCCTTTGTCTCTCTGACTTCTCAACAGAGGCATTCTTTGTTTCATATAACGTCTGGGTCAAATACGGAAGGCTGGGAGTCTGGGACCAGCCCCAGGGTTAAGAAATTAAGGCAGTGGTTTTCAATCGGGGTTATAACGCGGGCGTTGACCAGGTGTTCCGCGACAGTTTGATATGAAATTTTATAACACAAACTGAAATCACAAAAGTATTAGCAGCGAGTCAAATTATTTAACAGCTTTTCAGTCATTAAGTAACTTAAAGTAACATTATTTTTTGATGGTTTAGCTGCATTGTCTCCTATTTGTCTATTGTCCATTGATAAGTTTTTCTGATGATCTTTGTGTGTGTTCCTGTAATTGAATGAACTGCCATGGCTGTCATGCTCTATTTGTTATTAAAAATAATTTTTACACGATTAGGCCTACTGGGTGGTTCTATTAGCGTAATTGTCCATCTCTTCTGGATCTCCCATTGATAACCAAATAACTTGAAATAATTGAGGTAAAATATTATGTTCACTGCCAATATTGTATCATCTTGTTGGTTCAGGAAATAAATAAATAAAATATTGTGGGAACGTATGGTTTGTTTCTCTATGAATGAATCTGCGCAATACTAAGTCAGAAGTCTTGTTATTCGGAAGAAACATGCATCAAATCGGAATCTATACAGATGGGCTGTATAGGGCCTACGTTTCCTACGGCATGTCTTTCAGACAGACAATTTTTTATCATTGTATCATGGTTTTGAACTCTTTGGACGCTCTATTAAGCAAGCCCTGAGGAATGGACTATAAAGACGATAGCAACAATTCTGTTAAGTCACGAATACAATCTTATCGGGCACTATATTCTTCGAATGCATGGATAGACTTTGTAGCATCGGCTAGAAGACCTACCAATGAACTGGCGATTCTTCGAAAACATCACCATCGTGAAGCGAGCATCAGGATTCAGGAGCGCTTATAGGCCTAATAGTCGCTGCTTATAACTGACTGTTTTGGCTTATCCTGATTCTGTGACAGTAAATCAACATCAACTGTCTATTTTAGCATCAATAACATGACGGATGGGTGACATGCAGCTCATGGTTGCCGCAACTTTATTACATTATTATTAGTAATTTTTTATTATTACTTCTGTGTATTATTTTACATTTCTGACCTGTAACCTGGTGCGGTATGTCACATGGAATTGTCTTACTTTGAATTAAACTAATATCATCATTCTTAACAATAATTATTAGGCTATTACTTTCCCATTGGAATCTGACGAGTACCAGACCAACGACAGGCTTCGTTATTTTTCTTTTGATCAGCTAAATTTAAAGAGGCTCCAGTGCATGGTCATTTCTCATTCAGAGGTGGCGAATTCACAAATTTTTTAACATGTAAAGCCGAAGCCTGCTTCACCGAATCCTTAATCGATAGGGTCTTAACTCGCTATTTTGCTTTTCGGAAATCACATGAGATGTGTGAAACAAAAACGAGATGGTCGTTAAGTTCTATTGTGACAGAAGCACTATTTCAGGTGCAGAGATGTAAGTTTGTGGCTTGCATTCAAACAGAGCTGATCTCCCCATGTAAGCTGCAAACTCTCTGCTCCATGCACTGTCCATAATAATCATGCAGGCAGAATTTTTTAAATAAACTTGTGAAGGATTCTCTATAAGACAACACACAAGTCACAAGCCTACTTCGCTCCTGTCTTCCTTCCATACTTCCTTCATTTCCTCCTTCCTTTATTCCTTCCTTCCACCCTCTCTACGCCCACCGATATAACCAATGACCATACGCAACACAATGTAGTTTTCTGTTTTCATAACATTGATCCAGAATACGGAGTACTTCAGTTTTGCAATATTCTATCCATGTGTGTGTATAATATGTGTGTGCACATAATGTGCGTGCACATGTGTGTGTAGTAGTAGAGGAGGCAAGATAAAGGAGAAAGGGATGTATTGAAGAGAAGATTTCAATGGGTGGATTCCAAGTTTCCTCTTTAGTGCAACGTTATTATGCTGGTACTGTAGTGGTACCAACATCATTCTGCCATGCATTCGCATCGACAACTGCATGAGACATGCTCGACGACTTGAGCTCTTAATGCACACTGCAGGCAAAAGACAAGTAGTGCAATTATCAATCAGCTTCCGTTCTACGCTGAAATAGAAGTGGGAGCTTGGTGAGGAGATCAAGAGGTAGACGAAGAAAAGGAGCAGAAGGAAGTTTGAAGTAAAAAAATAGGGGAAGAAAGAGAAGGAGAAGAAGGAGGAGAGGGAGGAGAAAAAAGAAGAGGAGGAGGAGGAGAAGAAGGATGAGAATATCATGAGATGGACGACGACGAGGAGGAGGAGGAGGAGAAGAAAGAAGAGGCGTAGAAGGAGAAGGAGAAGGAGGAGGAGGAGGAGGAGGAGGAGGAGGAGGAGGAGGAGGAGGAGGAAGAGGAGGAGGGTAAAAACACGAAGTCAAATCGAGTGGAAAAACCTTAGCTATAAGTCCTGTTGAGATGGAGTGTGTGCTTAGTGTGTCGGAAGACCATAGTCTGTATAATGCTGCAGTGTCTCCGGTTCTTGGAGGATTTGTTTTGGTGCCACAGTGTCTAGGATCTTCGGCGCCGAGGATTCCCTGCCTCAGGAGCCGAGGCGTCTGCTACTGCTGCTGCTGCTGAAACTGAAGCCTGATGGACGGCGGACGGACGGAAGGGATGGATTCACCGTTCAAGAGCTTCAGCAGCAGCAGCAGCAGCAGCCGGGTCTTCTTAAGCCTGGAGCAACGAGTCACGTATGGAATCAAGGATGGATAGATGGATGGACGGCGGAGGAGAGGATGGACGAATGAATATGTGGGTAGATTGTGTATGTAGATGGTGTGGCGGATGAATGAATGAGTGAATGATTGAGTGAATGAATGAAGGAGTGAATGAATTAATGAGTGAATGAATGAGTGAATGGATCGTTGGCTCAAAGAATGAGTTCGTGAATAGATGGATGATGGATGACTCAGTAGATGTATAATTAACTGGTGAATAGTCGGATGGGTAATGCGAACGAATGGGTGAATATTTGGGCATAATCGTGAGGATGAGAGAAAGAAGGAGTGAATGGACGAATGGATGGATGTATGTGACGTGCCGTGATTTATCTTCCTCACTCGGCCGCTGGGAGCGCTCTAACAGGAAGCACGCTGATGGACCAGCGCTTTCCTCCTCATGAGTTGGCTTCTGCGGTGGATGAGCGATGGCCGATGGGGGAGGGCCGATGGGGGAGGGCCGATGGGGGAGGAGACGGTGTGGGTGGGGGAAGTGGCCCGCCGAAGGGGCAGATGTTAACAACACACAGAGAAGTTGAAAGCGGCTTCGGATGGGGTGGGAGGGTGTTGCGGAGGCGCTGGATACGGCAGCAGCAGCAGCGAGAGAGAGAGTGTGTGATGGGTGATGGGTGATGGGTAGCTTCTCCTGCTAATGGATGGTGGCTAAACACACGCGCACACGCGCGCGCCGCGGCTCTTTCAAGAAGACAAACGCAAGAATCGGGAAGAAGAGGAAGAAGAAGAACCGGCGTCGAATGCACTCGGTTCACTGGTGGGGCCTGTCACGCTTGATTAATGGCCTGACAAACTGCGAGGTCCTGCCAATTCTCATCTCCCGGCATCTCCCTCTCCCTCTCCCACTCCCACTCTCACTCCCTCTCTCTCCCACTCCCTCTCTTTCTCCCTCTTCCTCCTCCATCTCTCTCCCTCTCCCACTCCCACTCCCACTCCCACTCTCTCTTTCTGTCTTTATTTATATAGATGTGTCTTTACCTATCTATCTTCCTATTCGTCTTAAGTCGTCGTCGGCTCCATTCGATGCTACTCGCATAATTATTATATGTATCATCATTAGTGGACTTCTCGCATCTCTTCTTCCCGTTGGTGGCGCACGGTATACGCGCTTGCGAGTGCACTCTAGCGAGGGTCACTTCCCACTATAGTCTTCATTCCTGGACATTGCTCAAGCACGATCAAAGTTAAACTACACGGCAGCAAGTTTTAGAGCGCATGAATTAAGGGTGTCATGCAAATACCCTGATACATATATTATATATAATGCACATATTCAGGGCGGGCCAAAACGACCATCAGTTTTTGAAAATATCTTGGCCAGAATCAGGCCTACGAATTTTCAAATCACGGTTAAAGGCAATTCATATCTACGTACAACAGTCAGATTTCACCAAATTATTTGAAACATGCTAAAAGTCATATCACTTTTAGTGAGTCCTATGTTTTGACGATCCAAAAACATACATCAATAAAAACTATAAAAAAAACAATTTTAATAAGTCACATCTAAATAATTTTCTTCAAATAATTTTCATATTGCCAGGTAATCATTATCATTATCATTATTATTATGTAGAAAAGAAACACTAAGCAGCGTAGCTGCACTGTGAGATCATTAGAGCAAGATGACTATCGAGTTGGCAAAAAAAATTCAGATTAATTATTTTTGCCATTAAAACAATGAAATCCAAATTTCTAACAAATTAAAATGCCCAAGATGTCAATGGCAGACAAAATTTCAGACACTTTATGAACAAGGTATTGGAGCTAAAGGCTATGATCAATTAATCATCCCTATAACTGATGATCAGTGAATGCAGAGAAAATTTAAGAGTGAAATTGAGAGTTAATAAAATGTGCCGTTGATGAAAGGAGACAGGCTAAACGTCAAAATCACAGTAGGCTGTGTTGGCCCACTGGTTTCATTCCTCAAATATATACTGCAGTTGTAAAAGTTGCTAACATTGAATCCGAAACCCCAAAACTACTATGACAACGATGAGGACTTTTGATAATCACCCCCCGAACAATATTATTACCCCCCCTTTGATGTGTGGCAAGTCTTTTATGTCTAATACTGAGTTGTTCAGTGATTCTTTTAGTGTGGGAGGTAATTGGCACGGGGGTATTTGTCCGGGGGGGGGGGGGGTTATTGTCCGGGAAATTGTTCTGGGGTGATTGTCCTGGTACCCTTTTGACGTATATACAGGGTGCACCAAAAAAGGACCCCCTAAGCTTTTTGCCAATATCTTGACCAAAAGTAAGAATTTCTAAATGAAATTTTACAGTCTTAAAGACAATTCATATTTACACCCGATGGCTAGATTTCATTAAAATATTTTAAAAACAACACAAGTTATACCACTTTTAGTGAAGACACCCACCGTTTTTTTTGACGATTCAAAAACAAGATGCAACAAAGAGTAACAAAAAATCAATTCAGTTATTCTGGCCAATATCTTGACCAGAAGTAGGAATATCGAAATAAAATTTTACACGCTTAACGACAATACATACATGTATCTACACACGATGAATGAATGAGTGAATCACTCGAACAGAACAAAAGTTATATCACTTTTAGTGAGGCCACCTCCGTTTTTTGTCCATTCAAAGACGTAGGCCAAACGCAGCAAAAAAAGTAGCAAAAACACGATTTTATTAAGTCTCATCTCAAATAATTGTTATCGAACAGCCTTCATATTGCCAGCTGATCGTTATTGTTACTATTTTTAAAAAAACAGGGTACCAGCGTAGCTGCACGTCACTGACAAGTCACTTAGCAATATGACAATCAAATTGGCAAAATTAATAAGGAATCTGTCAGACTAATCAACAGGTCCATCAGAAACTTTGCAAAGAGACTCAAAAGCAGTTTTGGCATTGGTGGTGGGCACATTGAACACAAGTTGGGAAGCACTAACAAGTTCATTTGGCAACTGTTACTTGAGATGAGACTTAATAAAATCGTGTTTTTGTTACTTTTTGTTACGTTTCGTTTTTGAATCGTCAAAAACGGTGGGTGGCCTCCCTAAAAGTGGCATAACTTTTGTTCTGTTTGAAATATTTTGATGAAATCTGGCCATCTGGTGTAAATATGAATTGTCTTTAAGCCTGTAAAACTGTATTTCGAAATACTTACTTCTGGCCATGATATTGGCAAAAAACCTAATTTTTTTGCGTTTCGTTTTTGAATCGTCAAAAAACGGTGGGTGACTTCACTAAAAGTGGCATAACTTTTGTTCTGTTTGAAATATTTTGATGAAATCTGGCCATCTGGTGTACATATGAATTGTCTTTAAGACTGTAAAATTTCATTTCGAAAGTCTTTCTTTTGGCCAGGATATTGGCAAAAAACATGCTGCAAAGGTGACATAATCATGTTTCAGTCACGGTGCATATACATGTCCGACTGGAGAAGTTTCCTGCCACGGGATATTATTATTATTATTTTGAACAGATGCTGTGATCATGCCGGAGAGTGAAGACTCTATTGTCCAGTTCTGAAGGCTCTCAGAAGAATCACGTGAAATGGCAGCTTGCTCATAGCCTATGAATGTAGGCTATGCATGCATAAGAACACACGTGCTCTTTGTACCAAAAGTATGACGGTTGCAACGCGGCGATTATAGAAGGCATTTGCAAAATCTTCGAAGAACGAGCGGAATTCATATCGTCGATTCGGCATACATAATACAGATTTGGAGAAGCTGATTCGGAGGCAATGTATAGTCATCGTTATAGTGTTGTTTACAGGCCTACCCCGAACAAGACAAGACACAAAACGAGCAAAGCCTATAGCAAAAGCAAAAGTACACATTCCCTCAAATAGGCCTATAGGCCCTTTCGCCCAGCAGCAACACCTTGACTCCAAGGAGAGTGAGGGAGGCTAGCTGTGTGACAAGAACTTCAATGGGAAAATTTATTTTTTGAATCACTACATAACGCACCATTCACTTTCAAGACCCCGGTTTTTTGGCATCCTACATTAAACACCCAATTTTTTACAATCCATTTTTAGATTTTCAATTTTCATCTATCACTTAGGCTATGTCAGCCAAATTTTTGGCACCTCTCTCTGTAGGCACCATCGTTTGATACACTTGATCGGCTCTCACGCCGAGCCTTATTTTTATGTATCATCGAATTGAGAAACAACGGCAGCAGATAATAAAACGACGATGGTAGCAGTACCAGCAACCGCACCAGCAGCATCTCCTCCTGCTCTTTCTCCTTCTCCTCGTCCTCCTCCTCGTCCTCGTCTTCGTCCTCCTCCTCCTCTGGCCTCGTCCTCCTCGTCCTTCTCGTCCTCCTCCTCTGGCCTCGTCCTTTTCGTCCTCGTCCTCCTCTTCGTCTCCCCGTCCTCGTCTTCGTCCTCCTCCTCTGGCCTCGTCCTCTTCGTCCCCCCGTTCTCGTCTTCGTCCTCCTCCTCCTCCTCATCCTCTGGCCTCCTCCTTCTTCTCGTCGTCCTCCTCTGGCCTCGTCTTCCTCCTCGTCCTCGTCTTCGTCCTCCGCCTCCTCCTCCTCCTCCTCCTCCTCCTCTTGCCTCGTCCTCGTCCTCCTCCTCTGTCCTCGTCCTCCTCATCCTCCTCGTCCTCCTCCTCCTTCTCCACCTCCTCTTGCCTCCTCGTCCTCGTCCTCGTCCTCGTCCTCTCCTTCTTCTCTTCCTTCTCCTCGTCCTCCTCGTCCTTCTACTCCTCCTCCTCTTCGTCCTCGTCTTCGTCCTATTTCGATATCTTTCCACTGGGGATTCCCCTCTCATCAGCCGGTCGGTCGGTCGTTCGCTGCATGGACGGACGGTGGGCCACCCATTGCGCCATTGCTTCGGCGTAACTCTCGGGTCCTTCGCTGGAGGAGCGTTTGTAAACCTGTCTGTCAGAATCTACTTAACTAGGCACTGCAGTAAACAGCCATACATGCACATATACACACACACCTTATATATACACACATGCACATGCACGTGATCACACTGCATCTGTATACAGTAGTTGATTATATAAAAAATTAATACACACTGCAGGCAAATGTGAATGCATACTTGCACGCAGACATCTTATATATTATATATATTATATATATATAATTACGTATAATATACATCCAATAGGACCCTACATTTATTCATAATAATGTGCACGTATATATATATATAATTATTATATTATAATAATTATATATATATATATATATATATATATATATATATATATATATATATATTATATATATACACGTTATTACGAATAAATGTATTGGATGTAGTCCTATATAAATCATGTAGACTATAATACACTTCAAGCAAGTCTCAATATAGTCTCACGCGTGTTAGATCTTTGAGAAGATAGCATTGTTCAATATCGTCTTTGATGATCTTGAAAGCTACTATAATAAAATATGTAAATGATACAGTCATTGATACACACGTATAATGAAAGACATGTGGATGGATACGTTATATAGCGCCTCTGCCTCACCGTATTTCTATGAATGCATTGATAAATTAACACGTTGCCTATATTAAAGGCTATACCGCTACACGTCTGTACGCAGTAGGCTATACGTACATGTGTGCGCATCGTTGTATATACAGGGTGGCGCATAAAAAGTGAGACCGCCTAGTTAATTCTTTTGTATTATATATTGAGTCATGTTTTTTGGTAATTTTTTAACTGTAAAATTTTTCTTACATAATAACTCAACGTTTGAAGTCAATATTTCGTGAATTTCCGGTAGCCATATTAGTAGTTTATGTAATTTTATGCAGTGTTTTTAAAACGACAAAAATATAACAGCAGAAGATCGCATTCTCATTAAAAATTTGCACATTGAAAAGCAATGGGGAGCTAGGCGAATGATAACTGGGTTTCCAAATAGAATCTGGAGTAAAGCAAGTCTTAATCGACTTTTTAGAAAGATTCATGCCGATTGTACGACAGCGCATAAGTCAGGATACGGCCGCCCGAAGTCCGTTCGAACAGAAGGGAATATTCGACGTGAAGATATCAGTCGTGGCATCGTGGTTTTGGTCGGTGTGTCTCGAGTGGGAAAACCAGTGTGGTGTTTGTTGAATCAAGAGCAAAAGTGAACAGTGATTATTATTGTGCATTATTGTCTTAAGACAAGCTAGGATTAGTATATCCGGATATTCGAGCGAGATGTAATCGCCAAAGCTGGACACTGCGACAAGACTGAGCGACGTCGCACTCAGCAAAAACGATCAACTTTCTTCGGGAGAATGTCACCTTCATCGACCCAGACATGTGGCATCCAAATAGCCCAGACCAAGACCCGGTACATTATGCTGTTTGGGAGTTCTCCGACAAAAGTTTACCGTCGCCGTAAATTTATAACAGCAGCAGATCAATTGAAACGGGCCATTGTTGAATAGTGGCAAAAATTCTCTCTGCGGTTTATAAACAGAAGCATTGACCAGACAGTGGCGCAGACGTTTAGAGAAAACTGCTGAGAACCGAGGAGCACACATTGAATTTGACTTCTGATTATGTTCGAACTAACATTTGGCAACAATTTACTTGTTTTTTATAAAAGAAAAAGTTTTAAAGCAATTTATTATTTGAGATTATACTAGGCGGTCTCACTTTTTATGCGCCACCCTGTATGTGCTATTACTATAGAGTAGTATAGACGTTGTACATTATTGTACATGCATGAATATTGGTATGTAGACCTATATGTACATATAGGTATGAGTGTGTACACGCACGCATGCGAGTGTGCATAATATGTTTATGTTTATGTACATGCATAAGAGATCGAGTGGTGTTTGGAGAAGTAGCGTAAACAGAAGACCGGGCGAAACAAGAAGCCCGACTGTCCATCGCTTTGGTTGGCAAAGATCCGCCACTTGCACCCCTCCCCGCCTTCGCTCCCGCCCCCACCCCCACCCCCGCCCCCGCTCCCGACACCCATATGCGTGGCTATTACTATAGGCGACGACCAATCCCCCCCCCCCCCCCCCAATACTCTACGGCCACCCTTCTTCTCCGTGTTTCCACCGCTGTCCAAAATATTTACCAATCAATCGGACGAAAATCGTCTGGAATTTTGTGGCTTTTTACTTTTCTTAGCACCCTGTATATACTTACTTACTTACTTACTTACTTACTCTTTCTCTCTTCGAGGCTCTTCCGACTTATATGCTTACTTGAAAATATTTATTGACATGAAAACATTATCTGGAATAAAGCATTTCATCAATTAACGTATCCTTTATCAGTGTATCCGTAGATCCACATGTACCCGGCCATGCATGCATGTATGTATGTATGTATGTATGTATGTATGTATGTATGTATGTATGTATGTATGTATGTATGTATGTATGTATGTATGTATGTATGTATGTATGTATGTATGTATGTATGTATGTATGTATGTATGTATGTATGTATGTATGTATGTATGTATGTATGTATGTATGTATGTATGTATGTATGTATGTATGTATGTATGTATGTATGTATGTATGTATGTATGTATGTATGCATGCATGCATGTGTGTGAGTGTCTGTGTGCATGCATGCATGCATGCATGCATGCATGTATGTATGTATGTATGTATGTATGCATGCAAGCATGCATGCATGCATGCATGCATGCATGCATGCATGTATGTATGTATGTATGCATGCATGCATGCATGCATGCATGTATGTATGTATGTATGCATGTATGTATGCATGTATGTATGCATGCATGCATGTATGTATGTATGTATGTATGTATGTATGTATGAATGTATGCACGTATGTGAGTGTCTGTGTGCACGTGGTCCTCTCTTCTCACCAGATGCCTTCTTGTAGGCATTCACTACAGCGGAAGTCCTGTCCATTCGAGACGGCATGGTATACGGTTATAGTGTAGTAGCTCTGCAGCTCTTCACCGATTTTCCCGTCGACCGACTGTTACAGTAGTGATGAGCCGTGGCTGCAGCTGCCCTGGATCCAGTCTCAAGTCAAAAGAGTTACGACGTCTTATCTTGAACTCTGTGCGCCAAAGACATGTGACTTGGACTCGATTCTTCCTATGTTCATCTTTCAGGAATTCGTCGATACTTTGCATCTCTTATAACAGTATACACCGCGAGGATATACTTCCTGGATCGCAGAAAAGGTCGATCCTGGTCCCAAAACCTAGAACCTAAAGTTCTAAACCGTAACGTGAGGAGGGTCTTGACATGGCTGACCCAAATAAATTTGGACCTATATATATAGCTAAACTCATTGAAAAACTTTGTAGCTTTTCAACTCACAGCTTATATAATATCTAAATAAATAATAATATAAATATATATAAATATATATATAATGATGCATGGAATTATCTTCTGCATGCCAACATTCCAATCAGGTTTTTGGAAAGGTAAAAATTTTACGTTACCACAAGATTTCTTTCTTAGTCCTCTGTTTTACATTATATGCATGTAAGCTTATGCACTGCGGAATACCTCGGTCCTTCCTGGCAGCTGGTGCTGTCTTGAATCAACCTCATGCATGCGACCTTCAGGCATAACATGTTGACTGCATGCCTGCAATGCATTTGCAGCTGCTACATGTATTACTTACGGTCAAAGCAGTAAACCTGGCCATGCATGTATGCCGACCATGCAACAGGTTTTGGATGCCTTTCAATGGCATAATTATACGACTAAACTCCAACAAGACCCAATGTATGTGGATTTGGACTCGCCAACAACTTGCAAAGCTTAACTTAGAGGCTTAAAGCCTTAAACTCTTGAGTTCCCCAGGGTCACGCTTAGCTCCACTATTCGTGACCTTGGTGTTACATTGGACGAGGAGCTCACATTCACCCAACATAAATGTATCAGTCTATTTTTTGTCGTGATTGCTACACTATACAAGCTGCGTCAGCTTAGGGTGATATCAGATCTCTGACAAACCCCCCAATTGCTGATTTGTCTCTCGTCCATGCCTTTGTGGTCTCTCGCCTCGACTATTTTAGCGCCCAATATATGTCGGACTCCCGGCGGACTAGATTGGGGTGGGGGTTGACCCTTGACGGGGTATGCGCACAGCGGCGCGTCTTAGGGACCGTCCATATGTGACGTCACGCACCTAGCACTCCAGCGCACCCAAAAAGAACAATTTTGATTTTAGTGAGGGAGGATTCTGGTAGAGTCCCAGGGTGTAGGCGTAGCTCTAAAGAAATGCCATTCCAGACCATGCACTGGGCCAACCATAGAGAAGACTCGATTCTTCATCTTGTTTGCAATATTATTGCCAGTGTGATTGTAACAGCACAGAGTCCCTTAAAACAATCGCGTTGCCAATGATGCTTATCGTTTCCATTGTTTGTTTCTCCTATTGTTGTCGTGTTTCTACTTTGTATAGCTTTGGATCCGTGCATCCGTCCGAATATGAAATTATCGCTCGTTGCTCAGATGGTTTTCGTCGTATTCTTCGCTTCTCTGCTCGCCATGTGTACCCCTTCGCCCACCAGCGCATCCTCCTCATCCTCCGCCGCCTCATCCGCCTCCGCTTCCTCCGCTCCCTCCTCAAATTCCCCAAAGCGGCCGAAGTCTAAGCGTCTGACTGGAGCGGACACCTCGCTGCGACACCGGCGACCTTCGACGAGTAGAGCACCTCCGAGAGTAGTTGACGAACGCCACAACCAACGCCATCATCAGCAACAAAGACATCAACAGGTTCAGCAGCAGCAGCGCCAGCAGCAGCAGCAGCGCCATCAGCAGCTTCAGCGCCAGCAGAAGGAGCTTGTGAAGAAGGCTCTTCTCAGCATCCTCGGTCTTAAGTCGGAACCGAAACCTCGCGGAAAAGTCAGAGTTCCGACTTACATGATGAAGCTGTACGACGAACTGTCGCGAAGGAACCAGGTGCGGCAACAGCATCAGCAGCAGCATCAGTATCATCAGCAGCATCTGGCACCAAAGATCATCAAGAGACACGGAAAGCGATCTCAGTACGACGGTGACACCATCCGCAGCTTCCGAGCTATCTTTGTCGGTAAGAATTACCTTTGTTGGAGGTATTACCTTTGCCTTTTTTTTACCTTGACGTGCTTGAAGTTACTTTTACCTTGACGTGTTTGAAGTTACCTTTACCTTGACGTGTCTGAAGTTACCTTTACCTTGACGTGCTTGAAGTTACCTTTACCTTGACGTGCTTAAAGTTATACCTTTATCTTGACATGTCTGAAGTTACCTTTTCCTTGACGTGATTGAAGACTAAGTTATCTTTGCCTTGACGTGTCTGAAGTTACCTCTACCTTGACGTGTCTGAAGTTACCTTTATCTTAACGTGTTTGAAGTTACCTTCAACTTGACGTGTCTGAAGTTACCTTTACCTTGACGTGTTTGAAGTCACTTTTATCTTGACGTTTCTGAAGTTACCTTCAACTTGACGTGTCTGAAGTTACCTTCAACTTGACGTGTCTGAAGTTGCTTTTTCCTTGACATATTTGATGTATACCTTTAGGCTACCTTGACGTATCAGAGTTGCTCTTTTCGCAACGTTGGAATTAAAAAATACCGTATATAATTAAGTCATGATTCACTATACAAAATTTAATACCGCAAGTTTTAATTGAACAAGAACAAAATGTCGGATCTAAAACAAACTCTCCGTACTTTAGGCCTAACTCCGAAATAAAACTGCGAAGATTAACCACGCCCCAAAACGATGTCCTTTTGAGTTCAATCTCCCCATGTATACAGGTCCTTCAATTAAGCCTATAAATGAATCCAGCTATTAGCGGCTTGACCTTGAGCGCACCTACCTACAGTACTACAGTAGGCTAGTCAGTAGCTACCCTTCTGATGAGAGGTCAATGGAAGCTTGTTATATAAAGCTCAGTTATCATTACATAAGTCTCATAAGAGTTATAAATAGGCCTACTTTTTCTTCTTTAGTGTTCTGCCCTTAGGCGGCAGGTCCAAGATTCCAACGACACCATTCTTGTCTATTCTGTGCTCTTTCTTTGAGTGCCTTATTATATCCTCGTCCTTCTTCTCCGTCCGTCAACCAGTTTATCAATTCATTATCAATACATGCAACCGTTATATAACCGACCTTCTATGCATGCATAGTTGCATAATGCATACAGTACATGTGTAATTGTGCATAATTATAAGCTTATGTTCCCCCGTATAGCCTTCTGCGCATTAGGAACTAATTACGAACGAGCCGATCTATACCTGAATTTAATTGATACACATCTGAACTTGTCTACCGGCTACACACAACAGTTCGATCATGTAATTAGAGTACCAGCCAGTGCTATAGCACGACTAAACTGTCTCACTCTTACGGTCTCAGACCATATAAGTTATATAACATGGGAATCTCAGATGTTTCACGATCTTCAGAAGACATTAATTTTATTCGTCGAGTGCATGTTCATTCATTCATTTCGAGAATTTATATTGCGCCTCTTCAAAAAACCTACTGAGAGGCGCTCCCAGCACAGCCACAACTAAAAAATAGGTTTTGAGCTACTTGTAAAAAGCAGGACGGTGAATTTATAGCATAGGCATAAGTCGCAAGTTTAAGTGGGAGGCCATTCCAGATAGTAGAAAAGGCTCGGCGTTGTCTTGTAGAAGTGCGAGCTCGAGGAACCAAAGGCTCCTCCGTTGTCGCAAAGCATGTGCCTAGTGTCTGACTATTGCTGTTGCCATGGCACATGACTATTGCTGTTGCCATGGCATCTGACTATTACTGTTGCCATGGCATCTGCCTATTGCTGCTGCCATGGCATCTGACTATTGCTGTTGCCATGGCATCTGACTATTGCTGTTACCACGGCATCTGACTATTGCTGTTGCCATGAAATCTGACTATTGCTGTTGCCATGAAATCTGACTATTGCTGTTGCCATGGCATCTGCCTATTGCTGCTGCCATGGCATCTGACTATTGCTGTTACCACGGCATCTGATTATCACTGTTGCCATGGCATCTGACTATTGCTGTTGCCATGGCACCTCATGACTATTGCTGCTGCTATGGCATCTGACTATTGCTGTTGCCATGACATCTGACTATTGCTGTTGCCATGACATTTAACTATTGCTGTTGCCATGGCATCTGACTATACTGCTGTTGCCATAGTGACTGCTATACAAATAAGCACTAATGATAATTATAATTGAGTGAATAGAGTGATCACTCTATAATATTAATGTAGGTTTACTCTGTTTTACACGTATGCATTATCTGAAGTTTAAATACCTTGTCTCTGATCACTGTCCTCGGTTTAACTTTAACCCAATTAGGTCTATATGCTAAAAATTTTTATAATAGTTACCATCTTCAGCTGATGTATTAAGTTCATTTTGCTTTGCCTTCCTCACAATTCCTTACCATACTATTCCTTAGGACTGCAGGCTAAAATAAATATTATGATCTGTTCTGATCTTCTTTTCTTTAAATACTCTCTGCCTGACTGACAGTGACAGTACAAGATGTTTTGAATATTGCAGACGATGAGTTGGAAGAAGCAATCCGGTTCATCTTCAACGTGTCGACCAACCTGGCCAACGACGACCTCAACGGAGCGGAACTGCGTCTCTACCTTCACGGTCCGATGCCCACAGACAATGCAGCTGCCAACCAGACGACGAAGAGTCACTCAACCGAAACGACAACAAAGCATCATCACCGACATCAGCAACCACAGCAGGTGGAGCAATACAAGATCAGCGTATACCAGCTGGTCCGCGACCCCGACCCAGGGCCAGGGCGCGATAAAGACGGGGCCAGACTCGTTGACGCCAAGGTCGTTGACGCCTCGCTCCCTCCAACCTGGGAATCGTTCGATGTGAGTCAGGCAGTGACGTCATGGCAGACAGGTTCAGAGGTGAGTCACGGGTTCGAGGTCAAGGTCACGACGGTCGACAATCGTCCAGTTAATGCGCTGGACCACATCCGGATAGGACGATCGATGGAGAGACTGAAGCGGGAAGAGGAGGAGGACGAGGAAGAAGAGGAGATGGAGCCGCTGCTGATCACGTACGCCGACAACCAGTCACTTCGTCACGACAGGAATCAACCGCCGCCGCATACGCCGCAGGATCATCGTCGACCTCGGCGAAGTGCAAGGGTAAGGAAGAGGGCTTCGTCGTCGTCATCGTCTGGGGGAGGAGGGCGAAGGAAGAACCCCGGTGGAAAAGGTTCCGGCGGGGTGTGTAGGCGTCGCTCGCTCACCGTCGATTTCAGTGAACTCGAGTGGAACGACTGGATCATCGCACCGCCCGGCTACGACGCGTTCATGTGCAACGGAACGTGTCCGGTCATCCTGCCCGACCACCTGAACGCGACGAACCATGCCCAGGTGCAGAGCCTGCTGCATTCCGTCAATCGCGCTCTCGTGCCGCCTCCGTGCTGCGTTCCAACGGAGCTCAGTCCCATCTCGATGCTGTACGTCGACGAGACGGACAAGGTCGTCCTGAAGAACTATCAGGACATGGTCGTCATGGCGTGTGGGTGTCGGTGAGGGAGGGACTGAGAGAGGAGGAGGAGGGTTGGAGGAATGGAGAATGGGGAAAGCGATGAGGGATAGAGAGAAGGGGAAGCAGATGGAAGAACGCTCTTTCAAGCTGCGTCTGCAGTTACGGGTAGGCAGAGGGGGGGTTCTCTCTGCTCTGCAACCAAAGCTTCCGGCGGCTCATCAGTGCGTTGATGCGATGCGATGCTGGCCATTGAGACTAGACACTCCGCTGAGCCATGCTCTGGCGCTACACAAATACAAGTATTGCTTATGTATAATATTAGTGTCTGCCGTTTATAGACACCGCCGTATAGCGCGTAGGAGAAGGACACAGAAAGAAAGAGACATGAGGTGTGTGAAAGAGAAACAAGGAAGCAGAGATGGAAAGAGATAGAGGGCAATGAAGGATTGCAGGGTGGGTCGCGGAAAACATTTGGTTGTGGGGTAATAATCAACGACTGTAAATAAGCTAAAATCGTTGGCGCGCCGTACCGGGTACATATCTTTCGGTGCGCATTGCAGTACCGTCTTCGTGATAGAGACAGACCAGCCGATCGAGTTTCGGCCGTGAAATATACTTATTACGTTTGTGTACAGATGATGATAATGAACTCTAGCTCACAACTGATTAAAATCTACCACGAAATTCACTCGTGCTTGCGTCACGTGGGTCGACGGGGAATTCCCGAACGAAATCGAAACCAATCCCATTTCTCCGGTAAAGATATAATATTATATTTGAAGGGGCGATCAATCTTTGACGACGACGACGAAGTCTGGCAATTGAAATTCTCCGTTGCTTCATTAAAGCCAGCAACAGAGAATAATAGCCATACTAAACGAAACGAAACGAAAACGCTTCGTCATTCTCGATGACGATGGGGATTTCCCCTACTGAAAACGATACCGAAACTGCCCGTGACGTTGACAGCGATTCCGTGACGACACGAGACCTCTCGACTTCTTTGATGTAGCCTACTAGACTGACTTCAGCATCGGTCACCAATAATAGCCACGGCTGTTGTCTATTACCATAAATAGCTTAACATAGACGTCTCTTTGGTTTGATGCGAGCTGCACGAAAGCTAATGAGAGGTGGCTACAGAAACAAAGAGCACTCGCGGCGACATTTGAACCGCCATCATGGCATGGAACACATTGTCGCTTGTGTCTGTCGCGCCACCATTTACGTCCAATAGAATGCACATGTGGGTCGCCGTACGAACTATAACTGGTCCAGCTCGCGAGGGTAGGCCTAATACAAAAATTATATCCCGCAATGGACACTCACTGCGTTTATATACGGTAATACGGATAATTAAAAAATGGCTTACGGACGTGTACATATTTATCTAGGTCTATAAGTTACATGAGTAGGCCTATTTAATATTATTATATAGACCTATAGGTAGCGGCCTATATGACATCATAATTATAGTCTACATGCGATATGTTTGGTCGATTATTTTTATATTCTAGCCCGTTGTTGTATAATTCTATTTCAGCTTCGCCTAATGACGTGAAAACAGTTAAATTAATGAAAATATATTAATTATTGCTAATAAATTTTACAAATTCCTATTTCCTATATTCCAGAATAACACCCAAGTATAGGCTACACGTGCAAATAGCGCTTATGCAGGAATAGCCTATGCGAAGGAAGTGCCATAAAAACAAAATAAATGTGCAGTGATTTGATGGCGAATATAATAATAGGCGTATACGAGCTAAGCTTAGAAGAAGTCAAGCGTTTTTTATGATAATTTCCCCCATTATTTTCGAATGTTACAGCGTTGGGTAAACGACACGTTTGCTAGCCTTTATAACGTGTTACACACTGTTACAGGATACTGTGTGCATATATAGTTAGCCTATGTCATGTATGTAGGGATTGTGGGCCTATAATTAAGGCAACCAATGTGGCCACTCCAGAGATTGCGATGAAAATAATGGTATATATACATAGAGTGCTATATGATCTCTCGCAGTATTATACGCCCGCTATAAACTGCTATCTATAGAGTAAGCAAGTCAGTGTATAATACAAGAACGATTGATGCCTGTTGTGAGAATTCGCGACACACCAATTCTTCACGACACACCAACGAGAGTCCATTAACGACACACCATTTTACGCGACACACCGCCCGTCGATTCGCGACACAGCATATAATTTTATATATCCTGTAGTGTGTCGCGGCACACCGGTTAAGAACCTCTGGTCTAGACGAACTAAAAAATCGTAAATCCTACAGAAACACTTAAGGTCTGGCTACATTTCAGGCATATATACACTGCAGTGACTGTGAAACACACGCACCCACACACACACACACGCGCGCGCACACATGCACACACTGCTTTTGGCCCATTTTCCATTTGTCCATTTTTCTGTCCAGCCGTGTAATATTATGTCCGTGCCTGCATGCTCCTTCCCGTGTATATTTGCGATCTCGTTTTTGTAGCACGTAGGCCTATATTATTGTATAATAATATTAAATAATTATACACAGTGTGTGGTTGTAGCCTATAATATACACCGTGGCTATTATGTCGGTCCATGCAGTAACAGAAGCAGCAGCAGCAGTAGCATCAGCACCAGCATCGTCATTTCGTCGTCGTCGTCATCATCATCATCATCATCATCAGCAGCAGCAGCAGGACAGAAGCAGCATATCAACAGCAGGGGCAGCAGTAGTAGCATCTTGATCATCACCATCATCACGATCATCATCACGATCATCATCATCATCATCATCATCATCATCATCATCATCATCATCATCATCACCATCATCACGATCATCATCATGATCATCACATCATCATCATCATCATCATCATCATCATCATCATCATCATCATCATCATCATCATCATCATCATCATCATCATCATCATCATCATCATCATCATCATCATCATCATCATCATCATCATCATCATCATCATCATCATCATCATCATCATCATCATCATCATCATCATCATCATCATCATCATCATCATCATCATCATCATCATCATCATCATCATCATCATCATCATCATCATCATCATCATCATCATCATCATCATCATCATCATCATCATCATCATCATCATCATCATCATCATCATCATCATCATCATCATCATCATCATCATCATCATCATCATCATCATCATCATCATCATCATCATCATCATCATCATCATCATCATCATCATCATCATCATCATCATCATCATCATCATCATCATCATCATCACTACTTTCACGCACTACTTTCCTTCCAGAAAATGATTAGGCCCATTTGCACACGAAAATTCTCCCCCGAAAAAATGTAGGCTATAGGGCCCACGCATGTCAAATTTCTGCGTTAGAATAATTCGATTGTGGAGCACTAAAGTAGCCTACTGAAAAAGATAATTAGATTTAAAAGTGTTACCGGAATTGGTAGGCCTACGTTTTTCGAAAATTGTAGGAGGACTAAAAGAAGGTGGTCAAAAATGGCCAAATGGCCGTTTTCACGCCCGTCGCCCCTCCCAGAAACCTGAATTCCTCCCCTCCTTTATGGCAGGGGACTAGATTCAACCTTGCATTCTAAGCATATATAGATAGGCTACACAGTATAAGAAATGTAGAAAAACGATGGGGGGGGGGGGTGCGAAGTCAGACCCTAGATTTAGGCTACTCTGGCATTTCTCATCCTGTAGATTAATTTTTAATTAGGCTATAATTATAGCATAGGCTAAATGAATTGCCTATAGACCCTAGGCAGCGCTATTTCTATTTTAGGCTCGATGCTGCGCGTGTACATACATAGCCTACATAAGTATTATACGTCTATAATAGGCCTACAAAGTATTATTACACAGACAATATTTTATCATAATAATGTTGTGTTAAAATATATTGTATGGACACGAAAGCAGCCGTGGGCCAAATGCATTAGCGATGAGGTAAAACAGCATGTAATCCTAGATGGGCCGTCGTTCGCTGCAGGCGTTTATTGCGGACCTAATTCTCGTTCACAAAGTAGGCTTACCGGTTTGTTTACTTGCGGTTAACGTCGCGGTAAATTATTACGGAATGGATGCTCTTAACCTATAGAGCGCGGGGGATGACGGGAATTATTTAACGTTTATTGTGTAAATATTTTACAACTGCAGCGGCAAGATCAGGGATGCATATGGGGGTGGGGCACTGGGGGGGGGGGTGTGAAATTGTGCATTCATGGTAGATATGAAGGTGTCGAGTTGAGTTATAGTTATGATGTGTTGCGTCGGTGTTTGAGACGATGGAAAGCGGTTCTGATCGTTTTAAACGGGATGAAACGTTGGCTTACCTGAGAAGTGAGTAGGCCTATAGATTAGTAGTTTATGGGGTTGTTGCCGCCCACAAGTGTTTAATATAGGCGTTTCTGGTGGAAAATTTAAAGTAGCCTACCCCCAGAATGAATTCCCCACCAGATAAAATCGCGATGTGCTGTGTATACAGGTAAATAATACGTACCATTCTCCACCCAGAAAATTAAATGCCTAACAATCCCCACCCAAAATAATCGATAGGTCTCTTAATTGTGGCCTACTCTATTTTGTGACACCGGCTGATATTCTATGATGCTAAATGTAAATTTCTCAGCTTCGCTTGGTGCATCATAAATTTAACCAGTAGGCCTATTTTTTGTGCGAAGAAATTGGTTAAAAACGAAATGGTAGCCTACTAGTTAAAAATAGGAGCAAATGCTCCTCTTGCCCCTATATGCTGGCGCCCATGGCGAACAATAGTTCGCGCGTGTAGAATACTAGAATCCCATGCGATATAGGCCAGGTCATAATAAAATAACCATTAATAGGGCCTAATGATTAATATTATTGATCCGATCAATCAAACAGACAAAAACATACAATAGGCTAAGTAGAGTACGAATAATGCATGTTTGTGTATGCGCAGCAGTGTGTGTTTGTGTTTGTGTGTTTGTTTGTGTGTTTGTGCATCGTTGTTTGCGTTCGTAGCGTGAGTCCCAGTGCCACCGTTGTTCATGGCTGCTCAGTGCTCACTCCCCAGCTGCAGTCCCAGTGCGGGCCGGTGGGGATGGGAACCTGGCAGCAGGACCGCCGCCGATGCGCGTGAGATGCGGCGTTGACAGGCCGCGTCATCGGCACAAACTACGCCCATTTATCACGGCTGAGATCCTTCCTACCGGCCGCCCGCCCGGCGGCGCTTTTACCGGTTCCCCCTCGATAGACATCAAACGCAGCAGCCCACGTCGCCTGCTGCACAGAGGGGGCTGTTTGAAATTATATGACGATATATAACGCTCTCTCTCCGGTCCCGATTTATTTTATTTTAGACGGATTATTCACTTAGTCAGCTGAACCAACATCGCACGAATGTCGCCTGATTATCAAACCCTGCAGCGGCGGCGGCGCGATTTTTTGACGACGCGGTACACGTCTGCAGGCGGCGTCCGGACGCCTTGGATTACGCGCAGGAAAGGAAAAATTTGCACAAATTGAAACATCATGACTGCAGATCAAGGATAGACGATATATCACTCAACACGACAACTTTATAACTCATGTATTTTATTAATTTGAACTCGACTTGCTTATAAATTTGGTGTACCCACACAGGTCCTGCCTAGGCTTAGGCGTGCGTTTATTTTAGACTGCATAGGCTAGGCCTACACCGTAGGACAACGTTAGACAAACTAGCACTCCCGTAGTTCATCTACACGGCCGGGTGTAACTCGGAACATTGGAATAAATTGGCATGAAAACTGATCCTCTTTTGGCGGATAATTGATAAAACAACTCGGTTAGTTTGAACCGATTAAGATGTACGCTGAGGAAGTTCAGCACTTTCCTCTCTAGCTATAGGCCTGACAGTTTAGGTTACCGGATGTCATATTTCGATGCAAGCCAATCATTTTAACGATAGGTAGGCCTATCCTACAGCCTAAGGCGCCAAGGACTCTGCATGTGTATAGAATGTCTTTGCCGTCTAATCCTACATGTAAATGTAATGCAAGACGGGACAAATTAAAGTACGATTGAGAAAAATAGACCTAATACAAGTTTGATCTAGGTTTAGCTAGAGAACAAAGAAATCTTAGATAGAGTATAAGGTAGCCCAGAGCCTTCTATTACTGTAATAGAAGGCTCTGAGGTAGCCCATTGGCTGAAATAATTTAATCTGAATAACCATGCGGTGGTGTAGTGGGTATGTTCGTTGCCATGGTGACAAGGAGATGGGATCAAAAACTGACTAATATTTGCTTTTCAAGCAATGGACGACCCTTTAACTGAGGATGCTGACTGCAGCAGTTTTCTCTCTCAAATAAATCGATGCCTCATACCCAGACAACATATATTATTTTGTTAATTTTGACTAGGTAAGTCTACAACCATGACTACAACAGATTTGCACATTTGTAATCTGGATAATTAACTGATAAGTAAATGGTGAAGCAGCTAAGACAATTAATTTTTCGAAATGTCACATTCTAGTCGAGTCCTTATGAGATTAAATTATTATTTTTACAGAAGGTTTGCAAAATTGATTTTTCTAAAGTACTTTTGGAAAAATATTGTATAAAATATTTTGGAATAGTATTTTTTGAAACAAGATTCTGAATTCTTGACAAAACTATTTCAAACTATTTTTAATTCTTCAAAATAATTGTTAAAGTTATTTTCAAAACAGTTCTAACAAAATTTCAAAAGTATTTTGAAAATACCAAGTTAAAAAGTATATTTCATTTTGCACCCATCATCATTCAGGTATCATAATTCACAGCCACAATCCAAGATAGTTTTCTGCTTGAAATATCCAATTCAAATCTGAAAGGTCAGATACTGGAGCAGAGTTTACAGCAAGAAAGCACGTTGACACAGGCAAGTCTTAGTTAAGACTTTAGTGACATAAAATAAATATCAAAACGGCTTTTACCTGTACATAATAGCTTCTGTTTGAACAACCATTATCTGTGTTATACAAAACAATTAAAATATGCTTTAAACGTCCATTTATGAAGCAAAAGAAATCAGACTCATTACATCAGTTCAATATGTTGAATTTTTCACAACACAATGTTGACGACAACCTTCTAGCAACATTGCATTACAATATTAAATGTTCAAAACTTAGAGTTTAAACGATCCAAGACGTCGAGTCTTGCAACATATTAAAATAAGCGCACTAATGATAAAAGAAGTTCGACGACTAAATTCTACAAATACTTTGCATTACACTTCAGGCAGGACAAAGTGAGACAGTCCATGTTGTAATAACTCAAACACTATAAGCTTACCCTCTGTAGTTCTGCACAACACGGTCTATTCAGTAAAAGGTAATGGATTTCATAATCTAATTAACCTAATGATTGCAATTGTGGGTTCAAGTTTGAATTACCTACAAAGGATGACTATAACTTCATACCTATAAGGGTTCTCTCTATAGCAGCTTGCTCAATAAATAACCAGTTCACAATAAATCTACAGCACTTTATTAACATTACTATTTCACTTTATCCTGTAACGATGTTGCAGCTTGTCAATCTGATTTTATATTAAATAAATATATATATATAAGTATGCCAGAGCACAATCTGTGTAATAACTATATACAAGATGCAAGTACAACAAAAAATGTACGAGACTTTGTAACATATTAAAAGCAATCGAAATAGTACTCTCGGTAATGAAATATGTGCAATTTCAACTTTAATGGGATAAAATATTTATAAGCACATATAAAATTATATTTGCATATATATATATAAAATACATATATATATAAATATATATAATTTATATATATATATGCATTTATACCGGTAAATATACTTATATGTGTGTGTGTCTTCCATGTGCAATTCTCAGGTAGCAGGAGCATCTTAAGCACCCTTGTTTCATGTTAAGGAATAGCAGCTCTGATTCAATTTTCAATTAAAGGTGCTATATAAATCTAAATCAAGTTATGCAGTACAATGCAATAAAATAAAATGAGATGAAACAAATGAAACATAGAACAGTATAATGTATAGTGTCGGCGGACAGAACAGAATTCTTGCAAGTATTTACAGATTGAAAATCTAACGACTGCAATGCATTGATTTGGTCTCGTGTACGTTTAGCTGTAGCTGGTGCTATATGAATGTTTAAATACCTCTACTACTGTGGGAGGGAGTGCAGGCTCATTACAATGTTTGTTGTCTAAGGACACTGAAGCAATTTAGTAATATACACATTCATTGGAGCTACATAAATACAAGGAAATAAAGTAGACCTGAATCTGCACGATCAGACACATTGCGTTTGCTTGCCAGGGTGTTCAACGTTGATGTCTGTCACTAGAGCGCCGAATTAGACATTTAAATTAGACACGGAAAGAAACACAAGACAGCCAAAAAATTTCACTGAAAACACGTCAAAGTAATAATTATTCGCACTTGTAAACATTCAACAGAATATTTCCTTTTCCTCGTCCTCAGTCGATGCGCTCACCGAATCTTCCGGAATCTTTTCCAGAATGTCGTTTCTCCGCTGTTCCAGCCTCACAGCGCCGTGCTCCATGATCGCCTCCCTTTCCGCTCGCTTTTTCTCCACGTGACTTCTCCACGCAACCTGGATCAGCTTCGCGCACAGCTGCTCCCTCTGCCGGAACAGGGTCGACGTCGCCAGCAGGTATCGCTTCTTCCCCGAACCTTTCTTGATGTCTCCGAGCTCCTTCGCCGCGTCCTTCGAAGTGCCCAAGTAGTTTTTCGTCAGTGCGTCTAGGATGTCGACGCAGTGAACGAGGTCGCCCTCGTAGATCGGAATGTCGAGATGGATCAGCTTGAAGTAGTTCGGAGCGGGCAGCCGCAGCGGCTCCTCGAGCGAGTTAACGAACTCGCTGAGCTGGCTCAAGTGGATGTACTCGGTGGCGTCCTCGTCAAACTTCTCCCACGTTTCGTAGTAGATGTCGAAGTCGTCCTGCGTCAGTCCCTGCTGGACGTCCTCCGTCGCCTGGCTGAAGTTCTCGAGGATGACGGCGATGTACATGTTGATGATGACGAGGAAGCTGATGACGAGGTACGTCACCAGGTAGCCAATCGCTATCATGTGGTTCCTGCAGCGCGACTGCCCTGACCCACTGCCACCGCCTTGCATCGGTGCCGACTCGTTTACGTTGCTGCAGTTTGGATCCTCATTGAGAAGGGCATCCAGGACGCCGTGCCACCCGGCTGAGGTCGATGTCTGAAAGAGGAGAAGCATGCTGCGATCAAACGTCTCGAAGTTGAACATGTCGTCGATGCCCGCCGTGTGACCCACGTACATGAAGAACGACATTCCAAAGATGGCGTAGATGAACATGATGAGGAAGAGGAGGAGACCGATGTTGAAGAGCGCTGGCAGTGATACTGCGAGCGAGAAGAGCAGCGTGCGGATGCCCTTCGCTGACTTGACGAGTCGAAGGATGCGGCCGATGCGGAAGACGCGGATGACGCGAAGAAGCGTTGGTGAAACGGGTATCATGGATTTCAGTGCCAGACCTAAAAACAGATATATGGTAAAATATATCAGAGTTAATAAATAAACAACACCGTTGGAAGTTCCCTGTAAACAATTGCAATCAATATACAGCAGATATGTAATACGTTTACATAGTAGCAGTTTGTTCTCTTCAGGAAAAGATTCAACTTTTAATCATAACAGCAACAATAGTTAACGCAAGAGCAACAGGAGTTTGTGAAAAAAAGTCAGTTTATGAAAACGCAACGGCAATGTAGCTAATCAAAACGAAGAACAAACATCTCATGCCAAAAGCAACAACGGCAGCGGTTTAAGCAGCACAAGCAGAATAGTAATTATAAGAAACAACAGGGTTTTTTTCAAATTCACAGGCAATTCTACAGCAATAGCATTCAGGCATATGCTTCGTTTGTAAGTGCACTTGTTATAGCGCCCCTTCAAGCTCTCTACTCAGAGGCGCTCTCAAATGCAGAGTGGATACTGCATCGGAGTTTCACGCTGAAGCGCTGAGCAATTGTGAGTGAAGGACTTGCCCAAGGTCCTTACGCGGCAAGGTGGATTCGAACCTTCCGGCTCCAAGGCAACGACGCCACCACTACATCACCGTGCCCCATTGCTTTGTAAATTTCTTAGACAAGAATACCAGATATGCCACCAATTGCTTCCATGAGAGGTTCCAGAAACAGCTCGAACAAAAGGGTAAAAAAATCTCAAAGTGCACGATGCTATCAGTTCACCAATTGATTATGCACATAACCAGCTGGATAAAAAGTAAAAAATCTTCTTGAGAGGCACCTGGAGCCATCTAGTATGGATAATAAGGTATGTAGCATATGTGTACACACAATACCATAGTTCATGAATTTGTGATATTCGGTTTAAAAATTCAGAAGAAATTCATAACATGATTCATTCATTCATTCATTCATTCGGACATTTATATAGCGCTCCTTCAAACTACTCAGAGGCGCTCCCGATTCCAGCATGTCCAAAAAGAACAGTTTTAAGTTTAGTAAGAAACGATTCTGGTAGAGTCCCAGGGTGTAGGCGTAGCTCAAAAGGAAGGCCATTCCAGACCACCGGACAACCACAGATATCTATAGTATTTGAAAATTCGTTGAAATTTGTGGAAATATGTTAGACAAAAATTGTTGGGCTATTTTTATATCGACCATGTAGTCTTGCGAAGGCAGCATAATCAACAACAGCATGTAATCTAACTGTGGTCTGTAAACATGGATACTGATATTATTATTATTATTATTATTATTATTAACATAAAATGTGATAATGCTGTGCTGATCTTCTGCCTAGAAACCACAGTCGAGTTGAGTTGGAGCAGTGGGTCGCCGTTCCTGACTCAAAATCAGAGGACGATGAACAAGAAGACATGTGCAGCTTAGTGAACATTGGTAGCAAGCGGTGCTGGCCAGTGACTGTTCAAACTGGGGCACTGGTGATTCCTCATTTTTCTAACCCACACAGTCAAACAAATGATAGGACATTAAACGTTCAAGACCCTACTGATATAATTATTCGGTTGCTATTGTGTTGCTAGTCAGGTATCTCTAACGGCTGATTGATATTACTTGTCTATAACATTTACATTTACTCGCTTAAAAAAGTTTAAAAGTAACAAAATAATAAAATTCACTGCCAGTTTTAAAATAGTTAAAATTTGTGAAATACTATCAGCATCGTAAAATTAATGTGCATTCTCGAACTATGCACATGGCATGCATAAATAAATACCTGAATAGCACTGCAGGCACAAGTTAAGTGCTCGCAGGAGACATGTTTAGATGGCGAATGGTGACGAAATTGTTTTGGCATGTTAAGAAGACAATTTATTTTGCACAGCTCCATAGACCAGCGCCGTCAAGGATGTTTATAGAATCATGTCAGCCATCATTTGCTGTCTTAAGAGAAAACACGTAAGTGCATTCCATGCCAGACTTTCGACCAATTACAATGATATGCTCAGCGCACAAAGTATGCACAATAATCAGTACCTGATATGGACAGGATGACAACAACCAGGTCGAAAACATTCCACGGCAGCTTGAAGTAGTACCAGCGCAGACCAATTATCTTGATGATGCACTCGAGAGTGAAGACGGCAACAAACATCGCGTTGATGTACTCCAGAGTGTCCGTCAGGTTCTTCGGTTGGTCGTAATGTTCAATCGAAAGGCAGATCATGTTCAGCACAATCACCGACATGATTGCGATCTCAAACATTTGTCCGTTCACCAGTTTGAAGAAGAACAACTGGAACTTTAGCTAACCACACACACAATAAATTGAGACAATGGCAGTTTAGACAGTTTAGCTAAAATTGTGTGAAAAAGCACAATCATTTATTGCAAGATGACTGCATACTGCAAATGTACGCCCAAGAAGCAATCAAATCAACACAGTGTACAAATGTACATTGTACACAGATGCACAACATTGCACACCTTATCTGGAAAGACGATGAATAGTTGTCATTTTTTGTCTTGAATAAAACTGTGTTACAGCAAAGCATACTTGTAACTTGCATTATTTGCTAATCCTGATTTAATCTTATATTCTTTAATGTCCTGGGTATAAAATTCAATAACCTCTCATGAAGCATTTGAACATTTGGAAAAAACATCACTAGAATGACCTGTAGCATACCAATCCAGCCAAGCATAAAACTTACATTTTCCAACACTCAGTGTATTATTCACAGAAGCCAATAACAAATAGCAAAGTTGTATACTTAAGTAACATCAATTGTTGCTGGTGTTCAAAAAAACAATTCAATTCAATTTGAACTAGATCATTATAATTTGATAAAGTTAATATTTGATAAAGTTAATATCCACAGAACAACAGCAAATCCATTGATTTGCTCATGACAAAACAAGACAAAAGAGGACAAAAGAACTATTTACACCATCATGATACTAATTATTACTAAACAATTCTTGTAATCAAACAGACTTTACAAACCCTGGGTTTTGGAATCGGTCGCTGCGGTTGCTTCGATCCAAGTTTCTTCATCGCATTGTAGTAACGTTTCTGATCTTCAGTCAGAAATATATCCAATGATCCACCGGCCTAATAAACAATGTCATCATCATCATCAATATCATTGGGTTCAATGCCCGTAAGAGTCCGACGCCACTCTCTGTCTGAGTCTGTCTCGCATCATGCTTCTCAGCTTCAACCGGTCCAGTCAGCAGGTCTGCTCCATACCATTAACATCTTGGAGCAGCTAGACCACCTTGTCTGATTGAAGAGAATCATGGGAAAGAGGCATGAAGGACAACATGGGTCAATGTATTACACCCTAATTATTATGCCAACATGCTGTAACGCTAATTAACAACGTATTATTAAGCCAATTAACATTAAAATACAACTATAATTAGGAGAAAAAAGTTATCAACTAATGAACAGGCTCATATTACAATGCTTGTAAGACTTATACTCAATTCAAATAAAATCTATCGCTCTCAAAACAATTACACATCATGTGTTGTACAATAGGATTATGATAACAGTTGAATGAGTGGTTAGATGTGCAGAGAGTAGGAAGACTTGATACTATGCTACGCTAAAAGAGTTTTTATGGGCAGATGCATCTCTTTTAAAACTTGCAATAATTGAGCAGTCTTCGACTCTACCTTGCGTTTCTGCATATTGAAGTTGTCGATGATGACGCCGATGAAGAGATTGAGTGTGAAGAACGAACCGAAGATGATGAAGAACACAAAGTAGAGATACATGTACACGCTCTCCTCTGGCTTCGGCTGTTCGTCTTTCTAAAGCCAGCAAATGTTCATCGTTAGTAATTTTTAAATCAGTTGAATATCAGATGAAAGCGATGGAATAGCATATTGAAGCCTTTTGTTAGAGTTTGATCCACATGCAGATCACATTCAGGTTGATCATGGATATAACAGCATTCTCAAACATGCATAGATTCATCAGCTTGAAGAATAACTGGAACTTGAGCCAAATATGAAACACTCAGGACACGACGACATGAACAATATAGGCCTACATGTAGACCAAAAGCAACGATTGCGTACAGAGTCAAAACTGTCTAGAGACAAAACTTAATCAGCTGGCTATACAAACTGTACCACAGTTGTTTTGGTTCCCGGACAATTCGGCGCCGGACAATTCGGACCGGACAATTCGGACCGGACAATTCGGACCCGGACAATTCGGACTGAACAATTCTTTGCAGCCCAAATTCGTGATGGGACTTCTCCATCACCAAAAATGTATATTGTCGAAACTAATATTAATCTGACACCTCACTATATATCGGGCATAAAAAAATTATGGGCCTATAGGTATGAAACTTACATTTATCTAAATGAGATGCCTAAAAGTTGATAATTTACTGCATTTAGCTACTAATTTCAGTGTCTTATTTCTGTTATTGGATAAATTTTAGAAGACCAGACAATATTTGCTTGGTGCCATATAATTATAGTTCATACCATTGATAAATAAAATTTTCATAGCCGTAAGAGCAATATTTTAACATGCACTCCGAATTGTCCGGGTCCGAATTGTCCGGTCCGAATTGTCCGGTCCGAATTGTCCGGCGCCGAATTGTCCGGACACTGTTGTTTTAGCATCCAGTACATTCCACAATTGTTCTAGTAAAGACAAGTCATGCAAAAAGGTCAATTTATGAAGCTCAATACAATAATTACTAAAATAAAGAAATAACATTACTAGTAATGTTATTAAAATGATAATCACATTATTATTATTATCATTGCAAGCATTTCTAATGCATGTAAAGTTACAAAGAGTGTGAATCTGGGTCAGTAGACAGGTGATGAGCTGTTAGATAACCAAATTCTTAAGTCAATGAGAATAGCGTGCTTTAGGTGTTTCTTTAAAAAAGATAAAGACTTCAAACTTTGGCCAAAAACATTGGTGGTTGATGGAGTAAGGCGTAAAAAAAATTGTTGTGTTTCCGGTAACCCGACCGACCCATTTTTACGGCCGCGACCCAAATATTTTTTTAAAAAATTTTTATAAAAAAAAAAATTTCCCCCCAAAATTTTTTGTCAAAAATTTTTTTAATTTTTTTTCCCAATTTAAAAAAACACACATTTGTATTGACATAACATAAGAGACGTCAACAAAATGAAATTAATAGGACTGTTTCTAGAGCAGTTTTAGGTGCAGACAGTCGGGAAATAGGCAGTTTATACTTGCTTAGAACACGTACTTTGTTTCAGCGTGCAAAAAAGACTAGTGGGGTATACTTTTTCGGATCGTCACTGCATAAAAATATTTTACAAAATAAAAATATTTTCCGACCTACCTACCCAATTTTTTTAGCTCTGTTACCGGAAACACAACTTTTTTTTAAGGCCTAAAACATAGATTGCAGGAGAGTCCATGACAGTGCAACATCAAGACTCAACCAGTAGACATATATCTGTGTGCGGTGGAATGTAACATGAGTAATGTGATAGCAGTGAGTGAAGGCAGATAGGAGCTTCTCAATGCGAGGGTTTCATAGGTAAGACATGCCAGTTTAAAAACTAATAATGCATAATAGATAATAAGAGGTCATTTCTCTTACTCTTTCTCTGATGTCTGTTGCTGATTTCATGATTTCTACCCATCCCTTGAACGTCGCCTAACAAGCAAATAAATCGGTTTCACAGTTGAAAGACAAGTTAGCAATGTCATTAATCGAAGCTGGAAATGCTTAACAAAGGTATTTGCTGACCAGCACCTTATTCTGCATAGCAACGCAAACAACGCAAGCTCATGAAACTTCGCCATGAATCAGATCTTCCATTTACAACAATTTTCTGCTAAGCAAGTCAGATGGATTGAACAGTTCCTCTGTGTGTACATATAAGCATTTCTTCAAGTAAGTGAAATAAGTAACCTTTACTTGCATCTGACAAGCACACATGCATAACATTGCATAAAACGATTATGTACATGTATATAAAAAAAACTATGATAGACGACATCAGATTTTAAAGTTACTCATAGATAGCTAAATATAATTGAAAATGGATATATGTTGATAAAAACTATTTCAGTTAACTAAAGCCTTAAGTTGCACCAGATTAGGTTGATCAGTTAGATAGATATATGTATACAAGGCCTAATAATTATGTCTAAACGCATTCTACAAAGCATGTGTAATGGACATATTAAAGAACACATGCACAAACACCCACACACGCATGCACAAACAAACACACACACACACACAAACACACACACACACATGTACAATGGATGTTTATCATACCACTTGGAACAGCGCGAGATATGAAGCGAGAACATTGTCAAAGTTGATCTTGGTGTTTGTCCACGTGTAGTTCATCGCCAGACAGACGCTCTTGTTCGCTACTTCCGTGTAGTTAGCGAACGTACCGTTGATGGCGCAGTAGTTGAAGCGACCACCAAACAACGTGACGCCCATGATGCTGAAAATCAGCCAAAACACGAGACAGACGAGCAGCACGTTGAAAATGGCTGGTATCGCTTGGAACAGAGCGTTCACGACCACCTACAAAACAAAAATATTAGCTTTTAGTCGTTTAAATATTGATTGCTAGATACTTCACCACTGCCACCCATTTGCATAGGTGCCACGTCATCTATGGTCTAACTCTAATTGATGTACCCAAGTGGGCTTCAATATCGTATTTATTATCACAATCATAAATATCAAATTATAATTATTGATATCATTATGATCATCATCAAGATAATTAATCATTCTTAGAACTAGATAATTACCATGATAAAACAATTCTTCCAGATTGAAAACATTGCGGAAGAATAAAGAAACCGTTCTATAGAATGGCATTAGAACTGGTAAAGATTTAGCACGGCAAAAGTCTTGCACATAGTCTCACATACCCATTGAAGATAAAAATTGTGCTAAAATAGACTATGTTGGCAGCATTTCAATGTAGGCTAATTCATGCATTTGTGTACATGAAATCAATATAATTTATCTTGTTTCTGGGCTTCTAAAGATGATGCAGCACTGAAACAGTATAGTAACCATCTAGTGCCTTTGAGAAATTTCTTTTGACCCGATAACATATTGAAAAGCACATATAATTATATAAAACTGCAGTCATTCAAGCTGTAACAAGGATACATCATACACGTGTGGGGCGGAACTTACTCTCATGCCCTCCCATCGAGACACAGCTTTCAAAGGGCGAAGAGCTCTCAGAGTCCTTAGTGCACGAAACGCTGCCATGTTTTCCATACCCAAGTCATCGGCAGCCAAGCTGACGATTGATATCTGAAAACAGTTGCAACACAAGTAATCTCAAAGCCAAAAACATTACAAAAGTCTAATGGGATAAAAACCTTTGAACTCTTCTTCTTTTCCTTCGGGCTTGAATTAGTCCCTCGCTGGGGAGGGGTCAGCCACTCGGATCCTCTGTCTCCATATTGATCTTTGACCAGCGTCGTCTGGCCTCAGCTTGAGATGTTTCAGGTCTTGTTGGATCATGTCCATCCATCTCTTCTTCTGCCGTCCCCGACTGCGTTTTCCCTGTACCTCTGCCTTCATTATTCTTCTGATGCTGGTATCCTCCGCTCGCTCCACATGACCATACCATCTCAGTCTGGCCTCTCGTGTCTTGTCGGAAATACAAGCTACTCTACTTTCCTTCGGATGTTCTCATTTCTCTGCTTGTCTTTCAAGGTAATCCCAAGTATCCAGCGCAGCATTCTCATTTCCGTTCTCTCCAGAAGCTCCTCCTCTGTTCTCCTCAGCGTCCATGCTTCCGCTCCATAAATCAGCACAGGTCGTATCATTGTCTTATACATGTATAATCTTGCCTTTGAGAGGAACTGTGATCTTGGGATCACACAACACACCAGATAGATCCTCCATTTCTGCCAAGCTGCTTTTATCCTGTGTTTGATATCCTGCTTGCATCCGCCTTTTGAGAAGACTTTATATCCATCCCCTATCTCTCTTGCACTCTGTCCAGTCCATCTGACCTCCTGCAGACACAGTATGTTTATCCTTCTCCTCTGCATCACATCTACAAAACCTTTGAACTCATTGATATCAAAAAGACTTCGCTGTGTGCATCACTCTGGAATGATTCGCTAATGGTGCTATGTAAATCTGAACATGCACAATTACGGTATACACAAATAATGAACACAGCTAACTACATTATATTCACATACAGTGTGCACTTAAAATTTTTAGACAGAACAGCAAGAAGCGTAAAAGTATGTTTTCGATTATGAACAACTTGCCTGGCCAGGGTTCTGAAGAGATAGCAAGAACAGATAAAATCTTTTGTCTGATGCACTATAGAAAAATAACCCTACAGAAGTTTCCAGACTAGATTAGATTAGATTAGATGGGAACCTACAACGACAATGATGAAGTCAAGCCAGCACCACGCTTCGCTGAAGTAGCGCCGGAATCCATAGGCAGACAACTTGAGCAGAAACTCCATCAAGAACGTAACTGTAAAGATTCTGTCGAGGCAAGACAGGAACTCACGCAGATCCTTCTTCTTCTCTATGTTGATGTCTTCCATTGCCTTCACACACAATCAGTTCATACACTGTAGTAACCGGAATACTGAGCAGTATATAAGAATGCAATGCAAAGAAATTGAAACAATTAACTTTTTTTATCCAAGGTCAGAACGATCAGGAACATAGGAAGAAGATCCATTCCAGTATGCTGGTAAACAATACACGGATTGGACAGCTATCCCAAAATCGTCCTGCTGTGAGTCGCATTTATACTGAGCCGCAAGATTTCAATCCATTAGGCTTCAACAGGTTTTGAGTTCTAAGGGTTTGGAGTCTCTACCTAATCAAAGTACCAATAACTTGCTTTCCAAATTATTCTGAGAAGCCTTTTCTACATTGGGCCAAAAAAATAATCAGAGTAAAAAAGTTATTAATCATAACTTATCAATGAAGTAATAGATTACCAGCGAGATGCTGCTGCCAAGGATCATGATGATGATGAAGCTTTCGAAGAGTTTGTGATCGACGAGATGGTTGGTGTAGCAACGGAATGCCCACCACTTCTGTCCGATCTTCATGCGAAGGAACGCGTCCCAGCACGCATACTTCCAGCGCCAGCCCTTCGGACAGCAGTCCTCTGGAAACCGGAAGTAGATGACCTTGACCTCGCGTACGTCCACTGCCTTCGTCGGGTAGAGGCAGAGGTCAAGGCTCGAGGTCTCGTCCATGCCATATTTCGTAGACTCTTCGTCGAGATTTGAGGAGGATGAGGAAGTGGAGGACGTGGAAGCGATGGACGCCGTTGATGACCAACTACTCAGGAATTTGCGGTCGCCTGTGCTCTTCGCTTCACTGTCTTTTTCCCAGTGATGATTCGACTTTCAAAACACAGTGCACAACGTTAAAAATAATTATGACAAGGTAAATAAAGATGAATGCTGTTTAAATTAGATTAAAAAAATAATGTAAGCAAAGGAAATATTCATCAAGGAAAATAAGAACAGGCAAGGAAACTTAGTATAATAAATACCAGACAGTAAGGTAAAGATGGGTAAAGTAAGACATTCCAGACAGTAAGGCAAAGCTGGGTAAAGTAAGACATACCAGATAGTAAAGTAAAGCTGGGTAAAGTAAGACATTCCAGACAGTAAGGCAAAGTTGGGTAAAGTAAGACATACCAGATAGTAAAGTAAAGCTGGGTAAAGTAAGACATTCCAGACAGTAAGGCAAAGTTGGGTAAAGTAAGACATACCAGATAGTAAAGTAAAGCTGGGTAAAGTAAGACATACCAGACAGTAAGGTAAAGCTGGGTAAAGTAAGACATACCAGATAGTAAGGTAAAGCTGGGTAAAGTAAGACATACCAGACAGTAAGGTAAAGCTGGGTAAAGTAAGACATACCAGATAGTAAAGTAAAGCTGGGTAAAGTAAGACATACCAGACAGTAAGGTAAAGCTGGGTAAAGTAAGACATACCAGATAGTAAAGTAAAGCTGGGTAAAGTAAGACATACCAGACAGTAAGGTAAAGCTGGGTAAAGTAAGACATGCCAGACAGTAAGGTAAAGCTGGGTAAAGTAAGACATACCAGACAGTAAGGTAAAGCTGGGTAAAGTAAGACATACCAGACAGTAAGGTAAAGCTGGGTAAAGTAAGACATACCAGATAGTAAGGTAAAGCTGGGTAAAGTAAGACAAGGTATGCTGGTATAGTGGTAGGCAAGGTCAGGAAGATTAAGTGTGCTAATGATTCCACACTGCTCAAGTTAAATAAAATAAAATAAAGTACTTGTAGCTCAAGTTTAATTTAAATAAAGTACTTGTAGGTAGGCTGTATGGAGAAGGAAATAATACAGGGTATACGATGTCGGGATCAAGGGCAAGGGGAAGACCGAGGATGGGATGGATCGCTAATGTCATCACATGGATGGAACTATCATTCGAGCAGATATTGAAGGAGACGGAGGACAGGAGAAAGTGGCGAAGGCATGTCCATGAAGCGACCAACCCTCAAATCGAGGAAGGTTAAAGACAAGACAAGACTTGTAGGTAAGGCAAAGCTCAGTACAATAACAAATACAGGCAGGGTGAGAATTGCTGTGGAGTTTGGGGCTCAACCCATGTCTTTCTTAGGGTCAGGATGAGAATTGCTGGGGGTTTGGGTTTCTTTCTTACAGCTCCATAGTAAAGTCTGTTTTTCACACCCAAATTCCAAGTGGATCATAAAAAGTATTGTTTCAACAGAATTTCAAAATTCTGAAGTAAAATTTAATTTTTTTACCAAAGGCAAAGATGGTCCCCAAGAATTCAAACAAATGTCTGGCGATTTTACTCAAGCTCTGCTTGGTTTCTGCTGTTTAAAAATAAGCAAAGCAGCGACCAACCTTCTTGGGAAGTAGATTCACTTGATCTGATGCAGATTTCGATATCAAATTCAACTTTTCTAGAAGAAGCAACAAGACATTATAAGGTTACTGACTTAGTGGTAATTAACTGACAACCGACGATAAATAATGCAATATAAATAGTGTAAATATTCTAATGTAGAAATTTTATATTGTTATTATTTTGTACTTTCAGTCATTCTTCACAATAGACTGTTTAAAAAAAGAGGAAAGAGGAAAACTCATTGGTCTTACATGGGCGCCCGCACATAGGAGAAAGGGGGGGGGCACTTGCCCCCCCCCCCGGAAAATTGAAACCTATTTTTCTCACTACTACTTTTGGGTTTTATAACAAATTTCTTCATATTAGAGAATTAAAAAGCTACTTTTAACTAATACTTTTCGATTTTTAAAGCAAATTTCCTTGCAAAAAGAAGTAATTTATATTAGAAATTTTAAAAAGTGAAACTGAAATATTACATCAAGAAACCTCTGTGAAAAATACCCATGCGTGTTCTTAACTCCCCACTTTGCATTTTTTGTCCTCCAGCTAAATTTTTTTAAACGTTGACCATCGTGTTTTGCCCCCTCCTGCAAAAATTTCTGCGGGCGCCCATGGTGTCTTAAAACGAAACTGATTACAGAAGCAAAAATTTACTAATATTATTTAATACCAAACACAACTTATTTAAACAAGTAATTTAAACTGTTATACCTTACATTACTTCTAAACAATTTTCTATTGTTTGTCTTGACCTTGACAGTATTTGGACCTGTTAACCTCATTTCTTCTTATATCTTCTTGTCTGAAGATCTAGATTAATATATCACCCAGTGCGGTGTTTTTGACAGCAGTTCAAAATCACTAGGTTGGTTCATTGTGCAGCATGATAATGGCAATTCTAGATGCCACTATATTAGACCATATAACCGTTAACTGGCATTTAAAATTTATATTGGATTTTGGACCTAGGATTTTGTGCTATTTGAAAACATTTTGACATTGATTAGCTTGAAGGGGCGCTACAACAAGTGCACATTCAAAACAAAATTGATTGCATATAGAAATTATGTACGTTTGTTTATTATACCATGTCTGTACAACAAAATGCGGATAGCAATTGGTATATTAAAGAATATTCTTATCTTATTTTATTTTCTGACTGAACAGCGACTTCCAAACACGTACCATGGTCTGACTTTCTTATTTCAGGCACAACGAGACGAAACTGAGACTCATCGTATTGGCGATTGACGGCCCACTTGATCGGATCTGGAAAGACGTCGATGGAAGATGGTACAGCAACCGACATGCCAAGTGATGCTCCAACTGTTACAACAGCATCATCAACATTGATGAGTGCTTTGTCTCCCATGTCTTTGCTGCTTCGGCAGATGCTGCGGCAGCAGACGCTGAGATGCGATCGGATGAAGAGCGACACTCGGCTCATGCGGTCGATCGCCTCCTGCAGCTTGTTTGGCTCCGTGCTGACCTCTTGACCTTGGACGAGGCTCTCAGCGCCGAATGATGCCAACAGCAGCGCCAGGAAGAGGTTCAGCACCTGGACACAGGTAGCAGGTGATTGGTTGGCAGCACTCTTATATGGAGATGGTCATGGATGAATGGATGGTACCATAGTTGGAATAATGGGTAAATAAAGAGGTTGATTGGTGGGGAGAAGAATGAATTGATAGATGGAAAGACGGAGAGAGATGGATGCATGGATGGAGGGAAGGAGGAATGGATGACTATGAGTAAAAGAATATGTGAAAAATTAAATCACTTTATGTGTGCTATTGAAGGTTGGATGGAACTACCCTAAATGAGTAAAAACAATAATTGAGTTCATTGGTTAGGTGAAGTCATATTAGATTTGATCTATATACTAAGTACCCCTACCTTAGATAAAAATGTCTGTAAGACTTACAATTAAGGAATAACTCCACTAGAAGTTTAAAAATGTTTACGATTAGGTTAGATTAAATCTGACTCAATATAAATTTACCACAAGATTGCCAATGATCATCGTGAGCAGGAAGAATGGAATGCACGAGTATCCGAAACAGCGGATACAATCCCACGTCGATTCAATCCACTCTCCACAGAGAACACGAAACACGATCATGAACGAATGGAGGAAGTCAGTGAAGTTCCAGCGCGGCACTCCTTCCGGAAAATTCTCCGGTGTGTAGTACTTTCCAAAGACCTGCATTCCCATGATGGCAAAGATGAAGACAATGATGCCAAGCACAAAGCAGAGGTTACCAAGTGCGTTGACCGTACGACCGATTATTCCAATCAGAAGGTTCAAGGTCGGCCAGGATTTGGCCAGCTTGAAAACGCGCAGCTATAAAAGAAACAAGTCAGGATACAATAGATCAGTGGTTCTTAACCTTTTCAAGGGAGCCGAACCCCAAGAGAAATCTATGACCACTCACCGAACCCCTCAAGTTAGAACAATAATTTTTTCGTTTTTGCTCGAATACTCTGTGCCAGTCTGTGGTATAAATATTATAAGATAAGGGCAATAGTTGCTTTTAGCGTACGTCCTGTGATGCTATTTTTGCAAAAAACGACGAAAAATTACATATCTATACCGTCCTTACCTCACAGAAAGAAGACTGCCGGTGCTAATTATCGGGAGAGCAGTAAGACATAAGGTTAACAGGGTGAACAGCTTTAAATTTCATAAGGTAGGGCCTGGTAGGCAATTATCTATTTCAAACAAAATTTGTTAAAGAAAGTGGAAAAAGAAAATAGCAAATGATTTTCCACTAAATATGTATATATTTCAGAGGACCTCTGCCGAACCCCTGGCACTGGCTCACCGAACCCCAGGGGTTCGGTCGAACACTGGTTAAGAACCACTGCAATAGATTATAGTGGCAATTTCATCACCAAACTGCTTTGTCCTATCTTCCTATCTGGCATGGTTTTGCTATGTATTGACATTCTGTATTTTTTTAAATTGTATATTTAAAATTTGCTCTGCTTTGCATTGTGTATCATTTGGGGGGGGGGGGGGCGGTAGAGTAAGGGATAACACGCTGGCGCAGAGAGCAAGAGGTAACGAGTTCAAGCCCCCATTGGGCTGACCTGCGTTGTAGGCTGCTATTAGCGCCATGTATTGCAAGCTGTCTGCTCAGTTAGATGCTAAGATTGATGCTAATTAAGATTACTGCATAACTTGTACATGTAAAGCGCAGTGCATTTGCAGGCGCTGAATTAAAGAAAAGTTATTATTTATTATTAACTAGCTGGGGTACCCGGCGTTGCCCGGGAAATTTAGGATTAGACCCGCTCAGGCCACAACCAAACCACACCTCCACCCCACCCTGTACACTCCACCCCCTTCCATCCGTTCCCGCTTCACCCCTCCACACCACCACCCCATCCTCACACCCCACCTCCACCCCAAAAACCCCCACCCCACGCCGTACACCCACCCCTCCACCCGCCACCGCTTCACACCTCCACCCCTCCACCCCACCCTCACCACACCCCGTTCACCCGCCCCATCCCAACCATTTCACCCACCCACACCTCCACCCCACCTCCACCCCACCCCGTACACCCCACCTCCTTCCATCCGCCCCCGCTTCACCCCTCCACACCACCTCCACCCCATCCTCACCACACCCCCACCTCCACCCCCATACACAAATGATGATTTCTCTGAAATCATCATTAAATCGCCAAGAACGTGCATATGCAGACCTGACCTTCTTCTGGATATAGGGATTAGCCTACTTCTTCTTCTCTATATAACCTTGAGGAAAAACAGTTCAATTTCGGTCTGGACCTTAAGGACATGACAACAAGAATATTGGGCAGAAATAGACAGTGAATTGGCTTTTGGACAGCAACAGAGAAGGTCTGAGACCCTACTAGAGTTTTTGACACAGTATATAATAAGAGTCAGAACATCTTACGAGTTCAGAATTTGTGAGTGTAAGGTGAAAGCAGATGATGAAAGAGAAGCTGGCTGGCCAATAGGAATATGCTACTTTATAATAATAAGAATTTTATAATAATAAGACAAAGCTACCATTCGTGGTTATTTCTTGGAATCCGGATAAAATTGTGACAAAGAAGCAAGCAGATGCTCTGCATAGGAAAGGTCGCTGCAATTTGGATTCATTCCAATTCACTTGCATTTAAATTCACTTAGGCGTACGTAAGGTCAAACAACAGCACTTTGTCTGATATATCAGAAGACAATTAAAAAAACTAGAAGCAGATAATAATTTTCTGACCAGGCGAAATGATCGGAGGATAGAAAGTCCGCCTTTGACATCCTTCAGACTGAGTTCAATGAGACTGAGGATGACAATTGAAATGTCAAAGACGTTCCATCGATCCTGCAGATATCGGATCAATCCAAGCGCAAGAACTTTGAGCAAAGCTTCCGCAGCAAAGATCACCGTGAACACCTGGCAAGTAATCAACCAACAACAACTACGGTAACTGAATCCGTAAGTTCAAGTCCCACCCTTTAAATCCCTTTCAAAGCTTAAACAAAATGGCAGATGAAGCATCATTATAACAAGATAATATTATTACAAAAGTAATTAATTATCTACCTCGTTTTCACACATCAATTAAATAATAAAGAATTGGGCTATAGATCTTATGCAGTATTTGCATGCATGAATTAATTTGATAGCATTATCATAATCACTGGGGTGCCAGATAGTGCAGTTCCTAGCATGCTGGACTAAGCAAGAAGTCAGGGTTCAAAGCACTGTCTCAGGGTAGAAATATGTGTTGGGATTTCTGCTCCATCTGCTTACATACCCAACTCCGGCTATAATGAATACACTGACCACATCCTTTAAGTGGGAAGATGAGACGGTAAAGGAAGAGGACCGACCCCAGCCCTGATATTATTATATGCTAAGGTTAATAGAAATGAAGTGGCTAACACTTCATATCCATGGCTGCCACAGGGACGGTACATCACCTCTTACTCTATCATAATAATCATTGCACAATGGTGCTCACTGTGTTTCCAATGAGGAGGATTTCAGCAAGTTCTTTCTGGATTGCAGCATGATCCATTGCCATGAAGATCGTGTTTGTGATGATGCACAGCGTGATGAAAAGATCGACAAACGGATCGAGTATGAACAGCTCCAAGATCCCAGCGAACCTATGCCAACTGGCTGGACATTCCCAGCCGTAAATGAGATTGTACACCTTTGACATCACCCACTCCGTGATCGTTAGGTCAGGCTCCTCGAAACAAACTACGTCAACAGAAATAAGACGGTTTTTTACGACACGGAGAGTTTTATTGCTTAAATAAAATCAGATGTGGGGTTGTAATGTGAATGAAGTGTAATGCAGTCAATAACACTACAGCACGCTACAGCGGAACTTGGATGTCATAGTAAAGGATGATGTTTCTGTTAGTAATGAACAAACTCAAAGTATAAGAAATTCTAGAACTTCACTGCTACAAAATGCATTAGGGTCATCCATATGCTCTCAGCTCTGTATGCAAATTTTTTTATACCCCTATTCCTGTTGCACCTCATACATTTATGGACTCTCCCCACCACGCGTACTTACAAATAAAATTAATAAGCTACGGACATGTATAAGACATTTATTTCCAGTAAGCTACAATTTATTTTTCTGTTAAACATTATAGTATATTTGATAAAAAAAATTGCAAAATGTTATGGTTTACTGTTTAGATCTTTACAGGAATTCATAATAATGTAATAAAATGCCGTTGGATGACTATAAGATAAAGCAGAATTATAAATAGGCAAAAGTGGACATGACAATTTGACATTTATTTTGCGCACGTATAAATTTCATTCAGACCCCTTTCCCGACATATGAACTATAGACATGCTCAGTATGTAAAGTCGTTGTCCACAAAATACTTGGTTCACCACATTCAAGCATTATAATTAAACTAATGTGCTATCCCTAAAATAAGCCTTTGACAATAAGACAATCTTACTTTGACCGTCGGATGCACGATAAATCGACTCCTTCAACACCTGAATCCCTAAAAAAACAAGACAGGGGGAATTGCAGCTCTTTTTAACACTTCTCACTTCAGTAGTTCAAAGACAATGGAGGGTGCAGCTTAGGTGGATTTTATGGCTCACATGGGCGTCATAAGGGGCCTGGCAGACAACTCTACCGGGTCTACAATGGATATGATAATAAAATCACCATGAAAAAATCTATCTGCAAGCAAATGCTGTTGAAAACAGAAAGCGACCAAACAAAAGACCAGCTGACACATTCTCGTTCAATGTAGTAAACAGTGGATGGCATTCATGAGTCCACGTGCCAAGTAGCATTGAGAATGAAGAACAGCAATTGATCGGAAACAGATTCCAATACAATTAAGATCAGTAGGAACCACTTTTGAGAGGTTTGGAATGGATGCTATAGAAATGCCGAGATGGCACACAATGTCACAAAACTCAACGACACACGACACTGAGCACTGACCTTGTGTGTCGACGCATGTGATGCTCGGAGCACGAGATATGGAGCGATTGTAAGGAAATAGCTCTCCTCGTGGAACCTGAATGTCGGAAGGAGTTGACACATCCTGGAAAAGTGAATTAATTTTACTGTAATTATTAAATCCTTAAAGTTAAATATTGTTCCTCTTTTTACTCAAGATTATAAGTAGAATTTCTCAGAAGATGCAGTTGATGTCTCAGATCCACAAATGGGCAATTCCATGAGAACAGGGACACATACCTCCAAAAATAAAATTCAGTATAAGCATTGGTTGTCTTCATATTTTAATAGTATGATGCTTGTAGTTCACCTGTGAAAAGTTTTTTATTTAGTATTTCTTGATTTACTAGCTCAGATTCACAAAATGGCAGAGACGCATAAAAGTATAAATTTCACAGATTTTTTAATGAGAAATTGATAAAGTGCATAGGCACCACAGTCAAAGCAGACTGTACAATTTAAGCATCTTAAACATATATCCTGCACAGTGTTCAATTCTCTTTAAAACACTGAAAAAATTATGTCTCTATAATGAACCGTTTTGTCATATCATGTGTCTGAACAAACTATGCGTTTTTCAGAATGTCGTTGTCACGTCCCTAACGTTTTTTCATAATAGTTTACCTCAATCGCACTAGACTACAGGTATAATTCTGATTATTTTTATGCAACGCTAACTTTGTTAGTACTTTAAACTTTGGTAGAGTTTTTTAAATTTTTGCTGCTCGTTTAATAGATACAGCGTTAGGGACGTGACATATTAGCGTTAGGGACGTGACGTTAGGGACGTGACATTTTCATTGAAGCCTCTTAATAATATTTTCATGAACATCAAAATTTTATAATATTAAATCACCAATGTGTCATTCAATAGATGATGCTTTAAGTGCCAAATTGTATAATTTAAATATCTTATATTACATAATTTTATGTAATAATTGCTTTATTGCCGCGTAGTAATAAATTTAACAGATTTAATCTCAATCTGCATTGGTTTAACATCGGCATTTTATTTAATTGGACTTGTATTATTTTTTCCGATTGTTAGTTTAAAACACCAATTGTGTCCATTGATACCCTTTTATAAAGTTCAAGAACAATGTGAGTGAATACTCCAAGCAAAGGAACGGCAAATATGAAAAAATTATTTCTGTTGACGGCCATTACCTTTGTTGTCATAAACTGTCATTAAACTCTGGATCCATCTAATACTCCAAGCTGTAGTTTTATGTAAGATATAGTTTAGAATGTTACACTTGACATGAGCAAACACTGCAACTGTTCATATTTTGGCAGTGCCAGTCCCAAGTCTGGATAAAGGAGGAGGGTGACACTAATGATCTTTAATATCAGAGTCATAAAACTGAAACTACTACATATATGAGACTATGAGAGGTGTATGGACTGAAACTTCCATAGTTAATTGTGTTAATTAGCACAATGTGCAATTGTCCAACTGGTGTTACTTTGCCTTACTGTGCTTAAATCAGAAGACCACTCTGAGTTGGCAGGTACAATTGGCACTGAACTTCAACTGTTAGCTTGTGGCACATAGTTTAGTAAAATTTAGTTATAAACTGTAGATACAATTTATCATCATCTGGTTACTCATGTCATGGTTGCTAAAGCTCATACACACTGAGCAAACCCAACTTTACACTTGTAAATGTTTGCCTAAAGAACAAAATATACCAAGATTATTTTATTTATTTTATTTAATACAGCCATTTGATATAATGCCCCTTCACGGTTGACTACTCAGGAGCCCTCAAAGTTCAACTCAAGTTGAGCAGAACAGTTTTAAGAACACTGTAAAATAGTGGTGATGCTAGCATCACTAAGTGCAAACAGACTTGTGCTATAGCCATTTCATAGAGCTATGTCTAAATTTAATTTGATTATATAATGTAAATTTATCAAATGTGGTTTAAAAAATTGAAATTTGCAAGCAAATAAATTTGTAATCCAGCAGTAACGTATATGGTTCTTTGTTCTCTAGGCCTGTGATTTATTTGACTGTTTTGTGTAGACATCATGGCTAAAACAACTGAACATAGACAGTGAGATTATGCAACTGAACAGTGAGGCAATGTTGACTGAGTCATTAAATATATGGAGTTTTCTTTTGAAAAACTGCAATTTTGATATGTTCTAGTATATGTAGGCATTGTAGGGCTAAAGCACAGTAACTAGGCTGAATCAGCCATGCATGCTTTTGGATCTACGTAGCATAAGTATGGTCGATCTAAGTTTTGATTATTAAAAGGATGATGCCTGGCACCAGCCTATGGGGGGGACCAAAATATTTAATGAATACACAGTAAAACATGTTATGTAGTAGAATACATTAAACTGATGCACTTCACATACCAGTAATACTATAATTAACATTAAAAGATAATTTTTAAAATTCAGCACATATTGCAATTTGCACACCGTCACGTCCCTAACAAAAAACCGTCACGTCCCTAACGCCTAAAAAATCATGCCAAAACTTTTGCATCAGTTATTTTTTTGAAATATTGGTCTTAAGGTATACTAGTAATATCTATGTATTAGTCATATTTATTTGGAATTTTTCAAATGCTACAATTAGCAGAGTTTTACTATATTGCTGAGTGCCCGTAGAAGTGGTGTCCGTGGCTTGTCACGTCCCTAACAACACTTTCGGACACGTGCAGTTCAGTGAAGAAAACTCACAGAGTAATAAAATTTGGCAGAGATATAGACTTTCTCATCCTAATTGCCAAGAAACATTGACTTTGCAAAAAATCATTATATTATTATGCTATTTTTATAATAATAGATGCCAGATTTTGTGCAAATGTCACGTCCCTAACGATGGAATTGCCCAAATGTGATCTCTTCATGAATCCACTTAACCCTTTGAATACGACGGGCCGTTTTCCGGCCCGTTATCCATAGAGTTACGGTGGCTCCGGGTTCAAGGGTTAAAGCATGGTTCATCATGAATCTCAATGACACTAATAATATCATATGTGAGACTCCTTCACATGTGGAACTGGATCTTGCTGAATTATTGTCCAATCAATTAGCTAATCGATTAGGCAATTAGCCTAATTAGCTGTTGCCTAATGCTAATTTTAAATAATAACAATTTTCCTAACTAATTTCAAATTGTAAAACAATTAAATGTTTGATTATAAAAAAATAAACATATCTTGTCTGATGAGGTCTTGTGGTAGTTTTAACGATTTTGAAATAATTACACAATCTTTTCTGGCTGCTAAGATTTGGCAAGTACCTGGTTCTGTGCCTCCCACAGCTGAAGGGATACAAAGGAATAAATCGAGGCAGTGAGATATTAAGCAGCTAAATCAGTTCAATACCTTTAATATATAAGTTGCTACTATTGACCCTCATGCAAGAAAACGTGATTTATATTGTTCATGACGCATATTTAACCCACCTGATTCCCACCTTTCTCTTCATCAACAATCAACTCTGGCAGCGGTCTATTGCCCGAAGTGCGCCGCCAGTCCGGAAAATTCCACGAAAACCGCGTCTTCTCCGACTGTCGGAAGGAGCCAAGTCCGTGCTTCGGAGATGTTGACTTGGCCGACAGCTGAGCCGGCGGTGTTTTCAGAGGCATGGCAATGCTGCTGTCGGTCTGTGGAAGCGAGATCATCAGAGGGGGAGGTGGAGAAGGCGACGAACTGGAACCGGATCTCGGATGCGGCGGCATGGATGGCGCTGCTGCTGCAGATTGTGGCATCGGAGACAGACTCCTCCTCAGCGTTTCTCTTCGGTTGACGGCCAACATGCAGTTGCCGGTTGTCGTCGATCGAATGGAACCGACCTGGTGCCGACGCGAGGATCGCGGACGCGCGTGCAGCATGTGGTAGAGCTCTTCGGCTGTGGGGCGGTTGGTGGTGCCGTCTGGATTAAACGCTGGTGGTGGGGACTTGATGCTGCCATCACGTGGTGACGTGGGACCTTGGTTGTGGTGCATTGATCCGCTGCCTTGGCTGTTGAGACGACGCGAGTGGAACGGCGATCCAGGTTGACTCACGCTTCCCTAATAACGACCAATGAAAGCTTGACCGATACTACTTAATGTAATGTAATTAATGCACAATTAACATTCGTCAAATGCTTAACATCTAATTTTTTAATTAATTACGGTAACATCAAAACATTGGTCACTAAAAAAACAAGAGACAGAGACTGAGAATGGTAATGCAAGATTTGCATGTAAGCATTTAAATGTAATAACACACTCTAGGCAGCTCATTAAGGTATTCCTCAACAGAATAAATGATTTCAGAATTCAACGCATAATATATAAGTTTACCTATAGATAAAGAAATAACACTTGAATAACGGAGAAACCACAAGATGGTGCAGGTCTCAAATATAGATAGGGATGTTAGTAATTTAATATAAAAAATTATATCCTTAAAAAAGAAACGCTGAAAAGATTTATCAGAGGAAATAAAATTATAAGTTAGCAAAAGTAATAATGTTCAAAATTTGACAATGTGAATAAAATAAATAATTTTTTTTATAAACTCACTCTTGAAGAGTCATGATATGCGTTGACCTAAGTGATGAAGCTTAAGGATTTGACCTAAGTGACCAAGCTTAAGGATTTGATCATTGATGATATGCCACAGTTCTGGGCAAAAACAGCCAAAAAGCATCAGTCAGGCCGAATTTCATTAGTTACTTAGAACTACAGGCCCAGTATCTAGTTACTGTAACTAATAATTTTGAAGCTAAAGTTATCCTATATCAATTGATAACAGCTATGGTACTGAATCCAGGATCATCATAATAGCGGCACCAGAAAAACATAGATACTGGACGAAGATGATGACCTAAAATGATGCAATCAATTTCTTCTTACCGTCCGTATCCCCTGCTGGTTGTTGGTGAAACTGAGCCGAGGTTCGAGACCACGTCCAAACTTGGGTGTGAGGTTCTCATGGTCTGGCGGAGCGATGTGTGAGATTTCAGAGAGCAATGAAGGACTTCGATTCATCATTTCCTCCAGCAGCGCAATCTGGCGGTCTTGTTCCTCCTTCAAAATCAGAGAAAGGATGAAAGGTATGTAGAAGACAATGACGCGAAAATGGACGGCAATAACTGGGAAGGATGAAGATATGAAGAAGCTGATGAAGATGATGATGCTGAATGTAAATTATGTAATGATGAAGATGATTAGGATAAGGAACAGCATCATGAAGATGAAGAAGTGGATGATGATAAGCATGATGAAGATGATGTAAAGGAGGATAACTGAATAACTGACGTACAAGGGCAGCTGCCAGTTCTTCTTCGGCTTCTTTAATTTCTCGTTTCTGGCAATCGTCGTATGACATGGCAACAATCGCAAGGATCAGGTTGACCAGGTAGAACGATCCAAGGAAGATGACAAAAATGAAGAACAGCATGTGGACAGGGCCGTTTGCCTTCAATATCTTTACATCACACACAAAAAATCCAGCTTAAACAACGCATTTGACCATAGACATTGATACCACAGGCATTAGGTTTTGTAAAAGTTAAGTATTGCGAAATGGTGACGTTTTACTTATAAGAATAATTCCGGTTTCAGTTTTAATTCAGTTCTGTGTTCTTGAAATCAAATTCTAATTCTAATTTTACATCACAAATAACTTTATATCATTTATTTATACTTTAAATTTTAGTTTTGTTAGCGAAAATATCACTGACAAGTATATCGCGCAATTCCATGCTTTCTCAGATAAGGGCTCTGTCTAGGTTTGTGAACGTCTATTAATTTCATAATCTCACCTACTTTTGTATTACATGATTAAAAGTTGCTAGATTAGATCATAATAGATCAGTTGCCATCTGTTCGATTAAAGATTAAGATTAAAGATGTAAGATTAGACAACAGAAACCATTTGAATACAAGTTGTTATATCATACTGAAGTTCACATAACATTAGACAAGATGAAACCATGAGTCATCTGATCATAAGTTATCATGTTAGATCCAACCACTCACCATCTGATACAGACTTTCCCAGTAGTCTTGAGTCATCAGGCGAAATGCCGATAGCAATGCCCACAGAAAATTATCGAAATTTGTGAAGCCGAAGTTTGGGTTCGCTGTTGTATTTGCACAGACGTAATTGGGTGGACATCTATAAAAATGTAACGATAATTGCAATTTCCTTCCATATATTTTCTACTTCTATTTGGGAAGCATGCACTCAAATACCATTTGCACTTGCAACTCGCGCAAGTAAATACGAGGACGGCCACTCTTACTTAATTAATCAATCACAAGATAATCCATTAAGCTTTACTGGTACAACAGTGCAGATTTGAGGAAGGTATATTTGTGGATCTAAGCTGCAACAGTAAGTAAGTAGGTAGGAAGGTAGGTAGGTAGGTAGGTAGGTAGGTAGGTAGGTAGGTAGGTAGGTAGGTAAGTAAGTAAGTATATTCTTTAATATAACCAGCTGCAAAACAGCACAGGCTTGTAGTTCGTCATCCAAAAGCTGGCAATTTCACTGCCTCTTCTGCTATAGAAGATCCCCCCCCCCATAAAAGCATAGCTCAAACAAACAAATAACTTCAAAGAGCACACTGAAATGGTGGTATAAATACCTTCGGCCAGTTGGATTTTCGTTATCTTCGTCACATATCTCTGGTATTCCAGTTTTGTTAGTCAACCAGTGATTTTCTAAAGCATAAAAATAAATTTTAACATTGCACAGTAAGGTGGTATAATTAGCAGAATGCTCTGTCTGCAATACAAAATTGTGAATCTGAGCCAGCTGAACATCCTTTGAACACCTCTATGAACATACCTGGAGAACAACTCTATGAACATACCTGGACAAGGCAGCCAATCATAATGCATACAGACGTATAACGTTCATGTATAATAATAATAATAACGTGCTTCTTGCTGTTGCCCATTGGCTCATATAAAATTCATTCAGTTCAAACTAATTTTTACTAGTGTGTCTTTCGTCTTAATCAATCTGCAAAGTAGCATGACCAACCATGGTCGAAGAAAAAGACGCTGAAATTGACTGAACATAGGCCTGCAAGTAAGAAGTGCAATGACTACAAAAATCCAAAGACTACCACCTACTATTAACATATATAAGAATATTTGTTCTGTGTATGATTTGAATGTAAGCAACTGAACATTTGTACATGTATATAGCACCTTTTCATGAGCACTCAAAACAATGTTATCAGTCACTAATGCTGCATGCCTCAAAATGATGATGATGATGATGAGTTCTCTACTCGAAGGCGAGCATTGGCTTTTACGCCCCCGGGGACGAGAGGAGTGAGGTGGCTTCCCGTTGCCTTCCTCCTTACAGACAATCGTGGGTGAGCAACTTGTCCAAGGTCGCTACGCAGTGGCTTGAGGTAGATTCGAACCTGCAACCTCTCACTCACACGGTGCCAAACTTACCACTACACCACAGGGGCGCAACCAGAAAATTTTCCTGGGGGGGTGTTCAAAATTATTATTGTAAGCGCCAATGGTGCGAAGTAGGAACTTGCTTGATTGTGTAATCTTAAAGACCGAATGACCCCTACCCCCCCCCCCCCCCCATGCACCAAAAAAACTCATCGGATTTGGAAAAATTGCGTGGGTCACCTTTTTAGCTCAAGCACCCCCAGCACCCCCCTAGTTGCGCCACTGCTACACCACCACGTCTCATCAATATAGGAAGATAATTTGTGATATTATTGTCTTACACTGTACGTATCTGAGACGTGGTTTTCAGTTTAATGTCACCAATGTGATAAAACAAAATCATCAACGTTGCCCTATGCATTCATCCAGGCTTGGTACTGGCACTGACTGGCACTGATGCAAGGACGAACGTGCAGTGGCAGAGTGCAAATCGATATGGATTCTTTTCAAGACTTCACAAAGCCATGGGGTTATCCATGGACTTTTGTCTAAAATTGGGCAATTTTAAATGAAAATAATAGCAACCGAATTTAATAATTCACAGATTACACGACGTGCAAAACTGTAATGAGGGCCTCACCAGTTTTATGTTTACACTGGTGCATTAGTGTTCCGCTGTACAGCTGAAGGCCAATGAGTGCAAAGATCGAAAGCATAAAGAGAGTAAGAATGATGACGTCACGCAGTCGACGCACGGCTTCCATCAAGGCACCAACGATTATCTTCAGTCCTGCGTTAACAAACATACATCAGAATTAATCAACTGATCAATATCAGTGTCACCTATCATTCTCAGTATCATTACTACTAATTATTATTGTCACTGATTCTTTTACCTAAGGTACATAAGATACCTCAATATCAATAAAAATTAGGATTAGCATTTTTCCATGACGGCTTCTCTTTAAAGACTTTACTGACAAAAGTAGGCCTACTTGGCAGGCAATTGCATTTGACCCTTTAACAACAGGTGTGTACTAAAATGTATGGGAAACCAATACAGTTCGTCATCAAAGGGTTAAGTACTAGACAGTTATAAGAGTGGGTCTTGTTGTCCAACCAGGTCCAAGGTGTCACGAAAAGTCGTTAAAGCTATCTGCTGTGACCACCTCAGTTGGCGGCAAGCCTGTCGTCAAGCCAAAGTGGATCCATCTGAGGACCCGGTGGCCATCTCGTCAGACGAAATCTCGGATGCCTTGGCTAAAGTCAAGATCGGCACCGCCCCGGGCTTTGACAACATACATCCGGAGTTCCTCAAACACCTCGGACCAGGCGCTCTGGCGTGGTTGGCCGAATTCTACACTCGGATCCTACGTGAACACCAGATCCCTCGGATATGGAGACGAGCCAAAGTTATCGCGCTGGAGAAGCCTGGCAAAGACCCTCATCTCGCTGCCAGCTATCGTCCCATCTCACTGTTGAGCGTCTGCTACAAGCTCTTCGAATTAGCACTCGCGAAATAAATACTGCACCTCAGACGCATTTATTTTGACACGAATATCAACCCAGAAGTGCAGCAAACCAGTCTCTAAGCGGATGGCCTTCAATGAAGCTTCAGATCACAGGATGCACTGACCGACAGTGCTATAAGCCACATGCGGCATGCCCAAAAGCAGTGATGTAACTTCTCAGATATTCATCTTCGTGGTTGTTGGGTCATATAATACGGGTCATAACAGATGGCAAGTTTTTTTTACAAGGGGCCGTTTCCAAGTTGAATGTTTGAGTGAAGTCATTCCAAAAAATATATTACTGTCATCGTCCCACAGTACATAAAAGCAAAATAACATCTCTGAAGACAATTTTTATTTTTGTAAGTGGTTTACTAACTATACAGATTGTTTATTATAATTATTTACAGCAAAATACAGTAATTAACAGGATTTCAAGATTCCATATTCAATCAATCAATTATTTTTTCAACCAATCATTTTTACAGTTAGGCCTATAAATTTCAAGTCACATATTCGAATAGAAATGGCCACAAGGATAGGCTCTGAAGGGATCACTGACCCCGCTATTAGGGACACCTACGTCCTACGTACATGTAAAACAAAAAGATGGCCGACAATTGCCATTAAATAAGACAGTGAATTAAAGTGTCTTCATTGATTCAACAGATGTCACCTGGAACTATGGCAATGGTTTTCAGTGCACGCAGAACACGAAATGTACGCAACGAAGCGAGACTTCCTCTAGTAAAGGCGAACTGAATGTAACTGAAAACAGAATACCAGAAACACGCTTAAATACAAGTCACTTCTGTGTATGCACAAAGTAGTAGGCTACATGAGTATGTGCAATTGTGCACGCATGTGCTTTAACACTTCAAAGATGAGAATGTACTAAAACTGATTGGGAACCAATGCAGTTCATTGTCACATGTTAAGGCTGATTGGTCACAAATCTAACCTGAACAAAATCAAATGCAATAGTATGCATTTACCATGCAAAACTTTTACAAGAACGTTCAACAGAGCAGAAAACAATATAATGAGCTCAAGTAACATAAGAAACCATTTTTAGTTGGGTGCATCAACAATTCAACATCCATACAAAACCTGTTGGCCATCATAGTAATATTATTATCTATAGTTCATGCATACCACCTCCATGAGGTCGGTAAAGATAATATACCAACGAAAGCTTCATGGTTAAAATGAAGTGATATACGCAGTCATGTTTGCATTTCCGTTGGAAGAATTGCACAATGAGCCTTTTGTAATTCATCAAGGCCTGTGTGAGCCACGGAACTTGCAAGTTCAGTCAAGATTTCCTCCGCTGCATTTCCTCTATACATAATTATGCGATGACCTGAAAAGGGTTAAACGGATTGTCTTCAGGCAGGGAGTTACTCATGTAATTTGCTTCGTCAAAATCCTCGGAGGGTATTCATGTCAGAAGCACCATGACTAGTTTGTTCTTCAAAGGCACCAAACCTTATTAATTTATTTATGCAATTATTACATACATGCAAAATACAACAGTTAGGCAGTAACTCTATGTGCATCTAAGGCACAAGACAAGTGAACATCATTTTCTAGCATGGAAACTGCTCAGCAGGTGCAGCCATAGCACAATCATAGCATTACAGACCCAGTGTCCTGCCAAACAGACAAGAGTGGCATGCACCAAGCGGCCCACTATAAAACAGGAACACAACCGATATCGGAGTTATTGCATGGTATCATTGGAAGTTACACTAGTTGCCAAGAAAGACAGGAGGCAATAATAACTGAGCTGCCGAAACTGTAAGATGCCTGGATACACACAGTTTTATTGAAGGCTGTAATTATCACATTCTGGGGTGATGGCTTTTACTAATTGCCTCTTTCCAACAGAATCCCTATTAATATTGCTTCTTACACAATCATTTCATCCATCTGTCACCCACAATCCCACATGGGAATAAGGATACAAAAGAACTAATAGGATTCAATCAATCAATCATAATTATATTTGACCTTGGATGTAGCTGATGTTTTTAAATGCTGATGATTTTCAGTCAGAACTGGTGAGATTTGGTTTAGACTGTTAGGATTTAGCCTAAAGTGCCTACATTTTGGCTGGTTAACCCTTTAATGCCGAGATGGTAGTAAATGGTATGGAAAGTCCTATATCCTCCGGCATTAAAGGGTTTTAAACTGAGCAGCCTAAAGCAAATTACTAGCCTGAATTTGGTAGACTGTATAGTCCAGAATGGCAATTTAGGACAGGGCTTATAGGATTTGGTTTTGGAATTGTTATTTTACTCCCTCTAGAAAAACTGACTTGACTAGTACCATACTGGCAAGTTTTAATTCAGAACAAGCTGGTAGAAAGATCCATTAGGAGGATCAAAATGTACAGGATGGTCTAAACCAATCAGATCATGTTGATGCGACCAATCTAATACGGACCAAAGTTGGACCCAATGAACATGGATGCTCGAGACCATTTTCCTTGCGAATCGTACCCTACTCATTACTACCAGGAAAATCACCCGCGCCTGCATTGGGGTGCTGGACACCATTGTGTCCATTCACCCTGACTCAGCCATGAAAACAATCGAGGGATGGGTTCATCTCTACCAAACGCACGACCAACCCACAGACGAGCCGGATGGACGTTCTGTAGGCGTGCACGCTCCTCTCATGAAATTTGTTATTGAGCTAAACAAGCAGATGGCTGATGGTGTTCGCCTTAATTGCATTCTGTGCGCCGTGTTTACACAGCGCTCGAAAGCGCACTCCGACGACGATGACGACGACGGCAACCCACATCGCAGCCAGTCGCCAGCCTGCAGATAGGCGCGCCGTCGCCGTGCACTGGACTCTGGCTCACGTCATATTGAAGCGGCGCTGGCAGACAGAGATAGGGCTTGTAAATGAACACAAATGAAGATGGACTGGCCAAAAATGGCTTGCTACTCGGAAGAGCTCTGGCTTTATGGATTCACAACATTTTGCCTAAAACCATCAACATTCGAAATTTTGAAAATCCTAATCTGCGTCAGATCCTTGGCTTCTCTTCATTTATTTATTTATTGCTCTACATTAGATTTATTTTGCACTTATAATGTGCAAAGGGATGCATTGGTGCAGCAGCATGTTCTGTGTCTTATAACTGGAGTATCGCAGGTTCAAATCAACCTGATGCCACTGCTTAGCCGCCCTGGACATGTTGCGCACCCACAAAAATTTGTCTTTTAGGAAGACAACGGAAACCACCTCACTGATCTCATCACTGGGTGGCAGGCATAAAAGCCGATTCGGGCAGAGAACAAACCATCATCACCACCATTATCATCATGTGCACAAGGTCAGTAAATCTGAACCTGAAGTGCAAGACAAGTGTAGGCCTGAACAAACAATTATTCCCCGGTTGCAACACTCAAGTGTTCACACGCAGCAGGGTTAAAACTATAACTGTTGGTTGCCAACCGTGCACTCTCCAGCTGCAGGCACTGCATTTGTTTTTATGCTGTGTGTGCATTTTCTAATCAGAAGTAGCAATATTTATCTAACAGGAACCATTACTAATAGAGGAATGCAAATAGACCTAATTCAGCAGCAACAGATTAGTGAGGTAATTAGTAAAACACCTTGGAATTGCTGTTAATAATAAACTATTGACAGTGTTCAGCACTATTTAAATAGTGTATACTATTTAAATAACAAGGAGGCATGTCATGGGTTTGTGTAGAGAACACCGTAGAAGATGACAATCAAGTTAAATGCAGTGCCAATAATACACTGACATATAAACCTCCTAAAGGTATCTTGAAGCCGCACTTTTGACAAGCATTGCTATATGATTTGGACATCATTGCACATGACGATAGTGAATTCCAAAAGCGGATCAGCAGTTTGTCATCTAAAATTCAAACTCAGTTGCATTGAAATTCCGGAAATGAATGGCAGACGTCCCATGCTTCTGCGAAAAGCAATTCAGAACGTGAAAGAAGACAGTGACAATGACAAAGCATTGCCATCCAATGCAGTTGTAACAGCGATTATAATTTCTTTGATGATTCAACTATGCACGCAGACGATCCGAATGATACGTCATATGAACTAGAAATGCCGGACTATCATCGACGAATCAAGTAAGTGTTTCTGCACTTCAACATAAGCATTCTATCCAGTGCTTCACTGAAGAGACAATTTGGCAGTGCAGCACTGATCCTCACCCACCAAGAAAAGGAATTGTTCATCTGATAAAACTTTTGAAATCTTAACAAGAAGCACCCTGGTTTAATTATCCCAACACTGACTATTGATTTTAAGACACTTTCGATGCAAATAGAGAACGGTCTCAGTAGAATGGGGCGACTATGAGAAATAATGCGAGTAATTTTGGCAATTTTCTTGGACATACCAGAAACAAGAGTACGGTAATTTCATTACATTACTAATTGTAAAAATGTACATAGTTTGACTTACGCAATGGTCACAACACAGAAATCCAACCAATTCCACGGGTCTCTCAAGTACGTGAAGTCTGACAGAATGAACCCTCTGGCAAGCATACGTGTGATGCTTTCAGCAGTGTAAATCGCAGTGAAGACTACCCTGATGAAATTGAATACTGGTAGATGCAATTAAAATTCTAATTAGTAATCTATTAATAATATCATTACAATTAAATCCATGCAGTCAGGGATGGGTAGTAATGTAATTGAGAAATTGAAATTACTTAATTTAAATCACATTTCTAAGTGGTAGTTTGTAATATGATGCTTTGATGTAATTTGTAATCTGTAATTCAATTACATTTCCTCATGCAATTGGTAATTTAAATTACATTCTGCAAAATCAAATTACTTTGAATGTAAACATCATTATGTAACTGTGTTTAGATTCTTTGGATCAAAATTCCACTTAATTATCCAAGAAGTAAAATATCATGCAAGAACAAGGAATCTATATTACGTAAGAAACTAAAAAATGGCTTTAAAAAAGCGCAGGCACATGCAGCCCTAGTAGTTTTGTCAAAGATTATCCAAAGTCAGACATTTTGGATGGGATGTTTTTTAATTTTACAGTTTTAGTGTGCAGGCACAGTGATTACAGAATTGACTAGCAGAAACAATTGGAAATCTTGCAGCACCGGTATAGAGAAGTTGACAGAAAAGAACTAGCAATGCTTCATAGCTATCCAACTGTTACGAAATTATTTATACAATTTAATGCTGCCCTGCTTAAGTCTGCACCAGTAGAGATTGAGGCTCTTTAGTTTTGCAAGCATGATTGTAAGGCCTAACCTAACATACCGGGGCAATATCAGATAACTTGTTCGAACAGCTATTGCTTCTTAAAGAAAATTAAATAGACATTTGCTGACACGATAGGACACATAATTATAACAAAGGAAAAAGGCATGCAATTCCTGCAGGTCTTAGTTTTTTTTATTCTAATGATGCAGGCCCTCAAGTAATTTATAATTGCTGTAGGTAATTGAAACTACACAATTTGTAATTTCCATCAAATTTATCTAGTAATTGGCAATTCGTAATTCAATTACATTTCCTCCAGTAGGCTACTTGGTAATTAGGCCTACATGTTACTGCGTAATTTGCCAAAACTCTGAAAACTAAAACTCTGGCTAACTAACAAATGCTAGTAAAAATAAGTTTTAAATAAAAAAAGTAGTAGCAACAAAAAATTACTAACTCTGCGACCGGAATATCATAACTGATTGCCATGAAGACACAGTTGACGAGAATGACGAGAGTAATGCACAAGCTAAAAAATCTGAAGCTATTGTCAAGGTCTATTGGGACTCCACTTCAAAATATCCAATGAACCAAAGGTCCACAAAATGAAAGCCTTCCCCTCCCCTCAACTCGAGGCGTGGTGGTGCAGTGGTGGCGTCGTTGCCTTGGAGTCGGAAGGTTTGAGGTTCAAATCCACCTCAGGTCGCAGCGTAAGGACCTTGGGCAAGTCCTTCATTCACAATTGCTCAGCGCTTCGGCGTGAAACTTCGATGCAGTGTCCGCTCTGCAATCGGGAGCGCCTCTGAGTAGAGAGAGCTTGAAGGGGCACTATAACAAGTGCACATACAAACTCAAATTCAATTCACTCCCTCTCCTTACAACACAGTTGGAGAGGGATAGTACCCGGTAATTAGGCCTGTGAATGAAGAGATTCTTAATACTAGAGACAACCTGATCTATGTGCAATATTTTGGCAACAACAATAATATTGTAAACAAGAAAGTAACTAAGATGGTGATGACAGAAGTGTAAATGAAACACTGATTCTTCCAAACGTGTTTCTTGCTCATTCCGCAACATTGCCAATGATTAGTACATTGCAATGCATGAATACGATATGCACGTTATTCCTTTCGAAAACGTAGGCAACTACGTATGGTATACGCATGTTATTCCTGTAAGTAACGTAATTTTATGGTTGTTGCACTCTGCTGAAAAAGCTGTATGGTGTCCACATACAGACAAGGTCACTTACATACCTTAAGGTACATATACTTGGGCGAGTTGGAAACATTCAGAAGCAGCACATTTGAGAAGGTTCTTAAAAAGTAATATTTAAATATTTAAATGTAGCCAATCTAAGAAAACACAATGAGCAAAATCAAAGGATATGGATGAGTGAGTATGTAGATGGCAAGTCTTCTAAGTGGCAATGTAGGACTCAGCAGAAAAAAAGCCTTTGTTGCACTGAACCGGAACATCGTTCCATCTCTTGCAACAACCATGAAAGTCTGAAATTCACGAATATCATCATCACGATTGTAACCAAAATTGTAACATACGGTAATCTAAACTATTAACTCAAATTCCTAAATCGCCACTTAATTAAAGTCGAATTATAGGATCACTACTGGCCACATCCCTAAGTTCAGTCATGTTTCTGAGTACAAGGGATAGTGTGGTGGCGCTTCGGCATGTGGTTTTTCAATTTTTTTCTCAAAGATTGTGTCTGCAGTCTAACTCGATTGTGGGTTTCCAGTGGCACTTCACCTAATACCTCCGCCATGTTAAAATCTAGCTTTAAGAGCATCCTGTTTAGCCAAGGTTGGGTTGGAAGCACTAAGGGATGCTACAAAAGTGCTTCTAATACATAAAATAAGACATCGATAGGATATAGATCTGTAAATTTTTCTTTGACTATATCTCTCAATCAAGATCTAAAGAACTTATAATATGGCACCACCGTTTATGGAAATATTTAAATGTAAAATTAAAATCACTTTAGATAATAATTCTAAACGGCATTTAGCATTGGCATCGCATGATGAAGCAACATTCAAATAGAATTAGGTATAAAATACTTTGTTCAAGACTTTTACACAGTTGCAAGATGGCTACTCAACCATTTGCTGATCGTGCTTAATTAATAAATTGGCATGCTTAATAGCAGTAAATTGCTCTGTTCATTAAATTTTTGGAGTTAGTTAAAAGGTACATGCAGCATTTCAGGGTGCTATTTTAACTGTCTTGATTCTTGAACTCTTGATATGTAAATACGTACATATACAGTGTTATACACTACATTATATAAACATACACTACATTACCCAATCCAAGTTTTAAAATAGAAATTACAAACTAACATGAAAAAACTGACATATTATATTTAAAGGCTTACATATTTATCTTTATAGAAGTCATCAAGATCTTCAATTGGCCTTCCATAGAACTCTGGTGGAAATTCTCCCAACTTTTCAGGATACTGTTTTCCAGCCACCAAACCTGGATTTGGTCGTTCCTTTGTCTTCTTCTCTGCAGCTAAACGTGCGGCTTTCGAGCTCTTCAAAGGCAATTCCTGTTTTACTTTCAGCAGATTTTCTTGTTCCTCCTTCTCCTTTGCTCTTGCAGTCTTTGTCTCAGCGCGGTGAGCTTTTATCTTCGTCAAGGACTCATTTGTGAAGAGTCGAAAGGTTGGACCCTTCTTCGGCATTTCTCGAACAAGCTTGTCCATAGTTGAAGTTGTTGTTGTTACTGAAAAACCCACAGGAGTGTTAATTAGCTCAGAAACAGCATCTAATCAAGAGCTTAAGAAAAGGCGATAAATAAATTGATCAGTACAATTGAGTCCAAGATATGATCCTTTTATGCAGAAGTACACGAGATCACCTGATGAATTGTACTTGTGCATATACTGCATATGCATGAGGTGGAATCTTCTATAACGGTCAAGTTTCAGTGGAGTTTGGAACAGAATCATTTTATGGGCACTTTCTTAGATGAAGTAATCGTGAAGTACAAAACATTTATCCTTTCTAGAAATTCAATCAATTGGAAATAGAACTAGCAAATGAAATTTGCCAATCGATTAGAATTAGAATATTAAGGCAAAATCTTTTAGATAAGCAAGGGTGATGATCAAAGTATCGACCAGAAAGTCATACAAGATGTAGACACATGAATGGCTAAGTCAAATTTCCAGTTTCATTTTGAAAAAATGGTAAATCTAACTATTCAGCATCAAAACTGAGCCAGCCATTTCGCTGTGGATGAAAATGGATAGCCATTAGTCAGCGTCCAAACAGTGATATGAAAAGAAGTTGCAGAATGGCCAAAATTTGCATTATGCCTGGATGTGTTGTCTTACAAAATATGTTCATTGTGCAGCTGACAAAGCTAAAATGTTTGAGTCTCTCCCTTAATTTTACATTATCCAGAAATTTTTCATCTGGACATTATTTTAACCAAATTGCAAATGCTATTTATAAAAATTCATAAATGTTGTTAAGCAGATGGGCAATGGCCATCACTTGCCCTGGGTGTTAAAAAACTAGCTATGCTACTGAATCAGTACAGATAGCAAATAAGGCATTGGTGCGTAGCAATGTCTATTTGAATCAAATTTTAACAAATAGGAAAATACAAAAAGGCTGCCAAATTTTGGGCATAATTATGTGCAATATTTTTGCCCCTTTCCATCAACTACTGAAGTTTCTTTGGTCATGGCTTTGTAGAAGAAATCAGCAGGTTAGGCTGGGAGTAACTTGGATAAGTTGCTTATAAAGTGGTGTTATATGAATTTACATTTACCATTGCCGCTACAATTATTGTGTATTTATATACAGCAAAAAAGATGCTTATTTAGCTCCAGAGTGAAAATTACCAGGGGGGTTGAGGGGTTTCAACCCCCAGTTTTTCTTAGAGCCCCATAGTAAAGTATGTTTTTCACACACCCAAATTCCAAGTGGATCATAGTTCAAACTCCCCCGCCCCCATTATTTTTCCACAATTCTCACACTGCTTAGCCCCCAAAGACCTCTCAAAAGATGGGTGACTGACGGACTTCGTGACTTCAATAATCCTTTGCATTTGACTCTCTTTCTTCATATTTGTGAGGTGGATAATATGGTAACTTGGATATGGTTGTTAATCCAACACCCATCAATGTACCGTAGGCTGCTGCACGCCAAAAGCACCTGCGAGGAGGATCAGCGCCAATGCAGATGTGCATAGCAATAACAAGGAACCATTACAGGATTACAACTGGGCAGGCAGGACTCACGTGGGTAGAGCCAAGCTGATGATAATATTTCGACAAGGTACCAGAGGGACCAGTGACTGTAGACAGAGGCATGACTCAAAACGCAAATGTTTGTTGGTCATCGAGATGATGATGGGTTTCGATTGGCCTCCCCAGAGGGCAGCAAATGACTCTGCAGTCTTCGATATTGCAGCATGCGTGCGCACACATGTGCGAGTGTGGATGGATAGTATACATGCAAATAATTGTAAATCTGTATATACAATAATTATCTATATACACACATTTCTATTTGTCATAAGTGTCCACGCACCATGCGCGCAAGTACACACCTATCTATCTAGATTATCTGTCCATCCGTCCGTCCATCCATCTATCTATTTTATCCATCCATCCTTATATATACATATATATAAACACATGTGTATATATATATATATATATATATATATATATATAAACTACCTTTATAACCTGGCTTTAACCAGGATGTCACTGAGGCTGAGTTTTCACTAATTGTTAATAATTAAATAAATAGTTAAGGAGTATTCTGCAAGTAAGACAAGACCCTCATTAAAGTCAGAAACTCTCTCCTCTCCTGCCCTTCACCTCCTCTTCGTTTTTCTCCCATCCTCCTTTTCCATCCACTTCTTGTCCCGTCCCTTCCCCCACATCCTCTCACCTTCCTGCCCACTTCCCCTTTCGCTCCATTACTGACAGACTTTCAGTTTTTAATATATATATATATATATGACATAAATATATATATTGTTCTTTCATATCTCGTTGCATATTAACCTACTATGCTGTACATAGGTGTAATGTAAGTGGAACCCATGATGGGTTGAATAATAAATACGGTACTTAAAAACACATACAGTTGATATTCCAATCTTGTGTCCAATGACACTGGAATTAATTAACTTTAACAAAAGTTGAATAAAATTAATGAAATTTCTATTAAATTATGCTTACTAATAAATTAAAGCCACAACAGATATAATGAAGTTTCAGTCATTAAACTTTGTACAATTCACTGAATAATTTACTTATTCTGTATTTCTTTTATAAAAACAATAAAGTTTCAGCAATCATTCACCAACATTTTCGTTAAATTGATTGGAAACTTATTAAATTCAGATTTTGGATATATTATTTCTGGTACGGTAAGCCAATACCAAAACATGACCTAGGCCTGCATGACATTGTAGGTATAATTAATAAAATTCAATTTCATTCCTGGGGAATTTCTCTCGCCCACTCCCCCCCTCCCCCGAAAACTTCTAGATTAAACATTGGCCATTGCATCATGATTACCTACTTAAGTACAGGTAGTGAGTTTGAATAACAGCAAGTGATGCTAAAAAGTTTTAAAAAATGCAAAACTTACCTCTGAAAACAAATGAAGCAGTGGCGTACGGTAGGCCACAGACAATGCGCACAGACAACCAGACACTGCTAGTCGGCGCACGATAATCTAGTTAGCTTTGTAGCTGTTAGCCTTGAAGTCATCAACGTTATTCTGCAACCAAGAATTTCAGTTTTCTTGTTTCAGTTGCATTAAATCGAATTTCATGTTCTCTTTCTATACTTTAAATATCTTATCCCGAACAATTAGGCTAGTAGCCTATAGCCTATTACCCTTGGATTTACACGCTAAATTTAACACGCCTTAAACTTCTCCCGCAATTAAATCGTGATGTGAAGGTCAATTCAACCATATAATTATTTGCATCTAATTCAACTGAGATTCAGTTGACGATATTTAATTTTTTAAACTGAGACATCATTCTGAATAGGCTGTGCTGCCAGCAACATAATTATGACTTCGGATTTCGAATCTCGTAATCATCGTAATGGCATAAACAGATAAAACCATCATCAGTCTCACTTTTGAAATTGATAATAACCATTCTAAGTGCACTTTCGTAAAAACAAAACGTTCCAAGTCTTGACCATTTATATATCGCCTTTAATTTAACAGACCGACGTTCGAAGTCTTCGCATCACGACGCCCTCACTGACGCGGCGTGACGCCAGATGGCGTAGGCAGGCGCCAAGCACTACGCACGCGCTGTCTGCATAGTATTACGTTGTCGCATTCGCTCGTAGCCATGCAGTACCCAAAACGACGTCCTCCTATCAATTGGGAATAGCGCTTTGGGTCGGCTATTAATTCCAGACATTATTTTATCTTCCGACTCCAAGGTCGACGTTCCTATTGAGCACAGCCAACATATCATAATCATCTGGACCTATGTGTGCATCTGATTGACACTGTCACACATGGACACACACATACATACACACAGATACACACGAGTTGGTAATGAATTAATTAGGCAGTCTAATTAATTAATTTAGGCTACTTGAATCATCTAAAAAATTAACTTTGATTAACTGATCAAATTCTATTAATTTGGTATGTGTATGTCAAGTGTGAGAAAATGTAAATATTTACGTGGATATGGTGTCAGTTACTACTTTCTGTCTGCAATGAACCACAGTATAAATAACATTGACACTACATCGACTCCCAGCCGCTGCTGTAATCAGAATGTGTGACTGACTTGAGAGTCCGTTAGCCCCGTCCGCTGTTGACCACCATTTTCAGAGTGAGCCAGTTGCTTCTGCTTAGTGTCATAGCACTAATTGCTATGTGCCATAATTGCAATGCATTATCTTGAGCGTGTATGTGTTTGTGTGTACGTGCGTGCGCTTGTGTGTATGTGTGCGTGTTACTGTTGCTACTCTACAGACAGACAGACAGACAGACAGACAGACAGACAGACAGACAGACAGACAGACAGACAGACAGACAGACAGACAGACAGACAGACAGACAGACAGACAGACAGACAGACAGACAGAGACAGACAGACAGACAGACAGACAGAGAGACATAAACAAACAACCATACGCAAACACAAACACACCTACATAAACAGACAGATAGACAGACAGACTATTGCTAAGCAGACATAGACATACAGACAGACAAACACAGAAGCACAAACAGACATCAGCAGACAGAATAGACCTGCACACAAGCATAAGCAGACATCGGCATGCATAGACAGAGACAGATAAACATATACAGACAGACAGAGACAGGCAGACAAAATATACAGACACAGACAGACAAGAACAGGCAAAGTCTTAGACCGACAAGGACAGACAGAGAGACAAAGATAGGAACAAACACAATGACAGACATACACAGATAGACGCATATATAAAAATTATATATATACATTATATATATAATAAATATTATATATATACTAGCTGAACCCGGCCACGCCTTGCTGTGGCTGAAAAGAGGCTCCCCCTCCCCTCCCCCTCCCCTTTCCTCCTTCCCCTCCCCCTCCGTCTCCCTCCCTTTCCCCTTCCCTTGACCTCCACCTCCCCTCCGCTCCCTCCCCACCGTCTTTGTCCCGCTCCCTCCGCTCCTTTCCTCCGTCGCAGCGTCCATTCCAAGCCCAAAGGCCGCTTTGGGAAAAGGCCTAAAAGCGGCCTCTTTGGTAAACTAATCGCGATTCGCTTATGACGTCACAGCAGGCCACCTCATTGATGCTGTGTTTGGAGACGGCGTTTATGAAATCTGGCAGCCGTGTGGGACGTGTTTAATTTCCAAATGGCGGGCGAACGGATTGCAAAGTTCACTTTTTGTGGAAACGGTTGCGTTTTTTCGGGTGAAAACATCTTAACACACGGTTGTATGGGAATGGAAGGTGTTGTAAAATTTTCAAAACAATCGGCCCATCACTTTCAGCGTGAAAATGCGACGAACTATTGGAAAGTTTCATTTTTATATATATAGATATGTATGTATATACACAGTTATACACATATCCATACTTGAAAATGGCAGACAGCTTGGTAGGCACGCATTTAAAACAATTAAGTTCTGGTTCTTATTTAATTTAATAACTCAGTATATAATTAATGAATTATCTCATTAATGAAAATGATTCTGGTTGTATCTGACATGAAGGCTGTGGTGTCACATGTCCACGGCTGAAAGCAACGACCTTGTTGCCATATGAGAATTGTGGAAAAATAACTGGGGGGTTGGCCTATGATAAACTTGAAATTGGGGTATGAAAAACATACTTTAACATGGGGCTCTAAGAAAGACTGGGGGGGTTGAACCCCCCAAACCCCCCGGCAATTCTCACTCTGCCTTGTTGCACAAAGAACACTATTACGGTAGTCACAAATTGTTTTCATTATTGCCATCTTCAACACATACAAGTACATCAGTCTAATTTTCAAAAAACATCTAATACAATTTGTTCTACTTTGCATCTAAAAACTCTTACTCAGATCACCTTTCAACATCAAATCTGCCTCCCAGAAATTCACATATCTCATTTTAGGCTGATTGATCTCATTCTTGATGGAAAAATCATTGAATCTGCAGAAAGAATCTCATACATACATCAAACTAATAGTAAAACCACAATTATTAGAACTAATAGTAAAACCACAACAGAAGAATTCTACGACTAACAACCAACCACAACTACGTAACACAAAGCAGTGTAAAGTAGGCAACATCGACATCCGTGAAATTCAACACAACAATTACGATCACTCATCTAGAAAGGTGAGGTAAAGAATGTAATCCAATATCTTCTATAGAGCTTCTTTACACCAATATTTTTAATGCAACATTTCTCTCTAAAAATGTTTAAAAGGTTGTAGCTGCCAAGATCACCTTCTACCTTTATAGGAATGACCTCCCGCAAATATTTCAATCAGGTTTTCAGAAGGGTCACTATATGGAGGCCTTACTTGTTCGTCTTCTTTAAGACATAACTTATGGTGCTAAAAATTGACAAGTCAAGGTTACCGGATACCCTCTTGGCACTGTTTGATGTAAGTGCTGCATTCGACCATGATATTCTCCTGAAGCGGTTTTCTACCTCCTGTGGCGTCTCTGTCAACTTCCTTGCTTGACTAACCTCATAAATTATATCCAGGACCGTTCTTACATTATGACTTGTGGGTCCACAACCAACTGCAATCAGCTTTGGGCAGGGCTTTTTTTAACGTGCAGTTGTACACAAAATGTGCAGTTCTAAATGGATTTGTGCAGTTGTAGAAGCACTTTTTGCACAGTTAAAACTACCAAAAAACGGTGATTGTCCTCCAATTGGTAGTATATAACCATGAAGGATTGGAACTGAAAGAATGGGTTGTGCAGTTCTAAAAATTCCTTAAAAACAACCCTGGCTTTGGGTAGTATCTCGTTCTCTGCCCAATATTGTTGATGCCACTCTCATTCATGCCTACCGGTATGTTTGTCGTCTCTCGCCTCGACTATTTTGTAAGACCCTCTATGTTAGGGTTCCAGTTTAGCCGTGGTTAGACAGTTGATCGAGTTCTGTGCACAGTGGGACGTCTTTCTGGTCATATTCCTAAGTTTGGCCAAGTTATGGCGTACTGTACATGCAAAATGTAGTCCACTGGTTCTATTTCCGCTGTGGATCACCTATAAAGTTTCAGGATGGGTCAGGTGCAGCATGGAGGGTCTGGCTTCCATGTATCTGCAGGAGCTATGTTTTCCCACCTCTCATGTCCAATGGCGATCTGCTCTTCGACTGGCTGATCAAGCCAAACTCTTAGTTCCTAGCTCATGGACTACTATTAAGCAGCAGCACTCTTTCTCGGTTGCTGGCCTTAAGACCCGGAATAGACTTTCTGTTGCGCACCAACTGGTATCTAGAAGCCAGACCACAATGTTCCTTATGAACTTAAAAACTATTATTTTAGCCGTGGTTGGACTGGGAGCACTTCTGGGTAAACATCTGTGAAGAGGCACTAAAAAAGTCCTCAATAATAATTATCGTAATGCATCAATAATGATTGCTTTCAGTCAAAGTCATCAACACACTGGTGTCTGCTGTGAACGGATAGCAACTCTGAGGAAACATGAGCTTTGAAAATCAGTTGATCTTAACACAGCATTGACTAGATGTTCGAGACAGTTGATACCTTGTAATGACTGAAAACTCAACATGGACTGTGACTTGGTTAAATCAGCGGTTCTCAACCTTTTCAGACTCACACACCCCTTTTTAATATTTGGTCCCAGTCACGGACCCCCACTAAAATTTGAAATTCAGATGTCTTTTTCTCTAACAAACTCTCTCAAAAGCATCCCGAAATCTAGAGTGTCTGTTCCCTTGACTGCCAGTGAACGTCGGCTGGCGTTTGCATCACTAGGCCTAACTGTTCATGATTTCCATATCCGAGCAAAATGTAACGAAAAACGAGTTTAGTGGACGTACCTTGATGAAAAAAGTAACTATTTTTATGGCCTGATCGAAATTAGATTTTAGTCTGCACTTAAGCGATTGAAGCAACCCGAATCATCTAAAACAGATGAATTTGTCATTAATCAGCATGCAGATGAAAAAGAGTAAACATTCTAAATTGAAAAATTGACACAAATTTATCTACTTCTATGTTTTTAGCTAAGAAATATATAATTTTCAGGACTTGATCGCGGACCCACAGGCAGATCGCTGCGGACCCCCAGGGGTCCGCGGACCCCCGGTTGAGAACCGCTGGGTTAAATAATGGCACCATCTTACCAAACACATTGCAAACTGAAACCTCCTTCTAATGTGTCTATCAGTCCAATCAGGAAACATTGACACTTATCGAAAATTATACAGCAGCAAAATATCTATAAATTGTATCATACACAATGCCTTTTAAGTTCTTTATGCATGCACTGGTAGTCATACTTTGTATGCTGATGCAGTGTGTTAAGGATGAACTGACACTAAAGTCTTAAGTGCCCAACTTAATCAATAAAAAATCATGTCAAGATGATAAGCACAAAAAGCATGGTTTCAGTGGCATGTTGATACAATCATCGTGTACCATAGATATGAATCTATAAGCATTACTATGACCCTTTAAAGATGAGCACGCACTGAAAGTGACTGGAAAATCAATAAAGTTTCATCATTAAAGGATTAAATCATACAACACTGACAGCAATATCGGCAAGATTAAATGTCATATACATGGTGAACAACAGAAACTGCATTCTCAAGTCTGTAGTCAATGAAGTGTATGTAAATAGGCGCTAGTGGGATATTCAGTCTTTAGGGCCTTCCTTGTTACCATCCTGTTATGTGAAACATGCTACTATAACTAATTGTTGCTGGTTACAATAAACTGCATTGAATCAAATTGCTCAGTAGTGTTTAAATGACAAAGCAGATGATTTCACTGCTTGTAGCCAACATGGACAGATGCCATAAACAGAGATATGCAGACTAATCCCAAAAAACTGTTCACACCATTAACGGTTTCCTTAATAACAGTAATCAAGGTAATTACTACCTGGTAACTCATTACATGCCTCTATCAATAGAGGGTTTGAAGGATCTTTTGGCTGAAGCAAAAACATAATACTAGCAATAGAATGAAAGAGTGCTGCACAAAAAATTCACACAAGAGATCTGAACCATAGTCTCCATAGACACCAAAAAACACATCTTCCTTAACTTATCCTGGGCTTTAAACTAAAACAGAATTTAAACTTATAAATGTTCCAACTACACTCCAAATCTGCTTTCCATTTTGGCATGCACTAAGGAACTCTCCAGCATTAACCAAAACAGGTATGCTTTGTCTTTCCTTAAACGCAAATAACTTAATAAGATGCACACACATTTAACATAAATAATAATAGCATAAACAAGAAGAAACTCCTGGGTGGGTTTGTTAAATCTGAGTGTATATTATGCAAGAGGCGCTAAAATGATTCTAAAATGTCAATCATAGGAAATGTTAAGTGTCTGAAATACTTCATGGTGCATTAAAATCATACAAATTCACAAACACGCAAAAATGTTGGCTTAATCTTAAGTGGTCCATGTTGCTTGTACACGATCATCACAAAAACGAATAAAAACTCACGTTAGTCGTCATAAATTGACAACATGGGCGCCCGCACATAGGGGCAAGGGGGGCACTTGCCCCCCCCTGGAAAATGGAAATTTATTTTTTTAGCTACCACTTTTGGGTTTGTAACATATTTCTTCGCATTAAAGCACTAATGATATGAACGATGCACACAGTGAAAGTCAGAAATCTATGTTTAGAAATCTCTGTAGATATAAACATGCTCTTAATTTTCTGCCTTGCATAATCAACATCTTGTTAAAAGCTGGAACAGTGACCATTGGCTGTTAATCCTTCGGCAGGCGCCCTTGCAAATAGTATTTTTCTATCGATTATGGCCTACTTGATTGGAATCTCGCTGTCATGCAACCTTTCACAACTGCACAAAATTAAGTAGGCTATCAATAGAAGTAGCTACAGGAACACTTGCACCTTGAAAACTTACACCTATTTTTTGTTCACTTATTCATTCATTCAATGGACTTATAATATTACAGTGCCGCTTCAGGAACCCACATCTAACATCTACTTTTTAATTTTTTTTCTTCGCACTAAAGAAATTATTCATATTAAAGCTGATACACAAAATGAAACTGAAAACATTTGCATTAGGAAACATCATTAAAAAATACTCGTAGTCTTAATTTCCAGCTTTGCATTTTTCAAGCTCTTGTTACTAAAACATTTACGGTAACTGTGACCATCGAAAAATTTTTGCCCCCCCCCCTGAAAAAATTTCTGCGGGCGCCCATGATTGACAAATTAAACCATTACAGTTGAACAGGCTGCCATCAGTGCCCTGGAATCTCATCACAATATACAATATGGAATAGTGAACACTGACCTGACTAGAGCAATCCAACCTGACTAACTTATTTGCAGTTCAGTCACAACCCTTAGATTAATAGGAGAGATCTGTAAGAGTTAATACTCAAAAAAGACTACTGTGAAAGTCATATTTTAGAAAATAACACTCGTTTCCATGATTAGGAAACGAGAAGGTTCATTTCAGTTTCTTTCTTCTTTTTCTTCTTCTTTACGTTCTCTGCCAAGTGGCAGGTCCAAACGTCCAATGTTTCCACTTTTCACGCTGTTGTGCCATGTCCTTCAGTTCTCTGTATCCATCTTCCATCATCCCGTCCAGCAGTTTTTGTCTAGGCCTTCCTCTGCATCGCTTTCCCTCCAATCTTCCTTCAATTATTTCTTTCTGCAGTGAGTCACCTCTTAGCAAATGTCCCACCCAATTCTTTTGTCTTATCTTTATTGTGTCCAGCAGAGATCTTTCTTCTTTAACACTAAGTAAATATGGCCCCACTAATGCAAATGTTTTTAGCTGCACATCAACCTGGGAAAACTCCAGCCAGGTACATCACAGCAAAAACTTAGAAAGGGCAATCAGACAAGCCTCCTGTCATCATTGAAGTGTGTGGGGATTTGTCATTGAAAGTAATGTTCTGAAATGATGACTATAATATAAATGAAGCCTTCCTCTAAAACTCAAGACTCAGCACTTTTCGGAATGATCTGCTAAGATATTTTGAGCATGAGCAGCATTGAGCAAGCACAAACTAACTTTGAAGGATGAAACCAGGATTCATTTTTGAAAGAGTGAACCTAACATAATACGATCAAATTCAACCTTTTGCACGATCGATTTGTACCTTGTCAAATCATAAAAGGTTTAAGTAAAATTGAAATTTAGATGATCAAACTTGTAAGTTTTGGGCTTAAATTGAAAAATGGAGTTCAAACGGAACTGAACTTTGGAGTGCCAAGTCGAACTTTTGATGACTGAAAGTAACTTTTGGTTGAACAGTACTTAAAATTTCGAATTCAACTTCAAAGGGTCAAACTGAACATGGCTGAATAAAGTGAATATAACTTCAGAGGGTTCAAAAGGGGTTGTTTTGGGAGGGGGGGGGTGTGTTTAAAGCAAGTACTGTGGAGTTGAACCAACCCACAAAGGTTGAAAATAACTAAATTTGTGACTCAGTTGAATTATATCTCTGTCTATGAACTTTCGGGTGTGGTTCGTTGGAATGCATCGAAATATTATTCCGACCGCTGTCTTCGACTGGACTGTTTAAGTCGGATTTGACCGTCGACACACCGCTGGTCTGTGTGCTTGCCTCCACAACTGAGTTCTCTGTCAGGCATCGTCGACATATCACAATACGACCAGATCGGAAAATTCCATTGCTCGGTTTCGTGAGGACACGCGCCATGACTGTGGCCGGGATGACAGCATCTGAATTGTCCATTACATCGGATTGCTCATTTGTCTGGTTAATGGAGTAAACAATGGCCGTTGGTGGGAAGGTTGCCATGGGAACACGGATGATTTTCGTCAGTTGCTGCTGCTGAGAACAGAGCTGCATTGATTCATCGAGATCCATCAGCTGCTTTTGACTTAGATGCGATTTTACCCGTTGCTGCAGGTCCGGAGGCAGCTGCAAAGAAATCAGTTCAAGGTCACCATCGAAGAAGTATTTACACATTTTCACATTTACCAACCCATAACTAAAAAACCTCATTGAAACCTAATCTACGCTAATAACTTCTATAGTGCCATTACGAGCAAACACCAGACACCAAATCAAGAGTCAAAAATCATAATCTATTTAATAAGTCCGGTCGAAATTTACCTGGTCAGTGTAACCAGAAGTCAGACCCCCCAGAAGTCAGACATATGAGACCTAAGTTTTTCTACACTGGAATGTCGTTAAAGAATTTTGAAAAGATTTTGAGCAATTATTGATAATAAGGGCCACGAATGAGATGAAATCATTAAATAAAGAGCTATAGAAGAAGCTTCTAAAATACGCGATTATAAATCAATGGATGATAAAACAGATACACACAGAAGTGAGTCTGTGTGGAACGAAGTTTGACGGCTTGCACTGCAGAAGTTGGACGGCCATGTTGCAATCTTGCCGACAACGGTCCTACAAGATAACAAATGAAATGGTTTTAAGCAGAATATTTTCAGTAACTACATTCACTTAAAAAATTGGTTGCAAATGGAAAACTGATCAAGACCTATATAATTATAGAACAATTATTGAACCAAATTTATGGCAAGAGAGTTTAATTACATTCTCTTGCTATTACCTGGTATTTAACACATATTTAAATACCCTCTAACATAAGAGGACTATTTGCAAGTAAACAACTTTGATGGCTGACCAAGACTACAGCAGAACAAAACTTGGAGCAAATAGAAAACAACTTTATCTAATCATTGATGAGCACAATTCCACCATGCTAGTGTACATATACATGTATTATAGTCCACAATTGAGGCTTTTTCATAAACCGTTACTTCGTCCACACCACATATCAGCCAAAGCCAAACTGGTTTGCCTTGTAGCAAGGTTTCACTGCAGACTCTGTTAACTGAAGGAAAAGAAAACTTACAAGCTCGTCTCTTAAGTCACAAATAGTGACTTTCGCTTCCAACAGCTGCTGACAGAAGTTCGACGCACAATCAGAAAGACTCTTCTTCTCACCTTCCAGTTTTTCCACCTAATATGGACACAAAATTCCTTCTAAAAAATCCAGGTAACAATTATCTTACACTGAAATAATGAAACGCTAATTGGAATTATGCAACATCTGCAATGACATTCTAGATCATAATTGTCTAGAAGATTAAATAAAGCATGTTACCACAAAGGTAGTCATAGTTCAGGTCAAGAATCAGTTAAAACTCCAAACGATAATTTAGAAGAAACTCCAAAAGGTAATTCAGAAGGCTGGCTATGGCAGACAAACAAGTGGCAAAAGATGATCTTCTTTAGCGTTGGACTGAATAGTAACAAAAAGTCAGCAGATTAGAGAGGATTGGACATTGACAACATACTTTACATTGTAGCAATAGAGAAGGTTTGTGACCCAAAACAGATCTAACTCACCACTGACAGGAGTTTGCACTCCAAGTTGTGGTTAAGACGTTGCAGTTTTTTGTGGCTGTCCAGCAACCTATCAAACAAACAAAAAACACTTTAGCTGCAAACTATATATGAGGCCAGGGTTTCCATGACACAATTCCGGGGTTCCAACACATGGCACACTAGGCAACACTCAGTCTTTCTATCACCTTTACAATGCTCTGTCCCCCAGGATCCTATTGAAACTTGCAACAGCTTCATTCTCTTCTTTTGAGTGGCTTTCTCTGTTTCTCTCTTGTTTTGACCAGAGGATTGTTACTAGGTTCACAAGTCTTTAATGGATAGACTGCTTTTATCAAGAATTTAGATCCCTAAAATGATTCTTGCAAAAGAATCAATAGAAGATTGTCAGAGCACTATCTGATTTGAATGACTATAGTATGTGCATGGTGATGCTAGGATTAAAAAAATTCACCGTCAAAAACAAATTTTGATGCAAAGTGGTCTGAGAAAATAACAAAGAATCAGCACATGTGCAGAGTTCACCTGTCATATCTGTCCCGGAGTTTAGCCAGTTCATCTTGAATTCGTGAATTTTCAAATTCTGATAATCGTTGATTGTCTGCGTAGTCCGCTTCCATCTGTATCATTCGATTATTGCTCTCAGTGACCTTGGCTTTAAGTTCCTCAATCTCATGATGCAGGTCAAGACTACAAAGAACCAACAGACAATTGTTTAAAAACTCAAAAATGCATTAACCATTTTTAGGGCAGCAGGGCCGGCCTTAGCTATAGGCAAAGTAGGCAGTTGCCTAGGGCGCCGCGGTCCTTGGGGGGCGCCGCGGCACCGGGGAATTAATTTTTTTACACTAGGCTATATTCTTTTAAACCCAAAGACTTTCGCTAATGGAAAAAATTTAAAATAATTATTGATTCATTGCACCTGTTCAGGCTGGCCTAATTCAATTTCAAGAACTGCATAAATTTGATTTTCAAAGGCATTCCCTACTCTCTGCTTTAGGAGACAGAAGTTAGAATACGCGACGCTCAATTTCGATAGTGAAGATGTTGCAAGAAATTAAATGTATGAAATGGGAGTGGACCCTGCTGAGTATGAAGATGAGATTAGGGCCTACAACATTACAGCCTGCCATTTATTCAGATTCAAATAAATAGTCTAGTAGGGACGACGATGAAGAAAGGGCAGTAGCTGAGGCAGGACCGACCTTAGGCATAGGTAAAGCAGGCAGTTGCATGGGGCGCCAAGTTCTAAGGGGCGCCATTTCCATCAAAGAGGGGGCCATTTCCACAAGAGTGTATTTTAATTTGTTTAACTTTTTAACATTCTCCACAAAATTGAATATTATCCAGCCTTCAGTGTACTAATAAAGAAATTATACAGAATTATTCAGTTGAGCATATACCACTATTGTATTGTATTGTATTGTATTTAAACATTTATAAAGCGCCTCTAGTAGGGTGAACCGTTCAGAGGCGCTCCCAGTGCGCAAGGCCCAGCGAGAAGAAACAGGTTTTGAGAAGAGACAAAGCAGAGGAGAGACTACCAGAAAGAAGTGTAGAGCGAACAGAAGGAGAAAGGGCATTCCAAAGAGAAGGACCAATTGAGACAAATGATCGAGACTGAGCCATAACAGTTCTAGACCGAGGAACCAAGAGGTCAAATCTGTTGGATGAACGAAGTGGACGGTGGGAGGAAGCTGAGTGAGGACGAAGTAAAACATTAGTGAGATATTTTGGGGCAAGACCCCGTTGAGCCTTTATGATCAGAGTGAGGATCTTAAATTGTGTGCGAGCACGGAGAGGAAGCCAGTGAAGTTCATGAAACATAAAGGTAGAGATGTGAGAGTACTTGGGAAGGCGGGCAATCCATCTAGCAGCTGAGTTGAGAACCGACTGAATCGGTGAAAGACGAACTTTAGGAAGACCAATGAGGAGAGCATTGCAATAGTCAATTCGTGAACATATAAAAGCATGAATTAAGGTAGTGAAGATGGAGGAGGAGACAGAGCGACGAATGGCTCTGAGACGTCTTAAATGGAAATATGACGAGCGTGTCACATTGGAAATATGCTCAGTAAAGGTAAGTGAGCTATCAATTACAACACCCAGATCCCGAACACTTGGAGAGAAGGAAAACAGCGGAAATTTTTCAGAGAACAGAATGAAATCAAGCTTCTGGAGCTGCTGGGGAGTACCTAGCCAGATGAATTGAGTCTTTGAAGTATTAAGCGAAAGGCGATTTGAAGACATCCATGAGTGGAGATGAGTAGTAAGGGATTCAATAAGAGCAACTAATAGCAGCTGGGAAGATGAGGGACCATGGACAAAAGCCTGAACATCATCAGCAAAGAGATGGCCAGCAGCACTACAAATCGGAAAAAGAGAAGAGATGTCGGCCGTGTAAAGAATAAATAGGAGAGGTCCAAGAACTGAACCTTGAGGAACACCCAGATTAACATTAACATTAACTACCACTGTAGCCTACCAGGCGATAGTTAGGGGATGTTTTGGGCGTTTGAACACCCCCGAAATGAAATAATGTAAAAATGAAATAATTATGCATTTGCTAGCACATGACAGTATGTAATGTAATTTTGAGCAGAAAATAGTCGAAAATCGCGGGAAAGTGTTTTGCCTTTTTGGACGTCAGAAAATTCGACGACTAACAAACGTCGTCAGAAAATTTCGCCCAAAAAAGTCGGCCGCAGCGTGTAGATAGGCCTGCCTCAAAATTCACGGTCAAGAAAACATCCCCCGAAATAAAATCCTGACTACGGCCTTGTGAGCGTATACCGGCTCTGGCTAATTCACCTTTAGATTCTGACGTTGGCTGAACAATTGTGTGAATCTAAGGGCGCCAAATACAGGCCTATGCCTGGGGCGCCAAATGTATGCCTTGCCTAGGGCGCCATTTGGGCTAAGGCCGGCCCTGTAGGGCAGCAGATATGAACAATTAAGTAATCGAAACGCCAAAAATTAAAATTTAATCATTTTGGCCAATTCGATTAATTCTTCTTTTTATTTTAGATGCCGAGTGGAACATTCAGGAGTAAACAATATGACAAACAGTGATAATGGAGAAATTTGAGGGGAAAATTGAGCAATAATTTAGCATTTAAGGTAAGAAAAGTCAAAGATGGAGGCAAAATTAACCGTCTTCATTGCAATAAACAGTTTGCTTACCAAGGTACAAACACATTGCTCACTTATCACCTTAAGCATGTGGAATTATTAATTAATGCTCTTTGTAGAAAAAAAGTTGGAACTAACTCCATGATTACATTTTTTACAGCTTTCACACTTTACATAACAGATAACAATTAACAGAATTTACACGATCCTAATATTTAAAAAAAACCATAGAGGTAACTTAAGGCAAGGTAAAAAATAACCTAAAAAATTCAATGATAATCCCAAGGTCCAAACCCAATGGACAAACACATAGCAAACAAAACTTATGTTTGCTTCCTGCAGATGGAAAATTAAGTTAAAATCAAGTACTTTAACTCATTGATTTTATTAATAATTCTGTTTTCCACTAAATAATTTAAAACTGAAAATAATGGCCCAATAACTGAATGTGCATATAATAAAGAAGAAAAATATCAACAACTGCACAGCTATTGACATAATTTATCACAATTTACAATTCTATATTACCTATTTTTGTTGAGACACCTTTGACATGCTTCTCTGCACTCCTAGAAATAATTCAGAACATATACATCAATCACAGTTGAGGACAATGCATCAGGTCTTCACTTCATAGACTCAGGTGAAAATCCAAGGCTTGTCATTTTAAAATTGGTCATAGAACCATCGGTCGGTCACATAGTCAATCAGGCATAATTCAAAAGGCTAAATTAGCCAAGCATGGCTATCGAATACATACTTATATCATAATTACAAGCATAAAATACTAGTAGTAATAATAATAATTGGTCAACCTTAGGATCAAGTAACAAACATTCACATCTTCATCGAAGTTGTTAGAGATTCGTTTTCCTTTAAATGACAATTAAAGATATCTACATCTTTCGAAAGTTGATGTAGCTACATTCAAAGGATCTCATTTAATTGTTTATTTGTTATGTTCAGTTATAATGCTGATTTTATAGGATTTTCATTCTAGAGAAGCCATTTTTGCTGTTGTTGCCTCATTATGAATTTTGAATGTATGAATAACAATTACTGATTTCAATTAGTAGACTTAGTCAGATATTCAGCTATGCCAATGCAAGATGCTAATTCATTTTGTAAACCACTAGGCATGTTAGAAAACTTGGTTTAAAACTCTCATTTTAGATGGCCAAGTAAGCCAGATCAACCAAACGTCAATGTTTGACAAACAGGATATCATGTCCTTTAAGAACCTCTCAAATACGCTCGTTTCAATCATTCATAATGCCACATAGCAAACACCAGAAAAAAGCATTCATAATGAGGCAACAACAACAACAACAACAACAACAACATCAACAACAAAAACAGACAACATTAAACACTAATGAACTCTTGAAACTCACTCCACATGGTTCATTCGTTCGACCAACATTGATTAGACTAGATGTTCGTATCATGATGTCAAACTGAAACCACACACATGACTATTCAGATTTAATTTCAATACAAAGCAAAGGTCCTCCTAGTGCCGATTTTGTTTATATGTGCACTTGTTATATAGCGCCCCTTCAAGCTCTCTGTCTGTCTGTCAGAGGCGCTCCCAAATGCAGCGCGGACACTGCATCAGAGTTTCACGCCGAAGCACTGAGCAATTGTGAGCGAAGGACTTGCCCAAGGTCCCTACGTGGCGACTTGAGGTGGGTTCGAACCTTCCGGCTCCAAGGCAACGATGCCACCACTAAGCTTACACCACCGCACTCCATGTTTATAACATAGTTTAGTCTCTGAAATCATTGGATTCTCATGTCGCAAAATCTAAACGTCTGTGGGTCAGTGCGGGAATCCAGCCGATATTCGTTTCGCGAATTCGAGCTTCGGAGTTTTTCTGGCCTAAACCCCTCCCCTAACCCGCTTGAGTGGCGTTGAAACATTATTGCAGATCGACACTTAAATTTTATATCACGCATGTTTCTGCTCGTCGGTAGTCATAGTCGTCTTTACGTAGATTTCCTGGTGATAGACCGAATTTAATGATTGATAAATTTGTTAGAAACCATTCATGGACTCTCGTGTTTGAGATAGCCGCGGTACAGAAGTTCGGTAAACGTGTAGTTTAGCGTAATTAATTATTTTCACGGTTTTAACGACACAAAAAGCGCTGTAAATTATTCCTAATGACTTGCAATGGTTTAACTCATCTAACAGCACACTTAAAATTTCGTAAGAATACGAATATTTTACGTTTACCAGAAGTTCTGTCATAGCACTTAGTATAGCTAGCATAAGGTTAACTTCGTTGTGGATTAAAGGTCCTACTGGACTGAAATCCTTATCGATTTCTGGTCGCATCAACAATCATAATTTAATTGTAGCTTCGAGTTAATAACTAAAAAAATATATAAAATTTACAATGTCAAAATTTAAGAATTATTTTTGTTTATTTACTGCAATCAGCGAATACCACAACAGCATCTATATAGGGCGGACATTAAAACTCCTCACGTTTTCATTGGTTGTTCTTCGTCGCACTTAAATAAAATCTATGTTCTCTCGTACAACAAGTAAGAACTTAGGCCTAAATAATAATAATAAAAATAACAATAATAATAATTTTTTTAAGTTGCCCAGAGGTACATAATGATACTTTGTCCTTCGAACTTGCTCCCCCCATAAAAAGCAAACGGGTCATAACTTGCGCCCCTACACCATGACCGGGTGGTATAGAGCAGACAATAAGATGAGGAATTTTTTATCTAGAATGCTGTCATCATCATCATCATCATCATTGTCCGTGGGTTCAACACCCGTTGGTGTCAATCGCAATTTTCACTGTTTTTCTCCATTTACTCTTCTCCTGTGCTATTAGGCTGAGTCCGTGTATGTCCATACCACACCAATCCCTTACATCGTCCAGCCATTCTCTACTTGGTCTTCCTCTGATTCCCGTATTTTTACATCGATTTTCCATGCATTATTTCGTTTGCGATTGGAATAATAAAGGCTTACTTGCATACTTACTTGTTGCAATCAGCATTTTCAGATCAGCATTTTACCCAGCAATCAGCATGAGAAATCAGCACTTTCCTATTCAGCATTTTACCCCTTGCCGATCAGCAAATCAGCAATCAGCATTTCAGCATTTTACCCGTGCCCTACCGTCGATCATTATGCGATTGATTTCTGTCGTGTTTTTCTTTTTACGGCTGGTAGTATCTGCACCCTACCAACCAACCCTCCTCCTTTTTCCAGGCTTGGGACTGGCACAGGTTGCTCCGTGGCGGAGTTCTAGAATGCTGTATTCATATTAATTACTTTGTTCTGTAGATAGTTTTTGATGTCATAATGTGAATTTTATATGTGATACTGTTTCGCAACTGGCCATATTAAAGAATATACTTACTTACTTTTTTATAATATCAATGCTCGCAACGCGGCAACGGTCGATTTACATGTTTCAACTTTTTCAAGATGCCCGATTGCAGCAATTATTTGTTTTCAAATTGGTACATTTATTCAACAGTAACAAACACTTATTTCCTTCCCACAATAGTTGTGGTTTTCGGCTTTATTTTGAGCATTCTTTGTGGTCTAGCAATTGGTTGCGTAGGCCTATATTATTGCAAAAGACGTCCAGCGTTATATTGGCGATCGGATGCTGAACTTCTGATGCCGTGCCCGAACAACATCCACCCGCAGGGTACCAGATGTATCTGCAAGAAATTATAAGGTAATTTTGGGTTGTAAATTGTTTTTGACAGAATATTCAAATTATTGATGTAGCGTAAGTATATTTCCAATTTCTGCTATAAAGTAATTTTCTTGTAGGTTTCTATATAACTATATTTGTTGCACACCATTGTAAAACATTGACGACCTGCAAATTTGCGAGCAGACGACACGCCACGCTAGATTGATTTTTGGGTCAGTGCTGCTAATAATTGATTTTCCTACTTTCTCGACGTTGTTATTATTAAACACAAATAGGTTATCAAAGCTGTATTGAAGTTGTACAGAAGGTTGGAGCAGGTAAATTACTGCAGCCGTAATTATACTAGTGGAAACTAGCCTGGACAAACAAGAAGAAGACGCTCATTGTATTTAAGCCTACACTGAAAGAACAGCATCGTTAATCAGAGTTTAACTAGGGCCCACTAAAGTAGGCCCAAGTTAGAACTGTTGTTATACATGTACCTCGTTGCTTCACTGACAACATCAGAGTGCTATTGAACGACGCAAATCGACTGCGGTTGTCATCAGTAAAGTCCATGGATGTGATTTCTGATTTAGCAACTAAAACACAGTAGCTATTTTTCATGTGGTCCTGGCAATTGCGCAAACAGTTGAAACTGTGCAGCACCTATAGTATAGAAGTGGTTTCCTACTGTCCAGTGGCAATGCTATGATTATAAATAATTATTTTCGTTATTACATTAAAAGTGAGTAGGCTGATTACTGATTAAAAATAAATTGATCGATTAATTTTCTAAATTTAACTTTGATTAATCAATTAAATTCGATTGATTTGAAATCTGTTACATAAAGTATGAAATCTGTGAAACTTTTTTCACTCCACCAATTACCACTATAGATTCCTTTCTACAAAATACTTCAATCGTTTCTACATACTGAAGGTAACCATTGTAAGCCACATGCACCCTGTTTACTGCAATAAGGACAGTTAATTTTGTTTCCATCTTCAATTTTTCCTTCAGCATTTTCTTTAAAGTAGCATGATTGCTTAATTTTCCACTCAAAAAGTTAATTTATTACTGTTCATATTGTTTACCCAGTAAAATGGGCCGCTGCACATCCTGAAATAACTGAAAAGTTGATCTAACAAACCGAAATTGATCGATTAAATTTTGTTTTGATTAATTGATTGATTAATCATTGATCTGAGCCCTACAAGTGAATAAATTGTTTTAAAAAGGTTTTGAAACAGTACTATATTTTTGGTTCAATGCCACTCTGTATAAAGATCCTTGTTTCAAAGCATTCTAATGTAATCTTAGAATGACTTTATAGTGGCATTATCAAAGTATTGAATTTATAGGCCTAATGGACCTCATTCTTTGCAAGCTGTAGAGGCCGGAAAACAGCAGGGCTTGTGGACTGCATTGTATTACATTGTACACTTAAGTGCAAGCCTTTCCTGAATAATTGGTCAAAGTGACCTTGAATTGCCTAGTGGTTAGCTTGATAGGCTGATGATCATTGCATGTTGTTGCTATAAGTGAACTTTGAGTGTTTTGTGTGTTTATGTACGCAGGTTGCTTTTGCTGAAATACACCCTTCAGTATGATTAAAAATCCAAAATACAGTGAGTATACCTGTTGGTACAGTTGTATAATCCATCATAGGATTCTACTTTTCATAGAATTCAGCACAGGAACCTTCTGCAAATTATACAGTCATGATGAATCAGGCAGCCTGCCTGCCTGCCAGTCAGCTAGCCAGCCACCCAGTCAGGCAGTTGGTCAACAACTTGGTCAGTCAGCTTATTAAATAATTGATTCTGTCAGTGAGTGAAACTGCCGGTAACAGGTGAGCCATAAGTAAATTCACATTGGGCCTAACCAAGGCCGTAGCCAGGATTTTATTTCGGGGGGTGTTTTCAGCGGCCAAAATTTCAATTTTTATCAACGAAATTTTCTGACGACCTATTTTTTAGTCATCCAGTCGAAAAATTTTGGAAATATTTCCCATTTTCGCCGTCAAAATTTCTGATGACCTTCTTTTTTCTTTTTTTAGTCGTTAACTTCGATTTTTCAGATCGAAACATCGAAATTTAATCTATTATTTCGTTTCGGAGGGTGTTTTATGGCTTCTTCCATGCTTTTTTGCATCACGAACTAAAAAATGCAATAGATTTTTTCTGCATTTTCCATTTCGGGGGGTGTTCAAACACCCAAAACACCCGCCTGTCTACGGCCTTGGGCCTAACATATTGAATATGTTGATTATTATTTATACCAGTTGATTGGTTGTCATTCCTTGACTACTTCACTTGCAGACAGATCGGCATACCATAATTCATTTTACCTGAGCTTAGTCTAGTGAGCTACATATATATGATCCCTGAGGAATATAAAAATTAAACAATTTTTAGCAACTAGTTGAAGATGTCATGCTTTAATATGGCTGTAAGTTTTATCTTTGTACGACTTGAATTGTTATTTGAGTTTCATGAAGCAGCTTGTCACCTCAACTTTCTGCATGAAATGATTACCATCTCAAATCTTTCATGGTATTCTACAATCTGGAAATCTGTTACAGATTTTGGCCTTCTAGAGACACCAAACTACAGCTCTTCAACTAGCGGAAGAGCACCCAGTACATTCGACAGCAGGAATTATAGCGGTGGTCGTCGCAAAGTGGCATCAAGCAGATCATCACCTACGAACACTTCATCACGGTCTGATTTCCAACCAGGCTCCTCAAAGTCCTCATCTCTTTCCACTGGGTATTATGCAGCTTGTAGTTTTGTTGTTGTTATGTTTTGATTCATATAAATTGATATAATTGATTTTTATTTGAGAATCCCATTATTTTACTGCATCAGCATGTTTAAACCTCATCCGACCAACGTAATATTTACTATTATGTACCAACATAATTACTATTATATTTACCAACTGAGTAGTAAATGACCCCATGTAAAATATGACGAATTGACTCATTATTTTAGGATTTGGTGACAGCAGAGTTGCGCTAATATAAGATTATATACAACCTATAGAATGTTGCAATGATTGTGCAATGATGGGGTATGCCTGGCATTTTTGGATTTATTTGACATTTCAAGGTAGATGGCTACCTAATGCAGAATTGCATAAGAATAAAGCCATTCACTATGATGTTTATGCATTGACTGTGCTTGGTTCCTATAACAGGAAGACAATTAACAATCTGTTACATTAGTTGCATCTACCAGCTACATCCATTCAGCAGGATGAGTTCTGTATGAGCAGTGTTCAATGTCATTATGTCCATATGCACGTGAAGGCTGATGTTAGGTGCAATTGCAGTTATCTCAAAATAACTTGCTTCACAGAGTGCACAGAACAGATAGGTCTGCAAAATGTGAAGCAAACATGACAAACTTTCTTCATTCTGTGAGCAGAGACAGCATAGCATCTCTTGTATTGAGACCATGACATTCATTGGTGACACACAGTGACTTGTCCCAAACGTGGTCATTGCATCACTGACAGATTGTCATGGATGCAATGAGCAATGCTTGAGCATGCATTAGATTGGAAGACATGGTTGGGAGATTGCAGCATTGGACAATTTGGTTTCACCTCTGTGTGACTTGTCTGTTGTGTATCAAAGTTTCCTAGCAGCTGAACATTGCATTTGATCCACTTCTCTTTGTCCAACCTACCCAGATAGATTTTCTTGCTGGTTAGTCACTGACATTTTTGTGCTTCCAGACATTTATGTAGCACCTAATAGAATCTGTTACAGGCAGGGCTAAAAGTGTGGCTGGTCAGTGGTCGTTCATGGACGGCGTCCATGCAGTCATTTTCAAATCTGAACACCGTCCTTCCACATATTAGGCCTGCATAGCCTAGAAAGGTATATAGGGCCTCCAGGCACTTATTTTTCTACACTTTAATCTCTGCTCACTGCAGGTGAATTTATTTCATGCTTATACTAAAGTCTATTAAATATTGGTGTTGCTGTTTTATGTGTTTCTTTTTAGATCATGCTCTCGTATTGGTTACCATACGCCTAGGAATGTAAGAAACAGCGGCCAACCGGGTTCTCGAAGAACTCCATACGAGTCCACATCCAGCGAGACTCCAGCACTTGATACTGCTGTCGTACTTGGTGACTGACATTTTCTTACAATCGGACATTTGTGCAGCATCTATAAATAAACTCTGACAAGTGTATTTGTTTTACATGCAGTTCAATGCTAAATTCAGCTGACTGAATCCTGTTGAATTACTGGAATCTAGATATCAGTTCTGATATATGGCAAGTTCAGGTAAAGCCAAGTCAAACGGAGTTTGAGGTTATTTAAGCAGTGAGGAGTTATGCTGAGTGAGCATGTCTAGTTTTGTCTACATATAAATGTGGCACCGAGTTACTATAGTACAGAAGATTTAAAAGTTTTTTGCACCAACTTCAGATATCGATTGTCTCTTACAGTAGGCTCTAGGTAGCCAGAATCAGAGAACCCTACACTGAAGTTCAGTTAACTCTGTGGGGTCAGCACTGTAACCTATCATAGATGCAATTTATAAAAAAATACTAATTAATTAACAATTAAATAGAACAGAAAAGTGTGTCCCATTGTTGTTAAGCTTTTTGATATATAGCGACAAACGATTTGCTGTGATGTGAGGGTAGAGCGGCGGTAGGGGAATATGGAGGGGGAGTGGAATGGGGAAGGAAGGGGAATGAGAGAGTGGAGGGGAATAGGATGGGCAATATCTAGAAAAAAATAGCCAAGCTATGAAAGTTATTAGATTGGATTGTTCTTGTAGCAATTGTCGAGGGTCGTGGTCTTGCCAAGGGTGAGGTCGGAATGGCCAGCATCGATCTGAAGCATCCGGTTCTTACGCTTTCTCAGTTTGCCGACAGCCAGACGTACGGAAAGGTTCAAACCCGGTTGCACCTATTGCAGCCCCTGGAGGTGATGAAATAGAACAGTTTAGCTTGTTGTTCAATGTTCATCTTCTTTACAGCTATAAGATGTACTATGTTTACTGTTTAGGTATGCATGTATACTTTATGATGCTTGTATTGTGCCCTTATTATTTAGCAACTTATATTTGCCAGTTCCTGTTGTAACCAATGGCACACCAAGACAAAGCCATAATCAGGTCAACTTTTAACTGCCTTGTAAAGGCACAAGTGCTTTGCAATTGCATACCAATATTTTGAAAAGTACATTTATTTGAGGTTCCTCACAGATGGTTGAGTAACTTACCTTCTGACTTTTAATCCAATTCAGAACCTGAGAACTCTGGAATTCCTTTCGGCCAACCGAGTTTAGTGGAAAGATCATGAGTTAGCTGCACAGAAACTGTTGTAACTTGCGTTAATATTTATTAACACTAATGATGAGAGTGTTGTAACTTTAATCATTTTCAACTTTAGATTGTTTTGCCAAATACTGTCTGTGAATCTGGAAGATCATCTGAATTGTTTAAAATGATCACGCGTGATTACCCTGAAGCTAACATTGCCTCAGTTCACAGGAAGTACTTCAATGAGGAGAAAGGTAAGCACAGGAAACTATCCATGTTTCTAATAAAGTTCAATTTGCAATAAACTCTAGTACCATTATAAGAACAGCAAGGCATCAGCCTATCTTCGGGTAGGTAGGTCATGGATGATATTGAAAGATTGAAATGAGCCAGCAGTGCAGACATATTGAGCAAACTTGTGCATTCTAGTAAATTAGCCCAGCTCTCAAAGTACTATAATTCAAAACACAATTAATTTATAACATCACATAGTAGGCTAACTGGTCATTGTCACCAGTTATTGATATTATTTTTTATTATTAGTTCTTGCAATTATAGTCAATAAAAGATATGCTTCTTTCCATTGGGTAATTTTTTAGCATAATATAAGATTTTAATTACATACCACTTAGTTATTATGACTATAAAAGTTTAAAAAAATCGTTCTAACAATTATTTTGAAATAGCACCATGTGTCTTTAAAAACTTTTTCACCGGGCAGAAAATGTGATGTTGTAGGCATCCATATGGCAGACTAAGTACTACTCTGTATAGGCATTTTTTGTCTTTGCTGGTCTATTCCAGGATTCCAAAGCATCAAGCAGTTGTGTATACCCCAGTTCAACACTGTGGAAATGCAGGTTAAATCAAAGTACGAGTTTTGCCTATTTATATGTGATAATGATATGAATGATAAATTCTTACTTTTAGGATCGTTTATTGAGTGTGATACGATCCAAAATGATGTTATTTAAGGACATCATTGATATCTTTACTTGGGGATTTTAGATTTAATAGCTTTTAGCTATATAATATTATGTTTCTAATATTAACTATGCTTTTATGAGAAGTAAAGCTGGTCCCTACAGAAATTGAGGCTCGAACCAAATGGTCTTTCTGACCTACTCTCTTGTAAGGCCTAGTTATGTGGTATCGCGTATACATGTACATTATATAACCAAAGCCAAAGTAAAGCTGGCTCTGGTCAGAGAAAGAAGAGCTAGTTTCTTACCACATTTAGGATTATGATGAACGATATCAACTAAAGTTGCTTAGATGCAACCATTTAATTGATGCCTTGTGTATTTTGATGATATGGCCAAAAATTTTAAGAAATTAGATTAGTTAAGACTTGTTCTTATAACTTGTTTTCATGATTGACTGATGAACTGTTCTTGTTTCTCTTAGGTACTACTGTTTGGCCACAGCCAATGCTCTCTTGAAGTACATCGAACTAATCCAGAATGCAGTTTTTGCTCCGGCATCACTGAAGATAATTTTCCGTGGAAGTGAACAAACCACAATGATAGGTTCATTGTCAATTTTGCTGTTCTTAGATTATCAGATCAAGATTGCTATATTTGTAATCTCTTCATCTTTGATCTCATGCAAACTCGTGATGTGGATCATACACTTGCCTTAGTGCCTCTGTGAAACGGGCTTGAGATTGCTTGGCAATTGTGCCATTTACCTTTTCATCTTAAATTCAGGTGCCTTCTATCAAACCAGCACTACATCTCTAGTCCTGATGTTTTCAAAACAAATAATGGAAAAGTAGCTGCGAATCATGTGAGCTGCCACCTCTCATCCCACGACCTGTACCTGTCCTTCCAATCTGCCTATTGCAAATGCCATTCCACTTGAGACTGCACTGCTCACCATGTACCAAGTCACAAGCCATCAGTTGACAGTATTCAACAGCTACCATGGTCCATTGTAATGTAAAATTTTAGTCTAAATCTTATCCTCTCCTGCGGAGGTCCAGCTGAAAGATCTCTAATAACTGCTGAGTAGTAACGCAAAAATGTCATTCAAGATTGGATGAAATTTGATTTCTGCAGATGTTGTAACAGTGCGCAACTTAGAACTGCTGAAGAATTCGTGTGACCCTCGTAGCAGGCACACTCTGTTTGGCGTCCTCAATCACACAAAGACCCCAATGGGAGCCCGTCTTCTGCGAGCCAACATTATCCAGCCCCCATGTGGTAAGAACATCAAGCTCTCAAAAGATTTTATTCTGTAATGGAACGTCTGTCACTTGCAGTGTATTAAGATCTTGTGGAAAAATCAGGGAAGTAATTCAGTGTATACATTGATGTCAACCATTATGGTGATGATAGTAAAATTTGTATACTGGGGATAGCTGTTGTAACAGTTGTGCCTGTAGTAGTAGTTATTGACCTTTTTTGTTTTCTATCATAGGTAGAGCAGCATTGATCGATCGATCGATTGATTGATTGATTAATTGATGACAATGACGATAATGATGATGATGATTACAGTTTACAGTTTATTGGAATGGTGTTACATGCGTGTTTTAATGTTGTGTTGCACTAAAGATCTGGAAACGATTACAACTCGACAAAACGTTGTTGCTGAGTTGACAGACAATGAGGAGATGTTCCACAGAGTTCGATCGGTGCTTAGTCGTTTCCTTGACCTCAACCACCTGCTATCGACCTGTGTCCAGATTCCGAAGCAGGAGACGGTGAAGACGGCAGACTCCCTGATGACAACCATTGTCTATTTGAAGCATACCTTGGAAGATATTGGAAATCTCAGGGCAGCCATTGCAGATTCAGAAAATGAACTTCTCAAAGCTTTTACAGCGGTAGATATATAGAGAAATCTTTAAGTGTGTGTTTCATTGTCTGTTTTTGCTTTTAATTTAATGTAATGCAACGATGATGATTAAATAAATAAATTTTATTCTTAGGTAGAGTCTGTTTTTTGATCTTTAGTTTGGCAGCACCTTACTCAGATGCATGCTAATACCCTTTCACTTGCTCACTCACACTCACATATTTACTCACCTACTCACTTATGGTGGATGATAGATTGTTGTTTTGTACATGATGTTAAAACTGGTCAACATAGAAGTCATTAGAGTGGATCAAATTCGATGTATGGATGTAGCAATGTAACATAGCATTTGTTATTGTGCTTTTAGACCTTATCAAATGAGAGTTTTGCGCTAATGTTGGATAAAATTCGAGAAGTTATTCATGATGACACAAGATACCACAAAGGAACGCTTGGCCTGAGAACTCAGAAGTGTTTTGCTGTGAAGGTATAGTTCTAATTTTTTTTAGTACAACCTAATGATACACACTCAATGACTTTAATTTCTGTTCTTATTCCCCCAGCCTTTTCTCTGCTGAAAGATTGCAGTGGTAGAGATGGAGAACATGCTTTTCTTTTTTTGGCATTGAATCTTGTCTTCGACTCTCAATTCTGGCAACAGATCTGCTTGTGAATGTGTATTGCCCACTATCCTTCCTTTTGACTAACTTCATGATGAATAATTTTGGTCAGATTCTGCAGTACCGGTATATAGTTTTTCTACTTTATCGGAAGTAGTTATCCTGGATGACTTGAATAATCATATTGATGTATCTAATGATAGCATTCTATATTTTGTGAGTTATTGTCTCTTTTTATTATGTTGCAAAGTTGATTTTCAACTATTACGCAATTGTCCACGTACGCTCACCCCAACAGCATGCTGTCCAGGCCACCTGATCTTATGCTGCCTAGAGTTGATGCCTTTGCCAAGAATTCTTTTTATTATGCAAATGTCATGAGACTTTAATTTGTTGCTATCACTGATGTTTGCCTTTTGTAAACTTCTGTTAGTTTGCTGGTAGTCTAACAAAGAATATTCTTACTCACTTTTGGCACCTTTTCAGAACTACATATGAGTTTTATCTGCCTGCACTAAATTAGCAATGGCGCTGATTTTATTACATTGATGCGTCATGTACATTAAAGACTTGAAATTACACATTTCATTATAGCATGAATTCCGATATGACACAGTTGAGACATGCATCCTAAAATTCATTTTCTGTCAGATATATCAATCAATCAATCAATCAATACTTTTATATTGATCACCATGATACATGCAATCAACAGATTAGACATTCATGTAGGCCTACATTGGTGTCAATGGGTAAACCCAAAGGCACATAAGATTCTGCTAAGCAGGGTCACCTCCAGATTCAAATAAACCGGCTTTGATGACATTACATGTTTTAAGACTTTATATTCTTACATAACAGTATTTTAAACGAGTTTCGGATCTAGTTTTTCTAACACATCAACTTGATTAATACTTGGTGAGAGTAAAGTATTAATTGTAGTGATTGTTTATTAATATAAGTTAATGATGGTGATGTCTGTCTTTTCAACTCTTTTGTAGCCCAAAATAAGTGGTGAGTGTTCAGGCTAGGTTCAACAAACTGGTTTACTGTTGCACTTACTGTTTTAAATTTTTTTAGTTTTTAAGTCTAACAGTTACAATATGTTTGCATTATTAACCCTGTACATAAATTACAGGTAGTGAAAATTGTAACAATGAAAAAGAGACCTCAATTGGCCATTTGTACACTTATTGTATTGTTGCAGAGATGTTTTATCTGAAAGTTGGAAATCTCTTTAAGTTGCTGTCTTATCTTATCATGTGCGCTACCACAATTGCGGATGAAGATGAAAGTCTGCATACGATTTTCAGTTGTTTGGAGAGGATGAAGATTTAGTTTTGTGCGCTTATGACTCTGTGAAGCTGTGTTGGACTCATGCAGAACAATTGCAACCAGGGCTGTAGTCGAGGGTATACACGGGTATACAGCATGTACTCACCTCACAAGTATTTGTTGGTTAGTATGTGGAAAAATGACCTGCACGACCAATTTTGCACAACAGCCCTGATTACAACCTATGTCTGATACATAAATGTTCAGTTTTGTTCACTTTTCAGTTTCTGTGTGATGTGTCCACACAGTGGTCATCTTTATTATTTGATTGAAGAACAGATGTAACCCAGTTGATTTGGTTTGACTTGAGCCATCATCATCATCGTTGTCATCATCATCACCACCACTACCACCACCACCAGTTTCATTGCAAGTTCTTTCATCTGGTCGCTGTTCATGATTACTTTCTGTAGGGCTGTTGGATGTTGCTCGGCGAACGTACTCTGAAGTTATAGATGATATCAATGGTAAGTTGATAAAGAACTTGATTTTAAATTGCATCTACTGAGGCTGAGATAATGAAGTCGAAAGCTGCATTTCATGCCCTCAACTGCATACTTATTCTCTTGTTTTAACTGGTCTTGTTGCCGTTTATTATTATTATTATTAATGTTGTTGTTGTTGTTATAATTATTTTTAAGAACCTTGCAATAGTGGGATTTTGTGTTGTTCATTTGTTACTGTTGTCTACAGAGTTGGTGAGTCAAATGGCCGAGCTTCACTGTCTGCCACTGAAGATTTGCTACAACTGCACTCGTGGATTCCACATTCAGCTTTACTCGAGTGGAAAGAAAGGTTTGACTGATGATGCTTTGCCAGACATCTTCATCAAAGTTACCAGAACAAGGAACATGCTCAGCTTCACCACTTCAGAGCTGGTAAGCAGCTACAATAAGGAAAATTGTCATAACTAGGAAATTTTTAGTATGTATTTATAGAGTTCAGTAGTCTAGCACGTTATTGCTTGGATCATTATTGAGTTGTTAGTGGGTTTATGCCTTGGCTTTATTTCATTGCTTTGGTTTGAGGTTATGTAATTATGCAGCATTAACCCTCTTGGTTGTTGGTCCAACTATCTGGAATGGTTTCCTCTGAAGCTGTATCTGCTATTGTATGCCCTGTCCTTGTCAGTGGTTGGGCCAGGAGCATCTTTGAGTATACTGCATAGATATCTTTAAGAGGTGTGCCATATCAATTTTTTTATTGATTTGTTGGGATTTTGATTGATTGATTGATTGATTGATTGATTGATATCTATTGTAACTTTTGTAATGTTAGGGTGAAGTGGCCTTCTTCCTCCATCCCATTGATGCTCATGTGTGGAGCAGGTTTCATCTTCTAGTTCTTGTGAAATCAGCAACCGCCCTTAGCCTATACAGGGCAAGATTGAGAAAGGTTTTAATAGGGTTGGGTTGGACTGGCGGTTCAAACTTCAAAGGGCATGCATATGATGCAATCCTTTAATCTACAAGAAACAAGCGTGTGAATAGAATCGTTTGAATTTTGGCAGTTGAGTTGAATGCAGAGTTTGAATGTGCATCAGTACACATCACTTGCAGTATTATATAGTTCAGCATTGCCATGGGCATAGGGCTATATGGATCCTGTGTAGAGTCTAAGCAGGCATGCTTGGCATCTAAGTCTTAAATCTCTTAGTATCATTATTAATGTTTATTATTGATTTTAACCATGGGTTGGTTACAATTTTGAAATTTTTATTTTTTAGATAAGACTAAATGGTAAGTCAGGATCTTTGCAACTGTCCACTGTCTTTTTTATATCTAAGGCATAGTCTAGGAACTGTAGTGCTACTCTCAGATATTGTATTTAAGTTCACGTTGCATAGAAAACAAATTAAAAGTGCTCATTTATCAATCTTACCTTTCATGATTCGTCTTATTCAGAGATTCACTGGAGTCTTAACCGAATTGAAGGATCAATATTCATAATTGAATGGTGTTTAGCCAATGAGGAACTTTTTGTAGAATTGGTGCAGCTGCTTATCTTTGCTGAGTGACAAGAGGTATATACTGTACGAGATCGGGAATCCGCGTCAAAACATATGTTTCACTTATGAATGTTATAGTTTGTTCGTACTTTTGTATTTTTCTTTTAATTTTTTCGTCCATGGTTCTGCAGTTGTTGCAGTTGCTAGACTATGGTTTTAGTCCAGACAATGTTAGTTAAGTTTATGTACATTTATAATCACACTGTTCATAAAAAATTGTTTAGCCATAGATCTGTAAGTACGTGATTGAAAAATGAACAGCTGTGCGCTCACTAGTGGATTTTCTTATCGTTTGGGATTGTCCTGTTGACTGCATCTGCAGATTAATTTCGAACTCTCTTTTTCTGTTTCACTTCTAGAATTTACCTGAGATTTCTGTTGTTGTTAAGTCATTAAGTGGCTGATTGATTGATTGATTGACGGATTGATTGATTGATTTAAAAGACACTAATATATGATATATCTATGACTGAATGAAAAAAATTAATGAATCAATGAATGAATATATGAACGAATAAGTTACTGTACAAATAGATTACTGAATGCAGCTATACCTATAGACAAACAATAGACTATTGGTCTACTCTGATTGTGTGCAGATCGTGTGAAAGAATCACTACAGGAGATTTACATGATGTCCAGTCAGTGAGTTGAATGCAATACTTTAAACAAAGAGGAACTTTAAATTCTTCACTAATAATTCAACTAAGTTATATAGCGCCATATCTATGAATCTATTGCAAAGCACTCCCAGCACTGTTGCACTGTTGCAGAACAGTTTCTAAATCTTGACGACGGAAGCTTGTAGTGTTTCCATTGCTAGAAGAAGAGACAGGTTTAAAGGAACCATGCCATAATTATTCTTGTCTTTTGGGCCCATTCATTTCAGCGTAGAGCCTTCTTGATTGTTCTGACCTGCTGGAATGGGGTCACACCTGAGCTGTGCTTGTTACTCTGCAATAATGCACCTCTTTGTTGCCAACTGAAGTCTTCTTCGTTCAGTTGTGTTTGAGCTGGGAGCATCTCTGAAAAGGTGCCACTTGGTGCCTTGAGGAGGTGCTATATAAATTTTCAGAATAAATACACGAATGAATTAGTGTACTAAGCATATGAAATGTATCTGAATCTACAAATATTGAAAGTTAGGTGAAAAGTCACTCCATTGCATCAGATTTTGCTTTTGTGAAACAATAGTCTGTTCATTAGTGCACTGGATGTATGATTCAATGCCTACAGAGGTTAATATGCTCAACGGTGATCTCTGCGTAATAACTCCGGATTATGTTAGATTAGACTTTGGGAATAGCAGCTCAGTGACATTTATGCAGATTAAAAAATTAATATCTTTTGTCATGTTTTTGCAGGGTTGTGACTAAGCTGATGAACGACATTCGTGAACACATAGGCTGTCTTTACAATCTTACCGATTGTGTGGCCTTGCTGGATATGCTGGCATCTTTTGCTACCAGCTGCACTCTGTCCCAGTATGGTAAGCTCAGACTTGTCTAAAGACTTGTTTTAGGTTCCTTTCCAGATCAAGAAGCGCATATCAAGTTGATTGTTGAGAGCATTGCTGTCAATTTGGTGGATTATTTTTGTCAAACTGTGGAATTTGTTCAATAAATCTTGCAAGTTATGAATATCGCTGTTTGCTAGGACTCTACATGCCATCCCATAATAATTTTTCATTTCACCATGGATTTTCATTTACCGTTGTATGATTTTATGTTGTCAGTTCGACCTGACTTCACCGATACTCTTGGAATACGCCACGGACGCCATCCTATCTTGGATAAGATTGCAGTTGAAGCTCCAGTTGCCAACAGCACGGTATTTAAACGATCAGATTGATTCGCTTCTGCGATTCCATATTGCAAGGCGCCGCATTAATCTGATTTAATCGAATGTAAATTGTGGTGTCGTATTTTATGTTATGATGGTTACATCAACAGCAGTTGGCATTGTGCTCAATTTAAATTCTCACTAAGCACTCTGATCACTGATTTTGTGTTTATTGGGCGTCTAGGGTAAATAAATTGTGAAGACTGAAGAACTGCATAGATGAAAAATTATAATCGGTATACATGAGTATATGATTGTGTACTAGTTAATGCAAAGTGTTCTGGGCATGTAGTAGGCCTATAATAGTATTATAGTAGTGAAATTCTGAGTAGAGACCTTGAAGGGGTGCTATATACATTCTGATTGACTTATTGATTGATTGATTGATTGATTTTTTTATTGATTGGTTGATTTATTGATTGACTGATCGATTGATTTTTTGACTGATTGGTTGATTTATTGATTTATTGACTGATTTATTGATTGATGGTATTTAATTCATCATTGAAAAATACTGTTGCTGTGTTTGATTGGATGACTGTTGCATTATTTCTTGTGATTATAATTATGTAGATCTATAAACTCTGCTTTGTGTTTATTGTAGTATGCATCTGAGGAAAGCAATCTCATTATTCTCACTGGTCCAAACATGGTATGTGCTGATTTATTTTATGTGTACCTTGCGTTATGTTATCTGTACCACCTTGTTCTGTTACTGTTCTTACTTGTGAATGTCAGAATTATCTGTATCCCAAGAATGTTTGAATTCTATGATTAGGGAATATTTGTAATGAACAATGTTTTTCAACAGTTTTAAATTAAGAATATTTTCTGGGTAGTGAGGATTATTAATCACAGAAAATTCTTCACTTGTCAAGGTAATTTAATAAAAGAACAATTTCTGTTGTGGTAGGGTGCTTATTGCTTAAATGGAAAATTTCTGGTTTGTGGACTGTGGAGATAACACTGTATTCATAAAGAAACACACTGATTGGTAAAGGATTGTTAAAATGAGTAGTTTGTTATGGTAATTAATGGTTATAAATGGTATTTAACATAAATTGACAATGAGCTTATACCTTCTTGTGTGTTGTTTCTGTGAAGAGTGGAAAGTCGACATACCTGCGACAGATAGCTCTTCTTCAGATCATGGCACAGATCGGATCTTACGTTCCAGCAGAGATCGCTTCATTTCGGATTGCTGATCAGATCTTTTCAAGATTAGGCAGTGACGATGACATCGAAACCAACTGCTCCACCTTCATGGTAGAGGTACGTCTGAGATAGATCTGACGTCTGTAGTAGTTGGAAATTGAATGACCCACTCAATATAAATACATCTACTCTAAATGCATTATAAATTGCATTACTGTTATGCTGTGATAAAATGCAAATTCCGATTAAATGAAGTCAATGACATGCACTTCTTGTCAGTGCAGGTGTCAGAGGTGCATGAGAAATATGGATTTGTATTTGTAATTATTTATTTTCATAAACTTATATCAAGCTCTCATACATGACCTGATGATAGACAAGCAATTTAATGTGACTCTTGAAGTAGTGTCCCAGTGTATCTGTGAAAGAAATAATGGTTTGAGGCAATGAATGGTTGGATTGAATTATTGAGTTCTAGGCAATGAACATTTTGCAGATATCTACAACAAGTCCCTTTCGCACGGTAGTTCATTATTTAGTATTTGCTATCAAAGTTTTTCAGATGTAACCTAATAACTTCTGTAGTATCTCTATAGTGCAATCTGCCTCAACCTGTTCGCTCCTAAAGAGGAACTAACATTAAACTTGCAGTGCAGGTGTTGAAATATTGTGGCCAAATTTTTTAGATAGTGGAATTAACTTCAATGAGCTTTTTAATAAGATGCGTTACTGTGTTATTTACCGTTTTTTGTATATAAGATGCGTGAGATCAACTACATCATACAGAATGCCACCAACTCTTCACTCATCATTATCGATGAACTTGGCAGAGGTGAGTCTTGTCTCTACAGTTTTTGATTCATGGTACCATATAAAGTTATCAGATATGATATTAGTTATGACAACAATATTAATAATCATGATAATGATACTATGGCCATTCCAGCAATTTCGAGACGTTTGTATTCTGGCTCTTGAACAGAGACATCACTCACCTTCTCAGGGATGTTGCTTGTTATCATGTTTTACATTTTCTTCCATTATCTTCCACTTAAATTTGTGTGTGTTACAGGAACAAGTACAGATGAGGGCATTGCAATTTGTCAAGCTATCTCTGAACATCTGAGGAGTTTACGGGCTTTCACCTTCTTTGTGACACACTTCAGTGAACTCACAAACTTGGACAGTTTGTATGCAAACATTGAAAAGTAAGAATTTATAGAATTAAGCATTGTATCTAATAATACAGGATGAGTTGAGATAATGTTTATACATTAGGAATATCTACACAAGAAGTCATTGAGGTCCAGCTGGACCTTGCAGATAAACTCTGTGTGCTTGCTTAGTTATAGGCCACATACAATGAAAGTCATTTAACATTTAATGTAGGGTACTAGTATGAAAAATTTGAGTCTATAGGAGATTTCCCCCTCCCGAATAAATTTTCCAGGACATTTTTTTGAGATCTCTTATATGGATTTCCCACCTGGGTAAATTCCCCCGGACATTTCCATTATCTCCCACTTAAATTTGTTTCTGCACCTCTACAACATTTGGTCTGGTAAATTTATGTTATTAAAAAAATTGCGTAATCAAACTGTTTAAAATACTTTGTTTTTACTACGTAGGCTACACTAGCTACACTTTCTAACTCATTTGATATATTTCTGTTCTTTTCTGGGGCTGGACTGGAGTCGCCTATGATTAGTGATTATCTTGGAAAGGTGCAATTTCAAAAATGCTGCTTTGCAAAGTTCTGCAGTTTCTAGTGCGTGTTGAACTACAAGATTTATTTTTTGTCTTGATGCGATACAGCTACCACTTTGAAGTTCAGCATGTGTACCGTGAGGAAGATAACGGTTGCGACCAGGTCATCTACACTCATGTCATGTCAAAGGGAAAAACAAGAGAGAGGAATTATGGTCTGACTTTCATCTTCAACAATCTAAAGTTTGAATCGTATAATTTTGTTAACTCTATAGCACTTCTATAGATTCTCTTGTGTGAGAGTCAAGCTTTCCAGATATTTGATTATCATTTCCTTGCATATAAACTTCTAGCTTGCACTAAACTTTAAAATAGTTATGCTGGCAAGGAGTGCCTTAGGAGCTTCTTCTAAGGCACTATAAAGTGGCAATTTGTCTTTGGGCTGCATGTATCTAGACAATTAATATAACAGCTTTTAAATACCTCACAAAAGTGCTCCACTGCTCCCTTCAGTTTTCTAATCTTGAACTAAACATTCATCTACAAGCAATTGTCAAGCATGTCATGCTGTTGAAGTTGACTACAAAATTAAGGAACTTTTTTGTATGAACAGATTAATTCCAGAATATGTTGCATAAAATTAACTGCTGTTTAAAGTTCCATACACTAGAACTTCAGTACAATCGGCTTGGGTTCTAATATGGATTTTATGTCTCATGAATGACTGAATTTTAATGTTATATTATATCCTTGGTATATATGAGGCAGATCTTGACGTGGTTCCCAGAGTTAACTTTTATGACGTAGACTATGCTTAGATTTTCATTTGCCATGTTTTACATTAATTTACCATGTATTTTACAAACTCTTAAGAATTACATCAACTCAGCAATAATATAAGCATTGAATGTAATGCATTTCATTTGACAAACTCTCGTGTGTTACAGGACTGCAACTGGCAGAGATGTCAATGTTGCCAACACAAATCATCAGTGATGCAAAAGAACTGTGCAAACAGATTTCGGACCAACTGAAAGTAGGCCTACTTATCATAACTTGTTGTGGTGTTAAGCATGATACTGTCAGTAGTGAGGAGCATTCTGTGAGCTGTTCTTAGAAAATGTGATAAAAAAAATTGCTGAGGTACAGGAATCCATTGTTGCCATCATTTTCTCTGGTTTTTGCCATTCAATTTACTTTTAGGTCCATCTGATTTCTTTGTCTATCATTCAATCCGTCAGCATGATTCTTAGAATAATATAATTCCCATAACTTTTCATCCTACAGTTCTTCCTTCATGTTCAATTGTTGTATCATAGCGCACAGTTTTTACTAAGTAAATAACAATGCATCCATTCATCACATTATTGTAAGTTATGTAAGGAAATGTAAAAATCTTTTTGTAAAGTTTGTTAGAATTTGTGCCTTGTTGTTGTTCTTAGCAAAGACATGAGATGTCTGCGGAAACTCGTCGCCAGAGGGCCATCTTTAAGCTTGCCAAGCGTCTTGAGCAGGTCGCCAACAATTCAAGACTCGACCCTGAAAGTCTCCGTTCATTTCTGAAGAATCTGAAAGAGCAGAGCCTCCGAAGCATGGAACAGGGAACTCTTGAGGAGTAGAAAATATTGGCTTAGAATGACGATGATGATGATGTGAAGGCAACAGAGAACATTTGTAATGGCATTGCCTGTTATTTGTTAAATTCTTTTTATGTATTTAGGAATCATAAGCCTTTGTAACATTTATAGTGCATTAGTGCTGTTTCATAGAACCCTTTCAAACATGTTTAGTTGTTTACTGTACAATTGTCCGAAAGCACAATAGAGTTGAAACTTTTCATGCTTTTGAAGTGTAGTATGAGATGAAACCGAACACTTTGTGTGCGATTTGTGGCCAGAAGCAGTGGACAAAAGGTTTTTAAGTAGATTTGAAGTTTTGCATAGATCTTAATTTGAAAACAGAAATTATTGGGAAGTTCTCTCTCTCCCTCTACAAATTACACTCTGACTGTACGCTTCCCATCTCTTTGTTGTGATGGTGTAAATGTTTCATATGAGAGGCAAGTTTATTAGTAGGGCAAGCTAAGCTAAGAGAGGTAAGAAAACTGAAAAATACTGTAATAGGTTCACGGATTTATTTCTGCCTTAACCATAATCTTTTTGTTAATCTTGATATGTTATGTTGTACATGGTAGGACATACGAAGTTCGCATTGAGAATATTGATAATCTTTTTGTTAATCTTGATATGTTATGTTGTACATGTTAGGACATACGAAGTTCACGTTGGGAATATTGATAATCTTTTTGTTAATCTTGATATGTTATGTTGTACATGGTAGGACATACGAAGTTCGTGTTGGAAATATTGTCACGTTTGCTTCACATGTGCTACATGGCTGCTACATGTAGGTTACTGTTTCAGTTCGGACGATTTTACATGTCCTGTTCAAATTAAATTCTGGTTCAGTCTTTTAAACAATCAGCTTTCTGACCTTGGCTGTGTTCTAGAAATGCCTAAGTCCATTTCATTTGTTACTTGAATTGGGAGTGGCTCTGAATTGTTATAAAAGCTTGATTGCAACTAGAATTATTTCGTGCATTGGCCGCCATTAAAGTGATTGGTGACATCTCTGCTTGCATTTGCATTTTCCAGGGATGGCAAAATATGCCATCTCTGGGATTTCAGCACCTTCAAGATGTGCCCTGAAGCCGCTACGAAATGCAGTTAACTACCATCAGTGACTTCCATGACTACAAAAAATTATATAATAGTTCATTGGGAGCAAGAACCAATATTACACAGGTCTGCAAAGCCCTTATTAAGTGTCATTTGAGGAGTCAGAGAGCCTATGCATGTAAATGCCTTGATGAATAATTATTATGATTCATATGAAAGAGGTGATAGTTTCTCCTGCAAATTCTCGTGCTCTGGGATTGAAGATTTATGTAAACTTGACCTGTGAGTAAACAATTCATATGAGTTGGGGGGCTTCCAAGTTCTCCAGTTTCAGCTTAAACTCCTTAAAGTTTGTCAAGCTAAAAAAGAACAGTCACAGTTAAGGTTGGTATTAGTAGACCAAACAAAATTCGATACTACTGATAATTCAATTTGAAATTATTAATTTACAATAGCTTTCCATGTTCATTGTTCATGCCAAAAACTTTGAAATAACTCAAGAACATTCATGATTAATCGACTTCCTATTCTACAGAATATGAATTATTCAATTTCAAATTCTATCTAGGCCTATCAGCACACCTTAATACACACAATTCGAAGGTTTGCAGTGACTAGTGATGTTTGAAAATTTAATCGTAGGTCCATGACTGTGCCTACATCAAAGTGATATTCGTTAAATCGGGAAACTGAGTGGCACTTTCAAATAAACTTCTCCAGGAACTACTTAAATCATTTCTGACTAGTCTACTCATTGTTCTGACTACCGCAACGCAGAATATTCTAGATGCAGTTCTTTGCAGGTAGAGAGGATCGTTCAATGTAGTGAGTCGTTGATTGCATGATTGAGATTCTGAAATAGCTGGACCGTGACGTTCAGCTGCGTCGGCTCACATCGATATCTGTGCGTTTTTCGCCAATATCTGTTTTCCGAAGTCCGTCTTGCAGTACAGTAATCCTTCCGATTGGCTGTAGTTGTTTAGCCTGCAATCGGATAAACAGATAAACGAAGAGAAACGACGGCTGCTGCAGCTGCGCTACAGTCTTGACTTCTGGCAACATATACATATTATTGTAGTTGCTGTTGTCAGAATGCCATTAAAATAGTCCGCTTATACAGTGCCTATTGAGAGCTTAGTGAGTAAAGCCAGTGAGTATATTTTTTATTGTAGGACAGCCAGTTGCTTAGACGCACTCTGATGTTTATAGCTTATGTGCTTATCAGAAAGGTTAAAGAGTAACACAAAATATTGTTTCAGCTGTAGTCAGACACTACTGTGGCACTGTATAAATTGTACTTATGGCTATTATTCGCAATTAAAGGAGCTTGTTGATGTGTGGCGACGTTGAGCAAGTCCTTCTCTCGCAATAATTGCTCTGTGTTAGTGATGTTCTGTTGTATTGTAGGTCTATTATTTTGTAGCCTATAATTATATTAATTAATAGAAAACCCAGCTGTCAAACCAGATGGCTGGTTGCCTTAGTTCTTGATAACAGAGTGTCATTGACTCTGGTCACCTTTATGCTGATGATGTTCAAACTTTTGTTCATGGCTCCTCTTACCAACAACTTGCTCTCTGTCAGTCTATTGAATCTCTTTCTGCTGATTACAATTCTTGGATGTCCTCAAATCGTCTGTCGCTTAACTCTTCCAAGACTCAGTTGATCTGGTTGGGCACTCGTCAACAGCTTAATAAGCTTGATTACGTTTTACTTGCCAAGCACTTTCCTCAATTTACTTTCGTGGCAAATGTCCGTGACCTTGGTGTTACTATTGACAATACTCTTTCCTTCTCTACACATATTGCTAATATTTCTCGGTCCAGCTTCTATCATCTACGTCGTTTACGTGCCATTCGGCGATCTCTCTCTTCGTCGATTTTTTCATCTATGGTCCATGCCTTCATCTGTTCCCGCATTGACTACTGTAACTCTTTACTCATTGGGCTACCCAAACTCCGCCTTGCTCCTCTCCAATCGGTACTTAATGCATCTGCTCGCTTGATTGCTCGCCTCCCTCGTTTCTCTCACATTTCGGCTTTCATGACTGAACACCTTCACTGGCTTCCTCTGACTGCCCGGATTCAATATAAAATTCTTTTTCTCACCAATAAGATGTTTTTGGGTCTAGCGCCTCGCTACCTTTGTGATCTCATTAGGAAGCCTTTCTCAGCTACCGTTGGTCGTCCTCTCCGCTCTTTAGATCGTCATGATCTTCTTGTTCCACGATCTCGGACTGCCACAGCCCAACACCGCGCCTTTGCCTCTGTCTGCCCTTTACTGTGGAATGGCCTTCCTACTATTATTCGTGCTCAAATTTTATCTGGAGGCTTTACTTTTTCTGCCAGATGTCTCAAGACTTTTCTTTTTCCAGGAGTTCTTCGCACTGGGAGCGCCTCTGATTAGTTTGTGCTGTGAGAGGCGCTTTATAAATCCAAAAATAGAATAGAATAGAATTAGTTGTTAAGCAAACAGCTTTCAGAGCAGAAAAGTTCCAAGACTATTAGACTTAGACTTGGCAGATCATTGTGAGAACATTGATTAAAAGTCTGATAGAGAATGTTCAGGAATCGAATAACTCTGAGACTATTAGATAATTAGACAAACAAAAGTTTATCATTTGAATTTTTCTTTAAAATATTATTGACTGTATCAAAGCAAATACTGACTTGAAATACGGACTTGAGTGGGATCATTCTCATAATTTATGTACATGGACATAATACATTATTTGTTTGGTTTACGGGTTTAAACCCAAAGTAAATTTCAATTGTTTTGACACTCATTCTCTGTATAACCTACTTTGCGACCGTGTCCAGTGGAAACCTCTTGAATGGAAATAACCCAAAATATAAATCCCAACATTTTCCTCGCTATGCCACTGCATGCATGCCTATACAATGTCATGTAGCCTATGCAATGTCAATGTATGCATGTGTTCACCTATGAATTTTGGAAGGAGGGAAGCCTATTTAAAAATACAGCTGTAGACCACTGTGTTGTACTGTATAAAGACTGCAAAAGCTTTATAATACTGATATCATTCACTCATTCATTAATTCAAGTAGGCCTATTTATATAGAGCCTCTTCAAGGAAACTACTCATGCAGAGATATCAGATATGATATCATACGCCTATTGTATATAATTTATATATATAAATATATATATGATATATACATACATGGGCGCCGACTCTGCGAGGCCCGTGAGTGCTCAGCACCACCAAAAATTGTTCATGCGAGGCCCGCCTATGCATGGGCACCACCTGAAATCAGCCGGCAAGATGTGCTTTTAAGATATTTTTCTCTGTTGGGATTGCTTATCAGTAAAAAAATCATTCCATCTTTAATATACTTTTTAAAATCTCAGTTATTCTACCTTACAATTACTACAGTTTTACACTTTTACCCCATCAGGTAGTCTGAACTCCATTGGTTCTCAGCCGATCAGCGAATACAATGTACTAACTAGGAAACTCAAACCCCGAAATCCTTCTTATTCGATCCGCTTCCGTATTTTTTTATTACGGAGGAAGGCGACGATTTGAACGACGTTGTTTCTTTAGGCCTTCATTCTATACATGTGCATGCATGCTCAATAATGTTCATCACTGCTCGAGAGTCACCTCCCAGCATCATAAAAGCGGGATATTATTTTTTCTTTCAAAACTACTTGAAAGACTATTTGAAAAACTATTCCACAGTGTTAATATTGGTTCACTAATAGTGGCTAATTGTTTGATTTCTCGTGCAAAATTTGAGTATGTTGACCTAATTGGGAGAGAGTGCTCCAAGACGCCCTTGAAAACGAAGATTGTGCTTTTCTTCTGTGTGGATTGCAAGAGAAGTAGGCTACATGAAATACAAAGAATGATAAAAAAATTTAAATTCGGAAAAACCTTATTTTATTGAAGTTTTAAATTATGTCTTTAAGCAATGAGATAATAGGAAATTTTTGACAAGGATGTCATGACGTCAAAATGATAGCCTAAGATGCTACCATACCAGTGGGGCAATAAAAAAATTCAAAATGGAGAGGAGCACATCCCTTCCCAAATTCATTCCCTGCTAGGCGCTGTGCTTCTCGGCTATCATCCTTTGGCCTCAAGTTCGTCCCTTCAAAGTAGGACCAAGTCTCCGCCTATAAACAGTGGTGATTTCAATAAGTGTCCTATAAAAAAAGGGTCAAAAAATTTTTCGCGCGCTCACGCGCGCGTTTTTTCACATTTCTTTGGGCACCCCCACTCTTCGGGTCAACTCGGCGCCTATGTATACATAGATAATGTACTATATATCTATAAAATTCTATATATCAAAGTGTCGTTACTTGAGTGGGTTCTTGCAGACGCTACATCTGAAGCAAAGTTTGTGGAAGATCCGACCACCCGCCTCCATTCTCTCGGCTGCGTAGACCGACTTTCCACAAGTGTCGCACTTTTCTGCTTGCGGAGCCTGTTACGGTAGAATAGGTTTTCTGTTTTATGAACATGGAGTAATTGGAGTTAGCCTATAACTTGTGCAACTTAAAGGTCTTTGCTTGTAGTAGGCCTATGTTAGAAGCTCAATTGGAATCGGATTAGCCTAGACCTTGTATGAATTTCTTATGTTCACCAAAGTTATATAGGCTATAGTTATTATTTTATTAAAGAACCCGGTTGACAGACCGCAATTGGTTACACTGTTTATTCCTTTGTGTGCAATTTGCCGTTCATCTGCAAAGCGAGTAAGTCAACAACTTCAGCGTAATCCGATACCGGTATGCAAGGAGGTTCGTTCTGACAACATGTGAAGAAGGTTCATTCCTGATTTGCTGTAAACAACATATGTGCGCCGCTGTAACTTAGGCTAGTCCTATTTCAATACCTAGGCCTACTCGTGTGGTTAATATACGTCGATGGGTTGAAATCTCACATCCTATGACAGACGTTGATGAATCTTCATTGTTTTCTCATAGATGTCCTGCATGGTCATCATGTCCAGGTTATTATGTCCACCTTTGGTCCTCTACCCCTCTGCAACTCGCAAATCTCCGCTAGCTTTCTTGCATCTTGTCTACATGACTCTGCCATCTTGAGGTTGACTATTACCCGCCCTTCAACAACATGGTTCGAGCGTCTGGCACACTTTTAGATGTTGATAAGCCTATATGTCTACGGTAGGCTACTAGTAAAAGGGTATACCGTTCACGATCGACTTACTTGGAAAGGCATAGCTGCTGCTAAAGGTGATTCGGTTACAAACGATTTCCGGTACAGACGGCAGAGAACTTCGAGAATATTATCTGAAATGCGTCGGAGAAAGTTGCTGTCGGCTTTTATAATCGTCTCCCTGTTGTTATTCCAGCTGCTTCTGCCTCGCATGCACAGTGCCAGCCGCCCATCCAACCTCGCTCCATGGGGCTTGCTTCGCCTAACCGCCAAAACAAAGTTGCTTGTACGCCCTGTACGCACATCTAAAACTTACGTCAGCAGCTGGCAACAGATATTAATGTGGTTTATTCTCAAATTGTCTGGTTTATATTTCACTATAGTCTTATTACTGCGCTATAGATGGATCATGGAAGTAGGCTAAACCAGTTGCGTGACCAGACGTAGGCTAAAGTCAAGAGGAAGTGACTTCTTTAGACATCCTTGATCAAGATAAAAAATAAGACATGGAAATATAATTAATATTCTTTAATTGGCTATTGCTATCTGCACATTGCACAATCCATTCAATTGATCGAGGCAGTTAAATATCTTTAAAATTAGGCCTACACGTTATTACCATAAGACCAAAATTGTTTAGGCATAGGCCTACCATCCTAGTGATGAACGTTTTATATTGTTTTCCTCATTATGCGATATGAGATTAGGCTAGGTTGTTATGGGCTCGTGGGCGAAGGTGTCAGGCCTAGAAGGCTAGAACTTAGAAGGCAGTTCATTCTTTCCACATGTGCAACGCACCGGAGTCTTCACTGAGCGAATTTGTCTATATACTACGGAAGTTGTTTGAATATCAAATCATCAAATGTAATTTCTTACTCCACATGCAGTCACTCATGCTTTCATTCATTTAGGCCTACTTACGTCAGGTTCAGAGTTAAGACTTTACTGTAGTTGGTTAATTTACAATAAGGGTTTGGGCAGATAGGCTAGGCCGCTTAATTGATGGGGGCTTCCATCTGAACTCGGATGAACTTTACTTTAGTTTGTGACTGAAATAGTCTACACGTTTTGTAGAGAAAAAAGGCCAACCGTTACGTTGGGTCTGTGGTCTCTTACCACGCAACACACATCCACCACTGAACTCGTTCATTCAGTCACTCGTAATTCAGACCACACTGATAATCAGAATCTGTGCACACGACCACATAGTGACGCACGCAGGCGATAAGCCAGACGACCTCCAGTGCTGGAACTCAGCCTATAGTGATTCAAAGACCGCGGCTCGATAGTCTACACAGGCTCTGCCGAAAGACGTCGACTGCGCAGCTACAGCCCCAACGATGTAGAAGCAGCAGCAGCAGCAGCAGCAGCAACTGATAGCCCATCAACCTCTGCAGTTGGTCGAGGGAGATGCTGATGATGCTGATGATGATGGTGTTGTGTTGGATCGAGTTCCACGTGGCTCTGTTATCCTATCGCAGAAGTTATATAAGCTGTGCATATACATCTAGAAAGATATAGAAGCCCTTGAGCTGTGTTATGCCAAGCAGATCAATGGAAGATAGTTTATCTTAGCCAATAGATTATGCCAAACAGTCCTCACCTGTACGTTCTACCTACACAAAGTCTGTTCATAATTATAGGTGCACTGTAAAACGGATGTAGGGTCTAAATGTCTGGTGGGAATCATCAAGCACTGTCTTCACAAAAGTCTTTGAAACATTAAGCTGATCGGGAAGTGCATGAACTGTGCTCTGGTACATTACATTAGATATGTGAAAGGTCCTCGATGAATAGCCACATCATAATCAAAGGCTATAGGCCTAGCCTACAATGCAAGTGGGAAATGCTGGTTTCAGTATAATAGCCCAGGGTGAGAATTGCCGGGGGGTTGGGGGGGTTCAATCCCCCCAGTCTTTCTTAGAGCCCCATGTTAAAGTCTGTTTTTCATACCCCAGTTTCAAGTTTATCATAGGCCAACCCCCCCCCCCAAGTTATTTTTCCACAATTCTCATACTGTAATAGCCTATGCTGTATCGACGAGTCTCTGAACAACTAATGATCGAATGAGTGAGCAAACGAACGAAAGAATGAATGAACGAGGGATAGGCTGTGTTACGGCGCCACACAAAATTGTCGTCATTACATTACATTACATTCTGAGCGTACAGCTAGGGTCTTCTTACAATTCCTATTTCATATTTTGCATAGTGATCGTCTGAGTAATAAGTAAGCAAGTAGCCTTTATTTGCCCATGCAGTTGGGACACAAAATGTTTGAACTGAATTAATTATCCATAAATAGGACCATCTATAAAAGAATACATTTTATAAATGGTGCTCTGGAGTCTGGATCGAGTATCAGTAGACAGCAGGAGTGGATCATTCAATAGGAAATTATAAAAATTTATCAGCTGAAAACTCGTGGGGAACTTTGGAGCTCCCGATCCTTCTCAGGTTTCCTTACTCGTAAAGCTCAACCTCCTCCTTCCTGCTCTTCCCTGCTATGTTCGTTAGCCTACACCGCCTCGATCTGCAATGCTAAGCCACCAGCTCTTCATCTTTTGGCTGACCACGCCTAGCTGTTAAACACTTCAAAGAGCTTAGCCTTAGGAGGCTTAGGGAAGTTAGGGTAGGCTATAATGTATACATACGCTGACCGTACAATGTGCACACACACACACACACACACACACACACGCACACACACATGCATGTATGACGCCGTGGGCAAAGATTGCTGCAGTAACTGTTGATACTGCTTGCTTTCTCTGCCATTGCTGATGCAGTAGGAAGTCTGCAGGCCGAGCTACAGTAGATGCCGACTATTGCTACTGCCTTGTTGCTGCTCCTTAGGAACATTAGCGCTGCCAACAGCTAAGCAACCTAGGGCACAGGCGTCATATATCTATCGGCCGATGCGTAAGCTATACAGGGTGGGCCAAAAAAGACCCCCCCTAGGTTTTTTGCCAATATTTTGGCCAGAAGTAAGAATTTTGAAATGAAATTTTACGGTCTTAAAGGCAATTCATATTTACATACGATGGCCAGATTTCATCAAAATATTGTAAGCACAACAAAAGTTATAACACTTTTAGTGAGGCCACCCCCTGTTTTTTGACGATTCAAAAATGAAACCCCCCAAAATTAGGTTTTTTGCCAATATCTTTGCCAAAAGTAAGAATTTCGAAATGAAATTTTACAGTCTTGTAGACAATTCACATCTACACATGGTGGCCAGATTTCATCACAATATTTCAAAGACAACAAAAGTTATACCACTTTTAGCGAGACCACTCATCGTTTTTGACGATTCAAAAACGAAACGCAACAAAAAGTAGCAAAAACACGATGTTATTAAGTCTCGTGTCAAATAACTGTTGTCAAATGAACTTGGTAGTGCTTCACAGCTTGTGCTCAATGTGCCCACCACCAGTGCCTACACTTATTTTGAGTCTCTTTGCAAATTTCTTGATGGACCTGTTGATTAATCTAACAGATTCCTTATTGACCAATTTGATGTCATCTTGTTAAGTGACTTCTCAGTGACGTGCAGCTACGCTGGTACTCTATTTCTTTTTTAAATAGTAATAATAATGATCATCTGGCAATATCAAGGCTTTTTTATTACAATTATTTGAGATGAGACTTAATAAAATCGTGTTTTTGCTGCGTTACGTCTTTGAATCGTCAAAAAATGGGGGGTGGCCTCACTAAAAGTGGTATAACCTTTGTTTTGTTTGAAATATTTTGATGAACTCTGGCCATCATGTGTAGATATGAATTGTCTTCAAGTGTGTAAAATTTCATTTCGATATTCTTACTTTTGACCAAGATATTGGCCAGAATAATTGAATTGATTTTTTAAAACTTTTTGTTGCGTCGGGTTTTTGAATCGTCAAAAAACGGTGGGTGGCTTCACTAAAATTGGTATAACTTTTGTTCCGTTTGAAATGTTTTGATGAAATCTGGCCATCTGGTGTAAATATGAATTGTCTTTAAGACTGTAAAATTTCATTTCGAAATTCTTACTTTTGGTCAAGATATTGGCAAAAATCTTAGGGGGTCTTTTTTTTTGCCCACCCTGTACACTGTACAGTATATATACAGGTTTCAAGTGATGGAGGAATTTGTTTAGACATCGAACTCGTTTACGATACGAACGGCAGGCGGCAGCAGCAGCAGCAGCCGTCTGAAGAAAGCGCATGCACTGCTGAAGGCGTCAATGGCGACCCGACATCGCTTAATGCCCAATCTGCTGATAGGCCTATTTAATATTTTATATAAATAGTGCATTGCCTTAATCAGGGTTGCGGAAGGGGCAAAACACAGTGGTCTCGTTCAAGCATTACAGCATCGGTATATTTTATAGAGGCTTCTAACTGTAAATTTCTCAGTTTCACTTGGTGTAAGTCGTTGGTATCATTAGTGCATAAGTCTGCAGGGTTCCGCAGGTACCTCCATCCATTGCTAATTCAGTCGATTTTTTGTTCAACCAGTCATTGTTTCATTCCTTACCTGACCTTAGACCGTAGTCCTTCCGGTGCAAGACTGCACATATGGGCAACGCAGCTTCTCCATTCCCCTCTGTCCACCACCACCTCTACGTACAGCGTACTCCCATCTCCGGATGGCGTGTGCATGGGAGTACGCTCGGTAAACAAAATTTTAAACAGTGATAAACCAAAATTTAGGCCTATTTCGTGTTTTTCAGTGCTTACAACTATATAGCTGTAATAGAAGGCTCTGCAGCTGCATGGTTTCTCCTCTTTAAGTTTTTGTTCTCCATGATCATACTGTTCATACATGCAATAGAGTAGATGACGCAGCATAATAAATTTAATAATGTTATTCTGCTGCTTGACCAGTAGAAAATTAATAATTTAATTGTGTCTTGAGTGACCCATGCTAATAAAATATATATATTTTTAGCCTACTAGGCTACACAACATTACACTTGTTGTCAGAGATTGCTATTTAGATGCCGTCTTTGATACGGGGCTTTATGAACGATTCCTTGTTTGTCAGTTGCGCTATAAGTGAGGCTTTAATAAAGTCTCAAATAAAGCAGGTTTTTGTCGCTCAGGTTTCACTAATAGGCCTAGTGCTCAAAAATGAAAATGTGTAGGAAAGCAAATTAAATTTTAGCGCATGATCAACTCGTTATGACGACTTCATAATAATAGTTGCATCACGTAGAGTAGATTCTGTCTCGCTTAAAATCTGTAGTCACAGTTCCACGTGTTTCCGCTTTCCCCGTATCTAGGGAGAAATGGCGTCGTATGTGTTGGGATTTAAAACAGATGGTGGAATTCCTCTTTTTTCTAGGGCCAAAGGCAACGTAGCGCCTGTAAGTTCTCAAGCATATCCAGTGTTTGATGTCAGCGTTTGCGAATATGCTCAGTGCTCGTGAACGAGTTGGTGCTCTGCGCTTGTCTTTTGAGTGGCGCTTTAGAAGTTTTGACTTTACAATAAATTGCGATAACTCTTTTTAAATAATGTTTTTCTTTATTAAAACTCAAACTGACAAGTACAGAGTGTGATTGCAAGTCAATGTGGGTTATTTTCTATAATGGCTCGGTAGTATTTCTATAATGGCTCGGTAGCAAGTTAAACATTATGGCCGCCGCAGATAGATGCAGAATTAGAGCGGCCTGACATACGGCGATCGATAGCCCAATATTTCCGCGACCTACGGCGAACTATAGGCCAATGTTTTCGCGAAAGTAAGTAAGTAAAACTACCATGAAAAGGTGTATTTTCATAAGGCACTGGCTACGGAACCGTCCGGACGGTGCCGTATTTCTTTTTCTACGGAACCGTGTGGAAGAGGCGAAGACCGTAGGGGGGAGAAGGTAGTTGATGTTAGCAGTTGATGGTCAAGCTATTAGGCTAGCTTGGCCAACAACTGCTAAACAACCAACGCAAAAATCTTAAGAATCTAATGACGACACTAACCCTAACACTAACCCTAACCGACCCTCACGACGCAAAAATCTTAAGAATCTAATGACGACACTAATCCTAACACTAACCCTAACCGACCCTCACGACCCGAAACCTTATACCCGAACGACACCTAGGTCTTCTAGGTTATAACCATGCTTAAATTTCACGATAAAGAGTGCTAAAGTGAGATATAATTACCTGTGCAAAATGTTCCTCCATACGTAGGGTCATTTGTAAGACATTTTAAACGTTTTACATTGCAATTCGTCTAAAATCGTGAGACCCTGCGTGTCGCACGTGCTCTTGACAGTAGGCTACTGTTTACAAAGGGATGGGCATAAATTGTACTCGACAACCTCCTCCCCTACGGTCTTCGACTCTTCCACATTGTTTTCCGCTAACCTAATTGGCCGACGGGTGTTAGTGCGAATGGTAGCTCCATAAGTGTTGGACGGTTCCGTAGAAAAAAAATTACGTCACCGTCCGGACGGTTCCGTAGCCAGTGCGTTTTCATAAATACTAACACGCTTAAATAAGCTAAATAACACAACAAAATCGATTCACCTTAACACTTGGCCGCCGGATATGAGATATCTATCGATCGCCGTATGTTAGGCCGCTCTAATTCTGCACCTATCTGCGGCGGCCATAATGTTTACTTGCTACCGAGCCATTATAGAAATACTACCGAGCCATTATAGAAAATAACCTCAATGTGTGAATAGATCATCACAAGTTGTTTCAGAAGTCGATTTTAACTTTTACGGCCATGCAAGCTTCGATATGTCTTATTGCTCATTTTACCAGCGCCACCAGCGATTGTCTATGCTTCCATTGACTTAAAAATTTTTAAAACATGGGTAAACGTCAAGACTGGCTGCCCGTACTCCAAACAATATGGCTGCCAACGTGATTTTCTCTTATTATCTAAATAGCCACTTTGCCACAGTCACTGGTGCTCTATTTTCACGTTTGCACGCAAACAAACATTGTCGCGACTGCTATACCATATGGAGCATAAATGTACATGTGTTAAATATTGAATTAAATGAATGAAAAGTGCGTGCTGAAACTGTTGACTACATATTTGTAGCCAAACTGCTATCAACTAATTGGCTATTTAGGAGGTATGTCGTGTGATCAGCTTCAATTGCTTTTAATCTGTTTGCAGTTACCATTTCCTGTGAGTGGGTCATTAAATGGAGTCCATTTGTTCTGCGCTTCAAATGCGGCTCAACTCCAATCTACAACGACCTCTGATGCACGCATCGTTTGGAAATCGTATCACAAAAGGTTCTAGCGGAATATTTAAATGTGAATTTAGTCCTTTGCAATCTTTCTCCTGCATACTTTGATTTGCCTGTTTGGATTGGCATAGCAGATACGATGCTGGCAAGTTCAATAACATTTCTCTCAGCTGAAGTATTACAAGTAGGTGTACACTGTACACCAAATAGGAGTGCAAGTACAAGTTTTGACGTCAGCTTCAAGTACAAAACAGTCCAATTTCTCTGTCGTTAAGCACTGGTATGAGTGACCATGCATCGTGGGGTGCGGTGGTGTAGTGGTGGCGTCGTTGCCTTGGAGCCGGAAGGTTCGAGGTTCGAATCCACCTTGCCGCGTAAGGACCCTGGGCAAGTCCTTCACTCACAATTGCTCAGCGCTTCGGCGTGAAACTCCGATGCAGTGTCCGCTCTGCATTCGGGAGCGCCTCTGAGTAGCGAGCTTGAAGGAGCGCTATAACAAGTGCACATACAAACAAAGCATACATTGCATTGGCATAGTGTTTCCATTTGAGTTTGAAAAGAGGACAAACTGCTTACGTCCTGACTTAGAATTTGGAAGAAATTCATGAATTTCTGATGGGGATTTCACCAGACATACATGACATAACACGATCAAAATCTCACGTATCAATAGGCCTTTTACTTGAAGACAGCATTTTCTTGCTACAATGAAAGTTTATGACAACAGACAATGATACTAAACAGAAGCACGCAGCAGCTTCTACCAGCAAACCAATCCACATAATGATGATTAGCATCTCATTAACCTTTGTGTTTGGAATGTATATTCCAGCGATAAATGGTGGAATTTTGTTTATGCCTAGCCTGAGAAATTTTTACTTCAATGAACATTTGTTACGGATGTAAACACAGCCATTTGAGCATTAACGTAAACAACGGGTGTAGAATAACTATAGACCATCTGTAGGATACAGGTGGTTGTGGGCATATTTAAGCAAACACACTTGCTTACAAGGTCATTTTGAATCTGAATGTTGTTTACAGACTGAATGAATGATTGACTGAATTAACAAATATTCTCAGGTCTGACAGTACTTGCAGTTCACATTTGCAGTTGAATTCCAGTAACATTACAGCTGTGGTAGTTACATTTACCCTCTTGTATTTTCTTTCAGTGTTACGTTGATCTTGGTCAGTCATGATGAGGAGAACAACGATTGGCTGTTTGGCCAAATTCTAGATCTTATTTTCGGTGCAGTCGTTCTTTTCCTCGGCATTGATGACATCATCAGCATGAAGAACGTTGAAAGAACGAAGAAGGATATTCGAGTAATAAATCAAAAATATTTCTTTATTTTATTATTAAATACAACTGAAATTCGTTAATTTTGTCTGTTATAAAGCCGGGGGTGGGGGCAGTCTGTGCTGTCCTAGCAATGTTGACTGTCATTAAGAACACATCATTTGTCAGTTAGCAGACATTGCTCGGGTTGTCTTATTTGCCTATATTTGTTCCTAAAGGTCCTTTGTAAAAGTTGTAGTGTGGTTAATTTAAGTGAAACTGCTTGACTACAACACAATGTGACTGCTTTCTCTCTGTCTCTTTCTGTGTCCGTCTATGGCTGTCTCTGTCTGCTTTTGTATGTGTCTGTCTGCTTTTGTATGTCTCTGTCTGTCTATGGCTGTGTATGGGTGTTGGCGTTTGTCTGACTCTTTCTTGCTGGACTGGACTTCTGGAGGTTGATCTGATTATGGCTTGGTGTTGAGCATATTACATACATACATGCATACGTACATACATACATAAATTACATACTTATATATAGTATTTGCTGGGATTCCAAGAAAATTACTGTTTTCACCCCTCCCCTCACCCACGCAGAGTAAGGGGTTGGGGACGGTGGTCCTGGTGACCCTCTGTCTAGCTGCAAGGTTTGAGGTGAATATGTGTGAAACTGTGGCCGTCCCTGAAAATTTTCACGTTTCGCCCCCCCCCCCCCAACAATGTACATACATACATACATACATACATACATACATACATACATACATACATACATACGTCATACATACATACATACATACATACATACAATACATGCATTCTCATTTATAGATAATTTATAGATATTGCATTCATGCATACAAGCGTGCATTGTGTTATACCTGGTACCTACATCCGTGAGATAATTGTAAGATGCCATATTAAGTATCTTAATTAATGACTAGCGCAAGAGGTTTGAAGAGCATAATAGAAGTTTTTTTTGTATAATCGTCCAACGGACTCATGTATCTGTTTAAAGTTTGATGTCACTTGTTTTCTCATTTGATCGTGTAGGTTTGCTTTGCTCTGATTGACCGTATCTTAGAATTTAACGAGTCCTCATTTGTCTCGTCTCTCACGCTTTCGACACAAACAATTGCAGCGTCAGAGAATGCCATCTTGCAGGTAATTCAAGAAATCCTGTTTTAAATATGGTGATAAAAATACTACGGTAGGTTTGTAATCTTTTTACATAATGTATATATGAGTGTTGTGTGGGTGCTTTGTGAATAGTGTGTGAATGCTCTGTAAGTGCTGCCATGGGCGGAGACTTAAAGGTGAAGGGGGGACAGTCCCCCAATGTTTTGGTGGGGGTCGGGAGGACCGTCATGCTCATGTCCCCCAATATTTAAGAAATATTCATAAATAGCATCATAAATTTGTACAGTGTTTAGAAAAATTTTAGTTAATTCTTTGCAATACTATAAGAAGCAAATACTAAAATATCAGTTTTCAGGAGACTTCGAGACCAAATGACTTTAAAAAGAGGTCATCAGCCATTTTGAGAAGGAAATGTCGTCAGAAATTTTGGTAGATGAAAATGGAAAATGTCGTCGGCAACTCAGTAGTCCGCCCAAAATGTTGCACGATCATTCTTCATTTCTCTCCCCCCCAACTTTTAGACCAAGTCTCAGACTATGCGTGCTGCATAAGTGCTATATTAGATTGCATTGAATTTTTTTTGCGGTAGACTCATCTTGATGGCTTTGCAGAAGCAGCTCAGAGTCAGTTCGGTTGTCTCTTTGCTAACGGAGCCGTTGCCGTAGCAACGAAGAAGTGGTGGGAACTGTCGGCTGTTGAGATGGTCCTTCTACAGCATCTTGTCGCTGGTACCACATCATCGCTGAGCACGTTCGGAGAGACGGCCATTTTCTTACCTCAGATGAGTCCTTCGGTTGGTATTACTTTTCCGTTGTGTCTTAGGTATAACCGATGTTGCTAGTCAATGAGCCGGCATTCAGAGGTTTTGGAGTAGCATAGCTAAGACATTGGTAATCATGCAGAGCAGTGGATATGGTGCATTGCAGCACAATGGTATTTAATGAATTTTCTTTGAATTTTTTACGATACACCTGCATTTGGTGCAGGATTGACCTTCTAAATTACAGAAACTGTGCACATACTACCATGCTGCAGAATATCTATGGTAGTGAACAGTCAGGAGTGAAGGACTTGTTCAAGGTCTCTACAAAAAAGCTAGCTCTCTCAGAGGAGCAGGGGTGTCAAACTTTTTTTAATGGCTTGTCAGTGGCAATATTTTCCAGCAAGTGGTTGAAGGCTTCTGAGCAAAATAGGGTAGCAATTTGGGTAGGGACTCGGCGATCCCATCTGCAGAATTGTTTTTGCTAAACTAAATCTTAATTTTTTATTTTTAATCTTGAGTTTTGGTCATGAAATCACTTAAAATTCGGTAAACCTTCAAAATGACAAATTTGAGATTTCATTCTCTAATAATAGCATGGCTAGTCTGCACTGTCTACTCGCCAAAAAGCATCTTCTGGTTTTCCTGTGCAGGCTTGCCAAGACTCGGTTAAGAATGCTTTAGCAATGAATTACGTGTTATGTTACACTGTATTACATTACATTTCATCAGGTTCCTCATCGTCTTCTGGTGTTCAATCTGATGCCGGATGTTTATGTGGCCGTGATCTGCGGACCAAACCCAACGCTTGACGCTGTCACGCAACAAGTGAGTGTCTCTTAGATTTCACTATTGTTACCCGTTTGCAGCCGACTGGTTCAGCACTTGCCTTGTAAGTTGCAGTGCAAGTTCAAGCTTCAGTATACTCAACGTGAGCAAGCTCAACATTGAAGCATGTGAGCAATTACAAGTGATGGACTTGCCCAAGGTCCATATACACAGGGGCTTGAGGTGGATTCAAACCCACAACCTCCCGGCTCAAAGCCACAGAACAACGTGACTGGAAACTAATGCAGCATGTTGTTAAAATGCAAAAGCACTAGATTGACTATTAAACTATCTCACGACCATTAATGCTGATTAGTTTCATTAAAAGCAAATTTTATTCAAACTGTGGTTGATACTTTTTTAACTCAAATGGATTTTATTTTATCTTATTACTTTTTTGCAATGACGACGACGACGATGATGATGATGATGATGATGATGATGATGATGATGATGATGATGATGATGATGATGATGATGATGATGATGATGATGATGATGATGATGATGATGATGATGATAATTTTAGGTGGAGGGTTTCTGGAGATCAGCGTTTGATTCCCTCGTGAATCTTAGGTCAAAAGATTTCGTGGATGTCATTAAACTTGACAAGAATGTGATTGGGTTAGCTTTCATTTTATTGTTAGAAATTTATTTTCATGTGCAATTTTCTTATGGGCTGACTCTATTTTTAGGCATGCTGTTAAACAGCCAGTGATTATTATAGAAACAGGTAGAGTTGTATATATGCAATTTTTCTTCATAATAAAAGGTACATAAAATGTTCAAAGGGCATGAAATTCAATGACTTACTTAGCCCTTTAACGAAGATCATGTACTAAATGTAAAAGGGAAAACAACTCATCATTAATGAAAGTGTTGAGGTGTAAGCATATGGAAACTACATAATAACTGAACAAAGTCTAACCCTGACTAGTAGTGTCTTATTTGCATTACAATTTGGATATATATGTGATAATGATTGATATTGAACAGTTTACCTTACACTGTTTTCAGCAGTTCTAATCTGTAAGGTACTTGTCTTCATGATTTATGTTGTAGAATTCTTGCAATAAACTCAACAAAACACAGCTGCCTTCTTTGCACCCCACAACGTCAGCCAGCTTCAAGTAAGTTGCAAGGAAAACGTAATGTATTTTAATCTGGACATTATTCATGGTACAGTCGGTTACAATACAATTACAGTACAATAGACTACCGGTAGGTATCAGTCATTGGTCACTTAAAACTACATGCTTTGTATTCATTTTCATTATTTATGTACCATATTCAATTTTTGCTGTTATTATTTATGTATTTTTTGTCTTTCATGGAATGGCCTGTAAAGATTTTGAAAACTGAAGTTTGTGCTCCAGTTGAAAATTATTCTTTTTCTTCATATTAACGATTTCAGGAAATGCAGACAACGCAAAAGACTGCAGCCAGATTTTGTTCAGTGTTTATCGAAGAACAGTCGGTTCAATTTGGCCGCCTCCCCCACTTCCGGATTTCAATGCTTCACCAATTCATGGAGGTTTGACTAAACATTTCTGATTTCAAGATTTAAGAATAATCATCTAATGACAAGTTTTAGCCACTAATTTTCTAGCAGTACCTTGCTAAGTATTGATTACCAGATTGTATTGCATTGTATCGTGTTTGTTGATTCTTATGGTGTCTTGTCCAGGATAAACTACACAGACGCAATTTTGAAACTGTATCAGTGCTTTGCGATACAGTGTAGATTTTTAAAGACTTTTTTGAGCTCCTGGTTTACCGATGTTTCTGCCTAATTTGCAAACTCCCTCAAAGCTACTTAACATGCCATAACCATTTGGATTTTTAAAGTTTTTAAATATTTTCATAAAATTTTAACTATTATTCTTTATTTTCCATGTAGTTAAATTAGTAATTACTTTTAAAACATGCCCATTTGGATTTTTAAAGTTTTGAGATATTTTGCTCAAATTTTCACTGTTACTCCTTATTTTGCAGTTAAATTACTAGTAAATTTTTAAAGAAAGATCCAAAAATGGGTGTGGTGGCAAATTTCTATTTTACTGGTTGATTATAGATAATAATAGTGATAATAATAAGACGATTTATATAGCACCATAGCTTGGCCGAGGCCAAAGTAGATGGAATGGCCCTGCACTATGATTCATCCCAGTTTCTTAGCCAAGTTGACATATTATTATTATAATGTGTCTGGATGTTAACATGTTGGCAGAACCAACTGCGCTGTACAACCTCAATCCTCATCCTCATCCAGTGACGGACACGTACATGTGTGCGGATGGTTTCAAGAGTTACGCTTTTCAAACCGGCGTTCACAGAGTCTTTGTGCTCTACAACGAATCCATGCCGACTTATGCCATGAGGTAAGCTATTTACTTATACACTGAACCTCTTTGTATGGAAGAACTTTACCTTTGGGCGAACTTTAATCAATAGCTGTATTATCATGAGATCCTGTTCGCGTAAAGAGGAATGAGATTCAGGACCCATGCCTGATCCAGTCTTTTAAGTTAAACTCATTAGGACTGTAGTATATTGTAAGTATGTTCTGATTGTGACAACCACATTCACTGCATCCTGATTGACCAGCCACAAACCAGTGTGGGCCCAGATCATGTATTTATGTATGTGGATTATTATTATTTTTTAAGATGCTTGTGTTAACATGCGCAATAATGCGGCATGATCTAATGATGAAGCATGGTGCCAGGCAACAGTCCTTAGACTCCTTGCACAGCAATTGTCTCATTGGAGGCTCAAGCCCATAATCTTCAAGTTGAAGTGCTAGCTCTCCAACCATTCAGCTGCTGCAACCCTAAAGCACTGCATAACCTATGGAGCAATATCTGAATCTGAGGCGTGGACAATTTTTTGCTGGGGTCATGATTATAGTGCTCAGCGCAACTGACATACCCAGTAATTTGAATGATAGCAAGTTTGGCATTTTGGTAGAATCTCTAGTGCTTTGTTCTCGAGTTTTTTGAGTGTGTTTCAGTCAACTTCATTGCATGTTTGTTGAACTTTGCATAGAGTTACGAGGGTTATTGAGTGCAACAGGTACAATTGACAATTGTCTGATAAGGTATCAGTCCAGATTAAATTGACCTCATTGTTTATACTTTGGCCAAAACATCCCTCAGTATATATATATATATATTTGATTTATCTATATATATATATTATATATAAATATCTATATGATGCATATGTCATCCTGTAGGCATCTGAGAAACAGTTAATACAACATAATTAGATCAGTTATCTGATGTTATCTGACTTTATGAACAGTTGGCTATGTGAAATGGATGATGTATTATATACCGGTATATATATATATTATATATAAAAATATGTATATATTTTTGTTCCATGAGAAAAATAGGTTGGCAAGACTGCAATTCAGTTACAAGAAAGGGATTAGTTATGATAGCAGATTACAGACTTAATTTTGATCATGAGGAGATCCATTACAGTGCATTAAGGTAGCCATGCAATAGAAGACCTGAGATTTTATTTGAAAAGTCAGAGTTTTTTTGCGTTATGTTTTCAGATCAACATCGCACAAAATGCTGCAGGCTCTTGTGAAAGATAAATGGACAACAGTTTAAACAGATCTCTTCGCAAGACTTGAAACGTCTTTCTACAGTCGCGTGAGCCACTGCCATTTTAGGATCTTGTGAAAAATATCTGCACCTGCAATGACGCTGAACTGGATGGCATTCCAGTTCTGCAAAAGAATTCGGTCTGCTTGGTTTGCAGAACCTTTGAGAATGCTGCAGTTGCAAGTCAAGGGACTGTTACGGAATTATTGGGGTGCTGAAGACGTGCTGGTAGTACATATTGTGTGGCACTATGTGTCAACAGTTGGCAGATAGCTTCCTGAGTTTTGTGAACAGACTCTTGAGCACTGTTATTAGGAATGGTGATCCTGCCTGGCATACGATGATACTCAATAAGAAAATTGACATTCTTCGCAATTGTGGCATAATTTTAGTCATCATTACAAGGTCCATAATGCTGACAAATTATTTTCACAATTCGTCTTCCCTGGCTTAACTGAGTGTTGTATGATTTGTATGTAATGTACACACATTAATGATTATCTTATTTCGAAGGCAGAATCTGCTGCGATGTCACGAGAACATGAAAGGTGTAAATTAGATGCTGGAATCCCAGGTATTCAAAAAGCTATGGAAATAGTTTCACTGTTTCATGATATAGTATGAAGAGTTTGTTTTTAATAATGTTACTGAAATATATTGCACAAGTACTCGTGCAACAATAAACTGAAAATGGTGCAAATCAAGTAATTACAGTGAGATAATTATGAACAATTTGTTTGTCAGCATTATGGACAGATGTGTCAAAATTGAAGTTATGGCATTTTGAATTTACGCAGAACAGTAATTAAACAATACACCGCAAGTATGATTTCTATGTTTTAGCAGTATTAGACTACATATTTACTGATTTTTCTTAGAAAACTTTGTGTCAGTGCTATCTAGTCCAGGCTGTAGATTCTTTCGCTCTGCCATGCGCAAGGTGACCTGGTTGCTTTATTAATGATCACTTTTTGCATTTAGGTCAAACATGTACTTCTCTTCAAATCCATACAGAAGAAAAGCACAATTTTCGTTAGCATGAGCATATTGGGCACTCTCCCCCCAAAGGCTCAATACGTCGAAATAATTGCTTGTATGTGCACTTCTCAGAGCGCCCCTTCAAGCTCACTACTCAGAGGCGCTCCCGACTGCAGAGCGGACACTGCATCGGAGTTTCACGCCGAAGCGCTGAGCAATTATGAGTGAAGGACTTGCCCAAGGTCCTTATGCAGCGACTTGAGGTGGATTCGAACCTGCAACCTTTCGGCTGCAAGGCTACGAACGTATACCCACTACACCACCACGCCTCACAGTTGGTAATAAAATATGCAAATTAATAGAAGTTTCTATCCGGTTGAACAATTAGCCAGACGCAATTCCTTTCTCCCCCCCCTCCGGGACCGCAACGTTCTCCTCCCAACCTGAGTCTTAGATCATTTCGAATTATTCCTCGTCTTTAACTGGGCTCAAATTGCACACACCCTGTATAGGGATGGAAGCTCCTGAATGAGAATATGTCCATCAATGTCAATTGTAGTCTCAGAATCGATGAAGTGCTACTCGAAAGCCAATCGCATTTGGGGCACCAACTGATTCACATGAAGTAATGAAGAGTAGCAGCAGAAGTTTATAATTTACTAAGTTGATTGCAGACGAGTTGAATTCCGGTGCATAAAAGCAATTAGGCTAATGGTATGAAAAATATAAACTTCATCAACTTTTTTGGCGGATGAAATGGTATGATTGATTTTCCCGAAAAATTTGCCAGATGACTAAAAAAAAGTTCATCAACTTTTTTGGCGGATGAAATGGTAGGATTTTACCGAAAAAATTTGCGGATGAAAAGTACTTTTTCCTCAACGACCGATCACTATTTTTCGAACTTTCCAAAAATTGTTTCCTTTTTCTCGTCCAAGATCTAAGATTTTGGCCCCCCCTTGAAACAGTTCTGGATCCGCCACTGGGCCTATTCGTGTGCATTTTTATTGACTCATTATTATTCATGCAACGTCAGAAAGTCTGATATCATTGGGTGTGAAAATTTATCATTAGGTCTACATAAAGTCTGTGAAAAGCTTTCAAGAAGGCTGGAAAGAACAGCCGTTGCTATACAGAACAAAACTATGATGACGCAAACCCATCAGCCTATAATAATGCACTAATCAATGCTATCGGACTGAAATTCCCCTCAGCCTCAAACACCAGTGTGTTTCAATCAATCAATTGATCGATCGATCAATCAATCCATCAATCAACCAATCATTCAATCAATCAATCAACCAACCAGTCAACCAATCAATCAATCGTTTATTTTGTAACCAACCAATAATTATGGTAACAGATTACAATAGGCCTATTGAAGATGCCAATCACTTTGTAAATAGAAGAAAGGAAAGGCCCTGAAGGGATAATTGCTCCCGTTAATTAAGTAGGTTAAAGTAAGAACACCTATGTTACAAGATATGGAAGAAGATTCAATGACCGAGAATGCAATACGGTAGCCTATAATATTATTGTAAGATCGGATGGCTATAGGCCTAAAGTATAAATATCGAGAGAATATCGCGCATTTCTATGACGCAAAAACCGTAAAACGGTTCATGACAATATTTTGATGTTATTGATCTTTGCCTCCACCGATGTTTTCTAACGTTCAGACCACCATTGCTGGCTTTACAGTCCTGAGTTGTGTGCCGTATAAATAAATATAGGCCTACATAGGCTATATAACCTACCAGTGGACCGTGGTGTAGTCCTAAAAAATGAAGTGGGGGAACACTCTTTAAGTCTTTATAATAATATTATTAGTAGTATTAGTATTATTAATATTCCATTATCCCCGGAAAAAGTGGGGGAACGGCGTTCCCCAGCGTTCCCCCCGACTACACCACTGTAACCTACAAAGTGCAAACCCCATGCAGTCCGTCGATCGTGTTCCTATCCTACCGTCATCGACTGAACGGTTTTTACCGTTCCGATCACCCGCGTCTGCAGGCTTTTTGTCCACGCTACCCACCTACCCGTCCGTCCATTCGTCCGGCCGTCCGTTGTCCTGCACATCTGCTGGTCCTGGACACTCGCATCGTCCTCTGTAGACCTAGCGCTGTTTCGTAGCGCAAACGCGGCCACTTTCGTCTGTAGTGTTCTGCTGTCGTAGGACGGTAGGAGGCGTCGTGCGCGACGTGTGTGTTTGTGTGTGTTTGTGTGTGTGTGTGTGTGTAGGTGTGTGTGTGTGCGTGTGTGTGTGTGTGTGCGTGCGTGTGTGTGCGTGTGTGTGTGTGTGTGCGTGTGCGTGTTTGTGTGCGTTTGCCTGTGCATCGCGATGTCGTTGCGTCGTCTGTTGATGTCAAGGCGGCTGCAGCAGGCGGGAAGGTGGAAGGATTAGTCGCTGATCATCCCATCACATCATCGGCGGCCTCCTCAGTCAGGCCAAGCAAGCGATGTCAGCCGGCCATCCATCCGTCCATCCGTCCATCCATCCGTCCGTCCGACGGTCGGTCGTTCGTTGTCGAGCGTGCCTACCGTGAACGACGTCGGTGACGGTAGCGTTGTCGTCGTCGTCGTCGTACGGAGGATGCCCCATGTCGTCGTCTTCGTGCAGTAGTACAGTGCAGTAGTGGTTTCGTTTCTGTTTTCCTTTCTCCGTAGGCGGATGCATGCGCTACCGCTGATGCTGCCACTGCTGCTGCGAGTGTGCGCCTAATAATTCTCCTATCTTCTGTGATCGTTTGGTGTCTCGCTGAAGCAGAAGCAGTAGGAGGAGGAGGAAGAAGCAGGAGGAGAAGAGGAGGGAGAGGAAGCAGCGACCGGGCGAGCGAGTGAGTGAGAGGAGCAGTGTCGAAGAAGGCAGCTGCTGCTGCTCTTAGGAATATTGATCTCCGACGAGAAGTATACTCAGTATACTCAGATTCCGAACGCACGAACGAACGAACGAAGCGCGGCGCTAGCTCTCAGTTTTTGCTTTTGATGGACGTTGGAATTTCCAGAGACGCATTGCTCGATCGCGCTCAGCATCTTCTTCGTTGATTGATGACGTCGTCTTTCTTGGCAAACTAATTATTGGACTGAGAACAATTTAATATTATTATTCTGAATAACTATATTCCGACTCTCAACGATGAACTGTGATTTGAATGATTCAGGATATATGGGTAGGTCATTTACTAAATAATTTAGATTTAAAACTCTCTTGAAATTTTAGTTTGAATGCCAATGTACATGTGCATAGATTTATAGGTATTTTGATAGGCCCTACATGTACTTAAAAGCACCTATTATGTATATATACATATGTGTTGTATATTTTCAATAGTGTGTATAATTAATATTAATTATAATAGGTGTATGTAATATATGAAGCTGCCTTATGTAACCTGCTTAATATCTGCCAAAATTTAATGCACTGCATGTAAGATTATATTAAAGCTGATCTCTTTAAAACTGAGGTGTACACAACCTTGATAGCACAATTGAGCAGAAATGTGAAGATACAAGTGCGTTTGAGTCTGATGTAATAATGTGCATGTGCAGCATAAGAGTCAGGTCGAAAAAGTTGCATGAGAGTTTATGGCACCTGAATATCTCCACAGGCAGCCGAGTGCAGCGATTGCTGACCTGGTTGTCTTGAAACGGGACCAGAACGCTCCCTCATTAATATTGATGAGGTGCTGACCAACAAGACCCACACAGAAAGGGAATCTTGAATATTACTTGTGCCTATAGACTGGGAGGCAGTTGGCATTGGGACCTTAAAATGTCCTTCTCTAACCATGTTTTATACCATAATGAGAATCAATTAGGTCACTACGTCATTCAAGATTTTGTAGAATAACGTTGGAAAATGCTCTAACTGTGATGCAGTTGATCTACTTTCTTGCTGTCTTGACTCCTGCTATAGTTTACTTGTCTTTTGGGATTGCTAATAGAGATTTGCACAGACTGCAATTGGTTCTGAATTCTTTGGCAAGAACCATAACAAAAAACTCTGACTCCTACTATTCCCTGGGTTGAAACAGTACTGGTATTTGTCAGGTGTTAATTCTTGGTTTTGAGGCTTTTGAATGCAGCTTTTTCCTGAAGTTCTCTAATATTCTTCATAACTGAACTTCTGAAACCTAATTTGGTTCAGATTGCTGTCCTTGTATAGCTGAGCTTGTGGGCTTAATCAACTGACTTGTCATGTATTTTGACTTGACTTCTTTAGCAGATCATGGCATACAATGGAGTTTTGCTTGAATTGACTATTGGATGACGTCCTTTGCTTTTCCTTGCATTCATGTTCTTTGTCTTCATCTTTCTCACCTTGATCTTCTTCATTTCTCCATGTTTGTCTTTTTAGTTCTCATCTCTGTCGTTATCACTGTCATCTTTGCCTTCATCTTTGTCATCTTCATTATCTTCATCTTTTTCTTCTTCATCTTAGTCTTCTTTGGCTTTGTCTTCATCTTGGTAGTACTCTTCGTCTTCTTACTTAAGTTTCTTTTCTGTGCCTTCTTCTTCTACAGGTTTCTTTTTGTCTGTTTTTCTCCTTCTTCTTTGCATTATTTATAACCTTGTTTTTTTACATGTTCTTGGCTTTATTCTTGTTCACGTTGTTATTCGTCTTCTTCTTCTGCGACATTATCTTTCCTTTCGCATACATCATCATCATCATCATCATCATCTTCATCATATAAATCATCATCATCAGTTTCGTCATCAACGTCATCACGATTCGTTCCTGTGGCAGCTGCTGTGTTGATGCAACTTAGTGACCTCCATTCTTTTCATTCATATTTAAAGTCTAATGTTTTTCATGTTTAACACTCTAATCGACAAGAGTGCACTGAAAGTGGCTGCAGGCCCTGCAGGGACATAGTGCAGCACATCATTGAAGTGTTCATTAAAGGAAGAACTTTTCCTCACTTTTCGGATATAATTTTTTAGCTATACATATGTCTGTCAAGCACGCTCTTCACTTTCCTGTGTTTTGCTTTGAATTATAATCCAGCAGTGCATGTCTCGTATTTAGAATCTGATCATCCTTGCATTGTCTCTGCATAAAAGTTTCCATGCATTGCCAGGTAGTTCTTTGTTCGTTTTCACTATGGTGTGACACTGTGGACTACTGGGTAACACAGTGCATCTGTAACGTTTGCAACGTGTGACTACAGATTTGAACCGGCTGTACGGACCACGCCATGTAAAGACATGGACCAGATTTTTACCGCATGCAATTGTTCGCACAACTGAATTTATTCAGATTTACTAACACTGTGTTCAAATTGAATTATAAATAAGTACGCGTCTTCCACCTACGTAGCCATCTTGATAGTAAGTTCTCAATATGGTGGAAATTCGCAGATCGAAAAACGTTGTGGAGCTGAGAGCAGTGTGAGAATTGTGAAAAAATAACTGGGGTGGGGTTGGACTATGATCCACTTGAAATTGGAGTGTGAAAACAGACTTTACTATGGGACTCTAAGACAGACTTGGGGGGTTGAAACTCCCCACCACTCGGCAGTTCTCACCCTTGCTGAGAGTGTTACATTGCACAGCAACCAAAGCAGCATAGTTTGCCCTCCCACCTCCACCCCCACCCCAGTCAACGTGGATCGGGACGGAGCGTATTGCATATTACATTGTCCAGCGGCAGCAGTTGAGAAGAGGGGCCAGGGTGTAGGCAGCAGCGTAGGCGGATCCGTGTCCTTGCATGTGTCGCTTAGATGATTCTACGGCTGACACCGGACCACATCGATCCATCGACCTCTCTCTCATCCTCCGTCCCTACTCGCTCCATTCGTCCATCCAGGCGCCGCGTCTTTGATAAGGCCGTTTGTGGAGGACGACACATAGACGTATGGACAGACGGACGGACGGACAGACAGACAGAGACAGACAAACACACACACATAGAGCTGGGGAGAGAAAGAGAGTGGGTGGCTCTGTTTGACTGCACAACTGCAGTGCTTTGTTGGGGAGAAAGTGGCCCAGGGTTTCTTTCCCCATGCTGGTCTCTGTTCATCTCTCTTTTTCTTATTCGGTGGTCTTAGGATTACAGGGATGAGGAGAAGGATGATAAGGAGGAGAAGAAGGATTATAAATAGGAGGAGGATGAAGAGAAGGAGGAAGAGGACTGTTCAGGAGAAGGGATATAGAAGAACTACTTAGTACCATGTGCTGGTGTGTCTGTGTAGGTGGTACTGGTTATTTTTCAGTGTATGCTGGTGGTTATGCATGCATGTACATGTATTTCTTTGTATGTGCACTTGTTATAGCGCCCCTTCAATTTCCCAACTCAGAAGCGCTCTTGACTACAGAGCGGACACTGCATAGAAGTTTCACGCCAAAGTGCTGAGCAATTGCCAAGGTCCCTACGCGGTGACTTGAGGTGGATTTGAACCTGCAACCCTTTGGCTGCAAGGCGACGAACATACCCACTACACCACTGCCCTGCCACATGCATTTGTGTGTGTGCACGCGCGCGCATGCAGAGGTGACACTGAGTCACTTTATGTGTTGGTGTCTTTTGGTGTGTTTGTCAACACTGTATGTTTGTCGTTGCCATTCAGTGTGTTCTATGTTTGTGTGAGCGTTTGTTTCAGAAATCAGTAGTTTCGAGGCATTCACTAACCCACCAATCAATAAGTACTTTAATAGATTTGGCTTCTCGCAAGAGGAGAGGTCGGGGCGGGGGGCGCTGGCCCCCTCGGCAGTCTCGTTGATGGTCAGCGGGTTATGTATTGCAGGGGTGGAGGTAGCCTTCCGTGTTTCAATGGAAGGTAGAGAAACAATTGATGGAAGAGTAAGACGACTGCTGCATATAAGATTAAGCTAAATCTATTCAGTCTAAAGAATTGAAAAGTTCTTCTGGAATTGAAAACATTGACCGAAAGTGTGAATGTTATTCATGCTACCAGTCGATTCCAGTGGGGTTTCTGTTCGTATTAATGACGACAATGCCTTCCATGTGGTATAGCACGAGCTTCCTTATCTGTTGTTTAATTCTGTTAATGGCGTTTCCTGGTTTAATGTGCAAATGAGTTGGGCATGATTAGTATTGATTACTTGAATTGCTAATCATTTGGAATTGGAATTAGCTAATCTAATTAATTGATTAGTATTAGCAGAATCTGGTATCCGTTGAATTCAGCGCGCACATTTCAGTGACCTTCATTTCAGCGACCTCAATTCGCCGCCGCACATTTCAGCGCGTATTCAATTCGCCGACCTTCATTTCAGCGCTGCTTCAAAAGGACGTTGTATATATAACTGAACAAACGATTGTTAGATTAAAATTGAACTGAGTAGTCCTATATCTATATCTATAAGAGAGGATGTATATTTATATGTATGTATATTTGTCCAGAATGCACGCCCACAGTTTCGCAGCTATTGATCTGAAATTTTGCACCTACACAGGGGTCCATCAAACTTAGCAAGTGCAGAGGTTGGCAAATTTCTAACACCATGGGGGCCAGGATGGGGGGAATTTTGGGGGGGGGGGGCGAAATGAGTAGGCGCTGAAATGAAGGTCGCGGAATTGAATACGCGCTGAAATGTGCGGCGGCGAATTGAGGTCGCTGAAATGAAGGTCGCTGAAATGTGCGCGCTGAATTCAACGGTAACCGCAGAATCTGATAGCTAATTGGTTAGAACTAGAGTTAGCTGTTTGTCTAGAAATGTCTTATCGAATAGCTATTCAATTACATGAAGCTCTAATTAGGAATTAGCTACAGAAATTTGCTCACCATGTTGAATTAGCAATTTTATCTTCTAGCTGAAATTGAAATTAGCTGTCAAGTAGCTTAACCAATCCATGAGAATCTTATTCATTAGTTGCCCCATCTCTGGTGTACAAATTAAGCCACAAGAATGTGTTTTCCATGGGTGCCTGCGCATAAGGGTAATAAGGGCACACGGAGGGTGTGCTGATATCCTGGTCTTTAGTCCATGAGCGGCATTGCACGAATAATCACATTTTGCTACTTAACGCAAGGGACTTTTGCACAAAAGTTCCGGCTCTTTACTAACCGCCTTAAATGCCCGTTCATGGGTGTGTGGGGGGGGGGGGAGGGTAGGGCAAGCCATGAAACAATTTTGGGTTTCCATTTTTAGGGCTCCCATGAGGTTTGAATCCATTACTCCTCATAAATATGCCCGTACTGCTTTCTACAGTCAGGCTACCAGGTTATGCAATGGACTATAGGGCGTCACTAGTAGTGGTGGCAAACTCTGACTGTAAATGACAAATGTACTCCTAGCAATTTTTATTTGTTCTGCTCATGAAGCACAGCCAAGGTTTAAAGTGTGGCAGGACGGTCATGGACGGCGTCCAGGCACTTATTTTCAAATATTTATGCTGTCCTGCCACTTATTTGGCCAGCATACCTAAACAGATGGGAAGCGTCCAGCCTCCAGGCACTTCTTTTTTACACTTGAAGCACTGAACACAGCTGATTCTACGAGTCTGACACAACAGCTATGCAACAAACAATTAAATGTTTTCACATTTGTTTTCTTTCTTAGTCTGATTTTAGCAAATCGAAATATTATTGTAAGTAGGAGCTAGAACGCCTGATTGTTCAAAAGTCAACTAGATATCCAACGTACAAAAAGTTCAAGAAGTAGATTTTTAAAAATTAATAAAAATAATACAATGGAAGTTGGAACCTAATGGTAGTGAGATGATGATGCAGCATAGAATGTACGAAAGGAGAGCGAATTTCTCGGATGAGAGTTTCTCGCTTAGTCGTTGTCTTGACCTTGACTGAAGACGAGAGCTCTTCGAATGACCTCACCCACTCATACTTCTTTTGCCCAGGATCGGTCGATCAGCAGCCAGGTCTTGTCTTCTGGAATGATGAGTTTCGCTGGTTATCTCTTATTGCCTGCAGCAAAAACCGACAGAGTTTCAAAGATCTATGTGGTCATTGAAGGGGACCGTCTTCTATAATACGGCTCAGATTATACTGCAGCGTCAGTCAAGCGTTCGCCTAGAACATGTCGTCGTCGACACTTCGTTCCCTATGCTGACAATGAGACTTGATTAGCCACCGGAAATTTAAAGCTTTGTCCTCCTCCTCCTCCTCCTCTCGACCTCCTTTCCACTGCGGCCGATCCATCCGGCGGACGAACTACACGGCCGGCGAACCGCATCGAAACTCGGCTGAAAGTCTGTAAACTGCACTCGACTGCAGAAATCGGATATCGGTCGGAAATATTGACATAGATGTATGGACCTTCGTATCCTCCTCCTCCTGCTATATATATATATATATATATATATATATATGTGTGTGTGTGTGTATATATATGTATATCTATATGTGTGTGCATTGTGTATATTTATGTATACTGTATATATATATATATGTATATATATATATGTACGTCCTTTCACATTCCAGTCATGTCCAACTTGGCTTTGCGCATTCCTATCTTCCGCGGCGGCGACGTCTGAAGGGCAGTGAAGGCGGTTCCTTCGTCCCACGAGAGTAACTGCCGCTAGATGACGCCTGCCCTGCACTGTAGTTGTCGTCCAGACAAGTCAAAGCAATGGAAGCAGGTTCAACTGTGTAAGGATCAGCAGCAGGATTGCAAAATGAGTTTAATTCATATACATATATACATACACACATATATATATATAATCATATATGTTTATGTATTGTATATGTATTTGTGAACGTATATTTGTATATAATTATAATTTATATATGTAATATTTTATATATAAACTGCAGTGTTGTGAGTTTAATATTATATATATACATATATTATGTGTAGTAATTATATATATGTTTATGTATTGTATATGTATATGTGAATGTATATTTGCATATATAATATAGATATAGGGCCTATAGTGTATATATAAACTACAGCGTTGCACAGATGTCTGGAATATGTGATATTTTATTATGGTCTCCTCATCTTTTGACGATTTCGCTAATTCTTAATGACTATTTTTTTAGTAGATTCGCTGTAGATGCTGTAATTTATTAGGCTGAGATAACATGCATTACATTACATTACATTACATACAGTGATGGGGACAGAGTTAAACGGTAATGGCATATCGAGTGACTTTGCAGTCGTCCTGGATTGGCAAAATCAATAGTGATGGCAGCCTTTATATTGCCAGTAGCAGACTGGATTTAAGTGTTGTGATTGGCCATATTGTTCAAAAAATATAATGTGTGCGAAATAATGTCACAGAAATGTGGATTTCATATGAGTCAGTCCTTTAATTAATACAGAACAAGACATTTAGAAGATGTTTAATCAACACTGGAATCTGTTTTGAGATGTTTCCTTGAAGGAAGAAGAAGAGTGCAGACTGTGGAGAAACATTAGTAGTCAGTTCCATTCAATGGTTGCAGCAGTAAGCTTATAGAATGCATGAGAATCCATAGAGATGTATATATACTTTAAGCCCCATTGCCCCAATCTGATATACGAGGTAAATCGTTTTCAGATGGTCAGTGCAATGATATATCAAGGATATTATTATTATTATGTGCACATAAACTACATAAACTAAGTAAGTAAGTAAAAGTAAGTAAGTATATTCTTTATTTTTAAACTACATAAACTTCTGCATCTGGCTTTGCCACAAGTTATTTGTAAGAGTGTGGGTAGGTATAAATTAGAAATAATTTAAAATTGATTTATTGGAAAACTGTTCTATAAGCTGCAGTAGGTTGTGAACAAGTACCCCAGCAAGGAACACAAGCCTTGTTAATTAAAGTAAGATATGGTTAGGTCAAGTATTCTAGTTTGCCATTTACCTGTGTCCTCCGTGTTTGCCTTTGGAGACCCAGGACAGCTGTACAGTGGACAGAAAGACACACAGATTGAGACAGACACAGGTCTTCATAATTGTATGTGTCTGTGTGTTTGGGCATGTGTGCAGGTTAGAATGAGTGTATATCCACTATGGATACCAGACGTATCTGTCATGTGTGTAGTGAGTGTGGCTTCTAGCTTTTGCAAACAATTTATTGCAAGCAGAAGATGGATTCCTTACCTTTCTTCTTTGGTTGTCGTTTAAGCTTGTGCTCCCAATAAGTAAAGTGGCGTTCTGCACTTTGGCAGTTCCTTGGCACTGGACGCCCTCTGACATAGAGGAGGCTGCTGAGCTTGATATATGGCGGCATTGCCTCAATTTGTTTCAAGGGTCTTTGTTTGCTTTGCCCAGAGATCTGATTTTCTGCCTTTCTTTGCTTTGCTCGTAAGCGCGTGCAGCCACGATGTCGTGCCTTCTTGTCAGATTACATTACGTCGTCTTACCTAAACCAAATATTATCTTATTATGCATTATGTTGATCGACGTTACTAGAAGAGTCATTGGTATGATCCACCGCAGAAAATAATGCACGTCTTTGCAGAGATCTTGATTTGAGGCTCGATGCAAAGACCTCGGCCAACACTTAATACAGCAAATCCTCCTTGACAAAGACAATGAACAATGAACATTGACGAGCAAATTACTATTGGCTTCAGAACCCATGATAATTACATTGGAATGTTTGACTAAATACATACCAGTAGTGTTCGATTTAATTTCAGTGTTCATTTGATAAAACAATGGCGGTTTCAGCTTAGCTTTGATCGACTTGTGGATATTATAGTTTTTCTGTTATTTTGGGCGTCTCAGTAATGCTTATGAACCATAGGTCGTTTTTAAAGGGCAGTTCTGCCAGGGTGCCGCAGTAGCAGGGTCGTCTGGTTCAGTGCTTAAAGTGTAGAAAAAGAAGTGCCTCGATGCTCCTTAGCTTTCCAGGCTGTGCGGGCCTCTTTTTAAGGGTAGAGTGTAGCTTGTTGTAATCGACGACTATTTCTAGATCTCCTGAGGCTATCCATGCAACTATGATTCTACAGTGGACTATTGTTTTTTATATGTACAGAGATTCATTGGTTAGAATTATCATTGCAGAAGAACCAGGGAATATCAGTGACTGAGAGGGATGGATGTCTTAATATGTATCAGTCTGAGTGAGAGTTTGCATGCACTAGGTTCATTTAGATACTTCAAAGGACACAGAGGAGGAGGAGGGAGAGACAAATTTATAGACACACGCTCATTTGCACATGCACACTGACAGACATACAGTACTGAACAAAAGCCTTGGAAGATAAATAGTGAGAAAGAGAAGAGCAGAGGATACAGAGAAATTGTTGAAACGAACTCTGATGTAGACTTGAGATAGATTTTATCTGAATTAGATTTGGATTAAATTTGGATTGAGCTTTAGTTACTTCTGGAGTGGATTACGATTAGATTGAGTTACATATAATCACTTTAGATCAGTTTATTATTATATTGGGGTTAGATAACTTTACTTTGCAAGGTTAGTTGTGACACAGAGACTTGAAACAGTCAATTTATTTGCTCCAAATCATTGAATTCTTTTGAAGGGATGTTAACCTTTCACTTGAAGGACAAATCTAGATACGTTGTTTTGAAATTCAGTTTTATGATGGTGGTCTGCTGGATATTTATAATATGATGGTGGTCAGTTGAATGTCCATCAGTCAGCAGTTAAATAGGAATAGTCAAATAATGGGACAGCTTTCCATTCAACTCCAATATAAAATTTGCTCCATATCTCTCTGTTACATCACTCTGTCATCTGCCTCTATCGATCTCTTTTTTGTCTGTGTCTGTCTCTCTGTTTGTCTGTCTGTGTCTGTCTGTGGACATATCTTTGTCGAATCTGTCTCTGTCTGTTTGTCTGCCAATGTTTGTCTCCTCCCGTGTGGGTCGGTCACTACATCATTCTGCCTCGACCAAATCGCTTTTTTTGATTTGATCTGCTCCAGTGGACCTCTGATTGTCAGCTGCAGATCTACTGATTTATTCGAGTCATTTTGTTCTGAGGATTCTTCTAATCCATGGCTTTCAAACATTAGCAATTTGCTTTCAATAAGGCAGCCCTGTGTAGAATCAGTTTGTGATATCCAATCATGCTCATGGACAGTGATATTATGGGTCTATGCAACTGAGTTTCCCCAAGTTACACTGGTTAGGATGAAGCTTTTCTGCCAAACATGTGAATTATTCTGGTCAGATGGAAAACTGGAAAATGGTAAAACCGAGAAACTAATGAAAAAGTCACCAAATATCGAAGAAAAAAGGAAATGGTCATTAAATATCTCGTCAGAAATCTGTGAGTCTGAACAATGGGTCAACGAAAATTGTCTAATTTCTAGAGTTTCAGATTTCCTATCCCTTCCAGATGGTTTGGACTTTGAAGTACCCAGCGATCCATCAAGTCAAGTGCTACTATTTTTCTTGACTCAGCTGGCATTCGACTTGGTCAACTTTGTGGACCAGTTGACTTCTTGTCAACTCAGTTGACTTGGCAAATAAATGATCGATTTGGTCAACTGTTGACTCTTTTGCCCAGAATTGCTGGCAACTGTTGCATTCTTATATTGCAGTACAGAAATTACTGATGACTCTCAATTGTATGCTGTTCCTCAAACTGACAGACTGTAATTGAACGGTAACCATTAGTTGTATTGTCATCACCATCATTATAATCATCATAATCTTTTTTCCAGAACACCACACAGATGTGTATTTATGTAGTGTGCTTGTCACAAAATCACGCTTATTTCGTGCAGTATCTCACGCAGCTGTTGCGTTTCTGATGTGTTTCAGCAAAGGTCTTGAAGAACTACGGAGACCTGAGGGGCGAACTGCACTTCGTCGAACTGGACCGAGGAGAGGCGGGCGGCGGCCTTGGACTCAGCCTCGCAGGGAACAGCGATCTGGCGACAATGAGCGTCTTTGTTGTCGGCATTCAGCCGGCCACAGTTGCCGCCGTCAGTGGACTCGTTCATGTGGGAGACGAACTGCTTGAGGTTAGTTGGAAAGGAAATTTCATGACACGCCTTTGATCAAGTCCCACAAACTGTACGCTACATTTCTCAAGATTCTTACCCTTCGCTTAGATTGCATGTTGTGAAAGTGGTTGCACTGCTTTGATATATTTATGAACAGTTCTTCATGAAGATAAAACTAACAAAGGGTAAAAGCAGATGCAGACTTACAGGGGATAAATCTCCAATGATCTTCAAAATGCAGCTTCTCTGTCTCTCTCTATCTGTCTCTCTCTGTGTGTCTCTCTCTCTGTCTCTCTCTGAACTGCTTGAGATTAGTGATCTAACGGTGCTATAGAAATTCTACGGACCGTGGTGGATGGTTAGATGAACAAATCGAAAGATAGATGCAATGCGATGCAATGCGACTCGAAAAAGAAGAAGAGGAGACCTTTGTGCTAACATCCACATGCATGTCGTCGGCCGTGTTGGCTGAATGATAGACTTCTGCATAATTTTTAATGGATTTTTCCATCTAAATGCAGAATTTACGTGGTTGGTTTTGCCAAGAATTCCTAAGGGGTATTTTGTTTGCATGTGACTGCATCAGGCCCATCATTCTCATGTACTACAGTCAGTGCCGAAAGTGGTTGGAAGAAGAACTGGGGTGTGTTTGATTTCAGTGCTTGATCAAGTCGTAACTTGCCCAAGATGAATGCTGGGTCTCAGACCCAGGCAGACCCAGTTAAGTTTCAGCCCTATGCACGTTAGTGCTGATGTAGCTCAGTTGTTTGATTGTTTTTTTAAATGAATTTTGATAGTACGGTAGTGCTGATGTAGCTCAGTTGTTTGATTGTTTTTTTAAATGAATTTTGATAGTACGGTAGTGCTGATGTAGTAGCTCAGTTGGTTGATTGTTTGTTGATTTTTGATGGAAGGTCTGACATACAATGGCTTTTTGCCTTTCCTACACATTACTTACTTACTTACAAAGATCGCACCTTGTAAGTCCTGATGACTTACTCTCATTCGCAGTTGCTGCTTCAAGTTCATTATACATCTCTTCTACAGTCTTCTTATCTTTTAGGTTACATGAAGATCTTCTCAGATTTGACTTGTCATTTAAACCGTAGCCAAGTTATGAAATTTTTTAATTTTGAAGGCCATAAAAATTAAATTAATCTAAGTAAATTGAAGAATAACATCTTGACATAAGAATTATGGTTGGCTTCTGCACAAACGGTAGTTATGAATGGCACACGAATGCATCTTTCTTTTAAATAATCAGTGTAATCACTGCATTTCAGTCTTGATGCTGTGGATTCGATCCGCAGAATCTGCGTATCCAGCACTTTGTTTTGAATTTCTGCTCTTGAGTTGGATTTCTTTTATACTTATTTTAGACCATGCGCTCAATCAGCATATCTAAATGGTAATTATTCATGTTGTTCCTTGCTAAGATGTGATGCCTACGGGTTTCCCTGCATGATCCTTTGTTTAAATTATACACCACAACAGTAGGAAGGAACACTGCCAATCATTGGTTTTTATGGTAATGATGCCGAAATCTACATTTCATTTGACAGTCTGACTTGCGGTCTGTCGTCTGTGCAGCAGCTGTTGTCCTCTGCTTCTGGGAGGAACTGACCTGGCTGCTGCTGCTGTCTATGCAAAAAGGCATTGGCTTTGTTTGGATCTTTCGTTTTTTGCGTCGATGCCAATTGCAATCGGAACTGATTAAACTCCATCCAATGCAACGTGAGTTGGAAAGGAAATTTCATGACGCACCTTTGATCAAGTCCCACAAACTGTACGATACATTTCTCAAGATTCTTACCCATCACTTAGATTTCATGTTTTGAAAATGGTTGCACTGCTTTGATATATCTGTGAAATTATTTCTTCATGAAGATAAAATTAACAAAGTGTAAAGGCAGATGCAGACTTACAGACTGTGATAAATCTCCAATGAACTTCAAAATGCAGCTTCGAACATTGATATCAAACTTTCCGGATTTGTGTCAAAGATGTGATCTGGTTGTCTATCTGGTTAATTACCGGTACGCATAAACTAGATATGTTCTTCATGAAGCAGCATTTTTATTGCTGGATGTGGATTTTTTTAACTCTATACGAATATCAGTGTGTTCTGCTCAGTCGCTTATGTTATTTCATTCACAACATAGGATTACTTTTTTCAAATTGCCTATCTACCATGGCTGTCAATTTGCCTTAGCGAATCGATCATCTGCTTAATGACCGGATTATGGGTTTGGCTTTTCGTGTGCTGCCGGTTGTTGCCCTTTTGTTAATAATAACAAATGTCATGGTAGAAATTACTAAATAACAATGGCCTCCACCCATAAGTGGATAATTCAGTTTGCTATCCTCTGTACTATGTGCATACATCTTTACCTGTGCTCCATTTGTACCTGTGCTGATTACACATGGCCATTGTTTCATTCTTTCTGATAAATGATTATATTTGTGGTGATTAATTACCGGCTTGCTGTTTGATTCAAATCAGATTTGACAGACGTCTTCTTTTACGTTCATAGCAATGCTTTTAGCGACATCTGTTGCTGCTGCTGGTCGTCTGGACATTCTTCAATGTTGATTAGCGTAACGAGCGAGCGAATGGTCTTAAATCATTAGCCGCTAGGTGGCTCCGCGTGACTTCCTGTTATGTCTCTGCCTGCGTATGTCTGTCGGAATGCCTGCCTCTGTCTCTCCCTTGCTGACATTTCTCCCTGCCTCAATTGCTTGTCCTTATCCTATCCCTGGATGCTTTCCTCGTCCTTCCTTCCCTCTTTCTGTTTCTCCTGCCTCTCATATCCCCTCTCTCCGTCCTTCTTTCTTTCTCTTCTTTCCTCTCAATCTCCTTCACTACGTCTCTGTACGTCTTTCGCTTTCCATCTTTCCTCCCTCATTTTATCTCTTTTCATTTGTTCTCTTTGCTATCCCTGTATACCTATCTCTTCCTTCTGTCATAGGCGCAACCACCCTATGGGACCCACGGGACGCGTCCCCCCAACTTTTGAGTGGTCCCTTCACTTTATTATTATGGTCCCCCCCCAACTTTTAGGACGTGATTCATTATGGTCCCCTCCAACTTTTAGGACGTGATTGCACCTATTCTTACTGTGTACAACTCCCACTTTCCCTATATCACCATCATGCTGTCTGTCTTGCATCTGTCTTGCTGTGTCTGTCTATATAATTTTATACCTCTCTCTGTCCCATTATCTTTCTCCCTGTTTGTTTTGCATGACTCTCCTCCTGTCTTTCTATTGTGTTTTCTGGAATTCTGGGTATCTACTTTTGTCCTCATCGAGAAGGATCAAGCAAAACGGTAACAATTGCCACACACTGACCGTTGCCACACACTGACCATTGCCACACACTGACCATTGCCACACACTTGACCATTGCCACACACTGACCATTGCCACACACTGACCATTGTTACACACTGACCATTGCCACACACTGACCATTGCCACACACACTAGCAATTGCCACACACTGACCATTGCCACACACACTAGCAATTGCCACACACAGGCCATTGCCACACACTGGCCATTGCCACACACTGACCATTGCCACACACACTAGCAATTGCCACACACAGGCCATTGCCACACACTGGCCATTGCCACACACTGACCATTGTTACACACACTGACCATTGCCACACACTGACCATTGCCACACACTGACCATTGCCACACACTGACCATTGCCACACACTGACCATTGCCACACACTGACCATTGCCACACACTAGCAATTGCCACACACTGACCATTGCCACACACTGACTATTGCCACACACTGACCATTGCCACACACACTAGCAATTACCACACACTGACCATTGCCACACACTGACCATTGCCACACACTGACCGTTGCCACACACTGACCATTACCACACACTGACCATTGCCACACACACTGACCATTACCACACACTGACCATTGCCACACACTGACCATTGCCACACACTGACCATTGCCACACACTGACCATTGCCACACACTGACCATTGCCACACACACTGACCATTACCACACACTGACCATTGCCACACACTGACCATTGCCACATGCTGACCATTGCCACACACTGACCATTGCCACACGCTGACCATTGCCACACACTTCTAGCCAATAATAAATCCAGAAGTATCCTCAAAGCAGAATATATTGCTTGCAATGCAAACTGGCAAAACATTGTCAGTGTACATGTATGCTGACATCAATGCATTTCATGGAAGTATCTGTCGATGAATATACCAAGAGATTAACAAAAAGATGGTTGGGCTGGTTGTGCTCTTTGCCGATTGTCAATATAGATGTACAATCTCCATTTTCTACTTTCTTTTTATCTCCAGACTGGGTCTTTCGCACTAGGAGCACCTCTGATTGGTGTGCACTGTGAGAGGCCCTTTATAAATTTATCGATACAATACAATGTGATCAAAGTAAAGGGAAATTTGTCAAATTTAAATTTAGAGATAGGTCTAACCAAATTGCTCAAAACCAGCTGACACTGATTGAGGCCCCTTGTTTACAGAGTTTAGTTAGACACCCAAAGATTTATTAAATGCAGTTGCATTTGTGACAGTGGCAAATAAAATAAATTGGAGTTATGACTTTTTATTTTGATATTTTGACTTTAAAATAATGTCATTGAATTATTAAACTTTTAGTTCTTCGTCTTCTTCAATGTAGCTCTTGTAGCAAAGCAAATAGGTGAAAGAAACAATTGACCTTTATGACCTTAAAATGACCTTAATTATCTTACATTTAGACTGATTTAGTAGCCCTGTTTCTTGTCACAGATAACCCTTATCAAGAAGAGAACAACACATGTAACAATGGATGATTTCAACGATTATTTGCCAGGATCTGGCCAATATTCTCCTTTTTTGGTAGATTTTTTATCACCTTCAAAGACGTCAATAACCCAGAATTTATGGCCAGTGTTTTTCCATGTTCATGAATGACGTCCAGGCACTTTATTACCGTCTGTCACTTAGTCCAGCACAGCCTGGAAAGGTAAAGGGGCATCCAGGCACTTCTTTTTTTACACTTTAAGCACTGGCTAAATGTAGAATGAAACCTGACTGTCTCCTTGTCACAATGGGTTGATCATCTGATTACAGTTTTATCTTTGTAGCGCCATCAGTTGATGCTTTGCGCTTTTGACACAAAGGCACCATAGAGGTTACTAATTAATTGTAGTCTGTAATGTTTGTGCGTACAAATCCAGTGGTTTCGTTTCAACCATCAGCATTATTTGCTTGCGCTTGCATGGAATTGGCTGTGGGTGAATACAGATTGAGGCTTGAACATTGGCATTGACCAGGTAGGACTTTACAGATTGCTCAGTAGGCAACAAGTGAATCTTCCCTATCTATCCTCGCATGGTTTGTCCTATTCCCACAGATTTTCTCTCCATCCTTAACCCGTTTCTTTGGAAAAAAATAGCATTCCTCCCAAAAAGTTTTGCCACTTGAAGTTTTAAAAACTTACATGGCCAACATTTGGCCATGTCTATAGTTCCTTGCAAATTTTCACTACTAGACACTCCACAGGAACTGAAGAAATTTTAATGACTTGAGTCTTTCAAACTGGATGACTAAAATTATGGCTGGGTGACTGACTAAAGACTGGGTCAGCCAAATTGTGACTGGTCCACAAACCAAAAACTGAAAGCTGAGCCAGCCAAACAGTGGCTGAGTGACAAACTGACAGACAATTTCAATACAGTTAATAATTTTCAAAACATTTTGGTTATTGCTTTTGAGTTTGCTGTTGGGGGCAATGGGGGCCCGGGGCTTCAAAAATAATTACTTCTGTGGCTCATGGTGTCGAAAAGGTTGGACAACACTGAACTACGACACGAGTCCAATATAGTAGAATATATGCTAAATATATTGCCTGAGGTGAGAGAAGGTGATGACTTTAGTGGAGTATAAATATGGCAGACCTGTGTAAGGACAGATGCAAGAGGTCAGCTTATAATTAGCAGTTAATCATAATTGACAAAATAACATTATGGTGGGCTCTGCGACATCAGAGTTGTTTTTCTGAAGAGATGCAGTAATTGTGTCATGGAACCTTAATTAGGTGAGGAGGAAAAGATGATTGCCAGCACGTAAAGAGTTCTTGACTGAAAGTGGGTTAAGATAAGAGGTAAAGAATTTGAGAAGAAATGTGCAGATACAGTAGAATCAATCTAAGACCCAAAGTTTTTTGGCCAAAGAAGTAAGGAATTCAGTTAAATTTCGTAGTAATTTATTCGATAGCATCCACTGGATGTTCTTTGATGTGGATTTTCCAGTGATTAAACTAAGCAAAATGTGCAGGTTTCACAAATGTAGCAAGTTTTCACGAAATTTGACATTAGTGCCCTGCATGAAAGATGTTTTATGTGCTATCCTAAACAATGTTAAACAATGTCAGTGGCATTAAGAGAACATTAATCGATTAGTGACCATTGTTCAGGTCACAAAAGAGTCCCTAGTGGCAGACTCTCAAACGCATAAGCAGAGTGTAACCAATGGATTCCCATCTAGCTTTGACGGATGAGGTGAGTTCAGAGTTCCTGGATCAGGAACAATTGAGGAAAGAGAGGAACAACAATAAGCAATTTGATGTGTGCTGCGCAATGGCTGATGATTCGATCTTCTATGGCAGTCCATTGCAGATGGAATACAATGCGATCTGGAGATCTCTGGAAACACTGGATAGATGCAGAACAGGTGTCACTCACCTACTGAGCGCTTGATGGTGAGTGATGTCATCATAGATTACAGATCAGGTTGTTAATGAGATTGCACAATTGGCTGCACTTCTATTTGCAGTGTATCACTTCAGGATCTCAAAAATAATTGTAGATTGTGTCATTCTAACATGACTATATTATAGTCTTCATTGATGTCATGCTGAGTGCTGAAAGTGCTGTGAAAGCAACTGCGTTGAAGCATTGGATGACATTAGATAAGCGCTGGTGAAGGAATTCCTTATCTTAATGACAACTGATTGTTTTCTGGATATTGATTTCAGCGTGAAAGATGATGTTCCAGGCATAACTTAGGGTTAATTGGTGCAATCACTGCTACTTAGTGAGTAACAACTGTCTTTCTTCAGATACATAATTATGTTGCAGGGCTGATGGCAATATTTAATTATTATATATACTATAGGGAGTGGCATACTGATGCTGCTGCTACTACTGCTGCTACTACTACTACTGCTGCTGCTGCTACTGCTGCTACAACTACTACTGCTGCTGCTATTCCTTTATTAAAGATTCATTGACAGAAGCGCAGCAAGATACAAAAGCTGCAGTTTAGAGTTAGGATAATGAAAAATAATCGTCAATAAAGAGGCAGAGTGAATTAAAAATTAAAGTCTTTATAAAATTTTAGGAGTATAACATGTTTATTCAGTTTAGTACATTATATGGCACCCGTGGGATGAAATTTCAATAATTCTTGGCTGGCAAGGTGAAATCATGGGGGGAGCGGCAGTGTAAGAATTGTGGAAAAATAACTGGAAGGTTGGACCATTATCCACTTGGAATCGGGGTGTGAAAAACAGACTTTAACATGGGACTCTAAGAAAGATTGGGTGTTAAAACCCCCCACCCCCGGCAATTCTCACCCTGGGGGCAGTGAAGTGTTGGTACAACCAGGGTTTAAAGTGGGTGGGAATGCGCGGGAACGGCGTTCCCGCTGCTCTCGAATTTCTTGGCTTGCGTTCCCACTGCTCACCATGCATGGAACCTTGAAACATGGGCGTTCCCAATAAAACTTCATCAGCATTCCCACTGCTCTCAGTTGGCGTTCCCACTCCTCATCCAAACCACTTTAACCACTGGGTGCAACCACCTGCTCTGAGCAGTGATGGGATTTTTATGAACATGCAGTTTGTTTCAAAATGCCATTCCTACAGTTTACTGGAAAGTCTTCCATATCAGATTGGACACTGAACATTCATTTCGTCAGAATACTGACAATAAGGCTAATTGCCTAGCAGCTGCGTAGACACATTCACTGTGTGTATAGCCAGACCATAATTTGACCTTTATTGCATTAATTCAATAAAATTAAGTACATCGAAGCTTTTGCAAGAGATACCAGATGGAAAGATAGGCAGGCTGGCAAATATGCAGCGGACATAGATGTTATTTAATTGCCATGATGCTGATAAACATTTTATCGAACCATCTGGGTCCTATGTGAGTCCCAAATAGGATTATAGGAATATAGATCTCATTTGAGTTTTTGTATGAACATACTAATTGGATACAGACAGGCAGACAATGTGAATGCCTTTCTATCTATCTGCCAGAAGACACTTAAAATATCACCTTTTAAGAACACCTTTAAAAGCACTGAACAGGGGACTTTATTTATAAGATCCAAGCCTACAGCAGGTGGCTTAGAGCAGTAAGAAATTGCCTGTGTACTGTCTGGTAGTGCTCCAACAATGCGTGTTGTGTCTATAGTTAATAGACATAACTTTTAAGAGTGTGGATTTTACAACGTGTCTTTCAATCAGCTGATACCTTCCTGCTGTTGGGAAAAGCGAATTTCTTGAAGAATGGTTTTTGTTTTCGATTTGCAATTGCCGTTACATACTCGCATCTTCCAGTCATGCCAAGTCATTTGGTGTATCTGTAATTGACTCTGTAAGCTAACGCTTCTGGTTTCGTTATTGCTAGGTTCTATTAACACGTTGGCCGCTGCATGATATGCTGTGACGTGTTAACACGTGTTAAGCAACTTTGTGAGATTCTGGTAAGGCGCTATATAAATGACCATATGCATTCATACATACATACATACATACATACATACATACATACATACATACATACATACATACATACATACATACATACATACATACATACATACATACATACATACATACATACATACATACATACATACATACATACATACATACATACATACATACATACATACATACATACATACATACATACATACATACATACATACATACATACATATTACTACTGTCACGATCTGATGCAGGAGGTTGACATGGTATTGAAGGTTAGGGTATTTTGGCATTCCCATAACTTTTGAAAGTGAGGAGCAGAGAACAGATTTAATTTATTTCATTGTTTGTTGCACTCATTCCACACAGCGTAAGACAGTTGTATTCTGAATCATAAGTGTGCACAAGCAGTATGTCTAGAGTGTACAACCATTGAGTTAGGTCTACAGAGGCCCAGTGCACTACATGTTTATCATTTCAAATGGTGTTCTTATTCCTGACAGCTTTGGTAACCGGCCTTTGGACAACCCTATTTTTACACTGAGGCTTTAACGATTTCCTTCCAACATCGTTTACCAAAGAATTGCTACTTCTAATAAAACTGCCTGGATGACTTACGACAGACTCCAGACTGGAGACTATTTGCCCAACCCAAAAACACTTGGAATGGTTTTGCCTTCATGGTCAAATTGGGATTTCAGTGTTTGCAATGTTATAAAATATAGAGCTGTTTCAAGCATCAGTGTTTTTAGCCCTCTGTGCCTCTCCAATGCAAGTATTTACACATTTATTTTGCACCTTTTGAAGAACCGCTGGTTTATGCAAAGTGGCAGCTACAATAAAGATAATGGAAGTAAGTTTTAGAAGTTAACACAAGTTGCACTTCCAGAATATGATTTTTTCATTGTTTTTATTTTGGCACTATTCAGCATTAAAAAAGTTAGGTATCATTTAGACATAGAAATATTGCATCAGCAAATAAAAGAGTGCATAGAAAACTGGGGTCATGATCAGCGGATGGTTCAAACACACGCATGGAAGTCCAAACAACTGGGTTCCTATCCAAAATTAATGGTTAAAATGTGTCGCTTTGTACATTATCATCACATTCATCAGTCCATGGTTGGGTGGCGACATCTCTACAGGACATAGTTACACCACCTTCTAACGTTGATGCTATAAGGTTAACCTGTTACTTGTCGTTGGAGGAGAATATTCGTAGATAGTGACTGAGCGTTGAGGACATTCTTAGATTGGCATCACTGTTCTGCGAAGACGAAAATACTTGGCTGCAGGTCCTTAGAACTGAGATTTGACTTCGCAACAGAGAGATGTCTGTCTCTTTTTTGCATCATGTAGATCAGGGGTGTCAAACCTTTTTTAGTGGCGGGCCAGTGTGAACATCTTCCAACAAGTGGCGGGCCAGTGTGAACATCTTCTAACAATTGGCGGGCCAGGGTGTCGAAGTTTCTGAGCAAAATTGGGTAGTTATCTGAAAGGGAGCTACGCGCTTGGTCAGCCAATGCCCAGAAAACTGAGAAAAGTCCAAATATCACGAAAAGATCTTGATTCAATGTCCAGTTTTCGCTTTTTTTTTAATTTTGACAACATTTTAAATAATTTTTAAATCTTTATGGAAGGCTTCACGGGCCAGAAAAAAATCGTCGGCGGGCCAGAAATGGCCCGCGGGCCAGCTCTTTGACACCCCTGATGTAGATGAAAAGTGATCATTATCATATGAAAAATATGATCAATATGTAAAAATTCCTCAGCAGAAGAACTCTTCCTATCTGCACGTGTACGCAAGACTTAGTGTTAACGCTAATTGGTCAGAAATTATTGAGCATATTCTGCAGCTGGACAACATAATCCGTCGAAATGACACCAGGTGTCCACTGACGATGTCAACAGCCATTTCAACAGATGATGTCTACAACGGTTGTCAACAACTGCTATCAACAGCAATTGACAATGAAAGGCTGATGAACATGAGCAGAACTTGATGTGTATTTTGTTAGGCAATTCATTTTCTTGAATTCATGCATATTTGTAGGCGGGTGAGTGGATGGATGGATGCGTGGGTGAGTTGGCTGGAAGGAGGGTGGGATGGGAGGGAATTAAGAAGTGTGATTGAAAAGGCGTGCAACTATTATTGTGTCTACATCTTTGCTGGTCCCCCGTGGGTTCGGATTGAGAGGTTGGAGCAGGTCCACTGGGCTGCGGCACGACTTATTGGTGTGTTCACCAAGTCCGATTACATATCCCGTAAATGCGTGAGGTCTTGCACTGGCTTCCTTTCCGCAGAGCATCTCATTCTGGATTGCATCTTTGGTGTGGTGGTGCTTATCAGGCTGGGCGCCCTCTTTTTTGTGTGAGCCTTGCCACCCCTTTCCGCCTGCGCAGGCCGCTGCGCACTGTGCTTTGCTGTAAACGATGACTAAATGGTCAGACAATTCAGAGCCACTCCTTCTCTGTGGTGGGTCCAACAACCTGGAGCGGTCTTCCCTCGACTATATGACACATCCTGAACTATTCTAAGCTTCACCAACTGTTGAAGACTGATTTTTTCGCTTGACCTGTGCTGGAGCACCTCTGAGTAGTGACCATCAAGAGGCACTGATTGATCGATCAATCGATCGATCAATCGATCAATCGATCGATCAATCGATTGGTTGATTGATTGAATAGTACTTAACTTTTTATTCAATTTTTAGAAGACAGCCTGGTGTCAGTGTTAATTTCTTTTCTCATTAAGTTATGGTTCGTATGGTTTCTTGCTAATGTTGGCATGGAGAGTAAATCATACGAGGGCCTTAGAGAGACAACGTCAGATGCATTCTTTCAAACGTGAGCTCTTCTGAATAATTATTATTGCACTTCAGTTTTAATCACCAAGTCATTTATTTTCGTATCTGATTTCATCAGTGCTGATCAGTTTTACCCATATTTTTACTGCAAGGATCCCCATCAACTCCTTTGAGCATTCTAATTTTATCTATCCATTTCTTGCATGTACAAGTGCTTGGGCCATGAGATTTGGTGTCGTAGATCACCCTCTGCCGTGATGGTATTCATTCGTGTCTGGGTGATCCAGGCAATAGTTTGTGGTCCTGCAATTTACATGGTCTGATTAATTCTTGTCATCTCTTCGGGTGCCATCTTATGGATCTGCTCCAGACTCCTGCAGTAATAAAAGCTTGTTCTTTTTGTGTTTTATGGTTGTGGTTCATTGCTATGCTGATGATTGTCAAGCATATACATTATACACTGTTTTATACAGTACTCTAGTGACTAGTGACTGTCTCCGTATCTGAGAAAATACTTGAGACATTTGAATAAATTGGAGGTGGTATCAATATTTGTATGACATCTCTGCCCTATCATTAGGATAACCCAGTTCTTGTGGATTGGCAGCTGTGGATAAATGTACATTGTACAGGGCATTACTAACTTGCAGTTAAGTCTTTCTCCACTGATGTCCTCACATCTTTGGAAGATATGACTGCTGTGAATAACTGAATATGCTTTTATCACCTACAAGAGATGCGGACTGGGCATAATTGAAACGACTGCATCGTGTGAAAGGTGAAAATACTAAAAGCAATTGCCCAGCGCTACTTTTTTTAGACACTTGTACATGGCGACTAGTTGGATGCATTTTTTTGAAGCATTGCTCTCTGTCTCTGTCTGTTTGTCTGTCTGTCTGTCTGTCTGTCTGTCTGTCTGTCTCTCTCTCTCTCTCAGCTGAAGAATGTCTCTCTCTCTCTCTCAAAGATTACGACTGGGCAATTTTCTCTGTGAGTAGCCTTACTCTGCCTTGTAATTCCGCTTGGAAGTGGCCTACTACTTCAACGGAATTGAAACGCTCGAATACGTTAAGAGTTGTATTCGCTGCTCAGTGCATCTGATGGAATTGCAGTTGAGGGCCTTCAATTCAATTACCGATGCTTCAACTCAGAAATACCACAACACGCTGGTCTCTCTCTCTCTCTGTCTCTCTGTCTCTTTCTGTCTTTCTGTCTGTCTGTCTGTCTGTCTCTCTGTCTGTCTGTCTCTCTGTCTCTCTATTCTGGTCCAGTTTTCTCATTGTCTTTTGCTCTGTCTTAATTAATAATTATGTATGCGTGTCTCACCCTGTCTCTCTATGTCTCTGTACATTTATCTGTGGTCCTCACGCCTTGTCTGCCTTTGTATCTTCTGTTCTGTCTCTTTGTGTCTTGCTCTGTGACTGTCTTTTGGTATCTGTCTTCTATGCATTGTTATCTGTTTTTCTGCCTCTTGCTCACTGTCTGTTGTTTCTCCTTTTCTGTCTGTCTGCCTCTTTCGTATCTTTCTCTCTTTCTGACTTTGTGTCTTTTCATTTTCTCTGCCTGTGTTGTGATCGGTAGGGACTTCTGTCTACTGTCTGTCTGTCTGTCTTTTTTGCTTCTGTCTGTTTCTTTCTCCCCATTTCCTTTGTCTCTGTTCTGCTGTAGACGTGCATTCTGTGAACGGTTTGCACATTTGCCCATGCGCTGGCAATCACTCTAGATACCTTGCGTCGTCCAATGACGTCGTCTTGCTCTCTTGTTAAGTCTGCTGTCAACCTGAAGCAAATGACTTGTAATTAATCCGTTGGCGAAAGAAAAAACTTTTTCATTTGTTGCAAAGGGAATCTGCGAATTTTTCAGAGACGCAATGAAAGGTATATCTTCTTATGTCTTTATGTTTGAATTTAATTAGATGCATGGGGAATGTATCTACAATTACAATTTTTCTCGGCTGGCTGATGATGATTGATGATGATGTTGAAAGTGTCTTTTTGAGGTTCTTCGAATCTAATCTCTACTTCTGAGCATCATTTATTGAATTCTTCAGAAGACAGTTGATAAATTACTGTCATTCAATAACGAGTTTCCAAGGACAGACGAAGAAGACAAGATGTCCTGCTAGTAAGGCCAAGGAATTTCTTTTAGCAGCTTTCGAGATGGCTGTTCCTACATTTACACTATCAGTAGTTTGTGGCAACTTTGTAAGTGTTGTTGTTGCTGTTATACATTGAAGATAACTAAAAATATTGCATAATCTTCATTCATTTATTCATTCATTTATTCATTCATTCATTCATTCCGAAAATTTATACAGTGCCCATTCAAGAAACCCACTCAGCCCAACCATGGCCAAATAAAGATAGGTCTTGTCTGACTGGTAGAAAGCAGGTAAATTAATCCAAGATAGTAAGTGCTTTGCAGGCATGCGCCCATTCCAAGTATAGAGGAGCCAACAACCGAGAAGGCTTGACACTGTCTGCATGACATGACATGCTTGTGAAGTGTGTCCAATTCTTCTTTTATGTCTTTTTTGTTGCCGCAACCATCTGCATTTATCAGCCTTCCTCGATAGAAGACAATTATATTGTTCTACTTGCACTAATTATGTATATTGTGTTAACAAAAATTGTACCAGCACCGTGGATCTCCTCCACACATCAAAAATGCACTGCGTGAATTTGTACCATTTGGACATATTGATAGAGAGCATGAGCAATAATTCCAAACCATTGTTGGAGATAAAACAAAGAATTGAAATGGTTCATTGCCAGCAGGCAAGTGAAGTTGAACAAGTTCTTTTGTCTTACCGTGGTATGTGTACCATGCGATGTCATTATGAAAGGCAAGACAAGCAGACTTCGTTGAATGGAAATTATGGTATTGGGTCGGAAATCAGGAGATTATTCAAAGTAGTAACTTGGAAGACCATTAGTGTGCTTGCATAGGATTGAAAATAATATCACAGGAATGTACCGTAGTTGTTTCTGATATTGGCGAGCTGTGCTGTGACAGCTACAAAACCTGTTTCAGCTACATGTGGATTATCATCAACGCTGTTGCTATGCTAATTGTGCAACTGATTTGCTATGCTGATCATATCTGCAGATGTAATTGAAGCACTTTGAAATGCAAACGTGTTAATTTTAAAAAATCACAAAGTGCTTATTGCTTTTATGGACTTTTGAGGTGATATGTAGTCTAATTAGTAAAAAAAAAATCATGCAGTTTGTGTCTTTATTGTGCATTTGATACCATCTATGACAAACGAATCTGTGATGATTATTTGCTAATTTTCTTTAGTTTTGTCCTGATCACTGCCCACGTTTCCCGATAGATCATTTTCACAATCAGTAATTTCCTCAGAGCAATTGTTCCCTTTTGCATGGTAAATTCAATTGTGTAAGCAGTAAATGTACATAATTAAATTCAATTGGATTCTTAGCATATCTTAGCTGGACTCTTGCCTTTGCCCTTCAGTTTTCGCAGAGCCAATGTCATTCAAGATTGTTTAAATGTGCATCTAGGATGAATAAACCCATTTTAGGATTTCATCCAGAAATGCTTGATGTTCTTCGCCATGCAGATTTTGTACAGCAGACTAATTTCATCTCCAATCTGGGCGGTCATGATGTCTACCTTTTTCAGTACTTTATAAAAAAATTTGCACAGTTTAATCAACTCTGAGAAAGAACTTGCATTTGACGACCAGAAGTGAAGTCCGTAGAAACTGCCATGAAATAAAAGCCATATAAGAGAACAGCCAAAAGCCGGACATTTCCCATTGATTTGATTTGAGTGATTGATTGATTGATTGATACTAAACTTGTCACAATTTGATACAGTATTGACCATTGTGCATCATTGTAAGTTGATACTTGAGGTGAATTTATGCAGAATATGTAGAAATAAGATATGCATAATTTTGACACTCTGGCAGTGGTCAATGGTCATAAGGGCTTGACTACTGAGGTGCCAATCAGTAGATGGAATCATATACACACACAGAGCCATGCACTCAATACCTACCACTCATGCTTGAGTCGCCCAAATCCTGAGTCGTCAGTCTGTGTCTGAAATGCCCCTGAGCAAGTGACAGATTGGCATAAAAACAGAACAAGGGACATATCAATTACATTACATTCATCAGGGTTGCTGGTCCAACTGGCCAGCCATCAAATCACGAGTGCAGCCTTAACAGATTCAGATCTTCTTGCTACAGCACATGGACATTTCTTCCTACATTACATTGCTACAGCACATGGACGTTTCTTCCTACATTACATTGCTACAGCACATGGACCTTTATTCCTACATTACATTGCTACAGCACATGGGCCTTTCTTCCTAAATTACATTGCTACAGCACATGTGCCTTTCTTCCTACATTACATTGCTACAGCACATGGACCTTTCTTCCTACATTACATTGCTACAGCACATGGACCTTTCTTCCTACATTACATTGCTACAGCACATGGGCCTTTCTTCCTACATTACATTGCTACAGCACATGGACCTTTCTTCCTACATTACATTGCTACAGCACATGGGCCTTTCTTCCTACATTACATTGCTACAGCACTGGACCTTTTTTCCTACATTACACATGCCTACCAACGATGACTTACTGATGTTACATATATTGCCTGCACTAAAGATGGATTGGTTGCATTATAAATATTCGGATGTATACATGCGGTATACGATGCATACATATTGGAACTTATCATAAGCGTTATCATATGGATGACAGATTTGATGATGACAATGGTGATGACTATTGTGATGAAGAACTGATGATTATGACTTTGTGGTAAAGCTGATGATTATGACTTTGTGGTAAAGCTGATGATTATGACTTTGTGGTAAAGCTGATGATTATGACTTTGTGGTAAAGCTGATGATTATGACTTTGTGATAAAGCTGATGATTATGACTTTGTGGTAAAGCTGATGATTATGACTTTGTGGTAAAGCTGATGATTATGACTTTGTGGTAAAACTGATGATTATTACATTGTGATAAAGCTGATGATTATGACTCGTGATAAAGCTGATGATTATGACTCGTGATGAAGCTGATGATTATGACTCGTGATGAAGCTGATGATTATGACTTTGTGATAAAACTGATGATTATGACATTGTGGTAAAACTGATGATTATGACTTACGTTTTCAGATTAATGGTCAGGTGTTGTATGGTCGAAGTCATCTAAATGCCTCAGCCATTATCAAAGCCATCTCGTCACTACACATCAAGATTCTCTTAGTTCGGTATGTCGTTAATTTCCACGATTTCTTGCCATGCGATAATAAATGAATAATATAAGATGAGATTAACGTGCCGGACGACGACAAGTCTTTTATCGGAGGCATTGTAATAGAAAATTTATTATATAGGTCTGTTACGAACTCATAATAAACAGGTCAGAGGTGACTTTTGCCAGCCCTGTAGGCCTATATGATGTGTGATGTCATTAAGAACGGAACTATTTTTGGTTTGCAGACATTGCTTTAATGAATGGAAGAGTCACCAGAGGCGACTCTTCCATTCATTAGTTGCACATGTTCATGTGGTACTCACCCAAACAAAAACTTCCCAACTTTAGTTGACAGATGATAGCAAGGTCAGAGTTCCAGAAAGCACATAAAATTTTGAATGAGGATCGAAGATGGGAGACCTGACCTGCCGCCAATGGATCATGGTGGTCTCTAATACCCAACGGTCACTCGCATCATGTCTATAGAATTGTGTAGCACCTCTAGCGTATGAATGGCCGTTCAGATGTGCTCTTGGCAGGAAAATTCTATGGATAATTACACGATGTCTGGAACTGTCTTGAACAAACCATCAGATAGTCCTAACCACCATAGAGGCATTCGTAAAAAATGTTGAAAGATTGATAGTTAATCAGTCAATCGAAATTTTTATTGCACCAATTCAAGGCCTCTATAGCCTGAAGTGCTCTGGAATCAGGCCAAGTGATATCGGCTGTCTGGAGAAGCGAATAGTGTTGACAACTGGTGTCTCTTTAAAGTAAGGATTCACTGGGTCTTTACCTCTCAGGGTTGTCATAACTATCAACTGAAATCTGTCCCTGTAGCAGTGTAGCTGTAGGTGGACTACGATTCAAATCACAGAAAGGTTTTTAAAACGTGTGACCAAAAAAATCGTCTGAAACGCCGTCAATCCTTAGTGAGATGAAAAATTCAGACGCTCAGACTCAGCAGTTATATTATAATCTTTGAACTTGCAGGATTTATAGTTGAATTCTGTGCATAGACAAAACAATCTGCCATGGTGAAAAGGTTTGCAGCCTATGCATGGCTGCTGAGAAGAGCAAAACTTCTCTCTGTTGGATACTGTGATAGTTTTACACTGTGCACAGTTTTTGAATCGGAGGATGTGGACGGCCGGATGGATGCCGTATGTCAGAATGAATGCATCATGCACTCTTGTCGTCTGTCTATTTTTCCTTTGGAACAATTTTCACATTGATGTTCTAGCTGTTCTTTCATGTTCTTTTACTAGCTATGTTTCTCATCCATGAACACCTTTAAAAAGTCATATAGTTCATTTAAAGTTAAATGGCATAAATCTGACTTTAATTTTTTTAGAATGGATTCGTTCTTATCCATATATGTTCATTTTTTTAAAATTCCACTTACCGTGACCTGATTTTATTTTTATCAGTGTCATTTGTAATGATTTTAATGAATGCAAAAAGTGATCATGCCATTTTCTAGAAGTGACGACTACACCGAACGAATCGCTGTCAGTCCACTGCGTCTTCCACCAGTTACCTACAAGGTATTACAATTGCTTGTGTAGCTTCACTCTATCACCTTAAATGTATACATACAGGGTATGTTCGTTGCCTTGCAGCCAGAGGGTTGCAGGTTCGAATCAACCTCGAGCCGCCTTGTAGGGACCGTGGGCAAGTCCTTCACTCGCAATTGCTAAGCACTTTGGCGTGAGCTCTGATTCAGTGTCCTCACTATATAGTCAGGAGTGCTTATCAGTAGAAAATTTAAAGGGACGCTATATCAAGTGCACATACATACAAGTCATACAATACAGGATTAGAAGTTTACCTGATGATGGCACACTATATACCATGTGTATACTGTTTATTACCATGGTTGGATGCTGAGTCTTTAGTCGGCAGCATGATAGAATGTCTTCAGAACTATACAGCAAACAGGAATCTAGTTTATATATGACATTATTATGTTTGTGCGTTTTCATTCATTCATTCATTCATTCATTCATTCATTTGTGACATGAATTTAAACCAACTTCTCTCCTTCCACCATTCATCACAGTCGTCTGTCTGGATCTTGACCCCTGCTGTACATGTATTTGAATTTTGTTTTGACTGAGCTGATGAGGAGTTTCCTGCAACTTAGCTTTTTGAAGGATATCTCCAGATTAAGATTACTATTTTTTATGCTCTTTATTCTAGAATTCCAGAATTACGCTTATTCCGAAGAAACCAAAATCATTGTCATTGGTGAGTGTCGGTTACTTAGGATTTTGGGTTGATGGAATGGATGGATTAATGTGTAACAGTAATTTTCTTTTAAATTATTCCAAACTTGGAGGAGGAGTGACTTACTAAAGCGATTTTTTCCATGCTAATACTCTAGACTACGAATTTGATAGGAAAAAGACGAGAGTAATTGCAGACGAAGATGCAGTGGTATGAGGTTGAAGTTCTTGTAATTTACAGTAATGGATGAATGGGTGGACAGGTGGGTGGGTGGATGACCGGGCGGACGAATGGATGGCCGACGCTGATGAGTGATTGATGGGCAATGCATTTCTAGATTTATGATTGGGAATGCAAAGACCCTTGAACGTTTGACAGGTGATATGCAGTAAATCCGGTGAAATCTTTGCTCTCATTAAATTAGACAGATAGATTATGTTCTGTCAAGGTTTGAGGCGTTGGCGATCTATTTAGTGGAGCGCTGGGTAATCCATAGTATTGCAATTTTCAGTATGCTGAGTTGACTCCGTGGAAATGACGATGTTGTGTAGGTTGTTGATGCACACTTGTATTCATGCATGTCAGGTTTTCAAAGCTACCAGCCTTGTTCCATTGTAAACTTGTGCAATAAAGAAATGTGACCAAATTAATTACATTTTTATTACATGGCAACTCACTACATTAACTTCGCTATATGGCTTAAAGTGTGCCTGAACGGTCATGGACGGCGTCCAGGCATTTATTTTAAAATCTGAACACCGTCCTGCCAGACTGCCACTTATTTGGCTGGCACTGCAAGGAAAGTAAGGAGTGTCTAGGCACTTATTTTTCGGCTCTTTAAGCACTGCTTCGCTGCATTAGATTGCATTACATTGCATTGCAATACTGCGTATAGCACTGCATACATTTCGCATAATTATTATCAGGAAGACGTTCCAATACATGATGACTGCAATCGAATAGCAGAGACCTGTCTCCAGCGGATTCCTGAATCTTCTTCTTCTGACTCACCTGCCACAAACGATCCAGGTTGCCATGCACACGTTCCCATGGAGACGGTAACCAGGGAAACTTCGGATGCCTCGTTCAGTAAGCAACAGGTGGGCTTCATTTCGAGGAACAGTAGTGGAGTATTGAAGTAAGTAGGTAAGTAAGTGGTCTTTATTAGCGCAAGGCAAGCTCTTGTATTTTGCAATGACTGTTGAATGCCAATGCACGTGCAATCGTGCATAGAGAAGTTTAGTTGTTATGTCGGATTTTTTTGTTTCACTTTAGAAAATTCTAGAAAAGACTTCACCTGTTAAAGAAAACATTCCGGTACATTGCACAGCACCTTCACCAATCCATGAGAAACCATTGGTATGATTAACATTTCTACATCATTTTCAATTGTTAGTTACATTGGCTGTCTAATGTCTATCTGTTTGTCTACATATCTGCGTGTTTGCTTCTCTCTGTTCCTATCAGGGCTTAAGGTGTGCCTGGACGGTCATGGATGGCGTCCAGGCACTTATTTTAAAATCTGTACATCGTCCTGCCACTTATTTGGCCTGCCACCCGCACAGCAGGGAAAGGCAATGAGCGTTCAAGCACTTCTTTTTCTACACTTTAAGCGCTGGTTCCTATGTATGTCTTTTGCTTATAGTTGTCCGTCTTCTTGTCCTACTGTGTGTCTGTCTGACTGACTGTTTGTTTACCCCTCTGTCTCTGAGGTGTTTGTGTACTTGTCTTCTCTGTGCATTTTCCAATCTTCTGCTAAAGTGCAAATGCAAGAAGAACAAACCAACAGCAAAATGTCCATTATACCCGCTGGTTACTGAATACAGCATCTTGGCAGCAAATCGCTAGCTTCACATCCAGATGCCAAGGTTTATAAAAAAAATGCCACACGTCGGCGCACAGGTGTTAAAGACTTCTGCATTTGTACCATCAACCATATATATATATATATATATATATATATATATATGTATATATATAAATATATATATATATCCAATGTATCTGAGTAATGCAAACAGACTTTGCGCTGCTCCGAATTGTTTTTATGGCATGTTTAAGGAAGTCATTCCGGAACTGCGTTTAGCACTGCTTTCCATTTGTACGTGGTTTGTTATGTCTAAGCAAAGTGCTTTGCCATAAGGAACACTGATGGGAGCTGATGACCAGTACTTCTCTGTTGCCAGGTAGTCATATATATATGTACACATTACACAATATACAATGTATATATTATTTATATATGTATACATATTTACTTATATATATATATATACATTGAGTCCTCTTTATCCTTCAGCCTCAGGCTTCATCATGAAATTTGCAGCCACGTCTAATCTATTAGTGGTCACAGACATGAATCCATATTTCTTTATCAATTTCTGTCCATCTGTATTGAACGTTATATAACCTGGTCACTTTCAAAGGTTTTTTGCCTCACACCCTGCACATGAAGCCTGACCGACAAGACATTTATTCCAGAAATAATAATAATCCCTAAGTCCGTGGGAATGACGCACCTGATCTCAAAACTACAAACACACACACTCAAACACACACACACACACATGCACACACACACATACATGCAGGCTCACACATGGAGATGAAGCACGCTGACAGAAGTGCACTTAAAGTATTCATTTAAATTTGGCATATTAATTAATTGCTTTTATTATTTGCACAAACTCAGTAAACCTGAATCGGAGACTACGCTAGACAAAGTGTGCGTGATGATCTCGACCAAGGTTATATCACTTGATGTCCACTTATCTGGTTCCAACCTACAATCATTCGTTTATAGTGTGCAACAAAATAGACGTATGTCTACATGTAAAGCACAGCAGACAAACAGACAGAGGAAGCGTACAAGCAGAGTGCAGGAGAAATAGAGATGCATACAGTGTGGTGGATACGTTGCTGAATTATATTGCCTTACTGCAACCATGAATCTGGAGTGGCTGATGTTGGATCCACCGTAAGGATGGTGGTCTGATACGAGTGCATTGCATTGTATTACATTGATTCGCACAATACACCGCTCACTTACAACTCAGCCACTGCTATCTACTCTGGTTGCATGCATTCATTTGTGTGCACCAGGTTTTGACTAAGGTATTACCATTAAGTAGATCTTACTACTCCCCACCACATTGATCAGCTGTTGTAAATGCTGCTGCTACTGCCTATGTAAAACTATAATGTTGAGTTTAATGTTTTATGCTTATTTGCAGACTATGATCCCCTTCAATGAAAGAGCTATGTTTCTTGGGTCCACACATTCTAGGCCACATGTTTCTTTGCGGTGCTGCGGCGCAGTTATCTTATCTTATCTAATGTGGTTATCTTTACTTGTCTAAAGTTCCTGTAAAAAATCTCCTTTGTGGTCGGTCACTCAATCTAGAATTAGTTAGCTATCTACTTGTAAACATTAGCACCCTCTGCATCCCATTCCTATCAGCAAATCTGGTTTCGTACTATACGAATTTATGATTACTATTAAAATTAGAAAAATACATTGTGTTAAACTGCATTGTATTGATGTGCATTGCAGTACAATAACCTGCATTGCATTGTACTCCATAATATTGCACTGCATAATTACAGTGTGGCTTATTATGTGCTTTGTCTCATGCAGGTGCAGTCGAAAAATTGTTTGTCATTAGGCAACTCTTCTTTGAGTGCCACGCCTGCAGTTACCTGCCAGAACAACAAAGGTCGACGACTGCAGAAAACGGCACAAGTGGAAGAAATGGAAGAGGAGGTGATGGGAGGAAAAGTAGCAGCAGCAGCATCAGGAGGAAGTGGAGGAACAGGAGAAATTGGGGAGGGAGGAGTAGTCGGAAGGACGCAACGAAACGGAGAGAGATGCTGTGGCACTCAACTCAAACACCAAGATGCAAAATCATCGACCGGTGAGCAATCAATTATAAATCATAATGCTTTTAGAGCTACACTTTACCGTTGCAAACGATGCAGTTTCTGATTAGAAAACCTGCAATTTATTATTGGGACTATGCACTTTGCTATGATGGACTCTTTAACTTGATTTACAATGGTAGACTCTTGTAAACTTTACGCATTTGATGAGTAAGAAGCACTTTTTTCCTGGAGACATGCTGTACGTTAGGTATGATAGCGACTGTGAAAGTGTACGTAAATGTGCTCACCCAATTACCTTTACCCGCATGAGATTAAGTACTTTACGTTGCATGTGGTTACATTGAAGACACGGAGGTCATGGCTTCTCCCGTAGGAGGAGGAGTAGGAGGAGGAGTTGGAGGAGTAGGAGGAGCACGCAGTTGGAATGGTCGAGCGGACGAGGAGGTCGTCTCTCTGGCGGAGACTTCGACGAATTCGTCGTCTCCTCTCCTTCATCCGTCCGGAAGTGCCAGCCTTGAAGATCCGATAGCATGCGCCATTGTTTCCGGTAAGAACAGCTCCATCGAAATCCGCAAAGGCAAGGTCGGGCTTGGAATCAAGGTCATTGGCGGATCCGACACCGTCTTAGTAAGTTCCTGTCATTTACCATTACCGCCTTGCTTTCCTTGTTACCATTGTAACTTGCAATTGCCAAAACTGCATGAGTAACTGCAGTTGCAATCATTGCCTCTTCGAATACTGTACCAGAATTATTGTTGCCTTGCCTTCCATGCCTTTCAGAATTATTACAGGTCCGTTAATTGACCCTTAAGAGTTGCTCCTCAATTGTATCAATGAAACTTGGTCCATAAATGTTGAACATGTTGCTGTCAGCATTTGATAGGAATCCTTTCGTTGGGCTTCATAAACACATCTGCGACGACATTATCGTCCCTCTGGTCACTCTTAAATTCTGTGTGGTGGTTTGCTTACGGGTGATAGTTCTACTCTTAGACACATTTAACATCATTACGCTGCACAGACAGCAGACTGATTCATTACTAGAGTAGTGCTACATGAGTTACTCTAATTACTTCAGGATCTTTCATTTGCTGGCTATATGTAGCAACTCTGATAATAAATGTCATCAAAAAGGTGTAAAAAAACTGGGAACAATCAAATTCAATGAATCGAGTCAAATAAATAAATTTTCCACAGTTACCAGTGCTATTACCTGGTAGATCACATTTTTCATTCTTACATACGCTACCTGAGTTTCGAGACAATTCTTTCTTTTAGCAATGTTTTAGTTTATTCCAAACTGCACAGTGTTGTTTAATGACAACAAAAGCTGTTGCCAGCAGCAGAAATTATCTTGACACATTACAGATCTCAGCATTGCATGTCTTCGTGTAATTTGTTGACTTGTAGCTGAAACCTTGCTGTGTAACAGATTGTGTAGCCTAGACTTCAGTTTTTAAGATGCTCATCATCTTTTTATGTCTCAGTCTTCTATGCAGCTGCTGTGCACTTTAATGAGGCCATGCTGTATGCTTGATGTGCAATGGTATCATGGCACAGATGATCATGGATGACGAGGTGTGAAGTGGAGGCAGATTTTAATGTCGTCTGCAGAATTTAATTGGTGGTAAAATCGAAAATAATCTTCACCAATCCAAATAATTTTCACCAATCCAAATAATCTTCCCCAATCCAAATAATCTTCACCAATCCAAATAAACTTCACCAATCCAAATAATCTTCACCAATCCAAATAAACTTCACCAATCCAAATAATCTTCACCAATCCAAATAATCTTCACCAATCCAAATAATTATCTCCAGTCCAAAACCGTGTCATGGTCAGAGAGGTCGAGGCCAGAAGTCCCATTAAAGACATGATCAGAAAAGGATTAGATTGCATATAGAATATGGACGCATAAAAAAAACAAGGTCACTGAGAGAGTTAGACCACAGAATAGATGAAGAAAAAAGCACAAAGTCACTTAAAAACACATTGCAGGGCATGCATACATGTACACACATACATGTCTTGCTTTACATATATTTGTGTAGAAATACCATATTTCTTGATGACATTTGAACGTTTGAGTGTTTCATCTTCATTTAAAATTCTTTCAGAAAGCAATCATCATCTACGAAATCTATAAAAACGGTGCAGCCGCTAAAGATGGCAGACTGTGGCCAGGAGATCAGATTTTGGAAGTAAGGGAGCTTATTTATGTATATTTTTTAAATTATTGCATGTGCAGAGTCAGCAAATGCAAACCTAAGCTGCATGCGCATTGTAAACAATTTCATTGCAACATGTCACTGTCCACTCATTGAGCTTTAAACCACAAACTTCTATTAAGTTGCAAATCCAGCACACTATGTCAATTTGGCTGAGATTATAACAATAACAATAATAATAATATGAATATTAATAATACCGATTCTAGATTTGATTAGTATGGTAAATGTGCTGATTAAATTGTGATACTATATGATTGCATCAGGATTATTAGATTTCCATGTAAATAAGAATTTTAATTGAATTGCGTACATTTTCCACGTAAATGCACAGTTAAATGCATCCAAGCAAGTGACATTTAACTTGGACTCGGCTCGACTGGTGGTCAGTTGGTCACATGACTAGATAATATTGATTCAATGGAAGACTACTCAAGGACAGACGAAACCGATTTCGCATGAGAAGCCAGGATTGTGCTGCATGCAATCGCTCTTGTCAAACCACTGATCCTGTGGGCTAATGTAGTAGAGTGCAGAATTTGGTGCAGATTGTCGATGTGTGTCCGAAAACTGGTTTCGGTGGCTGGCTATTAAATGGCATGGAGCTCGACAAAGACAGTTAGAGAGACAGCCAAAAGAAATAATTGATGACATGTCAAAAAACATATTTTGCTGGGATTTACTGTAACTGCTCTACACAGGATTTTTATTGTTTTGCATTTAAACATATGGAATAGAAGTAGTAATATAATTAATTATTGGTAGTAGCATAATTTCTATTCGTAGAATTACTTTTTCGTTACCAGGTGAACGGTCAAGACGTTCGCGACGTCAGCCACAGTCGAGCGGTTGAGATCCTCCGTCAGGTTGTCATGACGACCGTTCGACTGGTCGTCTACCGCGACGAGACGATCTACCGCGACGACGACTTGCATGACATGATGACGGTGGAGCTGGTGAAGAAACCTGGAAAGGGACTTGGAATGAGCATCATCTCGAGAAGGGACGACCACGGCATTCTCATCTCAGACATAGTCAGTACTCGGGTGTCATCCTCTCTGGTAGGCCTAGTCTTTCCTCGTCTTCGTCTCGTCTGAAACTTGCCTTTTCTCTCGGGGTTGAATGCACTGGGAGCGCTTCTGAAAGGCTTTTGCTGCGAGAAGCGCTTTATAAATGGTCAGACACAATACAATACAATACTTCGATGACCAAATATAATCCTAATCCATTCCTAAATCTGGTCGGATTCATTTAGCATCAGATCTAAACTTAGTTAAACATATCTAGTAATTGTCAAATCCTAGTAAATTGCAATTCTATTATTGTTTAAATTAATACATTCCTAATTTAACTTTTAATTGTTATTGTGATCTCACCTCTTTTGACAATGGCAATAAAATTATTGTTTAATTTAATGCACTCCTAATCTAACTCTTAATTGTTATTGTTATTATAATCTCACTTATTATAATTATCTCATTGGCATCATTATATTTAATATCATGAGAATAGGCTTATGTCATTGTGTTTGGGATACCTGTTGTTGTTATTGTCAAATTGTATTAGTTGTTGATGTGTCTGCAGGTGAAAGGTGGAGTGGCTGATGCGGACGGTCGATTATGTCCTGGCGATCAGATTCTGGCCGTCAACGGTGACGACATGAGAACAGCAACACAAGACTATGCTGCACAACTACTCAAGGCAATTTAAATCGCCTCAAGATACTATAATTATATACTATCCTAGTTTTTACTTTTACAGTAATATACATGCTGACCAAGACTATTAAATCAGCTTATTAAAATGTATATGTGCCTATATCGAAACATTGCGAACAAATGTGCTACCATTAAATTATTCTGAGTTTATACAGAGGTTGGTGAACAAATTTGTTACCGTCATTACTCTGTAAGAATTTCTACAGTTAGTGGTAGACAATTGTCCTATTATTGCCAGTTCAATTGTTCAGCGACGCTCATGAATAAGCTGGTGCCCTGCACTCGGCTTTCAAGTGGTGCTTTAGAAATTTGGGGATTATCATTATGATACGAGAGGATGTAAACAAGTGTGCTAACTTTACGTTTTGTCACTTTCTGTAGAAATGTGTGAACGATTGCATCGTATATTTACTTCGTATCTTTTGCAGACGTCAATGGGAAAAATTGTATTAACGATCGGTCGACTGAAGACGATGTCGAAGTCGAATCTGTCTCGCAACAGCTCGACTATTCACAACAGTCGTGGAATTATGAAGTCGGAATCAAATGCAAGCGATTGCAAGAATGCAAGTCGACGAACAGCAAAGAGTAAGTGAATATAGAACGATGCATCGGAGGAAATGGAAATTTAATTTCATGTAAACCAAAGTTCGGTTATGCAGTTGGATTAATAAAGAATATGCATACTGATTTACTTACTTTACCTTCAATGAGACGGACTGTGGCATTAAGAACAGATTAAGACTTTGAGTTGTGAAATTTCTGCAAAGATGGCACTAAGTTCACCCTGATGCAGATACAAGCATGAATCAAAGTAATGGCTTATGGCTTCATGAAAGAGGGGCAGTGGTGTATAGTGCAGGGCTAGCATAGGTGCAAAATCATGAGTGGCAAACATTGTTGACAAGAAGAGCTCGTGTTCTGGGATAACTCTAAGACCTCACTCGGATTGTAAAAAAGAGAAGAATGTAAACCTCCAACGTAAGGACGAGGTAGTAATCGTAACAAGCTGTGACCACCAACCAAATGAACTGGGTTTAGACATCGCTCCCAACATTTATGCTTTTATTGAGATTGCATTTTGATACGTGCTATATCCAACTGAGACTGCTTTCCACTTTGCCTATTTGTTAGTTATCTTTTTTCTCTTTCTTTTGAGAATAATGTGTTACTAGTGTTACCAATGCTAATGACTTAGAATGCATGAGGAATAGTCCAGGATAGTGATTTACAGAATTTTAGTAATTTGTGCAGTCATTTGCATTGCCTTTCTCCAAGGAAACTATTTAGAAACATTGAAAAATTATGCATACTATGCACACAAAGAAGTCAGAAAGTTTAAGAATGGAAAGAACTGTGCAATAATTTTTCGATATAATTGGCGAATCTAATTTTAGAAGTCTGGAAAATATCTTGTGCAATTTGAAACTTGGCTTGTAATTTCTAGCTTATAAATGCTTTTATAGTGAACTGCTACAGCACTCTAGTTTATGGAGTTGATCTTTTATCTGCTGTAGCTTGTAATTCTTACTCTGTTCCTTCACAGGTGATGTTGTTTCCTCAAAGAGCTACTAACCCGCAGTTAATTATTCAAAAAAATTACCGAGACAACTTAAAAATTCTCTTTATGTTCATAGACAAAAATTTCTTCCAGGTGTCTGCCATTTTGTGGTGGCAACATCATAGTATGCAATCGAGAGCTTTCGTAAAGACATTCTCATCTAGTGTGTTCTAGTTTCAAGTTATTTACAAATTTTGATATTTTACGATTACATCTATGATTATCTGTTGTTAAGGTAACGGTCCGTGTCACCAGACAAGTTAAGACTTTCGTAAAATTCCTGTAAGTCTAAGATCGATGCATATTATTATTATTATTATTATTATTTTGTGCTCAATGAAACTGGCTTTTCACGTAGAATTAGAGTTTATGGTTGCCTGCACACAGTGCACAGTTTGCAAGTGAATTGTGGCTGAGAGGAACATGCTTTAGTGTGTACTTATGTTGTTCAGTCAAATTTACAACTGGTCAGTCTTCACAGTTTTCCTGGTCTTTATCTGTAAACAATAGCAATTGTTCTGTTTTTTCTGTAAGTGAGTGCATAGATATTTTATCGAATACTCGACTTAGGTATCATTTTATATTTCTGGATTTTTTTACATCATTCTGGTTAAGAATGGAAATCTCAAAATATATCATTCTGGTTTATCATTTTGGCCTTGTGTGAGTCTGGTTTGTTTAAAAAAATTCTAGTTTGGTAGCATTCTGGGCTCTGGCATTGTGTTATTTCAGTTCATCATTCTTATTATGTATCTTTCTAGTTTTGTACTTCGATTTTATGCAAGTAAAAAGTCCTTGCTTGATTGAGTCATTCTATATTTCAGTAAGAATCATCGCCTATCAATTAAGATATTATTTAATAGAGTTTACATATGGTTAGTAAAGGTCAGCAACACTGCAATTAAATTAACTAACGGTTAGTAGTGAACTCTATGGTAGTGTTGGTGGATAAGGTTAGTAGTGTTGTTATGCCTATTAAGATCAAGTAGATAATAATTTTTAATGCTTGTGAACTATTAGATGTTGAGTTCTGTTTCTATTCCTGCTGCTTTTGATTAAAGCAGTTCAGTGTGGGCTCTTTCGTTGTTTCACACCTTGCTCTATTGGTTATGAACTTGGAACGCATTGGCCATAGAATTGTTGTAGTTATCAGAACATGTTTGCATTGAGTGCATATTTTTATTGAATGTCTGCTTTTCTGAGTTTTTTCGTCTTCATTGTTCAGTTTTCTTCGCGATTTTATGTTCGCCGTACAATTATATATTTTTCATCTTGATTGTACAGTTTTCGTAGCCATTGTCCCATTTTATGTAGTTTTTCTGTTAGTTACCGGGTATACATTTTCCTAGCAGATAACCTTTATGAACGACCCTTTATCCTGAATGATCACTCAACTTGCCTTCTGGGGGGCAACTATAGCAACTGAAATTGGTTTGAGCCCAACTTCATGATATGGACACATGACTTAGATGAAGTGCACAGGTGAAGTGCCCTTTGAACCCCTTCTTTCCCATCTTTGAGTATTTTTTTTACTTGCTTCTACTACCCATCATGTAGTTTTCATATGTTCATGATTTAAACTTTTCTGCCTGCATGGCATACTTACAGACTCCGCCATTAACTGTTGTTTATTGGAAGCTAAATTGGAGGACAATGCTATCTGTTTATTCAGCAATTTACTCACTGGGTATGGGGTGTTCCTATAATGGATATATCTAGCACTCTGATGTGAATTGCTTACCGTACTGTTCAAATCCTGTAGGGTCCCTGTGTTTAGCTCTTCATTCATTCACCAGTTGGCAGCTAAAGTGCATGAAGCATGTGCATGGCATGGCTGCAACTTTCTTTGATTTGTTTTTGTTAATTGTTAGAATTGTATAAATTGTACATGTACAGCGCAGTGCGCTTGCAGCATTTCATTAAAGAATAAATATTATATTATTTTTTACTATTATTATTATTATTAGATCTTTACTATTATTTTTTATTAGTAGTAGTATTGTTATTATTATTAGGCCTATTATTGTAATGCGTTTATTTATTCTATTGTTTATTTACTTACTGGTCTATTTATATATTGATGTTTAATTTAATTGATTCAATTGTTTTGCTCGTCTTTACAAACAAGTTCTGTTCCTGAATTAATTTATTTTATTTTATAAAGGCAGATTGAGGATGTAAAGTTAGAGATCAGGAGAACAATTGAAGAGATTGTCATTTTACTAAGTTTTTGCGACCACGTATTCTCGGTTGCTGGTCCCAGATACTGGAGCAGTCTTCCACCGGACATTAGATTGACTGCCTCAGTGGACTCTTTCAAATCAAAGCCTAAATCTTATGTTTGCTAAGGCTTATCCCACAGTTAGCCGTTTGTGAAGCGCCCTTGTAGTTGGTGTGGCCACATTACGGCGCCATATAAATTGTCATTATTATTACTATTATTATCTTGACCGGCTTTGGATGTTGACCTGGTAAAAGCATCCCGGCTGTGAATGGATCCACTACAAACATGATACAAACGCCATAGTATCCGGTGATCACTGTGACCCTGCAACAATAAAGTCTTCATTGCACACCTAAACTCCACATAAAGGAACGTCTGACTCTGACCCCTCCCAGTTATTCTTCTACAACTCCCATACTGAATGATGGTTTGGCAGATTCAGAGATTGTCATGATTAATTAAATTGCTAATCATTTGGAATTATAATGAGCTACTGAAATTTTCTAATTCATTGAATTTTTTAGATAATCAATTAGAAGTATGTTTTGATTATTGAGACATAAATATTTGCTTCATGTATTTATCAAATTTTTATCAAAGCGCAGCAGATTACTGTAATCCATTTATAGTCTGCATTGTAGGCCTACATGTTTAATTGTTTATTGGTGATTATATATATATTGTAGGCAACGCATTCGGTCGTCACGCAGCAGTCCTTCCATGTATCAAACCACAAAGTGACTGATCGAAGGACACAAGTGCATTTTCACAAGCCACTAAGCAACAACGAACAACGAACTATAGATGTCCAACGCAACGACACGCTTTTTGTGGCTGGAAAGAAACAAATCAACGCAGTAGCAAAACCAAACTTAGATCTTCAGACGTTTCTTCGCTGCCTACTTCTATCAAGATATAACCTGCAGACTCTTCGGGACCTACAGCATGATGGACAGAAAAGCATTCAGACAAACAGATAGACAGACAGTCTATACCTGTAGAAAGACAGACGAAAATACTAAACATAGACGAAGAGACAAAGCGTCTTGCACGTAGACTTCATACGCACCTGTAGAGGAATAGACGGACTTTCAGCGAACTTCCAGTTTACTGAAAATCAGAATCAAATGTGTTCATTCAAACTGCTGCCAATTGCTGTGGGTGAATAATTGTGACTGCTGGATGCATTGTGCAATGTGCATGCATTCACTTGCATTCAGGAGATCGATGTAGTCTGCAATGCCTTAGCATAATGAGAAGTCAATGCGTGAGAATGAAGTAATGCTTATTTGCATCTAGGAAGCACTGATTACTGATGCACGAGTGGCTACCATGGGCGGAGTTTATCAGGGGCTATATAGAGGGGGGCTAAGCCCCCCAAGAAGGTTCAGATTTAACTTTTTTACCATGAAAATGGTATTCTTTTTCGAGTTTAGCCCCCTTAAGAAGGCCCAGACTCGAGGTTAGCCCTCCCAAGAACGGAAACCAAACTCCGCCCATGGTGGCTACATGAATATATGAATGGATTGGTGAATTCGTAACCAACGAATAGATAGGCCTACAGTTTAGGCCTATATGAACAGATGAATCGAGAGATAAATGCATGAGTAAGTGAATAGCCAAAGTTCATTGTTTTACTTCAATTACATAAGTCAGTTTAGCTTTGATGGGTTTTACTGGATTTGATGTGTTTCAATAATAGGAGTTTATAAGATTTTTCAGTCAGTGCACTATTTATAAAGTCTGTAGACATATATGAAAAGTTTCTTTATTACATTACTGTGTTCGTTGACTTCGTTCTACACATTTCATCGGTCGTCATCAGATAGGTATGCTGTGCCACCAATGGGCGCTTTCAGATATTTTCGCAGGAGTGGCAAAAAGTTGAATATTTTAGCAAGAGCTTGGAAGATGTAAAGTGGGAAATTAGAACATGGGTATTCTTCAAAACAAACTCATTCACTCATTTCAAGAATTTATATAGCGCCTCTTCAAGAAATCCACTCAGAAGCGCTCCCAGTCCAACCACGGTGAAACAAAAAAGTTTTAAGGAGCTTGTAGAACACTGACGAGTCGACCCAAACGCAGTTGTTTTAAAAAGCAGTAAATTTCCCAGGTAAGGAAGCAAGTGCTTTCTTCTTCTGTCCATATTGTTAATATTGTCATCCATGTCGTAACCATATAAACAGATTCTTCTGTGTAAGTGACAATCTTGTCCACATCTATATATTCTGTTGCTTGCAGATAATTCGTAACCATATCTTCTAGTGTTCCACTCCTATGAGGGTTAAATTTTTCTCGAAGGGGAAACAGAGGGAAAGTTTTAAGTTTCGAGAGTGGTTAATTGTTCTCTCCTGAGAAATTTTTTGGAATTCGAGTCTTCTAGAGCTTCAATAAATATACTTACAATTACAATAATTTCTTCTTAAGTTACAACATTGTTGTGTAGGTAGGGTGAGAAATTGAGAATTACTCGGGGGGGGTTTTAAACCTTCCTGTCTTTCTTAGAGCCTCATAGTAAAGTCTATTTTTAGACCCCTATAATTCCAAGTGGATCATAATCCAACTGGACCAACCCCCAGTTATTTTTCCACAATTCTCACCCTGTGTGTAGGTTCCATTTAAGCTATTGCCTTAAAAATTGCTCAATTATTTCAGTGCTGATAGGAAGAGTCTTAAGATTTCAACAAATATACGTAAATTAGAATAATAATCTATTTATGATGTTCAGCAAATCCATTCTGCTGTTGTTGATGAACTATCATAATGATATAATGGCAGATGGGAGTATAATAATTATATACTTTGTTGTACAGGAATCATGCTTATCTCTATTGCTCAGGGCAGTCCTGAATTGCTGATCTGCAGGGCTGTCCTGAGCAATCACTGTTACAAACGATACACAAAAAACGATTAAGACAAAGTTATTTAAAATGCAAAGAGAAATTCATATTCTTACAACTATTTTAGACTAATACAAGTAAAAAATAATACTTGTTTGGATAGAGGAAGTATATTTTAACCCTTTCATTCCCAATGACTCCAATTGGAGTCATTAGAGAAATTATTTTTTTCTCCATAAAAATTTCGATTCCTGGTAACCAGGATTAATTTATTATCAACATTCACATAATGATGAATCTTTCCAAACGAGGTAGCAAAACATTATCGTCATAGGTGGCGCCACAATACTAGTGTCAACACTGGCATTGTGCGAAAAATTATATTTGACCTTTGGCAGTAATATATTTTCATGAAACAAAAGACATTCAAATGAAAGAAAACTGTTTTGTTGCTTTTATGTATATGTTTTAGCCATCAGATAAGTTGTTATGGTTTTCAATTGAAAAATTCCAGAGAAAAAGTGAAGTTTGAACATGACTCCATTTGGAGTCATTGGGGCTCACAGGTACCCAAAAATGTATGCGTTACATTTTTCGATGTATCTTATTAGCTATTTTGACTCACTAGCAAATACTAAAACCGTCTTTCCTACTACTGAGAAATAGCTTTTGATACAAATTTATTTAAATTTCAATACATTAGGGTAATAAAGAACATGGATTGTGATGGGAAATGGTGCAAAACAAGGAATATCGAGTGGAATATCGAGTATCTGATTGTATGGCCAGATGCTGATATTTTAGATCCAGAAAACGACGAACCATTATCAGGCATTGAAGACAGTGCAACAGCCTCTAGCGAAGATGATTTGTCACATGCTGACTTAGATGGCACCACAATTATAGTGCACATAGATAAAGATGACATTCTCGTAGCACAACTCTTTCCAAAGAGCCAAGTAAATGACTGGTCTCTGCAGAAACATCCCTCCTCAAGTTCTGAGAACAGACTCACTCACACATTTCAATAAGAAAAGCTTTCTCCTCCGAGGCTATGTGGTGTGCTTTTGAAATAAAGGCTCAGTGAATCTACAGAAAACTAATCTCCTTTGGAATACTTCGGCATTTCTTCCCACGAGCATTGATTGCAGACTTGCGGGCAATGCAATATGTTATGTTCATTAGTGTACAATTGTACATCTAATGAATTCGTTGATGAATCTGCTGATTGCAGAACTAACAGAGCCGGAAAGCCATCATGCAGAACAATAGGGTGATAGCTGCCAAACTCTCTGGGCGTTATGACAACGTTGGGCATACATTGTATTCCAGAATAGCATACTCTGAAACTAGGCAGGGATGTAAAATGTCATTGTAGTTATGTACGCATGAAATACATGATGTGTCAGTGCCATAGGTCTATTTCTATCACCAAAGATAAGAACAGTTCTTAGCATTTCACACTAATCCAGTGTAGACCCTGTTCACATTTGAAATGTCTATCCCATACTGAAATAGTATGTCGGACTGAATTGGAGTGAGGTGAACTAGCTGTATGTACTATGTCATGTAACTGAAAGGTCCGAATCTACCTCAAGTCAGTGCATTGTGATACTGTGGGGAACGGTGGTGTAGTCACTGTAGTGGGTATGTTCGCAGCCTTGCAGCCGAAGGGTTGCAGATTCGAACCCACATCAAACCGCTGCGTAGGGACCTTCACTCGCAATTGCACAGGCGCTTTGGCGTGAAACTCCGAATTAGTGTCCGCGCTATAGTCAGGAGTGCTTCTAAGTATTATACCTTGAAGGTGCTCTATAACAAGTGTACATACTGGACAAGTCGCTCATCTACAGTTGTCTATTATGAGGATGGCAACGGTAAACCAACTCGCTCATCTCATCCCCCAAGTGTCAGTGCCATAGGTACATTTGTAGACTTGTCTTCGCGCAGAGAACTAGTCATCATGGTCGTCATCACCCATGAGCTGGTGTTCATGTTGGAATTGCCATGTTTCCATATAGGCTACTTTTTAATTTCTTATCTGTTGTCACAATTTCTCATTAAATATTACTACTAACACAAACTACTTGCATTTATGTGGTAAATTTTAAAAAATCAAGAATCTGTTTTATTCCGATTTTTGGGGTCCTCTGAATCCCGTTGACTCCAAATGGAGTCATGTCCAAAAATGCACTTTTCCACATTTTAAAAATAAAATCCCAAAAGGCATGTGTTCTGGTCTATAAAGTAAGCATAGTTTATATATTCCATAATTTTCTCCTTAAAAAAAATTAATTTGGGAATGAAAGGGTTAAATAATGGGTCCTGCGGATTCCTGCGTGATTTTGCACTTAGCGAATAGATGGCGCTTGATGCTAAAGACGTCATTGGCGTGCACAGTGAATAATGAATCTAAACAATGTGTAGTCTACAAAAAAGATCCGGAGATAAGAGTGAAAATAGTTGTAAACGAAATAGGTTTCGTTCAATAACATTCAAATTTGACAAATTCTGTTGTCGTGATTTATATTACTAATAAACAAGCTGATAAAAAATAGTCATTTGGAGGTGTCCATTTGATACAGTTCTGAGGTAAGCTATCCGATGACCTTTTTTAATTTAGATGAAATCGAGTAATACGAGCGAGTGGCGAACGTGACAGACGCCATAGAAGCCCTTGGCTATCTAGAAGGAACTACCGTGGTACAGTCAAAGTCAAGTGGGCATGTACAGTGTATCCAATACGATTTGTGGGCAAATTTATAGTATCCAGGACCGAATGACGGCAGTAACTCTATTCTTAACCGTAACCGACCGTCACGACGCCTAACCCGACCGTAACCGACCCTCACGACGCCTAACCTGACCTAACCGACCAATACAACGCCTAACCGACCCTTAAACCTGAACCTAACCGACACGTTTGGTTGCAGGCATGGTAATATTTTATGGTTTTGGTTTTATGGTTAATAAACGTGCATCACCCATAGAGCCAATCGAAAGTCAAATGCTTTAAAGTTTAAACTAACACACATTTATATAGTAATTCCAATTTAACTTATATAAGTATGTTCATATATTGACCAACTATTTATATTGCACTTGGGTTTGCATTACATTTAAACAAGGCAAAGCATCCTTGTTAAAAACGTATTTCCTCATTAGGTTGGCCGCTCTAGGACTAATTCGATCGCACTCTGAGAGTCTCTCGGCCTCATAGAATAGGGTTGTGACCTCAACGGAGGGAGGAGTTGGTTAAAAACATGTCCTTGATCAAGGAGGACTAATGCAAAGAGCAGCTTCCTGTCCACCGGTCCGCTTCACGTCTCAGAGGCAAGGTTGTCCTCTGGGAGACATTGCAGTCAAATCAAATGGTCTAAGATGGCCTGCACTGATTCCCTTATAAATATCTGATTACTTTGTAATGCGTCTTATCACAATGTATTGCTTAGAACTGTGAATGGTATTTTTTAAATTTTGATTTTGTGTAACGTTGTAAATAAGGAGAAAATGGAGTCATCAAGTGGTGGCCATAATCGACCAAAGATCCAAGTTTTTCGGCCGACGATGGATGAATTCAAGGACTTTCCACGCTTTATTGAAAACATCGAACTGCAGGGAGCGCACAAAGCTGGATTGGCCAAGGTAATCAAATTCATTTACTGAAATTCAATCTACATTTGATTACCACTTAATTTAACTAATTAGATTCCAAATATAATTGATACATGTAGTTGTTTATGTTGCTTAGCTTAACAAAAATGCTGTGAATAGGAATAATGATGTATCTGGCCATAGGTAGTAAGATATTGTAATTGTTAATATTCTTTTCTTAAATTCAGGATCAGAATATAAAACTGTAAAGTAGTTTGTGAAAGAGCATGAACTGGTAATTATTATTTTTAATTGTTTATGAATGTGAAATGTCTTCTGAAAAATAATATTCATCCGTTTATTTTATTTTATATTATATAGGTAATACCTCCAAAAGAATGGATCCCTCGTAGGTCGGGTTACGATGATGTTGACTTGACCATACCAGCTCCAATCTTACAAAGTGTCTCTGGCAATAAAGGACTCTACCAGCAATTTAACATCCAGCAGAAGCCGATAGCGCTCAAAGACTTTGCAAAACTGGCCAATGATGACAGGTTTGTTTTGTTACAAATTTGTCCATTCTTGGAGAGGCTCTGAGATGGTGCTGTACAAATGCCCTGTTACTTACATAGATTCAAAAGTATTGAAGAGATAATGTGTCTTCAACTCTTCATACATTACATACTTGCATGCATGCATGCTTCTATGAGATGCATAGCTAGTAAAAACTAGTAAAATTACTTGACAAATCTTGACGTTGTTCCTCATAATGCAAAGTCTTGGTCTTTGAGTTTCAGGTCTTGCTAACAAGACTGGAAACATACACAACTGACATTCATGCATTGCTTTCAGACACATCTGACACATGTTTACATGCATGGATAAGTAGTTACATAAAACATGCCTAACATGCACGCATTTGCGCATACACTTATGTGCATTCCTATATGAACTGTATCTTTTTGTCTACATGTTAAAGACATCGGGCGCCACGCTGCAGCAATCTGGACGAGTTGGAGCGAAAGTTCTGGAAGAACGTGACATTTAATCCGCCGCTGTACGGTGCTGATATTTCTGGAAGCCTCTACGATGTGGATCAGAGCATCTGGAACATCAACCGCCTGGGTACGATACTTGATCGGGTGAGCAACGAGTACTCGGTGACGATCGAAGGGGTGAACACGGCCTATCTGTACTTTGGAATGTGGAAGACATCGTTCTGTTGGCACACGGAAGACATGGACCTCTACAGCATCAACTATTTGCACTATGGTGCTCCGAAGTCCTGGTATGCCATTCCTCCCGAACATGGACGTCGTCTTGAGCGACTTGCGGCTGGTATGTCACTTTCAGATCAGCGATATTTCTGTGTGCATGTGTGCCTAATGTGTCACCTTTAAGTGCCATTTTTTTCAGACTATATGTCGGTCTTTGATCTGGCTGTTGTGTGTCCCAAAGTATGTCACCTGCAGTTTGTGGCAGTATTCTGGAGGGGATTTCACCTGCATCTCTTCGCTGATTAAAGACCTTTCTCTTTTCATTGGCCTGTCGCTCTGAGAGTGCCCCCGAATAGCTCTGCTGTAAGAAGCACTTTGCAAATTATACTCATATTTTATTAGATTATATAATTAGATTGTATTGGAATATATTAGATAAGGTTAGGTAGGTTACGGCTGCTGTGAAGATTAAAGGCTTCTAAAGACTAAAGGATTCTATCTAATATTGACCAGTAATAATTTCTTTGCACTGTTGTTATTTAAAGGTTTCTTCCCGAATGAAGCTAAGCTGTGTCCTGCGTTTTTACGTCACAAGATGACTCATATATCACCTCACGTGTTACACCGCTATTCAATACCATATAATAAGGTGAGTGAATGAGGCTCTATTCTACCATATTTGTGCATATGTGTTTTATAGACTATAGCAAGGCATTTGATTGCATAGACCATACACTACTGTGGCAGACGCTAATTGAGATGGGAATTCCGAAGCATTTGATTAAACTACTACAGGGCCTCTATGTGGATCAAGAAGCGGTAATAAGAACTGAATATGGTGACACAGGGAAATTTAAAATAAGGAAAGGAGTGAGGCAGGGGTGCATTTTGTCCCCTTTCCTGTTCAATCTGTATGCCGAGAGAATTATGAGGAGGGCTGGATTGGAGGAGGCAACAGAGGGGGTAAGGATAGCGGGGAAAATACTGAATAATCTGAGGTACGCCGATGATACGACATTATTGGCGGGTAAGAGGGACGACCTAGTCGAGTTAATAAGAAGAGTCAGGAAGGAAAGCGAAAAGGCGGGACTATACTTCAATGTAAAGAAAACAAAGGTTATGACAACTGCAACATGGAAAAACTTTGAGGTGGATGGAGAAACGATAGAGGTAGTATCGAGTTTCACATTCCTGGGATCTATGATAGAGAAGGAGGGAAGAAGTGATATGGAAATAAGGAGGAGGGTAACAATGGGGAAAACGGCAATGAACGGTCTGGAAAAGATTTGGAAGGACAAATACGTGAGCAGGGAAACAAAGAAAAGACTGGTAAGAGCACTGATCTTCCCAGTCGTCCTATATGGATGCGAGACATGGACAAAGACACGGGATATGGAAAAGAAAATCAACGCGTGTGAGATGTGGATTTGGAGAAAGATGCTAAGGATTTCATGGACGGAGAAGAGAACTAACGAATCGGTGCGCGAGGAGCTCGGAATAGAGAGGGAGGAGACACTGCAGCAAACAGCAACTTGGAGGAAATTGAGCTACTTCGGCCATGTGATGAGATCTAACGGTTTGGAAAAGGAGCTGATGACGGCATGCGGTGAGGGACGGAGAAGATGCGGAAGACCAAGGAAGAAATGGTTGGATGAAGTACAGGAAAAGTCTGGCATGAGACTGGAGGAACTAAGAGAGGCGACTAGGGAGAGGATCAACTGGAGAAGATGCACCAGGGGTCCAGGGCTTTCGCCAGAGCTCCAGTAGCTGACGGCACCAGGTGACCAGGTGATTCTACCATGTGTGTTTTTAACAGACAGCAGTATTTATAAAATTAATTTAAGTTTATTTATACACTGTGTCCCAATAAATCGGGCACCCTTTTTATAAAGTGAATAAAACAGGTAAATCTAAATCGATTTTCAAAATTTCAAAATGGTTTTTATCCTGAGATAATTATCTCACACTGATTCAAATATGAAGTTTCTGGCATAAATATTGACGTCACAATTACGTCATTTGTATCAGAGAATTCAAATGTTAAGTACCGAACACAACGATTTTTGTTGACATTTGGTTTCGATATGTAAATTAACGACGTCATTATGACGTAATTTTTTAGTGAGGGCCAACCATAAATTATCAATTTGTAGATAATTATCTCAGGATAAAAACAGTTTTGAAATTTTGAAAATCGATTAAGATTTACCTGTTTTATTCACATTGTAAAAAGGGTGCCCTATTTATTGGGACACAGTGTAATTATTTTCTTGACTGTGAAGAACTGTCAATTTATAGACGTATAGTAGCATTGGATATTGGAAGCAAAACTCAGGAGCAAGAACAGCCACGAATGAATCATATTGGGGCTCGTAGTTTACAGAAAACCGAATACTGACCAAACGATGGTTTTTAAGGATAGTTGCCGTTTATCAGACTGTTTATTTATCGATGTAATCCGATTGTCTTTCTACGATTGCATGTAACTGCTATGTAGCTGTTCTTTATGCACTAGCTTTTTCTGTTGCTGAATCTTGATGTTCAAACTCTCACGCAGTATCTGTTCATTCTGCTTGGTCGCAAATTGTCATTTCATTCTTGGCGTAAGACATATACCTTTTTTCTAAATATTTATAATAGTTTCATTTGTGATTTATGTGATTCTCTGGTTTGTTTTGGACCTTTGATTTGTGCATGACTGTGATTTTGTATATGACCAGTGTGGTTTCTTTTTGATTTGACATAAATTGTATGTGACCTCACGTTTGCTTGTGTGTCCATTAGATCACTCAGGAAGCTGGTGAGTTCATGATAACGTTTCCCTACAGCTATCATTCCGGTTATAATCACGGCTACAACTGCGCTGAATCGACCAATTTTGCGTCCCTTCGCTGGATCGAGTACGGAAAGCGCTGTGTTCAGGTAAGTCTAAAGTCTAAACACATCTGTTTGTTTGTTTAGATGTCTGTCTGTATCTCTATCTCACCTTTTGCCGTCGATTCGATGAATCCTGGCGACCGTCAGTCAACCTTCTCCATGAATCCTGATCTCTTGCCGCCTCCCTCAGCTCCTCAAGGTTCATCCTCATCACCTCGTGTATCTCCTCTATCCATCTCCTCCTTGGGCATACTCTCCCACTCTTTCCCTCCCCCCACATGCCAGCATCATTTCCTTTTCCAACCCATTTCAGCCCAGTCTATCTATTTGTCTGCAAATTTGTTTGTTTTTAATTGTCTTTGCATTTGTCTGTCTTCCTGTCCATCCTTCTGTTTGTCTGTCTGTCTGTCTGTCTGTCTGTCTGTCTGTCTGTCTGTCTGTCTGTCTGTCTGTCTGTCTGTCTGTCTGTGTTTCTTTGGCATGCAATTTGGACCAGTCAGAAAGGTTGTGACTGAAAGCCTCATGTGATGACCTTCATCTCATTATTTGTTGCAGTTAGTTTTCTCCATTGTCATGTGATTGTTGTTAACCCTTTAATGCCGAGATGGTAGTAAATGGTATGGAAAATCCTATACCCTCCGACATTAAAGGGTTAATATTGTGACCCAATCATTGTCAGACAATTGTTGTCATGTGGTTGTTGTGTTGTCCTCGTAGTGTACTTGCAACAACGAGATGGTTCACATCAGCATGGACTGCTTCATTAAAAACTATCAACCAGAACGATACGAACTGTGGAAGGCCGGTCTTGACGTCGGTTCACATCCTGAGGACGACCAGAGGAAGCTCTACCCTGCCAGTTCAGGCGCTAAGAGTGTAGCAGTGACTGAGATTCAGTCCAGACCAGCAGTCAACAACCCTCTAAGGTTTGTCCAACCAGGTCACTTGCTTTTAGAGCTGTCAGCGGACCTCTGAATGCCCGGGTACCTTTGAATACCCGGGTACCTCTGAATGCCTGGATGCCTGTTCATAGGGTTGAACCCGGGCGCGTAAATCGATACCTGAAGTTCGATCAAAGAGGCGTAATATGTAAAGTATGGTCAAGTTTTAAAAGCTCGGTCAGTGTAGCAGACGTTGCCTGTCTCGTATGATGCTGTGAGTTGAAGCCAGCAACAGTCACAGAGACGGATAGGATTAAGCCATGGGTGCTGATGGCTGTTTGCACCTGTACCTGTCTAATTGTCTGCTATCGTAAGTAAGTAAGTGTAGCCTTTATTATTCCATTTGCAAACGCACAATGTGACATCGAGAATAATGCAATAATATGCAGCATAGAGGAAGCCATAATAAAGCATATAGTAAGATAAATGAATAGTACTAGATGTGAATATTTATATGTCGCTTTAAAGAACCTTCAGAAATGCTGACGTGTCCGTTTATTCTGTGTTGTAACTTTTGCAGTCAGGCGCCGAATGGCAGCAGAAGTCACAAGGTGAGTCGTCGTCATCCAGTCATTGCTCAGTGTCTACCTGGTAAGGAAGAAGCGCCAGATTCCACGATTCAATGTGTGACCGTGATCAGCGCCAGGCAGACGACTCAAGATGCTGCTGCTCCTTCTTCCGTCCAGATGCCAATCACCTCAGGTTGTGAGATCAAACAAAGGAAATCGGCTCAAAGAAAGAATCTGAAGCGTGGCCATCCAAATGTGGATCAGCCAACTCTTACTGGGAAATCGGTGAGGCAGAAAACAAAAGTTGAAACGTTCGGTTCGAAAGACATGAAAGGTATCGGTTTTGGTTTTGTGTCAAAGGAGAAGTTGATCTGCCAGCCTGAGTTGTTGGAAAACACCGTGCCTTTGGAGTCGTCTGGTGAATGCGGTTACGATCGGGTAGCTGCCGAACATTCTTACATATCTCTTGACGTTCTCAATGCAGCCTCAAACGCAAATGGCAGAGGAGGAGGATTCTGTGGTTTAGACTACTTCTCTTCGTTAGACAATTCGTCGTTGTTTGAAACAACTGACAATAACAACAGCGTTGAAAACTCGCTCAGATCACAGGCTCTGACTTCAAGTGCTCTTCCTGTTCTGCTGCCAGATGATGGCAGAAGAAGTGAAGGTTTGTTTTACGAGAAAGCTTCATCTTTTGTCCAGTCTAAATCAGCGTTTCTCTGTCCAGAAGCTTCATCGGCTGGCAGCGCATTAACGAGTACGCTACCTGGTGGTTACTTCTCGGAGTTGTATGGTCTCGGATCTCCGTCGTCAGACTTCACAGATGACTTACTCGTCATCAACGAAGAGGCAGTTCATGAAGAGGTGATTGTGGATGACGTGCATGGCGAGTTGAATAGCAGTGAAGCAAATCGGACAGTGAATGAAATTCCTTCTCACACCGCTTCTCAGGCATTGGTCTCAGTGGAAGCCATGCAGAAACGAGAGATGCAGAAAAAGGTAATTCATTTTAAAATGCTGCAGATCTGTCGTTATTGTAGTCGAGCTTTGATCTAAGGTTGTGCATTCTAGGTGATCAAGAAGCTTTCGAAGGAAACTGGGTCCATTCTGTGTATCGTCGTCGCCACTTTTAGTTGACCTTTTAGCCTCCTGATGCATTCCTGGTTAGGAAATTATGGACTTTATATGGCGCTTCTTTGTGATACGCTCATCCAGCTGATACCAGGTAGATAGTTGGTTTGCTTAGTTTGAAGTTGAAAGTACCAGCGTACTTTGAATTACAATACTTGGTTTGTTGTCTGTTGCGAAAGTCACCAACCAATGACAAACCGTCAAGCTGTATTCAGGTCAATAGCCATAGGATCAGGGTGCTGAGACAGAGGCAGCATGTGTGGATAAACAATCTGAAGAAGTTAAGTCTTAAATTGAGCACAAAATAATTGGTTAAGTGATTGAGTAGAACAGGCAGAGGTTGCGAGTTCTAAAAATCTACTCGTTAGTTCGCCAGCGAAAAGTCAAAGCGCTCATTCACAAGCAGCTCATTTCTACGGTTAGATATGACTAGAGAAAGATAATCAGGTTGCCCAGCTGAATAATGATTGATTTGTGTGGGGAATAATGACCGAGTTTAAGTGTTGTTGGTCATAGTTTGATGGTTTACAAACTTGTACTTCGATTAAACAAATCCTAGGCTAAACATCATTGGCTAAACACTGTCTCTGAGGACTGAGATTACGTTATGGTTTTCAGACTTTGCTGAAAGTTCTTGATTTGTTGACAGATGGAGAAATCGACAAAAGATCCTGAACACAGAAAGAGAAAGAGAAAAGGAAGCGTAGCGAAGAAAGACTCTGGTCAGTTCATAATTGATTTTGGGTAGATGTCAGTTTGCCATCACCAATGTTTTGTTAATAAATTTTCAGTAATGAGTTGCTATGTTGACTTTGATGAAATTATCCATTGTAATGGGTTTCAAAGTTGCTTAAATGTGACAAATTTAAAATAATAAAAATCAGGTTTATGCATTTTTTTAAATTCATGTAAGATTTTATGAACAGTAAAATTATTAACACTGCAAATAAAGCCATTTATAAGGGAAACGTGTAGCAATACTTGAAAAGATAAAACATTAGGCAGTTTGGCCCATGACTGTTTGATTATTTAAAGCGTTTAAATGGAGGGGAAGAGGAAGACCTAGGGAAAGTTCTTGGACTGGAGGATGGATATGGAAAACTCAAAGAAAAAGTACAACATCGAGAAGAGTGGCGTCGTTGGGCATCTGGACCTGCCGAGAGGCAGCTAACCTAAAGAAGAAGAAATTCAAATATCCGAAACAATGATGACTTCTACAAGAAGTTTGACTCCAGAACATTAGCTTAACAATATGACTTATTTTTCTACATGATTGAGCGTTAGGATATGTTTGATTGCAACCGTGGTCGTCATGCTGAGAACATTTGTTTCAGATTTAGTGAACGTGATGAGTTAGATTTTAATGTTTGTGTTCTTTCCAGTGACATCAAATATCCAGAAAGCATGTCCTCAGCTGACTCAGGTGGCTGAGCTCTTCCATTTTCTTCCTGAAGACCAGGCCACTGAAGTTGACTACAACAAGAAGCATGGTCTTGTTGCACCGTACTGCAATGTCTGCTCACTCTTCAATCGCAATGCCGATGAGGTTATAATCGCTTACACTGGAAACCGATTTTTTTAATTGTACCGTTGGTGCATCTAATGCTTGATAGTGAGGTTGTGTTTTACTGGGGTTATGTTCTTAAACATATAAACGATAAAGTCTACATTACATTACTTTAGTCTATTAAATAGACTAAAGTAAACACTCCTGGAAAGTAATGTAATGTAGACTTTATCAACCTTAAATCTTGAGCTACAGTACTTTGCCTGGGAATTAGATTTTGACCTTAGCTTACCTTGCATTGCATTTCCTTAACAAATGGAATTGTCTTACTTTATCACTACTAAGGGATTGGGTTTGACTGGTAATTGTACGCTAAAGCAATTACATTGCACCGTAACTAGCATATTTTGGCAAAAATTAGACTTTGTCTCTTTCTTAGCATTCATTTTCTTGCCTTCTCTTGACTAGTAGATCAGATTAGACATTAGTTGCATTGCCTTTGCTAAGGATTAGATTATAACCTTAGAATTCCTTGCATTGTCTCTACTAGGGATTAGATTAGACTCAACGTACTTTACATTTCTTTTACTGAAGATTAGATGAGACTTCAGAATACCTTGCATTAGAGTTCCATAGTTACTTTATTACATGTATATGTGTTATTTTCACTTTGTAGTTGTCCAGTGACACGGGAAATCCACAAACATCATTACGTCCGATGTATTCCAGGCCCATCATTCCCGAGGAACTGTTTGCGTTTGGTTCAGAACCAGAAAAGAAGAGTTCGGCAAACCACTCGGGAGTCTGTCCGGAACCATGCAGGGAGCGTGTGGCCACGTTGGGCGATGAGAGCCCCCTCTTGGTCTGCTGCCGATGTCATGTCTGCGTTCATGCGTGTCAGTATGAGGTTTTTTCGTTTGCATTCTCATTGTGAAAATGCGCCGCAAGTTCATTCAATGCTCACTTTGTCAGTTGTATAAAGGGCTGCTGTGTGATGAGACACTGTTATAAAATCTTAGGCTGTTACACTTAGGAATCTAATTACCTCTATGGCACAATTGCCATAGTGCTCATAGTGTGTGGAAGTGTTTCAGTGAAGATTACTCAAATTACATTAAATCTCAGATATAGGTTAGTTAGATTCAAACGTCTGTTAAAAATGTCTGTTCTTCTTTCAGCATGCTATGGACAGCTGAACGTTGATGGTAGTGATACGAGTAATTGGCTATGTGACCGGTGCATAGGAGGAACTTTCCAGGATGTAAGTGTATGTGTGTGAAGATTCAGTTGTGCATGTGTACACTTTTTGGTAGAAGCTCCTATGAAGTGTAATAATAACGTTAGATTTTACCAGCTTGTTGCACAGTTCTAGGATAAGTGCTCAAAGAGTGTAGAAATAAAAAATTACAGTTTTATAAATGTTGAACATCACACAGTTACCTATTTGTAATTTTATATAATTGTTTCTTCATGTATACTGGCCATGCTCAAAAATTCTTGAGATTCTAACATTTCTTTAAGGGTTTGTAAATTCTTATGCGGAGTAGCTAATAGACATAGCATAGCAATTCTATTCTTATTTCATATGCATACTCAAGTTTACCCATGGTAAGAGCAGAACTTTGCTGTTAGAGTAAATAAACATGGCATGAAGTTACGATAATACGATCACAATAAACTGGAGATTTTTGACAGAGCAACATTCTAAAGAGCCTAAATTACAATCACGGATGTGGTTTGTGTTGCTTTCTGCCTTTTAGTAAATGAAATATGGGTTCAGAAATCTGACTGATAACCCATAGTTAACGAGAATGTATTGTTTTCCTGTATCGTGTTTAGGCGTGTTGCCTGTGTATGTTGAGAGGCGGAGCAATGAAGCGGACGACAACTGGTCGATGGTCACACATAACGTGTGCTCTGGTCATTGGTGAAGTCGGCTTTGGAGATATTCCAATGAGACGTCCAATTCGTGTGGAAAGCATCACAGCTGTCCGCAGAAAGCTGGTCAGTCATGGTGGTATTTGCAGTTTAACGTCACTGTGTGGTAACAAAGACCATTAGCGACGCCCTCCTCTTTTTATCCAGGCTTGGGACTGGCACTGGCTGAGTGCAACTAGTGGTTTTCTTTTTCTGTTTGTAATGCATTGTGGGAGATAAATGTGACAAGCTTGATGTGCCGTGAATGTCACCGAGTATATCAGTTTTTAGTTTAGTGAGGAATAGTGTTGTGAGGCGGAAATCTTTCCCGGAAAGTTTCATATCTTTCCGGAAACTTTCGGAAACTTTCCGACGTATCTTTCCGGAAACTTTCCGGAAATTTCCGATATTTTCCATCAACACAATATTACTAAATAACAATTTAAATAAATAAATATGCTTAAACATCAATCACTGTAAGCTATAGTATTTAGTCATTGCTGATTTTTTCATTCAACAAACGACACTTATTGCTTACTGTTTAGTGTATACACCGACAATACATTTATGAATTAATTGCAATAAGACTTCACTGTTATTATGGGGAAAAAATTTATGATTTGGTCACCTAACTTTTCTTATTTTTTTTACTTCTGAAAATATGAAGCAAAAACAGCAATTGATTCAGTACACTATAGACACCAGATGTTTTAGTAAGTACTGCAACAAATTAATTCCTACATGCAATTATTTTATGCTTGAAATATGATGTTATTGGCAATGCCATTGCAGTGTGAGACTAATCTATTTTCAAATCTGCTTTTCTTGATAACCAGCAAAGAATATGTTTTGGTTTAAATTTCCTATCTATGAGTTGTTGCCTTGAGTAAGCGGTGTATGGACTAAGGAAAAGCCTTTTTATTATCTTATGTAACCTTATTTATTTAGTTACTTTCCATAATTATTTTCGTTAATTTATTACTTATAAAATTCCTTACATTCTTTCCTTACTTTCAAGGATTCAGCTAATCAGGGGTGGATACAGAAATTTTTGAAGGGGGGGGGGGGAATTCTTGACCTTGAGTCTGGAAAAAATTTGCTCGACATCCGCCAAAAATTTTGATGACCTTTTTTTAGTCTAAATTTCTGGGAAACATACCATTTTATCCGCCAAAAAAGCCTTTTTTAGTCATCAGGTTAAATTTTCGCGAAAAAGATACAATTTTATACCAAACATATTACACATTATATTCATTGTTCGAAATCTTGTTGAAACCAAATGGGGGGCCACGATACATGGGCATTTCTAAATGGGGGAGGGAGGCATGGCCGGATAAGCCGCTCCCTGGATCTGCCCCTGCAGCTAATGTACATCACCATTTAATTGTTGCAACATAATCCTAAATAGCACAGTGAAAGAAATAGTTGAGCAGGCTCAAAGCAGCTGCCAAAATGTCAAATTGTCAGATATATTCTGAACTGATAATGAAAGTATTTAATGGTCATTTTAATTCTTTTAAGGTGAACATTTCTCACTTTGCCAGAAATACTGTAAATAAAAGAAACTTAAAAAACTCAAATTTTCCTATGTTTCTGATAGGGAAATATGTGATCTTATGCGTTAGATGTATTTTTCGGCCTACAGAAAATATCCGGAAAGTTTCCGGAAAGTTTCCGGAAAAATATCTTTCCGGAAAAGCTACATCACTAGTGAGGAAAGGGTCCCAGGGTGCAGGCATGAACGTTGCAGCCAGTGTTATTTCAGTTATGGTTTTTCAGTTACAGTTTCAGTTACCGTTATCTTTTTTATTTTTTTCCAGTTACAGTTTCAGTTACAGTTAACTACGATGAGATTTTTCAGTTTCAGTTACAGTTATTTCTTATTTTCCAGTTACAGTTTCAGTTATAGTTAGTACATTTTTACAAACGTCACAACTACAAAAACACTGATCGCAGTCACACATATTGCGCAAAGTTCCCAGAAAGTTGAATAGGAGATCAATCTGATTTTACATATAATTGTCGGTTGACTTTAAGGAACACACGACGTCCAGGTTTACACTTAATCTGTTTCGCTTTCTTGCACACAAGTCCCCACAAACTGAGAAGACGCGCTCAACGTATGCTTGTCTGATGTACACCATTGCAGCATCCTTCATTGCTGCCGTGTCATCTCGACCCATTGTTGATGACACAGTGGGATCCAGTAGGCAGGCAGCAGACGGAAGTGGATCGAAGGACACAGAAGTAGGATCTAAGAACACTGCGAACCGAAGACGTAAAGATCGAAGTAGAGGAATAGCAAGTGTCTTGCAGACTGTTGGATCTTGGAGGTTCAAGGAAAGCTCTAGAAGGCATGGAATAATGTGGGAGAGTGAAAGAGTGTCTGTTTGCATTGCATCTGTCTGCTCCTTAAATGGCTTCAATATTCTGGCTAGCTCTGCAAGTCGTGCCCACTCATTAAATAGCAGCGAATCCATTTTCATTTCTTCAAGCACCTGGTTCAAATCTGACTTTATTTCCAGCATTCGCCTGATCATCAAATATACAGAGTTCCGTCGTGTAGGCCTACTACAGTCAGTCACCACAGTTTTACCACACTTATGAATCAGCTTTTCGGTGGCTACTGATGAAATCCTTACACTCTTGACAATGCTTCTAGCCTTGGTAATTAAGGTTTTAAAACCTGGAATCTTATCAATCTCTTTCAAGACCAGCTGCAGTGTGTGTGCCATGCATGGAAGTCTGTGAAGAGTTGTTGCTTGAACCATTTCATGTTCTACTTCATCAGTGCTTATCTCACCCTGCTCATCATCACTATCACCATCGCTTTCATCATTTATGTGGTCAACCTGCATAGTTGTTTCCATGCTTCTGAGGGCCTTAACACTTAACGTGTAGTAGAGTAGAATTTCCATTCAATAAGTAAGTAAGAAAAAGCTCTTGTTTTATTTCCAAGTTAACTCCTTTTGATTCTTCAGTTATACAGTTATTGTTTTTCAGTTTCTATTACAGTTTCAGTTATTCAACATTTTTCAGTTTCAGTTTCAGTTGGAGTTAACTCACAACGATTTTTCAGTTATTCTGCTATTTCAGTTACAGTTTCAGTTAATATAAATAACACTGGTTGCAGCTTTAGATAAATTTATAAAGGGATACTGGGATAGCTTCCACCACCACCACCACCAAAGAGGCTGCTGGGTGGTAGCGATATCGTGCCCCATTGACGCTGCAGCTTGTCATCACTGTACATTGGACTTGGTCCAGAACCACTGAAGAGGATGTTGTCTGCCAATACATTGGTTGACTCTATCTACATGTGTGTGAACCTGCTTCTGGTAATTTATCTAGAAAGTATTTTGTGCATCTTTTGGCATACTTACGAAGATTTCTGTTCTTAATGGCATTTAGCATCATTTTGGCTAGCATAGCGAGTGCTTCTGATTAGTTTTTCTTTAAATGGTGCTATGTAAATAAGTACAAATTCTAGTGTAGATTGCAAAGTGTTGGCATTTGTCTTGCACTATTAAAGATTCCTGGCTAATTTGTTTACAGAGGTGCGCATACTGTCTGCCATTGACTAGTGGTCAGTTACCTGTGACAACTCACCTGGGAGTTTGCGTGCAGTGCGCTAGTGCGAGATGTTCTACTTCGTTCCACGTGACGTGCGGTTGGACGGCCGGAGCTCACTTTTCCATCATCTCCAGTGAATCTACTGAACAAAAGCCTATTGTTGTCGTCAGCTGCATGAAACACAGTCGATCGAAACCAAAAGAGGTCTCGCTTCAGTTGATTTTATTTCTCCTCTTCTTCTTTCTTTTGCTGTTGTGTTGATTATTATTTCCCTTTATAACTGTAGCTGTGGTTGCTGTTTAAAAGATAAGTGCATTGATCATATAAATTTAACTTTTAAGTCTGTTATTGAATTTGTGATTTTACGATGCAACTGGCTCCATTATTATTTTCAGATTTTTTGGGTGACTGTTTCAAGTAAGTAAGTAAGTAAGTAGTCTTTATTTGCATCAGACAAGATTGCACACTTGCATTACATACATGTGTGGACTGACGGATACTAGAATTTTTAACTGTATTTGTAACTTATTTTCAAAATTATTTATGTAATTAAGTATAATTTATATTAGTGTTTTTGAAGTTGTAATTTGAATTCCTGTAACTGTATTTTGTGACTGTTGTATTTTACTGTTATTTCTGTGACTATTTTTTTGAGTATCTTAGCTTTTACAATTGTCATTTTTTTATTTCTGGTGCTGTTCTGTGAATTATTTTCTTTCTCTGACTCTTGCTCTAATTTATATTGTTGTTTTATAAATTATTTCTGTAACGGTTCATTCGGTCTGTGCTGAGTTTGGGATATGTGTGTTTTTGTTATAAATAGATGCTAATATTTAGACACGCACATATTCCAAAGTCAGTATAATGTAGTGAAACCGTTATGGGAAACACTGATGGACAGGCAGCCAGATTGACTGACACGTTGATCAATCAGTTACTCTCAATTGGGTTTTATTGGGTTTTAGAGGACCGTCCATCGAAATCTACAGCAAATCGGACGAGGTGAGCACGTCATTGCAAAGCACAAGAATGGCCGATACTATCGCTGTCTTGTGATTGCGGTCAGCGATCAGGTCTTCTTCCGCATTGAGTTTGAAGATGGATCCTTCAGCAATGACACGTTTCCAACAGATATCGAGGTGATCTTTCTTAGAGTGTTTTAATATTGCCTTCCTCCTGTGTAGTCTTTAATGCCGCCATTGAACTTTCATCGTTTTATTTTGAACATTTCTCTTTCTTATATACATTGGGATCTTGTTTAATCATTTCGATTTTATCTTTTTTTAACCGTGTGCTGTTGTTAATGTGAATTTAGCAATTAAATATTTTTAAAGCTTTTATTGTTTTATCTTTTTCCTGCTCTTCTGCAAAACTTGTGTTACTATTTTTTTTCTATTTTTCATTAAATTACTGTTTTCTTTCTATGTTAAGTCTGTGTTTTCTTTACATGTTTTTGTCTATTGTTTACATTACATCGTTTTTAATTGTATTTTGGATTTTGTGCAATCAATTGCAATGTTCTTGTTCTTGTTCTTGACAGTGGCCATCTTGTTCTGTTGCTGTTCCTCCATTGCTGGGAGCTGCAGTTAAAGTTCGATGGACGGATGGCGTACTGTACGATGCCACTTTCAAAGGAACAAATGCCGTCTGCCTTTATCAGGTAAATGGATCTTTAACGCCACCAACTTGATATCTTCCGCTGATTTATTTAAAGAAGAGATAAACGCTGCAAGTTAATCAGAGGTCAACAAGTTATGCTGAATGAAGCTAAATGATGGTTGGCACGCAAACTGTAAGGTGCAAATGTTCAGTTAGAAATTATAATTTTGGGTTGTTCCAGCATTATTCCATTTTACATGTGACCTCTTTTGCACATGTTTTATGGACTTGTCCACTGATGACTTCATTTTGATGGAGCTGTACTGTTCAAGTGTTCGTAGATCTATATATATGTGGCTTCCACAATGTTTAGTGGCCACCATGACTGAACATTGTAACTGGGGAGGTATAAAAGTTATTAAATTAGATACATACATGAAAATGTCTGTTTACGTTAGACTAAGAAATTTTTCTTTATCACCTGGCTGGACTGGAAATGCTTCTAACTATCATTAGAAGGGCTGTTATTGAATGAATGAATCACTTGTTATGGTGTGTAAAATGATGTGAGCTTGCCTGTGCCTTTGCAAGTTATATTGGCTTGGCTATGAAGTTTGAGACATTTTCAGTAATCTTTTCGAACTGACCAGGTACAATTCGAGGATGGTTCCATGCTGACGCTGGAACGCAAGGATGTCTGGTCGGAGAAAGAGGAATTGCCGAAGAAAGTGATGTCACGATTGGTCAGTTCTTCTTTTATCTCATATATTATATATCCACAGCAAGCGAATTAATTGTTCGTTGTGTAAATAGTCTGCCACTGAAAAAGAATGTAGCACTGTAATCATAGTGTAAAATGTAATGATGAGTGTTTGCTAAATTGCATGGAAAACTTATCCCAAGTGTTGTCATTGAAGGGTTAGCAGAATGTGTACTGTCTATAGACACGCATCCTAAGAGAATCAGCTTTATTTTTAAGATGAGCATGTTTCAAGTTTTCCATAATAATAATCGTCATCATCATCATTTTGTAATGTCAGCTATCTGGCAGATCTATAATAATTATGAGTTCAAACAATTGATCTATTTTTTTAAAATTGTTTTTAGTTGTAGTACTTTCTCCATGCTTAGCCAAAATTTTCTTATGTACATGTCTTCATCTTTGGTGATCGATTAGAAATACATAATTTGAGAACGGAATAACTTTGCTAGGTTGTCATTGGTGGGATCAGTTTTCTTGGCTCAGGAGTGTTTAAATGGATATTTTCTAAAGCGTACATTCCAACTGTAAAACAAATTGTTCTCGTTTTTCCAGTCGGTTGCCACGGAGATGCGACATAAATTATTTCAAGAAGATTTCATTAAAAAAGACGACGGTTCAAGAACACGGAGCGTACAGCTGTGCTACATCCGCGACGAGAATTTCATCAATCCCTGACTACATAACTTGTCATCAAGACGTTAAATCACTCGTTAGGTGACCATGGTTAAGCAACTGTGACTTCCTTCATCTTGACAATGTCCTCATGCCTGCGGCAGCTAAGTCACTGGAGCCAGCTTCTTCACAGATGTGGTGGGGCCGAAGGGAAATGAGTTCAGGCCTTGCAACTAGCTGGCAGTTTGTGTTAATTATTTATTTCAGATGTAAGTAAGTAGGTATATTCTTTTTGCTAATTGCACTGTGGTGAACAGATATCTAAAAAAACCTGACTTATGTATAATATAATCAAATCTAGTGCCCCTCCCCGTTTCTTTTAATGGTTGCCCATATGTTACATACGCAGTGTGGGGAGAAGGGGTGGTTGAATTTAGGCAATTGTTCGTACAGGTGTGTATGGTGGGGCCTCAACGAAATGTGTCCGTACGCAAAATAAATGTGTAATTTTGACGTCCACAAACTTCACATTAGCCTATTTATAACTGTATTATCTATATAGTCGTCCGATGGTATTTTATTGCATTATAATTAAATTCTGTTTAGATATAAAACAGTAAACCATAACAATTCACAAATTTTAGCTGCCAAATATGTTTCAATAAATAAATGTTAGCCTATTATAAAATAAATGACTTCCAGATGACTTTTGTTATCTAACTCGGTTATAGAAGCGTATTTGTACGTACATGTACACAATGCATAGGGAGAGGTTTGCAGATTGTACGAGGTGCAGCAGCAGCAGAGGGGTTTGAAAATACAATTTTTGTGCGTATATAATATATGGACTACCTTGTGCGTGTACTGCTGAAACCTTGCCTTATTAGTCATTTGTAATGATACCCGGTCACAATAATCTAGCAGTTTGTTAAGTTATAGCTGATATCAACTGTAAGTTGAGGAAATTAAATTCTAAAATTAAACTTATGTGTATGAGCAATTTGCTGTTCTAGTTTGTTCGAACTTTTGTTGAGTTTGGTGCTGTTGATGAGTTCAGATAATAATCAGACTGTGTAAAAAATTGTAGTTTCTGCTTTAAACTTTGGATTCTATGTATTGGAGATGGATTTGCAATCATGCAGATGGGAAGCATGACACCAATTATATTGGTGTGATCACACAGTGTAGATTCATTTTCTTCAATGTTGGGTGGATGGCAAACCATCCTTTGGAGCACATTAAGGATTTATTGGGGCTAGTAGCACCTCTTACAGAATATAGCTACTGCTGCTCAAGAAACTATCAGAAACTAGACAGAAGCCATCACCTCTCGTGTCTGCCCTTTCGTAAATAATGCCAACCCAGTTCTTTGCAAGTATGAGATATTGAAGTCGGAAAGTTTCAGTATATCCAAAATTGTCTGACTTTTGCTTACGTGTGCTGCACGCAATTTTTCATATGAAGTCCATAACTTTAATTGTTTCGCTGCATTGTCTTCCTGTTGAATTCAGAATAAAATTTCTTGAATAGGTCTCCTGTCTTACCTATAGAATACCTTTACAAAAGCCACTCCAACATGATATTCATCTGTAACTTTGTAGCTTCCCTCTTGCTTTTTCTTCCTCCATCCCCTTCTCCATGTCCAAAGTTTGTATGCCTTGTCTGCTTGCTTTTTTCACTATTATTATTTTTAGGCTTCTTCTTCTTCTTCTGTCTTCTCCTCCGTCATTGATATGACGATGAGGCCTTTATGAACTTTCTCCAGACTTCTCTGCTTCTGATTGTTTCTCCGATCTCGGCTAAGCTGGTGCCCTTCTCTTTCAGGTCTTCTTTGATGTTGTCTATCCAGGTCTTCCGCTGTCTACCTCTGCTATTTTTAGGCATGTTATCATTAATAGTGGAAATAAAATGTAATGAATTTTTAAAGTGTGCTATTATTATTTTCAGGCATGTTATCATAAATAGTGGAAATAATACTTAATGAATTTTTAAAGTCTGCTGGTGTTGTGGTAGCAGTGTTTCTATAAAAATTACACGAGATAGGTTCTTTATTTGCATCTGGTTCGACTTTAATGTTTTTCCAAGTTTGTGAAATTGTTAAGCGTTGTTCAAGCATTCTTAGAGTTTGTGCATTCTTGGTTCCATTTCTGTAATTAATTTATGAGTTTGTATGAATGTATACTTGAATTTGTAATTTCATCCCATTAACTACATCTTCTTTGTGAATGGAAGTTTATTTGATTTATCATAAATTTATTAATTCCCTCGTTATATTGGCCCTCCTTTTGAAATGACTCTGGAGTTGAAGTCTACTTTAGGAGGTTAGCTCTACTGCTGAGAAGACCCAACCTTGCATTATCAAGCGAATTCAAAGGTATAAGTCAATTCACCTAAAATTGTAGGGCAAGATTATTGGCAGCCAGCCCCAACTTAGGACATCAAAAATTCCTGTAGCAGGAGATGTGATCCTGCTCACTTTTTAAATGCTGATATAATCCAGGTTTCTGAGGGGGAAAATATGTAGCGCCAAGAGGGGGAGGGGATGTGCCGAATTACCCCCCCCCCTCTTGGATCCGCCCCGGCATCGTGTACGTAGTTCCAAAAACAGTAGTAAAAAAGTGAATAGAAATAAAATGACGAGCAATCCGATAAGATCACAAGTTTAAAAGAAAAATCGTTAAATTTGATCATTTTACGGCATAGTGAAGGTTTTTCAGGCAGAAAAATTGTAGGAAAAACATGCGATAACTTTTAAAATAGTCAGTAATTTTTGTCAACTTTTTATGATTTTTTTCCACGGCGTGTATATTCGCCTCAAAATCTACCAGTACAACCCTGGCAGTAGGCCTACTTTTCAGTGTTGCCTAAGACTTCAATAAAAATAACAATAATAAAATTTTTGAGAGTTTCCACATTTTAATGTCCACCAATTTAGAGAGTTGTGAACATGAAGAGGCACCTAATTAGGCTAGATCTCCAGATGGAGAGCAGGAGAGGCCAGAAACTGCAAAAGATCGCCGGTCAAAGACAAGACGTGTGCCAGGAACAACGTAGACCCTAAGGCTCCTAAGCACTTTCCATGCAGCAGATGCTGATCAAAGAGAGGAGCGAGCTTTAACAGGGTTGCTGACCTTAGGCCTTATTTAATTAGGCCTACAAGGTGTGATCATGGAAGGTGAGTAGAATCCCATATGGCACGCACATGATCTGTGCATGTTCTGTACGTAGCCTATAGGCCTATGATGACATACATGCCAGCTTGAAGCGAATGCGCTCAGAAGCTAGACTGTAGAGAACGAAGGGCAGATGTGAAATTTAATGTAAATATTCGAGAATTTATGTGCGTTGTGTCGATCAGTTTGAAAAACAAACGAAGATTATTATCTACACATTTTACTATAGGCCCCCTATAGGCTGTTATAGTTAGGCCTAGGCCTAGAGGATGTATCGAGCATAGAGGGAAATTAGGTCTGATCATATTCATAATCGAAATCTGACACGCCCAACAAGAATTTGTTTCAACTTCAACTTCTTTATTCTGCAATAGGCCTATATAAATACAGTACTTCATTCAACTAGGTCCCACATTTCGGTTTCCACGTCTTAGTAATAATTTTCGTAGGCCTATCATAGATGCTGACATTCTACAGCTGCTTTTACGACCGGGTTTGGCCAATCAGATCAATGGGATCGGCGGAGTGCGTTCGCTTTCTCAAACGAGGCTTTTCGATCAGAACGAGGTTCGCTTGATCGCCATCTTAGTAGAAAAATGGCGGACGACGACGAAGTACCGACAGAATTTCTTCGCGACGAAGAGGACGAAAATGTCCACGAAATGGACAATTCCGAGCCTATGGACAACGAAGATGACGACAACAGTCGAGATCGCGATTTAAAAGTCAACAGATTTTCTGGTCCTGGAGGCCCAGGAGGACCGGGTGGCCCGAATATGGGTCCGGGGCTTTTGGGGCCTGGTGGATTTGGTCCTGGCATGCCGGGACCATGGGGGCCCGGAGGACCAGGCGGACCGGGACCTTGGGATAGAGGTTTTGGCCCTCGAGGACCACGGCCAAGGTAAAATCTGTTTACTTTTGTTCATATTGCTTTTATAATGAATGGTGTTTCTGCGACGGAAGATTCCGCCGAGCATTACGTTCAGAAATTCTTAATGCGGAAGGTTTTAGCATGGATTCTAATGATGACACTAACCCTAACGGGCAATACTGATGACTGCGGTCCTGTCCATTTAAAGAATATGGCTGCCCGAGAAATCGCTACAGTAGAGCGCTGGGCGACCTATAAACCGCATCCCATAATGCAATGCGTTAAGTAAGTAATTAAAACAAGAAACTGAGGCCTAACTTTAGTATAAATATATTACTGTGAGTGTCGTTTGGGGTCAGTTTAGGCATCGTGAAAGTAGAGTCAGGTTGCATCATGAGAGTAGGTTAGAGTCAGGTTAGGCATCATGAGGGTCGGTTAAGGCTAGTATCATTATTAGGTAAGTACTGTCGAAAGATACTGTATATGCATAATCATGGGAGTATTTGTAGTTCAAATAACTGCATAACTAAAATAACTACTTAAGTACTAATAGCTGTACATTGGTTTTATTTAACGAAGTGACTAGCGGACCGCCACGCCAGGCGGCCGTCGAATATCAAATACTAGCTGACCGCCAGTCACGTGTAACCTGTCACATGACGAGTCTTGATTCTTGAATATTGTTACAATGGCGGCAGTTACCGATAGTTGGTTTTATGTCGGACAAAAGTTTTCTTGTTTTAATGACTTAGAAAATTATTAGAAACAGAGTAAGCAACCAATTTTTTTCGTGAGTGTTGGTTAGGTTCAGGTTAGGCGTCGTGAGGGTCGGTTAGGGTTAGTTTTGGGGTTTGTTTAGCCATTAGAGACTCTTGTGGATTGGTGTAAATAGAAAGCCTGGCGGCTTTCTAGTATTCCGTATTGGACGGCCACCAGTCATGTGACAGGTTACACGTGACTGGCGGTCCGCTAGTATTTGAAATTTGACGGCCGCCTGGCGGTCCGCTAGTCACAGCCTTTATTTAAAGTGAATAGTTTGTAACAATATGTTCTGGTAGAAATGGTCTAAAATTCTCAAATAAACAATGGAGTATTGATTCCTGTAAAAATGAGTTTCTTTAGCTGGTCATTATAATAAATGTGCATAAAGGAATTTGGGGTTTTGAGTCTGGTAGGTGGAACATCAATCCATTGTTATGAGTCAATGAACTTGTGAAAGCCCTAGAATTTTATGCGCTGAGATGAGAAATGATTTTGACTTGTGCGTCTGTTTGCTCTTGTTATTATTCTTAAAACATTTCCTGAAAATGTTTGTGTTTTAGGGGCTTCAATCCAAATGGTCGTCCTCCGGCACCATTTCATCGCGGCCCACCGCCTGGCTTTCGTGGACCCCCAGGAGGTCCAAACCAACAGAGAATGCGTGGCCCACCCCCACCAGGTATGCGAGGCCCACCACCACCAGGCATGAGAGGACCTCATCCTCGTGGTGGAGGTGGACCACCCTCGCTGTTCGGGCGGCCACCATTTGATCCTAACTTTGGACCAGGGCCGCAAGGCCCTCCGCAAGGCATGGGTCCTATGGGGCCTGGAATGAGTGGACCACAGCAGCATGGCATGGGGCCTCCTGGTATGGGACCTCCATCAGGAATGGGCCCACCAGGACCAATGTCTTCAGGGGGCATGGGCCAGCAGCCTCCATCTGGAATGGGACCACCATCTGGCATGGGACCACCAATGATGCCAGGTGGAATGGTTAGTTTATGTTCATTTGTTATGTTTGAGTCTATGCATGCATCAAAGTACTTTTAGCTATATTCATAATCTGTAGAGTAAGGAAGAGTCAAAGAGAAAGGATGTGATACTGTGGAAGAGGCATTGTAACTTGTAATGTTGGAATAATTTGGTTTTAGAATTTTATGTTGTGAATATCAGTAATTTGCACTTCTGGTGCGGGCTAAAATAAATATTACATTGGAAATGCATCTAGACGACTTTAGAGTAGTGTGAAAAACTTTATCAGTGAACGAAAAAACTTTTATCAGGTTTAGTGCACAATTTGTGCATTATGGCTTCGTCTTATAGCAGTTCAGCGAAATTCTGGTTGAAAACCAATGACTTAAATGACACTGTCAAACTTGAATGTGTCCCAGCTGGTATGCCAGAAGTTCTGAGGGAATTTAGCTGGTGCACATCAGTTGATGTGGATGAGATTGTGCAGAAGTCATGTGCACAAGCTTTGTATTGATCAGATTGAATAATGCAGTAATAGATAATGTAACAGTTTTGACTGCATTTTTCAAATCCTGCATTTATGACAATTGTCTTGTTGCGTTTCCTGCATCTAATTAAGTATCTCTAATTTTTTTTTAATACACTGACGCATAACCTGGAAACTTCCCAGCTGTGTAATTGCAAACGCAGACTCGTCAGGATTCAGGTCATCACAGCTACTGAGCAGCTGTCAGAATAAACTCACCTTTTATGCTGAAATTACCAGCCAAATAAGTAGATGATTGTCTTCCAAGCATGGTTCTCTATTGTGTTATTACTTGACTTTAAGCAGAGTAAATTTTTCTATTTTTTTCAGAGGGGACCAATGATGCCTCCTCCCGGCCTGCCTCCACCCAACTTCTCGCTGCCGCCACCAGGATTCCAACCACCATTCTCATCTGATGGCAGCATGCAAGGAAACCAGATGCAATCGTCTATGCCTCCGGGCGATGGCAACCAGGAGGTGTGGGTAGAAACAAAGACAGCTGAGGGAAAGGTGAGAGTTTAAGATGTATGTCATATTGTTGCCAAATTTATTCTGTTGTGTGTTTGTGCATGCAATGTTGTATGTATGCAGATGAGCCAAAATATCTTTCAAATAGATATGACCATTCTACTGCCAAATGCATCTAAAAATTCAGTGTTTCAATGTCGTTGTTAAATCCAGATCAGATGTCGCCATTCCAGATGTAAAAAAATAGTCTACGAACAGGATTTTGTCACCACGAGATTTATTTATGTAGCACCTCTCGTGAGGCACTATTTTTAAAGTTTTCAACCTTTGTTGCTCCTTTCGCAGTAAGTTGTCAGCTGATAGGGTTGCAAAAAACTGTTTGGACTAAAACTTGAAAGCTGATTATGTCTGATACAGAATGTTTCTACGATCTAGTGTGTTTGATTACATGGTTTGTGGGTTCTTTGATTCAGGTTTATTTCTACAATGCGAAAACTCGTGAGTCAGCATGGACGAGACCAGAGAATGTGAAGATCATCTCGCAGGCCGAGGTTGAGGCGATGGCCCTTGGTCAGATGCAAGGGGGACAGATGGGGAGCAGTCGGCCATCCATGACGGGAGGAACTGCATCAACGGCTGCACAAGTTGCCCTTGCGCAAGGTAGATCCAATATACTGCGTCAGTTTAGCTTTGTTGATATGATGCTGACAGATGAAGCGATATATGTGTAAATACAAATCCTGAGATGGGTTATTACTTGGATTGTCTGTTCACAGATTACAAGGCAAACTTAAGCAATATCCTGTTGTTGAATAGCTGTAATTGTGTTTACTCCTTTGCTGAATTGATCATTCTTCCGAGTATAGGACCTTGCTTAGAAGCACTGGAGAGCGTGTAAAGAGGCAGGTAAATATGTTTAAGCAGCATGTCTTTTGCCTAACATCTTTTGCTACCTGTTTGCAGCCCACCAGAGCAACCAGGGTGGAGCCGGTGATGCATTGTGTTCACCCGGAGCAACTTCGAATACGAAGCCGTTGGACATGGCACCTGTCTCTACGAGCAGCATCTCCGCAGGGCCGATCTCCTCTGGCCCGGCCCAGTCCATGCAATCACCGGTCCAGATGCCGCCATTTATGGGTGGGCCAATGTTTCCTGGCTTCACTCCTCCAATGATGAGACCAGGTGTGTTCAAATTCCTTGTCAGTATAATTGTGTAAATGCAACTGATGAAGTCTCTGCACTTCAGAGCAACTTAGTGCTTTTGAGAGGCACTGAAGGAGTAAAGGTGCTGTACATTAATTATAGTCAGCTGTTAGTTATCCAAACACTTATACAACACCCTTCCCATACACTTAAAACAGTGTCTTCTAAGCAGCTGACAAAAGTGCTGCTTGCATACATTAGTCTAAATGATGTTTATGTCAATAAGAAAGAAATATTAATCAGCAAGCAACCAGTGCTGAGACAAGTAGAAGTGTCACCATCAATTGACAGGCCCCTGTACAATTGAAGAACCTACGCAGTTGTGTCCCATTCCACTCTAATAATTCCTGGACTGTGTTGTGCACATCAGAATGACCAATGATAATTTAGCAGGATATATTCTACTTCGATCAATCTGATTGAGAACATTTCCAAGGGCCTCAACCACTGCGGCCAAATGTTGACGTATAAAGATTAATTTTGGTTATATTTAGTGCTGTGATTTTGTTTTCAGGTTTCATGCCACCCAGTGGATTCATGCCACCTAGTATGCCAGGAATGCCCGGTATGCCAGGTATGCCTGGGTTTATGCCACCTCCATTTCAGCAGCCACCAATGCCAATGATGCCTCCAGTTATGGTAAGAAATGTTTCTCAGACTTAGTCTTTAAATTGTTGATTACATACATTGCCATATACATGTATATGTTTACAAAAATTATTTAATATGATCCTTGTTTGTTGGGAAACCTGATTCTAAACATTCGAAAAATTGAAACATTGATCTGTTGATGTTGTAAGCAAAATGAAAGTGACCCACTGTTTGGGTTTTGAGAATAATTCTGTCATTTACCGAATCAATGAGTGAACCAGATTTTCAGTTTATTTACAAAAAAACTAATTAACAGAATGGAATTTTTTCATAGCACATCTTTCAAGTTGTTAGGTTTCGTTGCATGAAACTATTTCCAAAATGATAATGAATCAATTCATGCTATTTAAATTAGCAAAAATTACTTTTATCGGTTTTTAATATGCTCTGCAACAAAAGAAAAAACTTTAGATGCATAGTTGATGAATTCGATCATAATCTTACAATTAGTGAGTAATATCATAAGAAGTGCATTAAGAAAAAATATTAAATAAATATTTTTTCTGACTCCAAAACATAGAAATGCAAAATGAAAGTGCCCTCTAGTGACGTCTGATTCTTGCTTGCCTCACCAGACGCGAGCGCCCCATCTGGTGTCTGTTGCTCAGCCGCTACACGAGACCTGAGCAATGTGAGCATGCATGGTGCATGACCTAAATGTTGATGTGGTAACACTGACAGAGAGCTCTTCTGTTATGTTATTAATGAATATTAAAAGTGTTAAACTGTTGCACCTCGGTTGTGTTTTCAGACGAAGCCACCTGAGGTTGTTGAATGGTCAGAGCACAAGACAACTGATGGAAAATCTTACTACTACAACAGTAGGACAGCGGAGTCGACTTGGGAGAAGCCTAAGGTTCTCGTAGACTGGGAAGGTTGGTTAATCATTATGACAATTAATGGGCAGCATCTTTGATATCTGTGATTTATGCACATGCAGAACAGTTGTGGAAATGTCAGACCTGAAAGTTGTTGATTTTGTCATGGCGATTAAGGAAACATTACATGATGTTTGATTTTTCTGGGGTTTCTACTTGACTGTCAATTTTCAAGGTAGTAGTAATTGGTCTCATATAAGTTATGTTCTCGTTATGGAACTTTTAAAAATGCACAGTTTTGCAGACTAAAAACTGACAACATTGAGCTGTTGTACGATCTATTATGGCTCACAACAAATTTCCATTGATTCTGGAAATCTTTTCAGTTGAGTTGCCAATTGTTTGTCTTCAGACAACATAATTATGGCATCCAAAGGCTTAATTTCTCTTCTTTTAATTCATCTGCTGAGCACTGCTGATTACATACTGCCATAGTCGAAAGTTATGTCGGTTGTGCCTTCAATGAAGCACAATAATTTGCCTGCTGTCTACCAGTTGCTTAAGACCTATTTTTTAGTCATGGCTGGGCTGGGAGCACCTCTGAGTAGGTTTCTTGAAGGGGTGCTATATTTAATTTTTTGGAATGAATGAATGAATCTCTTGGAGTAATGTAAATGGTCGTAGTCCCGAATACATGGTAGCTCACTTCACTTTAATATGGACTGTGGCTACCTTCACACCTGTTTTCAGCTTCTCATGCCGTTCCTAACTCTGGTGTCGAAAACCAGATGGAAACTCCTTCGCAGGCAACATCAGCAGGGCAACCAACACCAGCAACCTCGTCAGCATCAACAACACAGGATTCTGATGCCATGGAAACGACCATGGAAAGCAACGGCGCCAGCACTGCCGAACCGTCCACAGCAGCGCCATCTGGTTCCGAGCAGAACGGGGAGGCGAATCATGCAAGTGATGACGAGAAAGACGATGAGAAAGAAGAGAAGAAAATGGAGACCGAGGAGAAAGTGGAATTGAAAGAGGAAATAAAGGAGGAGGTAAGCACAGTGCTTTTCTGTGTCATGCATCTGATTCTTTTACCTTTGCATTTATTTGCATTGCATGCAGGTACGTTATGTGAAATTTACTGAAGATTGGTAAGCCGCTAAATCTGAACAAAAGATTGCTCAAGTGCTGACATATAATTTGTAGGTTGCTATTGATCTATGCGAAGTAGCAGCTTCTGTAGTACTTAACACTCTTACGATAATACACAGTACATCAACTTTCCGGAATGCAGTGCATTCCTTTTTTCCATGGATTTTTTGGTGATAAATATGATATCCAGTCAAGAATTTAAGGCAATAGATCAGAATTTCTAAGAAAGATTTGAAGTTTTGAATTTTAATTTAGCCGAGAGTTTGGACCCCAATGAATGTCAGTGAACGTATGCTTCTGCCATTGCATCTTGATATTAAAGATACGTTTATAATTCATGAAACCCTTGTTTATTACCTTTTAAATTTAAATTAATGATCATGCTGTGGTTGAGTTAATTAAATCTTAAGAACTTTACTTCGTGTAATTGGCAATTGATTTGAAATGTTAATTTCAGCCAAAGCCGCAGGAACAGGAATTGACTGAAGAGCAGAAGGCTGCAGAACGAGCGAAACCTGTATCGAGTACTCCAGTGCCTGGATCTCCATGGTAAGTGTCATCACTGGATGATGTTTTGGTGATAGATTCAATGTGAAGTTTTCTGACTTTCCCTTGTTTGTACATTTTTTTAAACTTGTGAAGGGTTGGTATTATTATTATTTATTTTTATTATTGATCATTTATTATTATTATTATTATTATTATTATTATTATTATTATTATTATTGAGCTGCTACATCAATTGGTGAAATCTGTGCTCAGTTTTCTGTAAAAATTAACTGGTGGTTAAGCAAATTTTGATACGGCTATTTGACTGCTGCTTTATGTTGTGGGTATAAAGTTGTTAGATTATATATATAAGCCATTGGCAACGAATTTGCATTGTGTTGGACAGGACTACAGATTGCATTAAGTAAATCATTGATAAGCAATCGCTATGTTGAATTAGATAAGCCATTTTTAAGAAATCTCCAGATAAAATTAATTAGACAAACGTTGTAAGGACGCTATGATTAAAATGAGCAGACAATTCGATTAGAAAGCTGTGGAGTACCTTAACCCCTTTACCGTGATCCCCGAGTTAACTCGTCCAATTTTTACTTTAAAAAATTTATTACATGGTAAACGGGTTAAGTTGACCTTTGACACGAGGTCTGATTAAATAGAACCATTTCAAACAAAATCTCAAGATCAGGCTACATTATATTTAGGATTTAAAAGATCTCAATATTAGATTGCTGTAGATAAGCCAGTCACAAGGAATCTTTAGAAAACTGATAAACCATTTGATAATCTTGAGAGAGCTTAGATAAGGCTAGATTACGACGTGACAGCTTAGATTAATGAAGAGATGCTGTTGCAGGTGCGTTGTGTGGACTGGAGATGGTCGTGTCTTCTTCTACAACCCAAGCCAGAGAGTGTCGCTATGGGAACGACCTGAAGACCTCCAGGGTCGTGCTGATGTAGAAAAGATGGTTCAGACACCCCCTGAAGCTGCAGGTACTAAGGGGACTGCGTGCCATATAGATTTCTACATTTTGTTATCTAGATTCGGAATTATTATAGTTGAAGTTTTTTAATTTTATTGAGTGTAAGTTTTAACCATGTCTGAAACATTCAATGTTCAGGGAATTTGATCAATTCAGATATAAGGTCTAACCGGTGAATGTTTTTGAACAGGATCTTTAATTATAGCTACTGCATTCGTTCAATGTTGACTTTTGAAAAGTGATTAGCATTTGATACATTTGTCATGAGAATTGTGCAATAGAAGTCTGCAGTAGATAATCAGATTGGAGTACAACTTTGTGTTGTTTACCTATTCTAATCGAGGTATTAATAAAATGCACCTTATAAAAGTCCAGTCACTTGCTTACATACTTTGTACTTTACGTGTTGCAGTACTTACGTCTAAGAAGAAGGCTGCAGAACCATTGTCCGAAGAACCTGAAAGTAAAAAACCCAAGTGAGTTGCCATTAAAATATTTGTAGATTGTCATGATCTTGAAAATGTCAGATTTCTGAGGGGTAGAGTTTGGGGTAACTATGTGTGTGGGTGTCTAAGAATTTCTTTCTTCTAAAATCTGGACATAGGGATTGAAAGAGGAAGTAAAATGCTAAATAATGCTATTTACCATGTTCCTATATGTATGTCTGAGCACTTGTTATATAGCACCAGTGCTTCGAGATTTCTACTCAGAGAGCTCACTCCAAAATGCAAAACATAGTTTGCCATTCTAAGATTGGTTGCTTATTGACACATGTGGTCTTTCAAAACTTTGACTCTTTAATGCCGAGATGGTAGTAAATGGTATGGGAAATCCTATACCTCCGACATCAAAGGGTTAATCAAGATCTCTTGTCGCACTGCATTTACGTACAATGCATTTCCTTCGATTATCTAGGCTGGAACCGAGTCAAGAACCAAAGAAATCTGAGGAGACGAAACCAGAGATGAAGTTGATCGATGCTGGCAAGGAATCGGCAATGGAGGCAGAAATGAAAGCAGCACGCGAGAGAGCAATCATTCCACTCGAAATACGCATGAAGCAGTTTAGGGATATGCTGACCGAAAAAGAGGTAAACCACATGAGCAAATGTTGCTGTGCTCAAGGCTTGTTTTTAAATTCTCATTGATGCTTAATATTTTGATGCTTCTGTAGTATCTAGGAATGCCCTGAGCTATAGAAGGCAAATGGATAGAGAGAACATACAATTATTTCCTTCCTGAGCTATTGCTGTTTCTTTTTTTGTCTTTTATTTCTCAACTCTTTTGCTAAGTGCTTGCCTTACATCAGTGTGAAGATTAAAGTGTGCCAGTTCAACCTAACCCTTGTGTTAGGATCTTAATGTACAGCTGCTTTGCTCCATCAATTTGCTTTGTCTTGAAAACATGATGATGATGATGGTTCTCTGCCCGAAGGCAGGTTCAATAGACAGTGTCTTTATGCCCCTATGAGATGAGTGAGGTGGTTTCCCATTGCCTTCCCCACAGACAGTGATGGGTAGGCAACTTGCCCAAGGTCGCTCCGCAGCAGCTTGCGCCACCGCGTTCCATGCGTGCTAGCCCGAGATATCTAAATCTCTAAATGTCAACTCCCAGCCCGAGGCTTGAACCGCAGTCCATTGTATCCAACAGACGAATGCCGCTCTCGCTTACCGGTGTAGCTAACGAGGCCAGTTAAACATGGTGCTACATAAATTCTGATGTAATGATGCAAACAAATGCAACATCGTGATCTCAAGATTTTTAAAACCCTGAAACTATAATCCAGTAGTTTGTAGATTTGCAGACTTTACTGAGCAGTCTCCATCTAGCTTCTCTGAACAAAATGTTCACTAGCGTTTGTCTTGTGCAGAATTACTGACTTTGTGTTTGTATAAAAAGGGTAATTAACCAACATTGCTGTTTCTTTTTTGGTGTCAGGTGTCTGCGTTCAAGACGTGGGAGAAGGAGCTGCACAAAATTGTGTTCGACCCACGCTACCTGCTTCTCACGTCGAAAGAGCGCAAGCAGGTGTTCGATCAGTATGTGAAGGAACGTGCCGAGGAGGAGAAGAGGGAGAAGCGCAACCAGCTGCACGAGAAGAAGAACCATTTCAAACAGTTGCTGGAAGAAGCTAAGCTGAGTAGCAAGTAGGTTAACCATTCGGATAGGTGCCGTAAATTTTAAAGATGCAAATGATCTTTGTTATTAGCTTCCATTTGGTTTCAATTTTTAGTTTATCAGCAGTTTGCAGTCTTTAGTTTGAAGGAAAGCATTAAGTCTTCGTATTAGTGTCTGTGATTTCTAGTATTTGACAAGCAGTAGTGTGAAAATTTTAATTGTGTAATCTGAATAAATTACACGTGATGTCCGTTGTTGTTAGGTCTTCCTACAGCGACTTTGCCGCCAAGTACGGGAAGGACGACCGGTTCCGAGGAATAGAAAAGACAAGAGATCGTGAATCAATCTTCGCTGACTTCCTCGTAGACTTGCGTCACCGAGAGAAAGAAGAATCAAGAAGTCAGAAAGAAAAGGTAGAAGCTTAACTTTAGCTTAACTTTTATAGAAAGTGATTGTGGAATAGGGTGGCCAACATACTGCAGGGTTTTGATCTGGGGTAGCAGCATTTGTCTTTCGATCATGCTTGCTGTGGGTGGAGTCTTTAGTGTGCCAAAGCTGTGATCTTGGGTTGACATGGTTTTCTTTGCTATCTTTGCCCTTTGTTTGGTGGTCTTTGCTATCCTGGCAATGGTATGTTGTAGCCAATCTTCTCCTTAACACTTCTCTTTTGCACAGGTCGACAGTCATGTATTACTGAATTAATAATTGTAATAAACACGAATATAACAAATTCCACATTTGCATTCATTTTCTTTAATCATAGCTACATATGACTGGCTCACCAATCATTTAGATGAGCTATCTAGCAAGTGCAGAGCTGTTTTATTTTAAGATATGATTCTCTTAAGTTGTGTGAGGGGTTTGATTGCAAATGGACATTTCAGGTGGTTTTAACCAATGCTTAAATATGCACTTGAATGTGGCACAACTTTTTTGATGTCAACATTATACATGCATACATATCTATACACATTTTGCGTTGCAGCTAGATTTTCAAAAGTTTAGAATGCTATGAGAATGATAAGCCATGATGCAATGGATGTTTTTGACAAATTTATAGCAACAGCGATTCACTGACGACATGTGTATTCGTATGAATACATGCATAATGTTAACACATTGCATTTAGCTGGCGCCATTCTATGTATTGAGGATAGCTTTAACATGTGCTTTACTGTTCTAGCAGTATTTTTTAAATTTATCGATGACACATAAAAGATTATCAATTGAGTACTCCATATTCTAAAATTAAAGTATTTGCTAAGTTTGTCTTAGAATTTTTTAGCGCTTTGTCATAAGGTTTTAGCAGTCTTAGCCTTGTCTCTTTTCTTTCTCACTAAGCATTTAAATTATTTTTAGACATATTTTAAAATTAGGAATTTACTTTTTTAATATGAAATTTTACCATAAGGATTTGGATATTTGACTGTAATAATGATGATGTAACTGATGTCATAGCATATGTTTTGAATTGCAGTTTATCTTAAAGAAACCTGTCTTGCCATGTTGGCCATTTGGGTTTATATTGCTTGTCGTAGGTATGTCTTAATCGCAGAATTTAAATAGTAGGAAGGATACACAGTAAATTTGTGGTTTCCTGTGTTAGGAATTCCTATAGTTATACTGATGTTTTAGATATGTACTTCTAGGAGAGTTTCTTTAAACTTTCCCAGGTCACTGGCTTCCATGTAGGCTATGTATCTTTCTAATTCTTTAGCCATGTGGCAGAGTCCAGAAATGTTTGCGGGTGGCAGTGTTATGAAAAAATGACATGACACTAGCAGATTGAAAAATTGAGCTGTGATATTGTAGTCATCTATAGTAATTAATGTAATCATGATGCAGTCGGAAGGCTACTTAACAGGCTGAATTCTTGTTAAAGATTTAGCAGTTTGTTAAACTAATCCGCACATTCAGTTTTTTGTATATATGATTTTTATTATCTGGTTCTAAATGTGATTTTATGACAATTGCTTTTCAGGCTTTCAGCTTCTTTAAGCATAGCTACATATGACTGGTTCACCAGTCATTTAGATAAGCTACCTAGCAAGTGCAGAGCTGTTTTCTGCACTTAACTGCTGAATTTTAACTTTGAAGTAATCATGTAGAATACAGCATTTGTTGTAAAGTATGGATGATTCATACAGTCTCTCAATTTCTCTTCTTTTAAATGCAATCTTTTAGTTGTTAATAATTTGTGGAAATATAGTAACTTTCCTACTTAAAAGTAGAATCTGAAGAAATGTTGAGCTCTATTGTTTAAATAATTTGACTAGAATCTTGGATATCTTATTATACTTCTGTTATATGCTTCTTTTAGGCTCTTTTGTACTCAAATTTCAGAGATACTTTAACCCAATAACACTTAAGCAGCGGAAAGCAGAATCTGAGTTCTAAGTGCAGTTTTAGGGAATAAAGATAATGTGATTTTTATTCACTAATAATGTTATACATTTTGGTACAAAGTCGCCAACGCCGGGTCTAGCCAGGAACTACTTCGTCGGAAGATGATGAAACACAATTTGCGTGCAAGCACAGTTCGGGTTGAATTCCGAGCCGATCCCTCTCTCACAATTGCATTTCAAACGTCTAACTTTTCGTAAGGATCTTGGCTCGGTATTGTTTTCTTGAATTTCTAGAAAGTGTGATTCTCTGAGATGCTGAGTCATGAGCTGCAATATTAGCATTTGTACAGCACCCAGTCTGGATGCCCTTTCCCGGCAAAATCAAGATCCCGAAGGGGTGGTGGCAACAGGAAGATGACCTCTAGAAATAGAAGCTTTAGGAAATCAGTGCCTGGAGTTACAGATTTTTTAGCAAAGTGCTACATTTGGTTGTGGAATTTTCTCTACATTTGAGATATCTGCTTAACTTTCACTGCTGATGAGATAGCTCAATTCCAAGTATAAAAAGCAACAGGAAGATGTTTTGCAAAGAAATGATGACTGTGAAGACAGATCACAAGACCAGTGAATTGATCAAAGGGGTGTTTGGCACCTGAGGCGGCCTTTAGCTTGATCACAGAATCTTCTGCCTCCCTATTTATTGGCAACTTAAAGAGTCACACTTTGCCTTTTATATGGCTGTTGAAGTTTCTAAGTGGAAAATACTTTAGTTTAGCTGAGACATTAATATAAGACAAATGGCTGCAACATCATCCATAAAAAAAATACTTGGATCCAAACTGGACTGATGTCTTAAATGCGTAAATGCATTTCTTTGCCTATCTTGGTTTAGTTGAATGGCTGTACTCGCTTCAATTGTTTGATAGCATTTATAAAATATTCTTCAGGCAACAGCTGTAGCATAAATTCGTTTTATATTTTTATTGATGTGTTTTTGGTGAAATCCTCATGTATACCACATAAATATGCACGACATGATTGTAATCTCTGCTGGGATTTTCTTTGTATATACTTGTTCTTACGACTGAATCTTGATGATGTTTTACTTTAAAATGAGAATCGCTCTTTCATCTGTGATTAACTGTAGCACTTGTTATTGGGAGAAGTTCTATGTTAAATTTTTGTTTTAGACACATTTTGTCTATGGCATTGTTATTCTGTGGCTAACATCTTCTTTGTTGGCAGTGCTTCCTGCAATATCTAAGTTCTGAAATGACTGTGTGTGCTTGTGTACACGTGTGACTGGTACATGGTAAATGTTTCGTTAAGCAGGATTAGGAATGAATCTAGTGTTTTGCTTGGCATAGCATTTGCTTGTTACAATTGCACTTTATGCAGCTGAGAAGCTTGTTTAATGTTTGAATGACTCTTAAAGTTAGAATATTGTGATGTGATGATATAATGTGATTTAGTAAAACTGGAAATGTTGTTATGATTGGCTAGCCAGTGTGTGCTACGTAGTTGGGATATGAGTTATGATGCTATTATCTAGTTAAATTTTCTGTTTTAAGTTGAATGCTCTCTTTAAGTTGAGTTGTGTGTATCTTCCAGGAATAATTGTAACTTGATGCCATAAATTGCAGAACACACAACACACAAAAATTGAATGTACAATATTAAGCTTCAGCCTATACCGAACCTATTTGAATATGTCTGTATTTATTTATTAGGCATGCATTTTGCAAATTATCCTTCTTTAAGTTACCGAAACAGGTGCTTTAATTGAGATAATTGCTTTTGAAACTGGTTCAAGAAATGCTCTGCTGGTAGATTTTGTTGTCAGCACATCATTTGCTCTGCATTTTTATCTTTCTTTTCAGATGAAGACCAACTTTCTGCAGCTTCTAAAGGAGACTACCGAGATTGATCGCCAGTCCAAGTGGAGCGACATCAAGAAAAAAATTGATTCTGACCCACGATACAAAGCGGTCGATAGTAGCTCACGTCGCGAGGACTGGTTCAAGGATTATGTCAGGACGCTGGAAAAGGTGAGCAACTGAGCATAGAAATTTTAGACAGGAAATTCTCAAGGACGGAGACTTAGCGACTGTTTTGCAATTAGAGCAGTTTTTGAGAGAGGTCTTATTTCATGCAATGCTGTAAAAATATCTAATTGGCTTCATGCTACTGGCTCTGGAGAATTTTTGGCTAAGTGCTTAAACAAAAACATCAGTCCAGAAGCATTGTGATTTGTACTAAATTTAAGGTACATGCCTGGACACAACATATCATCAGTTTAATTGGATTTTGCCAGGAGTTGTACTTGTTGAACTTTATTTCACCCTATGGCTTGATTGAGGATTTATTGCACCTGTTGATGAGAAAAACAGCACCAACTTTCTACATAGAAAATGTTATGGGCACGTGTGTATATCTATATATATAAAAATGAAACTTTCCAATAGTTAGTAATTCAATCACGCCCAAAGTTACGTACCGATTGTTGTGAAAATTTACCAAAACCTTCCATTCCAATAGCACCGTGTCTTAAGATTTTTTTTCCCCGAAAAAACCCAATATTTTCCACAAAAAGGGAACTTTGTAATACGTTCGACCACCATTTGCAAATTCAACAAAACTGTCAGATTTCAGAAAGTCCCCAAACACAGCAGTGAGGTTGCGTGGTGTGACGTCATAAGCGAGTCGCAAACAAGGCCTTTCATCATTATTGGGCTCTATCATTGGGAGGGAGAGGGAAGGTCTTTTATGCCACAGCAAAGCGTGGCTGGGTACAGCTAGTATATTATATATAAGTTCGTTTTTACTGCTGTGCATGATTTGGATGTGACCTTAGATCAGGAATTGATCTGATAACACATGGGAAGTGTATGTCGAATGTTCTTTTACAGTTTGTGCCAATAGCCACCATGCCCTTAAGCATGCAGTATTGTTCTCAGGCTTGATTATGTCAGGGCTTACTGTTTCTCGAATTAAATGCTGCGGCCCATCTGAATGGAGGTACAATAATAACAATGACGATTTCTGTGGCACCGTAACACAGCCTTGCCATTACAAGGGTGCCTCACATACTATAACAATAATACACGGTGTCCCAATTGAACTGATACCCTTTTTGTTTTGGCGATATACTTGTCAATTCTGAATGAAACTCAATAAAATTTCAGAGTATTTAAGAGGGATAAATTAGCAGTGTTTCCTGAAAATTTTATCCAATTCTGCCAAAACAGTCCGAAGTTATGCACGTTCAAATTTGGGGAACGCAAATTGTAAGTTTCCAACATGTAAAAGATGGGAAATTCTTGCTTGCAACTGCGCGCCTTACTTTCTAAATAAATTAATAAATATTTCCGTCATATTTCCGTCATTTCCATGTTAGGGGACAATAAAAAAAATGGTTTTTCAGCAAAGTTAATTTGAGTTAAGGCAATAATAAAAAAATTAATAGAAGAAAAAGATTACGGTTCAAAAGGTTTTTAAAGGAATTTCCTAACAGAAGCTGGCCCATCGCAGCCTTATGAAACTCGCTTACGCGTGACGTTGACCAGTGACCACTTCAAACAGCGAAATGTGGAAGAATGGAATCGTTTTGATCAAAGGGATTGTTGACAATGCAATCAATGAATGGCGAAAGCGCCTTAGAGCATGTAGTCCTTTATGTGCCATGGGGTCCCGTTTGCAAAATGGTGTTGGGGGAGTTTCTCACTTCCAATCAGTCAGTGGGTCCCTGGACATGAAAAATCACCGAGGTGCTTGTCTGCCATGACGTCACGAATGGCGTAATTGACAAATCCAATATGGCCGCCGTCGGCCATATTGGAAAATTCATCTTCTTTATTTCTTGCAGTATATGCACGTGTAATACCTCTAATTGTACTGATTAAGGTATGTAGAATTCATTTCTGATATTGTTTTTGTCATCAGGGGTCATCTTGAGGTCATAAGGTCATGGTCAAGGTCAATTTTTCACCTTTTTCATTTCTTGCAGCTTATGCACGTGTAATACATCTAATGGTACTAATTCAGGTATGTAGAATTCATTTCTGATATTGGTTTTGTCATTAGAGGTCATCTTAAGGTTATAGAGGTCATGGTCATGGTCAATGAGTTTCATCTTTTTCATTTTCTACAGCATATACATGTGTAATACCTACAATTTTACTGATTCGGGTATGTATAATTCATTTCTGATATTGTTTTTGTCATCCGGGGTCATCTGAAGGTTATGAGGTCATAGTCAAGGTCATTTTGTCGCATCATTGGTGTGGATTATAACTTGAATGAATGCAGTGTATACATATATAGAAGAAGGTGTTATAGCTTTTTTGAACAAATGTAGTTAGCTTATTATAACATGTTAAAAGACAATGCTGCTTTATGTCATATTTCAGTGCATCAGTAACAGTTGTCTTCAAAATATAACCATTAAGATTGTTTTGGATGTGTGCAAGCACGTTTGCGTCGTACATTTTGGCAGGATGAGTTTTTGTCTTCCCATCACAAAATGTGACGCAGAAATTTGCCTCAGCGTGGCTACCACAGCTTCGATTGTCACACTTGCCTGCACAGTTGCATATAGTGAGCGGAATTCGCGACAAAGGATGCAGACATTGTGATTGAAGCAGCGCACCGAAGTGTTTCTTTCATCCGCGATTTCATGGCTCCATAGTTTTGCTTCATGTTCATTGTGTGTTGCAAGTGCTCCTCGCTGGATGTGGCCTCTGATCTCGCTGCTTGTAGGAGGGAGTGCATCTATTCCGAACGCGGATGTGATATAGTTGTCTGACTCTAATCTCAGCTGGTCGAACGTTTCACAGGTTGTAATTGACCTTGGCTCTGCCCAGACAAGTTCCAAGTACTTCTCTACTAATGATGCATATTGCTCTAACAGCGTGTCTGTCTCCCCAAAGTTTGTTAGATACTGTAGTGTACTGGGCTGCAGGCAATAGCTGCGTGTTTGGATCCCACCTTGGACGTAGGCCTGCAGGTCAACAGCATATTATTGGATATGGACAGTCATAGCTGTCATCATGGAACCCGACGGTGTAGATTATACAAAGGACCCATGAGGATCTCGTTGACCCGTAATCTACCATGAAGGAGTGGTCCTGCAGAAAAGAAGCTAGTAAATTTCCAGACAGGCCAAAGGCAAACAATAAACGCTTGCATCTATAAGGTGCTGGATAGCATGTACTGTATAGACGCAAGAGAATGTCGTGATCAACACTGTCAAATGTAGAGCCCACGTGAAATTAAAAAGAGTTACCTAGGATCTATCGATGCCCAGTATAGATGTCAGAGAAAAGGCGGATAAGTAACGTTTCTGTGGAATGGCCCTTGCGGAAACATGACTTGAAAAAATTGAATAAGGCAATTTTTCAAGATAATGCATATGCTGTCCAGCAACAATCTTCTCAATAATTGAAACCGAGTTTAAGGAAGATAGACTGCACGTCATAGGTGGAAAGGTTGGTGGTGGACTACTGGCCGTGGCTTCACGAACTGTATTGTTAAATGCAGTCAAGAGGTTCCTGTGCTCCTCGAGTGCTGGATATTCTTGGGACTCCCAGTTGCTTCGCTCCTTTTCTTTAGACTGACAGTGCATTTATCGGACTTATCCATGATGATTGCTCGGCAGCTGACTTGGTTTTTCTGTAGCGCCTCTCCAGGTGTCGGGCATGTCCACTAGCTCCTCGTGGGTGCATTTGTGTAATCTATACTGCCGAACCGCGTTCCCTGCTGACAGCTATGGCTGCCCATATCCAATCTTATGCTGTTGACCTGCAGGCTTAAGTCCAAGGTGGGATCCAGACACACACAGCTATTGCCTGCAGCCCAGTACACTACAGTAGGCTATCTAACAAACTTTGGGGAGACAGACACGCTGTTAGAGCAAGATGCATCATTAGTATAGAGAAGTACTTGGTACGTGTATGGGCAGAGCCAAGGTCAATTACAACCTGTGAAACGCCAAAATGTACGACGCAAACGTGCTTGCACACATCCAAAACAATCTTAATGTTATATTTTGAAGACAACTGTTACTGATGCACTGAAATATGACATAAAGCAGCATTGTCTTTTAACATGTTATAATAAGCTAACTACATTTGTTCAAAAAAGCTATAACACCTTCTTCTATATATGTATACACTGCATTCATTCAAGTTATAATCCACACCAATGATGCGACAAAATGACCTTGACTATGACCTCATAACCTTCAGATGACCCCGGATGACAAAAACAATATCAGAAATGAATTATACATACCCGAATCAGTAAAATTGTAGGTATTACACATGTATATGCTGTAGAAAATGAAAAAGATGAAACTCATTGACCATGACCATGACCTCTATAACCTTAAGATGACCTCTAATGACAAAACCAATATCAGAAATGAATTCTACATACCTGAATTAGTACCATTAGATGTATTACACGTGCATAAGCTGCAAGAAATGAAAAAGGTGAAAAATTGACCTTGACCATGACCTCTATGACCTCAAGATGACCCCTGATGACAAAAACAATATCAGAAATGAATTCTACATACCTTAATCAGTACAATTAGAGGTATTACACGTGCATATACTGCAAGAAATAAAGAAGATGAATTTTCCAATATGGCCGACGGCGGCCATATTGGATTTGTCAATTACGCCATTCGTGACGTCATGGCAGACAAGCACCTCGGTGATTTTTCATGTCCAGGGACCCACTGACTGATTGGAAGTGAGAAACTCCCCCAACACCATTTTGCAAACGGGACCTCATGGCACATAATGGACTAATGCATTCGAGCTAATGGAGGACATTTTGAACATCAGCTTTGAAGATCAGCACTAACACTAATTTCCTATCTTTTAGGCTACATGTTGGAAACTTGCAATTTTCGTTCCCCAAATTTGAACGTGCATAACTTCGGACTCTGTTTGTCGAATTGGATACAATTTTCAGAAAACATTGATAATTTATCCCTCTTACATTCTCTTAAATTTTATAGAGTTTCATCTAGAATTGACAAGTATATCGCCAAAACAAAAAGGGTATCAGTTCAATTGGGACACCGTGTATTACCACCATGCATTTGCTTTATCTTTTGACTTTGTGGCGTAATTGTAATTGGCGTCAACTGACCGGTTGAACTTGTATCTTATATGAACTGATTTAAAATGTCTGACAGGAGGCAGATGACGCTGATCGTAAGGTGCGTGAGAAACAGGCGCGTGTCGAGGCGAGCATAAAAGAGCGCGAGAAGGAAGTGCAGCAGTCGCTGGCTAGCTCTCTGCGAGAACGCGACAAGGAACGCGACCAGCACAAAAAAGATGAAGCAGTTCAGAATTTCAAGGCCTTTCTCGTAGACATGGTAACCAGACACCAACATTTCAATCTTTAAAGTTCTGCTATTACCTAATATTGCATGTATTGCTTTGAATTGCTGAATGCCACTGTCTTTTTTACACTAATGTCATGTGATAAGATGTGGAAGGTATTTGAAGAAATGCATCTGACATGTTTGCAGTGGTGTCGCAGATCTAAGCACAAACTGCAGAATGATTTGGCTGTACATAATGTTTTACTGTAGCTCTTCATTTACTGTGTCTGAATTGAGAACTTCCTAGTAAATTCTCATCTTTTGGGGGTTATCTTCTCTCAAGTTATGTGGTCTCCACAGGTTCTTGCATCCAGTGAAAGCCATGATTTGTGGTGTTAAACTGATTTTTTTTTAGTATTATCTGTACTCATATATATCACCATCTAGTCCAGCATCATTTTTCTCCATCTGCTCTCATTTCATCAGTATGCATTCGTAGAATGCTGAATTTGACAAATCTTTTAGGGAAATTTATTTGTTATTTATTTGTTTCACTCCGATGTGCTACGTTGGTAAGTCTTAATTTAAGGCATTTAAGACAAGACAAGTGTGCGTGCAAACAGCTTGTCCTGTCAATACAGTCTGCTCCTCTTGCTGGGACATGCAATTGATGGATTCTAAAGCCAGAATGTTAACCAACGAACCACCCTGACTAAGACAGGTTATTATATAGGACATTATGTGGCTGAGCACTGCAGTTACCAGGGCAATTGTGTGAATGTAATTGATTGTTTACTTTAGCAATTTAGTAGGAAAGTCTCCTAATATGTACTTACTGACGATAGATGTCAAAAAGGTTGATGCTTGCCTGCTTGTTGTGTTTCATTAGATACGCAATACCGACCACTCGTGGCACGATGCCAAGAAGATTCTGCGCAAGGAGTCGCGCTGGGAGCTGGCAGAGCAGCTGGAGCGCGCTGAACGGCAGAAGGTCTTCGAGGAGCACATCGAGGCGCTGAACAAGAAGAACAAGGAGATGTTCCACAAGCTGCTCGATGAAACGGAAGACGTGACTCTGACTTCGCAGTGGAAGGAAATCAAGAAAAAGATCAAGGATGATCCTCGCTACACCAAGTTCTCATCGAGCGACAGGGTAAGCCATGTCCCTAAATCTTGTAATCTTGCCTGCTGCAAGTTAAGGATGATTATAGCAAGTTATGAATGAGTTCACCCGCTGTATGTTGTGGTTAGAAGTTCTTAGAAGCAGTTAGTTTGAGTAGTTGCTGTGCAGGGTGTAAGAAAGTCGTCCATCTGGTTTGCTTGACAGACTTCTTCCATGCACACTCACATATAATGCCTTTTAAGGAGAACTATGAAAATTGCTTCACACCTGCCTATAATAATGTGCTGAACAATGCAACTCGAATGGTCTACTCACAGTCAAGATTTCTCATCTAATTGTCTTGTTATTTTCGATGTGTTTGTTATCAGCTGCTAGCATTTATGTTTTATTTCCAGAAGCGAGAAAAGGAGTTTGCTGAATATCTTCAGGAGAAGATGACACAGGCAAAAGCTGATTTCCGTGAGTTGCTGAAGGAAACGAAAGTCATCACTTACAAGTCGCTGAAGATGATCGAAGAATCCGATCAGCATCTGAAAGACGTCGAGAACATTTTACAGGTGAACGATTATTATTATCGGATTATTATCCGAGTGAACGAAAGAGTGAGAGCAGAATTTAAGGCATATTTTGCTTCCTAGCTTGATGGTTGCCTTTAAAACTCTTTTGCAACTGTGTTGTTCTTGATGAATTTGGCCATTTTTGTTGTTGTTAAGAATAAAACACTTAAAATCTTCAGTAATATAAATGTGATATAACATGATGAAAAAGTTGACTTGTGCAGTGCACATGTTTATCTCAATTTTTTTTATAAAATAGAATTCAAAATAATAAAATCAACCATCCCTAAAACATTTCACGAACAGAATAAATTGTTATTAAACACTGAGCACTAAATGTAGCTAGACTTGTATCAATGGGTGAAGAGCTAACAAAATTTATGAATTTATTCAAAAAATTAGTTTATATTGTTTCTTATCAACGATGATATCAATCCTCAGAATATTCATCACTCAGTCACTGACTTCAAATCCCAAATTTCTGCAAATGTCAATTTAAGTATTTGTTTCAAGACTTGCAACTTTGGCTGTTTGATTTAATTTTAGTTCTTTAACACGTTGGACGCGAGGGACGTGTATACACGTCCCCCATTGAGTAATTTAACACAGCAAATAAGCAGTCAACGTGTTAGATATGGCAGAAAAGCAGCAAATATGAAGCTGTTTCTTGTGTAAATGGTTACAATGGTCAAGCTTCATGAAATTGTCAGAACTTTGTCAAATTTTGAAACTAATGGATTAATTTGTTTCAAGACCCTTTCAAATATTCACTGGGTGATATAATTTCTTTTGGTGTATATACTAAATAAATAAATAAATATTACTGTAAGCCAGAGCTGTGTTTTTTGTGGGCTCATACTTGCTGCTGAAGAGTTCAAAACTGAATTTTTGCATGTTAAGTCAATTGTGTGGTTTACTTGACTCTACTTGCCACATGATTCACCAAAGCTCACAGTTCAATGTAGCATGGTTAGGAGCAAAGTTATTTGAACTTATTTGCTGTGATTCATATTCTTAGGCCAGCACACGAGTATTCAGAATGAATGAATGAATGAGAGGGGTATGAATGTTATTTGTGTTGATTTGGAGGGACATGCATTGAATTTACAAAATTGGAATTGAATTTTTCTAAAACAAATGGTTTTCATCTAATTAAATACTTTCCAAAGCACCCATACTTGAGAATTTGTATCTTGATTGTCAATTTTAAAGTGTCTATTTATTTGAAGACTTTCTAGCTAAGGACAATTTATTTTGAAAATATTTGAAGTTCATTTAGAGACAGATAGATTGGGTAAACAGTGAATTGACTATGCATTTGGAACTTTGTTTTGGTTACTTTGGCGATTGATATTGAACTTTACTAACAGTCTGTAATGTTTATGTTCAGAATGACAAGCGTTACCTGGTGCTGGAGTGTGTGAAAGATGAGCGTAAGGGTATGCTCCTCTCTCATCTCGAAGACCTGGCTCGCAAAGGTCCACCACCTCCACCAACAGCAACAGAGCCATCAAGGCGAAGCATCAAGTAGCCAGCAATCGACCTTAGAACTGGTCTGAACAATATGACTAAGCGAACTGTACCAAGATTTCTTTTAGAAACGATTAAGTAACTACGGCCTGTGGATCGCAGTCAAGACTTTGGTGTGGCAAGGACTTGCACAATGGTTGTTTTGCACAATGGTTGTTTTACAAAATATGACGTTTGGGATGATGATTTTAACAGGTTCAACATTCCTGTTCATTGTTGCTTTTGTTTTGAAACATCGTTTCAGCGTAAGAGGGCCGCGAGGTGGCAGCAGCATTCAACGGTGTTCGCTTGTATCGATTCAAACATTAACAATTAACATAGCACATTCAAGAATATGTGAAAGGTGATTTATACCAGTGGAGAGTGCTTATGGATAAGGTGTTTTTAATGGACAGAATTTAATTATGTCAGACAGGTCTTTATTAAATTGTCCCAGACGTATAAATTCTGATGAGATATCGTCTTAAATGAATTCGATTAAAATTTTTGGCAAAGTCTCGTTGCCATTCTCTCGTTAAGTGTTGGACAACTTAGTTTATCTGTGGTCGCTGAACCGACTCGAGTTCTATGCATCTTTTGATCGCCTCGTCTCGTTCGCGAATGCATTCTTTCACCGTAATGTCTATCCGATGTCGAACGAAATCAGTGACCGGCAGATCCGAAACGATGGTGTAGTTTCTGGATGCGTCAATTCGCACTGGAAATCCAAATACGAGCCCCTCTTCAACTCCATATGATCCATCTGACTGCACTCCCATGTTAACCCAATCATCCTAAAAGTCGTACATCCAAAATATCATGAATCACATATATTCTGAACACTGCTCTATCCCAAAATAACCTGAATCCATTCATATACGTTGTACAATTTGTTGATGGCAAGTTGTATGCTTTGACTGTGTTCTGGGTAATTGCTTGTTGTGACTCTCCTGTGCATCTAGATCAAGGACATTTCAGTGTTAGAAGATCATTTTCTAAAGACAAATATACCATCATCGTTTGCAACAGTTTTACATAAGAATTTCAGTAATAATGAATTATAGACAGAAATCAAGCCCAGTTATTATGTGATTATACATTGGAATACTACTCAAGAAAATGGCATCAAATTTATTCATGAATGCAATTCGTAGAATCAAGTTTAGCTTAAATGTAATGAATGGGTATTCGGACAATTTGAAAAATACAATTAAATTAAGATATGTAATAATTTAACTTGCATTATTTGTGCCAAACCACCAGTCGTGTAGATGGTCACCAACTGACTGTGCCGTAGATAAAGCATTGGATATCTTGCGAGCCGCGAAAATAATAGATCCTCGGTTCTGAATGATCTACAAGAAAGATTTGTAGCTTGATATTTTTCTGTGGCAGCTTTAGAAAGCTATGCTAATAATGCTATGTAACTGTTTCATGAACAGTCATTCTTCTATTCTTATTTATTCCATAAGTTTAACAACATCCTATGGCTGCTTTGGCCGTTGACATCTTTAACAAGTAGTAATTATGTAACCGTTCATTTTCTTAATTACCATACTGACATGCGTTTTTAATTAGAATAATTTGTTATCTTTTTCTTTAGATTCATTGTTAATTTCCTCTCAAATGTCAGTTCATATGCACTACATTTCTGTTCAATATACAAATTACACATGTATCCTATTACATCAGCTACAATGATTCCTTAAAAGAAATGAAAATTTTAATTTAAAAGCAAACAATTAAAAATTGCCTTGTTTTGGCCAACCCTGTATAAAGTGTATAGCCCGGTAAAACACATTTTATATGACGTGATATTAAATCTTCACAAATGCTTCATAGTTAACGCCAGGTTTGTTGATGAGACATAAATGGCCAGCTGCCTAATTGCGTATACTGAAACATGGCAAACAACTAACGATGAGCACCTTATACAATACACACTTACTGTGACCAGTTCATTCTTGATCCAGTGGTCGTTCTGGATAACAGATGGCGCTGGATTCCACTTGTCTACGATTCGAATAGATGCATGTGTCAGGTCAGGCCAAACATGTGAGGCAGCCATGCCCCACGCGACGACATTCTTGATGTGGTGATTGGGAATGTTGAGACGAGAAGAAACCTAACAATTAATTAATGCAGAACTGGTTTAAATCTGGTCATATGCAGGCCAACAGTTTCTGCTGTGTTTAAGCAACAATCAATTGATACATGGATATGTCTTGTGCATGGTTGCAGTGGCACTGTAAAAGTTCTTTCATCATGTCATGTTATTCTCTTCATGTATTATGTACGGTACGCAGGAAAGGATAAGGGGGGTCACCAGATTCAGGTGATTTGCACACGGCATAGGGGGGAGGGCCGCGGCAAAATGTGCACATGACATCCACATTAGCCTATTCATAACTATGATGTTTAACAAAAACAAATAGTAGCCTACAGCAAAATTTTAAAAACTCTCTTCCTTCACTTTGAGTTCATTAGAAGAACAGATGATCAACTTTTAAAGCATTGCACAGGTTTCTTGAGAATAATCTATTAAAGGCTTTTAATCACAAAGAAAATATCTCTACCAAATTAAAGATTTGCATTCTTTGAAACAGTAGAATGAAGGAATGGCAGGGAAATAAAGGGATCAAAAGAAACGGAGCTTAAGCTCAAACTGTAAGAAAGCCTAACTGACCTGTGCAATAGTTCTGTTCTGGTAGAGTCTTGTGAGGCTCGTAAAGTTCTTTGCGGAAATGGTCGGCGCATAGCGAATACAGACGTACGCCAGTGTACTACAGGGCTCAGCAACAACAACAACCTGTTTGATCAATGCCATCGTGCTGGTCAGTTTATACAACACATTCATTAGAAGCTGCTCATAAATGGCAACAGGTTCAGAACTAACAATGTAATACTGACGTACATGCAGATGTATAACATTAGGCCTATAATAGCCACTTGAGTACCGGCAACTTTAAGCTTCCAAAATATCTCGTCACCTCACAAAAACATAAAACCATCTTATTGACAATGCTATGTCAAACCAAGCGTGCAAGACACAATCGGGTGTTGTCAGTTTTCTGTACCATCAGAATCTGGAGAGTGAAGCTACGGAGAAAGCTTCGTTTTACGCTGGAAGAGGATCATTGGTCGTGGGATGGAGGTCTGGAACCAGCATGAAATGTGGCTTGAAAAACTCCTGCAGGAAGGAGGACAAGTGTGGTTAATCGAACACAGAATGGAAAGTTGAAGGTCCACATGTCATGTAGTGCTTTTTGACATTTATAGCAAAGTACAAAGCAAAACTTTGACCTTAATTTTAAAACATTTCTTTCAGTGCAACACCGATACCTGTCGAATGCAATTGAGCTTCTAAAGTATTTGCCCCTTTAAGCCTTAAGGGAAGATGGTCTGATAAAATTTGTCCTCTTTCCTACTACTCAATACATTCGAATAAGCACATGTATCTCAATACTAAAGGCAAAATTTGCTCCCACTCAGCAAATGCAACATTTGACAATAATGTCAGCTAGCTTAAGATTTGTTACTACTGCTCAAATTTAAACTCCACTGTTGCCATACTCTAGAAGTGCCCATCCATAGACTGCATAGTCTGTGAAGAACACAAATTACCACCTGTAGGTCAAGTGCAACAATGTATTTAAATGTGCATTGATTGAATTCAACGTAAACACTCGGCGGTTATTTCAAAAGCATCGTTGCAAGTGCAAATGAAAATCTGCATTACATACCTTGACAGTCTTCTTGGCGTAGAGGTTGAGTGCTTCGGCGTGTTGCTTGTAGATGTGTATGTGCGTCTGGAGCGAGTCGATGTCGTCTATTGGCGCCAGTGGTTCTGGCCTCGACGGGTTAACGGAAGCCATCAGCAACGCAACATCTATGTCTTTAAAAGCTGTCTGAACGTCCGTGGTTATGATCACTTCTGTTCAAGAAATCAATCAATCGATCGGTCAATCGATCGATCGGTCAATCAATCAGCCAGAGCAACTTTAGACAATTCTATGCAAATACAGACAGAATTAGGCACATCTGTTACTATGGTAATGGCCTACAGCCACTGAGGGCAGAAATTTTGGTTTGAGATTTATGCTCCACCAGAATCCCATAGCCAACTCACCTATATAATGAGTATACATAGGCCTACTGTCCACAGGCATACACCAAGGGTTCTCAATCTTTTCAGTGTGGTGAGCCCTTGGCAACATTTCGAAAGTTGTGATGACCCCAACAACAAAATTGATTGAGTTACGCCTTCACTGCTTTTTTGTTACCATTGTTGTGCATTTTAGTTCATAATTTGAACACTGCTTTTGACTATTATTGTGCAAGGATTCCTGGTTCATGTGATTCTGAAATCTACCTATTCGGTAGTTTGAAGTTGAAGTTTCAAGAGTCTATTCAGCTTGTGAAATTTCAACAGCTGCCACGTCTTGCTGTTGGAATTCCCCAAACCCTCCATCTCAAGTGTGCCTTTTTGGCATCATCAGCTTTGTTCTTAAAAATACTGGTCACATTTCGAGCATAGTTAGGATGTTTAAAATCTGAAAGGCACTTCAGTTTATTAGCTGGGTTTCGTCGATTCGCCCGACAATTATGTCATTACAAATTAAACATTATCGTTTCTCTATTCATGCTGCAACTATTAAACAATTATAGGCTACTTTTAGCATTGGTTGATCAATGATCATTCCTTTTTTCTTATGTTCACTCATTTCACCTAGCTGATTCGTTTTGGGAGGCTATCAATTTCATAAACTTTACCTATGTTCTTTATGAATGTGCCAAGCAGACGTATGGGGAAGGGATGACCAAGGACATTACTGTCATTTTAGTTTTACAAAAATAGTATTTGTACAAATATAAACAGTAAATTATATACTCATTGTAATATGATAGTATCATATAATATATTATTGTAATGGTAAATAATAACATCATAATCATATAATAGTATATACATGTAATATCACAATATAACAGTTCATGTAAAACAATAATGTAAACAGCAACTAGAATTAAGATTATTGTAATTTTTTTCAAATTTTTCTGTGGGGAGTGCCATTTCTTAGCGAGAAACTTTCCATTCCCCTCAAGATGTCTGGATTAAACACTGGCTGTGGTTGGTCCCTCCATTTGAAATGACCTTCCTCCCGCATAAAAAGCTAAACTAATGACTCGTCTGTCTCATCTGTCTCTCACTTCAAATGCATTGTTTCTTCGAGTTTTTCGTGCTGAGAGCACCTCTGAATAGTCATTCTGTGAGAGGCGCTATATAAATTTATAGATACAAAGCAAGAAAATACTAGCTTTGCCATAATATTATATTATATACCTTTGAGCAGGGAAGAACAGATGTCCGTTAGTTCTGTTGAAACTCCTCTTAAAACTATCATCATTGCCTCTACATCCAAGAGCACCAGAATTATGGGCTGAAAAGAGCATAGACAACAGGTGTCACCATAATTATGTTAACGTTATGTCATGTCAACATAATACATCATCATCATGACACTAAAGAAAACTTATTCAGGCTTCAGGGTCAAAGTAGGTGACTACTGACAGCCCACTCTGAAAATTAAAATCTGCCGTATCATTTAATATTTTAACAGTCAAATCAGCCTTTGTTCAAGACACAACTAGCCATGATGCAATGCTTTTGACTTTTTCTTGTATTAGACTAGGCCTACTGTGGCAACAAACAGGATATTACCATTGGCATTTAGGCTACATGCTCAATTGCTTTCTATTTTTTTATGCATTATGCTTTAAATTAACCTCTAACATGAGTTCATTAAGTTATTAGGGTAATCGTCAAATTCATAGATGGTGGAACATTTTCCAACTGCTACTAAGCTCATATTTGATTAAATGTAACGATTTTTATACCTGCTCTTGGCCAAAAATAACTCCAGTTGCAAGAGAATAGACCATGGAATAAGCGACAAGGCCTCCAGCCCCAGTCACAAGCACTCTAAGTGGCACCTGTTCATCCTAAAATAAAATCCATTCGCTCGTTTAATTCTTCCAACATCAAAATATGCTACCAATAATTTTGATCCTAAATCTAATAACACATAATTAATTATGTGCTTAAAGTTAGATGGAGCAGAGCGATTTTAGGGATGTGTCTAAAATGTATGATGATGATGAAAATGATAGTAATAGTGGTAAATACACTTTCACAGAGTTTTTGACTCAGAGGTCAAACTTAGGTCATCGGCCGTCATCCACCTTGTCTCAGAGTCCCTCTGCAATTTATACGGTCTTGATTGTGCTCTCATTTCGGAGACCTAAGACCTTAATCTGGGTCTCATCTTGGACTGTTGACGGTTACGAAAATGCTTGGGGCTAAAGTGGAAAGCTTTGGTATTGTCTCGGTCTCATCCTCAAGGATTTCGTGGATATTCATGAGATGCTGCTGTTGCTGATAATAATAATAATAATAATAATAATAATAATAATAATAATAATAACAATAACAGCTAGACCCCCTAATTAAAGTGAAAGAAGAGAGATTATGGGCTGTATACTCTCGTTCAGGGTCGTAGCCAGGAGAAAATTGGGGGGGGGGTCCATTGGGGTGGGGTTTCAAGGAACTTGGTCGCAAATGCACAGAATTAGTTTGCACACGTGCACCCATGTTCGCATTCTACATAGGCAGAATAAAAGAATGTGAAAAGCTATCGTCGAATCACGTAGGTTACCTTTCTTCGGTAGCAAACTGGTTTCACTCCAGAAGTTTTAACAAGCACTTTGAATATTACCGTATTGCTTAATTAGACTTAATAATGTGAACTTGAAAGCCACACTGCATAGGTGTCTATATATAAAATTATGCATTCTTTTAGGCGCGCTGGAGTCGTGAGCGCCTCTGAGTAGTTTCGTTTACTTGAAGGAGCGCTATATATAAATGTCCGAATGAATGAATGAATGAATGAATGAATGAATGAATGAATGAATGAATGAATATAGGCTGTGTAGCGTTGAATGAAATTTAAATAATCAGCTGATGGCAATGGACGTAGATTCTCGGTAAAAAGGATACCGCTACATAAAGTGACTGAATAACGACTGAAAATCTCACTGAGTAGGCGTCAAGATTCTTGGATCTGTTCAACAAAAGTTGTTTACACGTCTCGCGAAGACTCTTCTCTATTATGGCCGCCATTACGAAATCTGACTGTTAAAAATAATATTATTACAGATTCCTAATTATTGAGGATCTCGTAACAGAAGTAGTATAATGCACAACACATCAGTGCGTAACATAAAAGTTAATTTATAACTGCAACACTGATGACGTCATGACCACACGTGACGTAAAAAGAATTAAACTTTCAAAATTATTTAATCTACAGGAATTAACTTCTATTATTATAAATAATCAACTGTGATACTACCAACCTCATATAATAGTATATAAGGAGGATAATACAAGGGCTTTTAAAGAGTGACAGGATGGTCCAGGACGGCGTCCATGCATTTCAAAATCTGAATGCCATCCTGCCACTTATTTGGCCAGCACATACTATATTATTATTAGGTCAGGGTCGTCCAGGCAGTTCCTTTTTACACTTTAAGCAATGGATCATAGCTGCGACTAATATCGAATTTCGTTATTAGTTCCAGATTATAGTATCTAGAACACAATGAATACGTCCAATCATGACCCAATGCGCCAAGCAACTGAAGCAAGACCTTGCTTTGAAAAAGATATAATTATTTTATAAACTGCCGTGACGTCATGAGTTTAAATGATGTCAACATCGTAATGGCGATTTCAGATTGCAGGGAAGCGCAGTAAAGTATTTTTCATTGATGCAGGATTTGTCTAATTTCCCTTTAAAAATAAGATTTATCGAAATTAATTCTTTATAAAATATGTGTTGTGGATGGATCGTTTTGTGTTATTTTTTGGCTGCAGTTTGTACAGACATAGAAGGTTGGTCGCTTGCAAGCTGTTTATGAGTAGGCTATAATTCGTTCTAACTTTCAAAATGGCGTTAATGGTTAGGCTATATCCAGAGCTGTAGATCTATTAATTACAATAATTACAGAATAGAAACTATCTATATTGCTGAAGTATATAAATCGTCTTCAGAGCCTCTGGGCTGGACACACTGTTGAGAATACCTGGACCAAGTTACGTTAATAATGTGGAGTGGCCATAGACGCTGGTGCCGAGTAGGCCTACCAGGTAATCGGTCTTAGATAGAAGATGATGGTGCACTTCAGGCAATCAACAGTGCAAGTAAAACAGGCAAATTTTTTATATTATGTATGTATATATCATTGGGTTAACGTGGACTTTACGTAGGATATTATGCATTTACGTTCGAACAAGTATGTCGGTAAATTATGATTTTGTCTGAGAGTTTGTATGCGTAGCGTTAGGTTCATCTGTTTAGCCAGAGATCCTCCATCAACGCTTTATCAAAATTAATTTGGTGTGAATGTGCATGCATGAATGTTGTATGTGTGAGCTTATATGGGTGCACAATACACATGTATGGTATATCATTATGTATGAATATCTATAATTATGTGTTTCAGTGTACATCTATGTGTGACATTGCAGGCAATCACATAACTACTGCTATAGTTAATTTTTCTTGACTTTATTGAACAGGAGTCTTCATTGCTGTTGTCCATTCGAATAGTTGCAACAACATTATAATCATAATTATTTGTGATGTTTTATTTTCCAGGCAACTTACTATCTCCAGCCCGTGCATGTAGCATTTCTAGCGGTCGGAGCCTCAAACAGTGTGGTGATGACTTCTTTGATGCCAGCCTGTGTTTGAAATGTGGATGCTGTGTCACAGGCCAAGATCAAGGCTCTTCAGAAATTGACTCAACCTCTTGTTACATTCCACCAGGTACATACATATGTTCGACAACTGCATGATTTAATTTTCTAGTAACAACAGCAAGCGCAGAGCTACACTGCTACAGGTCTATGACCACTACATGTTGATTTTCCTGTGGGTGTCACTGAGCTAAATTGTCTAGTAAAATTTTACTCGTTAAAAAGGTCACAATGAGAACTTGGAAACCAAAATTTAAAGAAAATTGGAAACCATCACAAGTGTGAACACTAGCACGACTATCAAAAAGATAGTGTTTTATATATTTAAGTGGCACACTCCAACAAGGCAGATTTTATGGGATCTTCCATTAAGAATGACCTCAAAAAGGAAGAGGGTTGATCAAGTGCAGACTAAGAAGGGGTTTTGACTAATTAACGCAAACTTTCTCAGAAATTAATTGCATATCCTAATTAATTATGTTATTCATTTGGTTGGTGCTTTTCTGCAAATGGTACATGCTATTAAATTAGTGCAAGTCATGCTATAAACAGCAGACAGTTTATGCCTGCTATGTTTCATAATAATTTCAGCACTTTGCTGTTACTCGTAAAAAGGTCATTGTGTGGATCATTGACCAGTCCTTTGGTCGACCCAGCTGTGTCAAAACTGTACACACTTCATTTAAGAGTCAGAGTCTGCAACAGAAATTCCAGGCCCCTAGACAGAAAAGTCATGGGCCTCTAAAATAATTTTTAGGCTTTACGAGAGAATTAAAAAATAATAATAATAACAATGCTGCACATGGGTATGAGTCGTATGATGCATATTAGATTATTTACTGTTTACAAACTGGATAGATAGCACTAAAACTGTAACTTGCTGGATGGGATAGACTAATTGTTTGGATAAATAGGAATCTTTATAAGCTGGATAGAGAAGAGTATGCATTGAACTGGTTGGATGTGTTGGTGGGTGAATTGATGGATTATAAGGGAATGGAAAGGTGGATATACGAATGAGCGGGTGGATGGGTGGATAGAAGGATGGATGGATGAATCAATGGATGGATGAAACACGTTGATCAGCCTGATTATGCTTGTTTTTGTTGGCTCAGGATCAGAGAATACCTACGTGCTGTCTCGCAACTGCACACGAAGCCTCAAGTCCCTTCTTGGTGAGGTCTGGCTGGTGAATGACGGTCCATCGCTGCCTCACTCACCCGTCACGTTCTACGTTCTCATCGAACGATACTCTCCTCGTCTTCAGACGTCTCTGACCGCATTCGGATCCTCGGAACTTGCACCAGCGCTACAACCTTTTTCAACGGATGCGACGGATATTCCAACGCGAGTAAAAAAGCAGCTTCAAGACCTGAAAAGGGGTGCTGAACCTTTCTTTTTCAGCTACACGATGGTTACCTATCTATTGCCAGACACATACAGCGTTGCACTTTTGATCCGAAGTCAGGACGGACTCGACGCCGTGGCTTTCGTGAGCAACGTGTCTGTGACAGGTATAAACGGAACAAGCAGTCTGTTCGCTGCTTCTGCTCTGCTGCAGAGTGCCGTTCTTCTCAACGATGGTCCGTACAACGTGGGAGAGGAAAGCACCTTGACTGTCGTGTTGGATGACCTTGATCCAGATATTGAACTGACCGTTGATTTTGGTGATGATTCACCGATTGCACGGAGGGGCAGTCTGTCGTTTCGCTTAGGGGCATATCCAGCAAAACCTGGCTATGCCTGTCTTGTCGCTCACAGGTAGGCCAACTCATATTAGATTGCAGTTAAATGATCTTTATGGCATTATGAACTACAGTTACTTGCAGGTTCTAATCTAATTCAGGCCACTGCCTATTGACCATAGATGAGTTACGCCCCCGCTGTTATTTGTGAGGAAGGCCACAGGAAACCGCCTCACTCATCTGATCCCCGGTGGCATAAAAGCCACTGACCTGCCTTTAGTCAGAGAACTCGTCACGGTTACAGAATCAAATATTTTTTACTTCTTGTTCACACAGCCTAGACTAGAATTATTGGGTAGTTCATTAAATGACATTCTGTCAGAATGGCCTTAGCTGCTCAAATGCACCTCTGGCACTGTCACTGTTTCTGAACGTTTTATGAACCTACAGTAATTCGACACTACCGTTTCACATATGAATATTTAAAGAAATTAAATTCCTTTTATCATATATGACATACATATTAATGTAAACACAGTTGTCTGCATATTTTCATAAACTGATAACGTGATGAAAAGTGGGTTCATTAAAAAAAATTTCAATCCATAGGTACTCGTCAGGTGGGGAATACTCGGCCAAAGCGATTCTCAACAATCCGAATGCTCAGTCCGGGATCAGCATGGTTAGAATGACAACTACAGTTAGAATTAAATGTTCGTTTCCTCGCGTCCAAGTAACCGGAGGTAGCATCTCTAGAAGTGGAGCGATGCCGAAGAAAAGAAGTGAGATGTTGACCTTTCATACACGGGTCATTCAGGACTGCACTGACCAACCAGTGGGCACTGAATGGTCATTGTTTCTGATAGACAAGGACAAAGACACGTACAAATATGTTATCGGCACCAACAGAATTCAGACGAGTGAATTAGAAGTGCAATTCCCACCATTTTATCTTGTCTACGGTTCATACGTCTTGAACGTCACGGTAAGTAATCTTTATCAGTTTTATCAAATCACTTAGCAACTATAACGTGCAATTATACTGCATACCAATTTGCAGTCCCGATCCTTGCAGCAGTAGACTTAGCTGAAATCCATGCATCCCATGCAGATACCGTAAGGCAGCAATATGTAACATATGTTCCATTAATTGTGGTAATTGCCCTTTCTGAAGTCATGACAACTGCTAGTAGTAGGATTTAATCTGATAAAGGAAGACTAAGATATCCAATGCTTATGTTAGGGTAAAAAATTAGAAGAACCATCAGTGATTCTGAAATCAGAATTCAATACAATCACTGGTAGCACGTCTTTTAATGGTATATGGCAGTAAAGTGAGGCAAGATATATAATTGTTATTTATATATATAATAAATTTATATATATTATATATATATATAATAATTTATTATATGCATGGTCTACAGCAGGTCCACAAGTTTTCTTCATCATTAGGGGCTGTCAGTGATATTTTCATTAACGATAAGTGAAATTAGAACTGAAAATATTGATTTCCGTTAAGTATAACTATAACTGTAACTGAAATTATTTTAAGAACGAAAACTGAAATAGAACGGAAATTGAGCACACCGAACTGAAATTAAAATAAAAACGAAAATTAATTCTCGAACTGAAATTAATATAAAAAAAATGAAAATTATAGTTGACACTTTTTCTGATGCAGTTGTGTTTGTTTAAAAGACGCACATACTTTCTGACTCTTATACAACTTTTGTATCTTTTGCCTAGCATGTGCTTTATTACAGTTAGTTTAAAAACAATTTTCATTTGGACTTTCTCTGTAAGTTTATAATTTTCAACTTCACGATAAGACTGGAAATCACTTGGCTAAATGACGAAAATAATGTATTGGACTTTTTAAGTAGGTTTGCTGCGAGGAAATAGACAAAATAAATGTGCTTAGGTCTATCCATGCAAGGCTTCGTGGGTCTAGGGCTCTAGGCTCTAGCCTACCCTAAAACGGATGACTGTGGAACTACATATTATGATATAATTTTAACATTTTGCCTCTGCGCACACAGAATACTAAGAAATATATTAAGAGACGGACCAGGCAAAATCATGGGTGCACGCTGAAAACTTTCATGCGACTTGGCCTAATCCGAGTCAGCGACTTCATCACAGGGAAAGCATGAGTGCTCCAGAAAGACGCAAGCAAAAGAACTGAATTGAGAACTGAAATTATTCTAAAAACTGAAATAGAAGTATAACTGAAATTTTCTTAAGAACTGTAATTGAATTAGAACTGAAATTGAGACCATCCGAACTGAAATAAAAGTAAAACGGAAATTATTTCCTGAAGTAAAATATCACTGGGGGCTGTCCATATATTACGTTTGCAGGGATCACCGGATTTAGATGATTTGCGTACATGTGCGTATAGCAGGGAGGGGTTCTTGGCAGAATAATTTTCTAATTATGACGTCCACAATAGTCTTTTTATATATATTTGTGTGTGTAATGCTGGAATGTTTTCATTGTCTGTGGTCTGTGTGTTCATAGGGAACAATTCCTTATCACAACCCACAAAAGCAACTGGTTGTTACCGAAGCTGCTTGGTTTGAAGTCGTGGCTTCCAGACCAGTAGCTATTATTGACGGACCTCTTATTGCAGGTACTAAGGCTGCTTGTATGTATTCTAACAACTGTATGTTTGTGTGTGTGTGTGTGTTTGATGTTTGTGGGTGTGTGTGTGTGTGTGTGTGTATGTGTGTGTGTGTGCGTGTGTGCATGCGTGTGCATTTGTGTGCAATGATATGTGAATATAGTGTGTGTCTTTGTGTATTTTTCTGTGTGTTTCTGTAGATGTATTTATGTTTGTGTGTATGAATGCGTGTGTGTTTATGTGTGCATGCATGTATGCAATGCATGGTTTGCATGTAGCATAAAAGTAAGTGCCAGGAAATTCTCAGGGCCACATAAAAGCTGGGTCAGGGAGACTAGCTTTTATAAATGGTTGCTCCACCAAATGAAATCTGCAAGAATATGGTGGTTTGATATAGTATATGTGCCAGATTGGGTCAAGCAAAGGCAATCAGTGGTGGTGGCAGTCACGGGATGACCAGTGCAGAAGCGAAACAAAGGGATTGTTGAAAGTTTGGGTTCAGTCTTGTGCAAAATTTATACTAAAATAAAAAATGTCAAAGTCCTGACGACTGACTGACTAACTGACTAAGATTTGTATTTCTGTGTGACCTTGTGTGCGTTACAAATGTTTGTAATAGTAATAATGGTAATGATAAAATCCATAACAAAGGACAACTCTTAAACATTAACCTTCTCGCAACGGAAGTTTTAGCTTACAAGAATTATGAACAAATGCTGCAGAGAAAATTAATCTTTGGCTGCAAATTGTATGTAGCATTTTTAGGCATGGTACAGTGTCGCGTTGCACATTCGTTTAGATACATGCAGATTGCAGAACTTCCTTGCTGCTTTTACTTCACCGAATGTACATTTCTGTACCTTTCGAGACAGACTGATATACAGTGCCTAAAGTGCAAAAAGTGCCTGGACGCCGCTCACCTTTTCACAAGTGTTGGTCAAATAATAAATAAGTGGCAGGACGGCATAGATATTTGAAAATAGGTGCCTGGACGCCGTCCACGACCGTCCTGCCACACTTTACACCCTGCTGATAATTATATCGTTATATCATATGATCCAATTCATGAGAAAGTTTTTCAAAACACCTTTGCGTTTTTAGCCTTTGATTCCGCTACTGATTAATTAAAAACATGATATATTTTTACCGAGTTCTACATGTGACTTGCTTTTGCAGTGCTGTACAGATTGTTGTCTTTATGACATTGCTTTTAAATTGTATTGATCTCAGGTGACTATGAAAACATCACATTCAACTCGTCCAAGTCCTATGATCCTGATGAGGATGTGCTTCCGAGTTCTTCTCTGATCTACACGTGGTACTGCCTGACTGGTCAGTGGAACATGACGATGTTGCAGAAACTGGTGGAAACGGCATTCGAGAGTTTTGAAGGTATCTGAGGTTCCTTTTCTAGTGCAGTACACGATTAGTGTGTGACCCTGGGCCAGGAATTGACCTTTTCAGAGCATGGCTTGTCAACATGTACGGCTTGTCACTTGTATGGTTTGTCACGTGTATGGCTTGTCACTTGTATGGTTTGTCACGTGTATGGCTTGTCACATGTATGACTTGTCACATGTATGGCTTGTCACATGTATGGCTTGTCACATGTATGGCTTGTCACATGTATGGCTTGTCGCATGTATGGCTTGTCGGTAGTTTGGTCAAGCTCAGTTGGTTGATAAACATAATTTTATTGACTTGACTGACCTATACTGCACACTCATTTTTATTTTCTTATGGAGTTTTGTAATTCATGGTCTATGATTCATCCTCAACCGTCCAAACATTTTCCACATCATACAAAAATTCTGTTTTTCCATTTCTTTGCTAATCAGGTTGCCACTATCGAGGCTGTCGGTGTGAGGAGCCGTCAGCAGCATCTGCCCAGAATTCGTTTTTGAAAACCTGGCCATACGACGTTCGCTACCGCCAGACAATCCCTGCAATCTACTCGATAGTCCTGCATCTCCTCTCTGTCAACAACAGATCTGCATATGCCGCTCAGTCTGTGATGTTCTATTCAGACAAGTCGAACTTCACTCTAACAAGCCACGGAACCCCCATTCCAAGTCCACTCGTCGACAAAATCCCCGATGTCGACATCGCCTGCCTTTCCAATTGTCTCGAGCACGTGGATCACACGAAACCGCTCGTCCTGTACGCGCATTGCCGCAATTGCATTCTGCACGAGCAGCTGACGTACGAGTGGGATTTCCAGTCTGCCAACGAAAGCTTTACGCTGAAGAAAATTGATTGGGCGAAGGATACGCTGACCGGAAACCAGAAAGCTAGTCTGATCGTCACTGCGAAAACGTTTGAAAACATCATAGAAGATGAAAGCTATCAGTTCTTCGTAACAGGTCATTATTCATCAGTGTATCTTTTGTATAGGAGGTCATTGATTTGTTACTTATAATTATCATTAATATATATTCGTTTGTTATTCAATGTCATTTGTGAGTCTGCTCTAAATTTCCTACGGTCATAGTTTACATAAATAAGTGCATTCTTCATATTCAGTGGATTGAATTTGCATCACTTACTTGGGATTTCTTATGTGGAGCATGATATGTAAATTGTTTATTCATCATTTAATTGCAAAATATCTTATGTTATGGTATGTTATTTAGTCTTTGTTGTTTAATTGCCATTATTTTATAGTACTTAATTAATCAAATAATTTACCAGAAATCATAATTTAAAAATTATGTAATTCTTTGGTCCCTAACCTCCTCATACCATGTTGATTGTCTACATGCATTGTGCAAGTTTAAATTAACGTGATATTTCAAGCATTGAGAATATACAAAAAGGCGCTTTGAACAGTGCTGCATGATGGCTATCTGAATAATATAAAGAGATGGGATTTTAAGGTTGGTTGGAACTGCTTGCCGAGCAGAGTTATGTAGCGGGTTATTCACGTAACACATTTTAGCTTAATTAGCAAAAGTGCTGAGCTTGGGTATTAAGATTTGTGATAAACTGGAGAAGTGTCATGGGGATCGGTTTTTGCCTGTTTTTTTGTTTTTAAAGTAAAATCATAATAATTATTCATTGTGGATGCATATAATCTGAATGTTCGTGTGTGACATTTTTGTACCTTTGTTTTTAGTTACTCGGCTGAATGGAAAGTTCATCAAAGTTGGCTTCTCGTGTTATTTTGCCAAGTACAACACTGACTACAGCATCGGTGCATCAAAGGACAACAGCTCCATCGGATTGCAACTGCAGCTTCATCTGTTTCTTGTTGTACTCTTTGTTCTGAGTTTTGAATGGATGTAGTTTTTTTAATGGATGTAGAACTTTACACACGAATTTCATCTGATTGGCTTTAAATAAGATCAAGACAATGTTTCAATGTGTCAAGACAATGGAAGAGCAAGACCAGTTTAATCTAATCAAATGTTATCTAGTCTGATCTAATCTAATCTACTGAGTTCTTTCTAGAAGACCATTTTCAAAATGCACATGGAATCAACTGATAGGCTCTGCTAAAGTCATAGTGTTTTGTACACAGAACTTAATAGATATATTCACAAGACCTCACAGATCGTCTTGCTCAGTCTTTCCAATGGATTGTGATTGCTTCAATACAGTACAACCTAATCTTAAGACTAACCTTATTTTAAGACAACACTTAAATTGGCTCTTTGTTATTATGAGGATGGTGTGTGATGACACAGTTGGATTCTGCAGTAGAATAATTTATGTACGTCTTGGGATTAACACACATAAACACATTTCTATCACAATTGATCAAATGAGCCGTTCATGATACATGGGAAAGTTTAGCTGTTTAGTAAGCCCAAACTCATGCTTTTCACACACCAAATCCACGCGGACCATAATATTATCACAGTCCTACTCCAGTTATTTTTCCACAATACCTAGCAAAATGTAGTTAATACCATGTTGATGCCTTCACTTGGACGCTCATCTCGTGACTTTTGGGAAACTTGTTGGCGTGATATCACGACCAAACAATTTCGATACCTTGGTACCTGACAACTCTTAATAAAGAACGCTTTTAATGTACATGTGTAGCCAAGACCGTATTGGGGGGGGGGGGGTGTGTTTGGGGTCTTTGAACCTCCCCACCAAATGAAATAATATAAAAATGAAATAATGCATTTATTAACACACACAGCGTTAAATCAAAGATTAAAGAGCTAAAGGGGGTATTTTGAAGCAGGGCATTTTTTAGCATGTTAACTGGTGGGGAAAATCCCCACCAGCCCTCTCTCATTCCCCACCAGTCCTTGCCCTTTTCCCCACCAGTGAATTTTGCCCTTTTTATCTTTAATCACACAAGTTGAAGTTGTAGTGAACAGTTAACAGTTAACTGAATAAAGTTTAATAAACTGTTATAGTCTGATAACTTGGGAACCCTTACAAACACGCCAGTGACGTCATCGATAATACTCAATGTTAATGTTTGATATAAACCACAGAAGATATCTTAATAATTTACATTTCAATGCCCTTCAATGGTCATCAATGAGTCGTGTCGAATTTGACGCTTAACTTATATGGCTATGCATTTTGCAAGTTTACGATATAGGCCTAACAATACACAACAAACAATATTGGAAAAATTACAAGCATGCCGAGCACCGAAAGGACTAAAAAACGCATAGCAGATTTGCTTCTGGATAGCGCGAAGAAATGCCAAAAGCTTTCAGATTTGTTTGGCCAATTTCGACAGGAGACGTCCGAGACGTATATGACTAGTCAGCCAAGTGAGCCAACTGGCCCAACTCAGCCAAGTGAGTCAACAACAGAAACTACATGTAATCAGGTGGCAACATTGTCACCCCATTCCATGCAAACTGAGAGAATAATATCGCATCACAACTTGGTTGTCGACGACCATAGAACTGGTATGAAATCCAACACAATCAATGCACGACTTCAGATCGCATTAAATGGAGTGGGAACTGCACTCTATGATCCCAGAATGGCCATTGTTCATTTCCTTTCAAGTAGGAATCGCAGAGAACGTGAACCAAATGTTGACAGTTATTCAAAGCGAGATTTTGTCCAGAAATTTTTCAGAAAAGAAGGCCATTTTTTCTAGTTGGTAGACTGTTACATTGGTAGTGGTACATCATCTAAATTCAGTTAAGTGAACTTAAGTCGTATAATTAATGCTCTTATACGTGTATTTTTTATTGTTCTTTTAAGCGGATATGCGTTGTCTTCTAAGTTTATCTGATAATGTGTCAACGTGCCTTTACCCAAAAATAACTGTTCAAAAATGCCCTTTTCCCAAATATCCCCAGCAGTGAAAATTCCTTAAAAAACCCCCTGTTTTGAAGCTCTTATTTCATTGCGAAATTTTACTATGACAGCTCACTATGCTTCTCCAAACTCCTTAGTCAGTTGGCTCGGTTACTTGCCGGCTTGCTAAAGATCAGGAAAGCACCCCCCCCCCAATAAAATCTTGGCCACGTAGCAAATTTGTTAATGGCTTCATTTCGCAGCTCGTCTAAGAAGAGTTTTATTGGAACACGTGTGTTTCCTGGGCAGCATGCAATGGCATGCATGGTGAACAGTGGGAAAGTATGCAATCAATAGGTAGCCTAATAATTATAAATTCCACTTATTCAACAGATCAGTTGACACATATCGCAACCGGTTATAGTGTAGCCTACAGTTATGCAGTTATCTTAATTAGCTTAATTAACATCATTCTTAAACTACTAACAGTACAGCCTGCAAAACTTTTTTAACATGCAGTTGTACACAAAATGTGCAGTTGTAGAAGCACTTTTGTACAGTTAAAACTAGCAAAAAAGGTCATTGTTCTCCGATTGGAAGTAATTTGCAATGGATGATAGGAAAGGAAAGAAGTTGTGCAGTTCTAAAAATTCCTTAAAACAGCCCTGACAGCCTGCAAAAGGCCTAGAAGGGCGCTAATAGGCTTAGCAGCATACAAAGCACGTCCATCCTATGGAGGGGCTTCTGGAATCGAACTCAGCTCCATTGATCTCCGTGCCAATGTGCTATCCAATGCGCGCTAATCGACCTCAGAAATTTCGACAGCAGTTGGAAGCTGCCCAGAATACCTTTCCCACGCGTTTCCACCCACTTTAACTCTATAAGCCTTGCCATGGCTTTGATTCATACGGAGTGTGGTGTGTGCAATGAAGAGTATGGGATCATAAGTAAGAGAGATTAAAAAGTTGAACCTCCCAGGCAATTCTGACCGGGGACCACACAGTAACTTAATTAGTCAGGAACAACTTTCGGCTGTCCTTTTCGGTTGTTTTTTCAAAGGACGTGGTGGCACATAATTCGCTGTGAAAATTCAGATAGTATATACACGCAAAGATATTAGAGTCTTTAGACTATCTTTGGTACACGTTTCTGGGGTTGAATCCGGAAAACGATTTTAAAAAGCCCATGCATACAGTCGCAGAGTCGCTGTCAAACTGTATAAGCGGCCCTATAAACCCTGCATAACGTGACCATTCCGATCCTATCTCCTACATAATAGCTACATTGTGGTCCGACCCATAGATATGGTCCGACCCAATGCAACCCATGACCGATAATTATGAATCCTAGCTAGCGGTTCCAATTTCCTCTGTCGAGTTGTTGCTGTTTAACGGCACTAGCTTTTTGACTGTTTGATAACACGATTAGTATCGTCCTCCTTTAGGCCTAACGGTACTTTGGACTGGCGCTGCCAAGCAGCCAAGGAACGAGCTATAAGATTCTATTCTATGGTTAAGTGGTTTCGGTGTATGCCCGCCTTCAAAGTACCATTACACTGACGTCATGAAAAATCGGTTACCCTAATATCGCTTTTTGATCATAAAAATATTTTGTTTGACGGACGAAATAATTACATTTTAGGAAAACACTTTTCGAAATAGCGTGTAGATATGTAAGTGTGGATTGTAGGCCTAACTGGTATAGGCTAATTATTGTAGCTGCACGTGCTGGCCCAGAATTTTGAACTGCAGTGTTAACGACACAGTGTTACTGTAAATATGCTCTTTGGATGGAAGATTCATCTGCAGTCGATCGAGTCGTGTGCTAAGATCGACCTGGCTCGATTGTATTGAGCTTATTAATAGTAATTGGTTGGAATAATTAATCTCTCTCAGGTGGCCCTGGCTAGCGGGAGCTTTGGCCCCTTTTGGGTCTCCTGGGCAAGCCGACATGTTAGATAACTGCTGTGTAATTACACTATCTGTAACGAATGAGTTGCTTGCCGAATAAAAAATGTTATGTTATGTTATCAAAATTTTGTAGGTGTTAAACGTTTGTGCCCACGGGCCACTGCCCAATCTGCACTGGTGTCAATCTGAATATAGGCCTATCAGATAGGTTTTTTGGTTTTCAGAAATTCTGCTCAAATGGGAAATACACTCAGTGCTGCAACTCAGTGGATATCAGCAAAATCAGATATCGTGGGGAAACTTGAATACACTCCAGTGAATGAACTGATATTGAACCGCATTGCAGAATTTACCCTGAACTTCACCCGACATCGTCCAGAAGAAAGTCGCGTGGTCTTCCGGAAGCCAATGACATGGATATCGAATGAAGGAATTTCAAAACTTGTCAACATTGGCTACAGACTCAAGTTTGCTGTTTTCTGTTTAGTATTGTAATGCACATTTATAATATAATCTTTTAAAAATGCTTCACCCCTCACTACATAAATGAAGAGATAATGATTAATTTTGTAGAGCCCTATTTACGGAAATCTAAAAATGTTATACTGAGTTGATTGTAGAGATTTTTTAATTTAGGGAAAGCCTAAATGTAGTAGATTAGACTATTAGACTAATTAGGCCTATGTATGTTTTGCAGCCGATTGGCTTAATCTAATGTAAGTTCGGTATTCGGGAAATTGCTACAGGTGCTGTCATCACAAGACCTGCCTCAATTGCTGACAATTTTAAACACAATTACTGCAGTCTGTCACTGCAAATCTTTTGGCAGAGTCTGTCGAAATGAATCAACCGTTCTGTAATGACTTTTTGTAGCAGCATTAGGAGCCATTCATATATATACTGCTTATGCAATTCAAATTATATTTCGTACTCCCCCTCCTTATTGTTGCACCTCATGCACTGTGTGAACCCTCCTCATACGTACATACAACTAAGCTTCTGTAACTCCTCTTTTACAAAAGGTAATTTCAGAACATAGAATTTGCGTACTTAAATTAAATTGTTTATGCTGCAGAAGTCATTTGTCTGTTGCTGTCCTCTTAATTAAAACATGTGGATCAGTCCATGTGAAATCATCAAATAATATATGAAATACCTGGCTGAGCCTGACAACTATCTCAGAGTTGGCTGTAATTTTGCTATAAATTTTGAAGTTTGATATCTTTCTATATAATATGGAATTTTTTAGAAGCTTATCATCATGCTCCTACATATTATGGCTGGCGGACATAGAGGGGGAAGGGTGCGGAGCACTTGGGATATGTTTGAACTTGGTGACTAGTTCAGATTCAGTATCGCAGGAGTGGTTGCAAAATTTGCTGATTGTCAATTCTTGGTAATTTATGTCGGCATCTTGTTTAAATGTTAAAAGTGATGACAATGTGGCGGTTTCAAAGGAAATGACCGTGCAAGGCCATCCGCTGTTGTCTGCAAGAAAGTTAAAATCTGGCTGCCGGATGAAGGCGTTGGACTTCTTCCATCTAGGCATGGCTCTATCAGTGGCTAAGGACCAAATGGCCGAAGTGAGGGCCTGTGTTGAAGGTATACCAGTGTCAGTCTTGTTTATTTTAGTATTGGGATACATTTCAATCTCATTGTGACAGTCTCTGTGGACCAGATAAATAACGACCTTATAATGAGGCTGTGCTAAATAATAAAGTCATTTTCTAAAGCCAATTTAAAGGGATGTTCCTTTTTTTATCCTCATTAAGTCAGAATGTAAGTTATAATGAGTAGCATTATAAAGGATAGGGATTATATTTTTTTCATCATTAATATCATTATTAATATAATGGGGTAATGCTGCAATTGACGTGTATTTTAGTATTTTATTTCGTACTTTCTTTGGCCATCAGAGTTCAAGAATCTGTTGACTGAAGCTCAGAAATGACAGTGAAAATTCAGCAACACTGCTTTGACCTTCGTTATCCTTTTTGTATGTATCTAATATTGGAATTGGTAGTGTCTTTTAAGAACCTGTCTGTTTCCTGTTGCAGCTAATCGTGATCCATTGTCAGTAATTCTTGGCGATAGATTTTCAAATGTCGGTGGTTACGACAGCACTGTCTCCCGATTTGTTGATGATATCATCAACTCAAGAGAAGGTTTACAGTGCAGAATGTTCTTGTTATCATTTTTTTAAATTATGAATTTTGGTAAAACTTTTTTTTTTAAGTGGCTATGGCAGATCTAGGGTCGATGCCTCTATTCAAAGGTTAAGCATTATCGCATATGTATACGGTAATTCGAAATTATGCTTGTCGCATTGATCAAACTTATGGACTGCATTGATCAGTTTTCTTGTTGGAAGACTTAATATAATAAGCTTCTTAAATAGTTTCTATTGACTTCTACATGTATATGCATTTTGTTTATGTATGCAGAATATGGGGATGCCTTATTGTACCCATCAATTAAAAATGGCTTGCTTCAGGAACTGGTGATACTGGTGTCGGCGGCGGCGGTAGTGGTGGTGACATTGATGATGATGATGCTGATGATGATATCATAGTGATGTTTTTCTTACAGATGACGACACAGACGTTTTTAGGCAAAAGAAGTTGACGCTGAGACTCATGTTTTTGCTGAAAGAATTTGATGACCGTCTGATGAAGGAGTCTGTGGAGACAATTTCCAAGTGAGGTCTTCGTGAAATCTGATCTTTCCATGTTCTAGACAATGTCAGTTTGTAGTGTTGTGACATGGTGGTGACATGCCCGTTATGCATATAGTCAATATATATGTGCAACACAACCTAGGTGGTTGAGGCTAAGCGACGACGACGGAATGACATGACATAAATTTACAAATTGACTCGATCTTTCTTATGGTTTGTCCTGTTAAATGTCACTCCCTTGGTCTGATTTTGTTTGTGTATTTAAGCGACCCTGTTAGTGGAACAGTAACTGTTCCTCTGGGTTTTTCTGTTGTCACTACTTGCATGTATTGTGTGTAAATTGTTTTTGTTTGACGATTGTTGAACAATAAAGTGTATTTTGAATTTTTGATTTTAAATTTTATAAGCGTTCCTGTTATGACTCTTAAAGACATGATGGCAATTTTCTGTATAATTGCATTAAATGAAAGTGTTCAGTGCTTTAGATATTCTTGCTTACAAATTTCAGATATATTGATAAGACATCATTCAAATTACTGTAATTCACTCGCCATAATCCAAAACAAGAGCTGAAGGTTTTGAGTTTGATGCCAATTTTGGTGACAATATCATACAGGCTTCACTTGCATTTGTTCTAACACATGGTACATGTTTACTAACTACTTAAAACTCTGTTATGCTATACATTAGAACAAATCTTGGCTATAATTATTGTCTTATAAAGTCTTGTTTAACACATTTTACAGGAATTTAACACTCGTTAGGATTCTGTTTCTGTATGTTCTTATTTTGTCTGAAAGGGAGGTGAAGCTGAGTCCATGGGATGTGAATCAGGTCGTCAGTCTGTTGTCTAAAATCAGCGGAGACAAAACGGACATTTCTGTTTTGCAATCAATTCGCTGGATGCAACGTAAGCACCGATTCTTCAGATTATTTATGCTAGAAATGTACTTGCTAGTTCTGCTGGTCTTTAATCTCTTTCTGATCAAGAGTTAGAACAATGGTTCCCAACCTTTTTTGACTTTAGGGCCACTTTTTCTAAGTTGGAGGACACGAGGGCCAATTTTTCTTAGTTGAAGGACAATTAGGGCGTTTAGGGGCCGCAATGCTAAACTTTAATTAACTAAAAGTATAAAAAAATTGTTATAATTGATTCAAAATAGAATGTTTTATGTTAATCATAGACGTCAAAATAAAATAATTTGTAATAGACAATAATTATATGTTCTATCCTGTCCAAATTGTCAATTTTTTCATATATTTTTGCTAATTCTTTGAGAGACAAGGGCCATTTTTTAGGCCTAGCGAGCCATTTTTTGAGGCCTCGTGGGCCACTTTTGGCACGCGGGCCACAGGTTGGGAACCGCTGAGTTAGAATCTCAGCTGACAGGCCCTGGCACACATGTAGAACTAAACGAATGGCACACTTAATGCTGGGTATTAATGAGACTTTCAGAGGCTGGTTCAGACTTTTTGACTAATGATAACTTGCTTACAGTATACAGTTTTGCTGTTGCCATGAGGTTCCGCTTATTGCTGTCTGCCAAGTAGTAATGTAATGTAATGTAATTAGTAATTTCTATAGTAGTGGACTAGTGATAGACAGAAGTTGACACTGTTCTAAGTTACTAGTCCATGTTGCAATGAGGACAAGGAACGAATGAACAAAGTTGTGCTCAGGATTCAGGATGTGTTGGGATTGTTGGGTATCATATGGTGCTCAGGATGTGTTGTTGTGTTTGGTCTTCAGCTTATACGTTTGTTTTCAACAACGGTTGTCGTGCACCATTCTGGCGGCAGATCCATGGCGACATAAGCTACATCGAGGCAGTTCCATATGACGGACCAACGATTTACATTACAGCCGCAACAAATGGATATTTTGTGAACAAGGTAATTGCATTGTTCAATGTTCAGTCAGCATCTTCTGGAGAGTATCTTGTTCGAAACACTTTCGTTTTGTTTTTTGTCAATACTCCATTACAACAGTTCCATCATTTGGAATTGTCTGTCTCCTCTTTTTACAACTCTGTCGTTAATTCTTTCTTTTCCTGTATAAACTATAATGTTACATACTTCAGTACATAGGTGGGGACTTGGTCCAGAAGTGGGGGGTGGGGGGCGAACAAGCGGCCGAAGGACGATTGCCGAGGCACGACATTCTGGGTGGACGGCTGGGTCGCTGACGACATTTTCATCGACAAAATTTCTGGCATCTTTTTTAATCATTTGGTCGAAATTTCGTGAAAATATAAAAGTTGCCATTTTTTCCGTGCCAAATTTTCTGATATTTATGAATATTTCTTAATTGTGGGAGGATATATGCACTTCCGTCCTCCCCTCCACAAACATTGGGGGAGGACCTTTCCTCTGTACCCCTAAGTTTCCACCCACGTTTCAGTACTGTAAAATAGTGAGATTTATCCTTGCCTTTTGGTTATGCTCATTAGGGACCTGAGAAAAATGACGAACACAACTTTGAAAGAAGCAGTTCGTTTTACCGCGACCTTACTGCTCTGCTTCGTGACTTCAGCGCCGTCTTTGATGCAGTTATTGGTGAACAGGTGGGTGGTGGTACGCACAAACTTCAGAGGTTACGTTTGCCTGGAAATATTTTTCATGTGCAGTGGTTCGAACGCAGATTTTATGGCTTCTTAGCACTTATGTTGTGTTACGTTATGTTGTGTTACGTTATGTTGTGTTACGTTATGTTGTGTTACGTTATGTTGTGTTACGTTATGTTGTGTTACGTTATGCGTCGTTTGAGGGTGACAAGTGAGCTAGGGTTAGCAGGATGATTAACTGAGTTGAACTTTAATTATCTTGTGAAGAGCGTATAATACGCCGTATATGGATTCTAATCTAATGTCATGAATTCTATGGCACTATTATGATGCACAAGGCAAGGGGCCAAGTAAAACTTCTGATTTATTGAAGAGGCTCAGTCAAAATTCAACAGATGAGGAAAGTAAAAAAACTTACTTGGGCTACCATGGGCCAGCAAATCAAAAATGACGAGTGTTGAGACTAATCAGACATGACGAGTGTTGAGATCAGGGCTTAATTGTGTGACTAGAGTCACTGGACGGTTATGGATGGCGTCCAGGTTATTTTTTAATCTGAACACCGTCCTGCCACGTATTAGGCCAACGCAGCCTGGAAAGGTAAGGGACATCCAAGTGCTTCTGTTTCAACACTGTGAGCATTGGTTGAGGTTAATCAAACATTAGGAGTGTTACTTGAGATTAATCAAACATTAGGAGTGTTACTTGAGATTAATCAAACATTAGCAGTGTTACTTGAGATTAATCAAACATTAGGAGTGTTACTTGAGATTAATCAAACATTAGCAGTGTTACTTGAGATTAATAAAACATTAGCAGTGTTACTTGAGATTAATAAAACATTAGGAGTGTTACTTGAGATTAATCAAAGAGTAGGAGTGTTACTTGAGATTAATCAAACATCAGGAGTGTTACTTGAGATTAATCAAACATCAAACAGATGCTGAGATTTGACCAGAATGACAGTACAGGGTTAGCAAAGTGTTATTCACATTTGGACTTACTCTTTGTATCTATGCATTTGAATAGTTATATTGCTCCTTTAAAAGTCTCTGCAAAGACTGTTTAGTATTTGGTCTGTGTTTGTTCATATATGGTGCGCTTATCATCTTGTTATTATTCGATTGAGGTAAAAAAATATCCTAATCTATAAAGTCACTGAACCAATGTCATTATTTACATATACAGAAAATCTTTGAGCTGTGGGAAAAGGCAGAAGAAACTGGTGAAAAGATAATATCAACAAAAGACTTGGGTCGAGAAATACCAAAGACATCTCCTGTAGTTCAGCTTACCACAGGTGTCTCCCTACCTGAACAGGTGTCATCGGGTACCAAAGGTCTTCCTCCAAAGGATGACATTTTTCTTGCAGTACCAAAGCGTAAGTCAAAAGTGCAAGGTAGAATCAGCAAGACAGCAAAAGGAAAGGCCAAATCAAAGACAACATTTTCAGCTGACACAAAACAAGAGTTTGTATTGGATTCGTTTGTCTGTTGTTAATTTGCAGTGGTTTAAACTTTAAACAAAGCCTACTCGTCTTCTGAACCAAATAAAACCTTGGTTACGTTGTGTGATGTTACATTACGTCATATTTTCTGTACAAACACACCATGAAACGCATGCTACACTTGCACTGAAGTCATAAGGAGGCACATACTTATGCAATCATATCCTGTTTTCGTATATTTATGTTCATGATCTTCAAAAGCCAGGCTCTGACCCACTGACCATGGGGCACTGCTTTACCCCAGTATGTGGCAGCCACCAGACCTCTTCTGCTTTCTACCCATGTGAAGCTGTTTATCACAGTTTGTACTTGTGTAAGTATGAAAGCATTTATATAGCACCTTCAGAATCTTGCCAAGGTGGCTAACTGGTGTAATTTAGCATTAACAGAAATTATTATTTTAAAATTTATTATTCTTGTTTTAGCATGATTATCCGATTGTAAGTCTGCTTCTCATTGGACAATCTGTCTGCATTTACCCTAATCTAATCGATGTATTCAGACTCGAACTTCTTTTGATGTGATAATTGTCAGGAAGGTTAAGTTAAAGTTGGAGAAGTGGCTGGAAGAAAGTTCGTCTTCGGACGGGGAAGATGGAGATGGTCCGCCCGAGAAAGTCCACTACGACTACAAAGTAGCGGTTGTTGAACTGTCGACTGACCACTGGTACATACAGAAGCTCATCAAGTACATTAGAGTGAGTTAACATCACTTAATCAATCATCTGTTCATTCATTCCAAGCATTTATATTATCTATATAAATAAAAATGTAACCGCGTTTGGCACGGCTTCAAAGATCTCCGAACTTTCTTCATTGATTGCTTTCGAAACTTCACCAAAACGTTTAGTTCCAACACGGCCGGGTTTGCAGAATGATTTTTGGGAAAAAGCGCAATCTTTTAAACAAAAAAAGCAACTTTGCAAATTCTACCGTTTTCAATACATACGCCTGTCGATAAGCCTTGCCTTCCAATTCGGGCGCGCTTCAAACGTTTATTCAAATGTGTTCCGTTTATGTGGCGCATTTCAACACATCCAATTGCGGCCTTCTTGCTGAAGAGTTTTATGGCGCTATCCGCGTCGCTATCGGAGAGGAACAGTGTGAGGGAGGAAAGGGGGGAGGGAGCGGGACGAACAGGGAGGGGAGAGATGGGGGGATGCAGAGAGGGGGAGGGGAGTGGGAGGGGGGAGGGTAATGCTCTTTTCAGCCACAGCAACGCGTGGCTGGGTTCAGCTAGTATATATATATATAATATATATATATGTGCATGCATGAGCCAGCCTCTCTCAGTAACATCTGTTTGCCCCTTGCACTCTACTGATCGTCTTGGCCTCTTTGCAATGTAAGACTTATTACTTATATGCATTATGCATGTGCATTGTACAATACATGTAAACAGACTTGCTAGGACGAAACAAGGGCATCTCATGTGAACCTGAACTGTGAACTTTAGCTGTACAGTCAGTTTCAGTGCAATAAATTTTTTTCAACATATGAGTGTGGGAAAGTTGTTTTTCTGTACATGCGGAGTAGGGTGGTAATCACACTGCGACGATCATAACCCTCTGCAACCTACGTGATCTCAATCTGCACCATGAAACCAGTGCGGCTTCTATCAGAGACACCGGTGGACTTGAGGTTCTGATCAATCTCGTCGAATGCAACAACACTGGCTGTCAGGTACGATTCTTTTCGCATCCAGAATAATATTTGTGAGACCTGTACCAGATTCTGGTAAAGATAAGACGATTTAATTATTTCACCTTGTCAAAACTGTATCTTATCGGAAACTGGTACAGGGTCATATCCACTGTTTTAGTGGTTTCTATTGTTCCTTTATCAAAATTTACGCAAGCATCTGTCTGTTTGATTGGTTCTTCTGTTTTGTATTCAAAAATGTATTTCCTTCAGAAATCAAAATGTGATTGAACTCTAGCTATGTTTTGTTATTCACTTGAAATAGATCTATGAGCATTTAGCTTGGACATGGGCAGCATTAAGCTACTGATAGGATGTGCAAAGCTGGACATTGCCAGACAGAATATTTAGGATTCTTGTAAGAACATTTAATAAGAAGGAATTTATCTGACAGGATGTAGTTTGTATGAAGAGATTCTGCTTGTCTGATGACATATATGCCAGGTATTTGTGTGATAAGAGAGATAGTTTGACAAGAAACATCATGTCAGATCGGATAAGGTAGGATAAAGGATATCAACGATTATTTTGATTATTGTTATGCTGGTGCGTTCTTTTCTTCTAAGCATCCTCTGATTTCTATCTTGTTTATGATAGTTACGTTGCAATAGAATCTCAGAGGTTTGATTAGATCAGATTGCTGCAAATTGAGCTTTATGAAGTTTGATCTCTAGTACATTGGTTGCTTTAAAATTTACACCTTGTTGAAAGTGCTACAGATATGATTAGGTTAATATTACAGCGCACAGAATATAATTGAGCTCGATGAATTTGTCTTCAATGTAGATTGGTTCCCTGAAGATTCTGAACGAGATTGCATTTTCTCGACTGATACGAATGGCGATTGGTGAACTTGGTGGCGTTCAGCTTCTCATCCGACTCCTGTATCACTGGAACGAGGAGATTGTCTGGCTGGCTGCCAAGCTCATCGGACAAGTCGCCACAACGAGCTCTGTCCGACGGATAATCCGTGTACAGAAGGGAATCCGAAAACTGGTCAGAAGCAATTTCTCTTCGACATTAATAATAATAATAATAATAATCTTCGTTTAATTCTCAATCTGACACACCGCAGAATGATTACAGTACAAGTTATACGAAATACGGCCCATGCCCATTATAGCACGACACGCAGGTCGGCTTTACAGCAGTGGGTTTGGCTTAACACTAATGGCCTAAGTGCTGGATCACTCCTGGTTCGGCCAAGCCAGAAGTGGAAGGGGCCGTCTTATTCTCAGCAGACCCCGAGGCAAACAACACAACAGAAAGCACCACTGGCAGCTAACAGAAAATTCAAATAAATGTTTGCCCTGTGTGAGGCTTGAACCCGGGTCGCATGCATGACTCTCAGTTTATCGACCATGCAGTGCCCTCTCAACTGAGCTACGGACCCACCCCAGTTTATCAAATCATATAGGCTGCTTTGTGATGCTGAATCATGTTTGTGCAACAACTTTCCTGGAGTCCTCCTTCTTGCATGTAGTCAAACTTACTGTCAAGCTTGTTACTTATAGACCACCATGTCGCCATATCCAAGACTACTCGCCATATCACACTACAGTACCCTTGGAAATGTGCACCTTCAGTTGATGTTAGTCTTAATCGATGGAAGAGAAAGACCTATGAATAGGAACAAAATGATGATGATGATGATGATGGTTCTCTGCCCGAAGGCAGGTTCATTCATGCTAACAAATGGACCGCCATGCACATTACATTTTCTGATTGCCTGGCTTGTGTGCTTCTTGTTAAAATTGTTAGGTGGCATTGATAGACATTCCGTCATCGTATATGGGGTTCGTGCGTCAGAAAGGACTGAAGATCTCTGCTGAGGTCGGTTTCTGTGTTCCTCGTCAAACTCTTGATACTGAATGGTCTTAATCCTTGACACTGAATGGTCTGAATCCTTGACACTGAATGGTCTTAATCCTTGACACTGAATGGTCTGAATCCTTGATACTGAATGGTCTTAAATTCTTAAACCTTGACACTTAGATCTTCTGTAGACAAAGGCATTGGTCGACGGTTGTATCTATGTAAAATTTTCCTTTTTGGCAGATACCAGAGCTAATTAAAAAATTGTTAAATTAATTTATTGTGCAGGTAACTAATTAATAGACTGTTTTCGTAGTTAGGTAGAGCTTTTTGTGATTGATTGGTTTGGTTTATTAATTAATTGATTTAAGTGATTGCTACCATTTTCCAAATGAAAAATATTTGTTGCCATATTTTGAATATCTATATATTAATTATTAGTCAGGGTGAGAATTGCCAGGGTTTGTGGGGTTCAACTGCCTAGTCTTTCTTAGAATTCCATCATAAAGTCCTCATTGCACGCCCCAAGTCTGCATATAAATCTAACATGCAAGAGATATTTGACATGTGGTGAATGACCTTATTGTCTAGCCATAATTATATGTGTCATCTGAGCACGATGTAACTACAGCAATATGGTTACTAGTCCCAGCTGGCTTTAAGGAGATTATGCTTCAAGGGCAGGTGAACTTCATATATAGCTGCACTTGTCTTTGCTCCTCACACCAACCTGTGCCAGTTTTGCTCAATACATTTTATAAGAATTGTTATACTGTTTGCCTACATGCAGGTGGTCACAAAGCTGATGCAGTAACTCACTTATTCCAGGGTTGGCTATGACAGTGCAATTTAATCAGACCTGGCTCTTCCATGCTTTAATCAGCACAGTACAATGTTTATTTTAAATGACATTTATAACTTTAAATGCTGTCGATCATGCACTTATAGTAAAAGTTGAATTAAACTATAAACTTGATTCATTTATATTACATCAAGTAAGTAAGTACGGCCTTTATTACTCCATTTGCAAACGCGCAATGGGACATCGACAATAATTAATACAATATAACACATAATAATAGACTTTTGGTTATACAGCTTAATTGATTGATCTCTTCTGAGTGTAGCATATGAGTATTGTTTCGTTGAATGCTAAGCTGGCATCACACAAGATTGGCAAAGGAAATGGCTACCTAGAGAGTGCAATCAAGGAACGCTGGGAGAAAAAGTTGCACGTTGCCCAATGTGCAGCACGAGCTTTGGCCGCTTGCGCCAACAGCAAGCGATCACGAATGATGATGCGCACGGATGGCATCATACCATTGCTCACTCGACTTCTTGGAGCAGATGATGTTGAGTTGCTCATTTCACTCGTTGGCATCATCAAAGAATTTGCCAAAGAGGTATGTGAAATGTGTGTGTGTGTGTGTGTGTGTGTGTGTGTGTGTGTGTGTGTGTGTGTCTGGGAGGTGCTTGCAAGTGCTTTATAAATGTTCAAATACATGGATATATGCATTTGTACATGTATGTATTTAGACAGCTGAAAACAGGATTTTTGAGTATCTCACAAAGTGCCAAATTTGTGGTTCATTTGGCAGACCGGAAAAATTTATTGGTAGTAGTGAAATACGAGGAGAAAATGTGATTTTTTAAATGAGAAATTTCCTGAACCACGACTGCTTTGTTGACCATCCGGCACACTTACCGGTATTGTAATTGAAATTTTACATATTGCCACTGAACTATTAACTGATCGAAGATGTTTTCCATCTGACAGCGCAAAGCCTGATCAAAAACAATTTATTTTAAACTTAGAGAAAGATGCAGAGAAAGGCCAAGAAGTTTATGTTGCACATTGCTAGAAATGCGTACCTCATTGAGGCGGGGGTGGTATTGTGGTGACTTGATTATTTTATTATTTTATGAGCTTGCAACTTATGTTCTAAAACTGATGAAAGTAGCATTTGCATGTCCAGGATGCTTCGCATGCTCTGAGATGGTGAACTCCTGTAATTGACCTTTTAACCACTCAACACCCCTTAGAAGCTTTGATGCTTATATAGCAATTTCACTGACAATGACTTTAAATGTAGTCATCAGAGTAAATTTTTTGTTGCCACAGTTGTCCAAATTACAAGTTACCAGGATTACTTTATCATGAGCATGTGTAGAATTCTGAATATTTCTAAATAGGTTTGTAATTTCATTTACCTAAGCTAAACTAATGGATGAAAGTAGCAAAAATCGATCTCGCATCTGTGCTGATCCTCATGCTGGAGTGGAGGGGGTTTAGGTGATTGGCGGCACTCCAGCATGAGGATCAGCAGAGATACGATATCGATTTTTGCTACCCTCCCAACAGTTGATCCACCCTTCCGTCCATTCACTAGCTTGTGTTGGCAATATGAACAGTAGACCTGTTTAAAGTGTTTATAATATGACTTGTTATTATACTGTGGTGTGTTAGTTTTAATTAATAATAAATACGGATATACATGTATGTGCAGTTTTGTGCACTGTACATAAAATTATCAACATTTGTGTTGTGTTTACCATGGACTCTTTGTTTACTGTGCTTAGCCTATCTATCGAGCCTCAATCTACTCGGAAGGCATGATTCCAGATATAGTCCGGACTCTCAAAAGTGACAATCACAAGTTGCAACAGAACTCGGCATATGCCATTTTCAAAGTAAGACTACTTCAGACAGAGATTCAAACCGCTTTTCAATTAAGCAACGATTAGGTATAGTTTTGTTGTTGTGTTCAAATTGTTTCCCATGTGCTTACAACTTGATCACAATACATTAGACTATCATAGTGTTAAGACAAAGCAAATGTAGTCTAAAAATAATCTAATTACTTCTGTCTTCCATTGTTACTTCCTAAAGAAACCTTACCAACAATAAATTATATTTGTTTGTCATTACAAATTTGTTTTTAAACGTCCAAAGTTCCATTCTGGCTCTTAAAGTTCATATAACACTATGTATGCGTGGACGAGTAAATTATTCATCTGCATGCATAAAAGGTTACATGCTTGGATTGGATTAGGATTTATTGATACCATGGCATCTAAACATTATGGAATGATGGAATCTGTCAGAAACTGATACCTTCCTTTCATCCCTTGGAAACCTTTAAAAATGTGTCTTGCGTTAAAGATTTCAGGGGCGGACATACGACATACACATGGACTGCTATTGGTAAAATATAGCTTCGTACATGATCTCTTCAAGTGTTTTATGGCTATTGGTTGGTTCATTAACTCTAACCTTACCTCTGCTTGCAGATATCACATGCATACATTAACATACCGTTTGAGAGCGTTAAAATGTATTATACAAAAAGCACGGTTCAACTTAGCTGCAAACTATGCATGCATAAAATAGTTATATGCACAGATTGAGTTTGTGTTGATTGAAGTGTGCGAACGATGAAGTGATCCGCCACCAAATCCTTCGGAGTGGTGGAGTTGAGCCGCTCGTTGCTTTGCTCAACCTTCAGACGAAGCCAGACACTCTGCTGCCGGTCACTGGTGCCGTCTGGCAGCTGTCTAGCTCCGCAGAGAACCTCCAGAGATTCCAGGATATGAACGTCGTCGCACTGCTCGTTCCACTTCTCACCGGACAATTGGAACAGGTATGCAGTGCGTACGAGGCAACATATCGCATTGCATGAACTGTCCTAATGCGTTGGTCATGTACAGTGCTAAAAGTGTTAAAAAAATAAGTGCCTGCCTGGGCGCCCCTTACATTTTTTATGTGTTGGCCAAATAAGTGGCAGGACGGCATAGAGATTTGAAAATAAGTGCCAGGACGCCGTCCATGACCGTCCTGCCACACTTTAAGCCCTGGTCATGTAGCGTCTCGGACCTTAGCTCTGGTGGTCCATGCAAGATAGCTCATCTGTGAGGCCTTGACTGAAAGGCTCATACTTTCAGAAGAGTGCTGGAAGATGCATATGGCATCTGTGGGCTTTACAAACCAATTATATGAAGGGTCAAAAGTCTGGAAAGAACCCAGCCAAAAGATGATGTGTGCTGGAAAGGTGCAGTTACTAAGTGGCCATCATTCGCTGTATAAACCCATGTTAAGGGAGTTTCAATGTATTCAGATACATGATAAATCAATGAAAATGCAGACTCTGCAGTGCACTAAGATCACAGCTTTATATGATTTTAGCTGCTTTTTTATTCTTGCGTATTAACTGTGAAGAGATCAAGATTGGAATGACTTGCTGTGTGTATCAGCAAACCTGTATCTTTCAAGTGGAACAATCTTTGTAAGGAACTTAATTTAATTTATTCAGGATTAAGCTGAAGATCGAGTTGCAACTTGTAAGTAGTACCGGGTAATAGGTAGCAAAAATTGTCTTGGTTTTGACAGTTAGTACCCGTAAATGGGTTCAGATAGCAGAACAGTTGCAGCTCTGACAATTAGATACTAAAAGATAATTAGGCTAGTTGCAATGTAATTTGGTACATTGAATGAGGTAAACAAACGAGGTATAGGATGCGGATGATGTATTTTGCAGATGTTTTTAAGTAATACACGAGGAGAGAGAACTTTAATGCAGAACATGGCTTTCATTTGTATTGTATATGACCATTTATAAAGCGCTTTTTTCAGCAAAAGCCTTTCAAAAGCACTTCCAGTGCGATTGACCTGACAGAAAAGAGGCAGGATATGAGATGAGAGAAAGATGAGGAAAGACTACCAGAGAGAAAGGCAAAACAAACTGATTTTGGAAGTCCATTCCAAAGAGAGGGACCTATGCAGGCAATGCATCTGGATTGAGCCATGTAGCAGTCCTGTATTAATAGTTATCCATCAGCCGCATCCACTAGCTCTGCAATGCAGGGAGCGTCAGGCCAATAAGGCCTCCCTCTGTGCTTCATCCTATATAGCTGCCTGTTTTTTTTATAATTCTTCCCATTTTTGCAATGGCAATGGTTGTCATCTTGCCAACAACATGCAACGATGGTTGGAGAAGGCCATGCGATCATAAGAGGCAGGGCATATATGGACGACAAAGATGTGGATAGTATTAAGTTCACTTGTGGGGTTATTTTCAGATCAGAGTGCAGACCATCAGGCATCTTATCTCTCAGCCATGCAGTGTAAGAATTGTGGAAAAATAACGGGGGGGGGGGGGTTGGACCATTATACACTTGGAATCGGGGTGTGAAAAACAGACTTTAACATGGGGCTCTAAGAAAGACTGGGGGGTTGAACCCCCAACCCCCAGCAATTTTCACCCTGCAGCCATGGGAATGACCTGGGGACCAAGATGTGTGGGGTGTAAATATCTGTGTTTTATTTACCTTTGTGTGTATGCCGTTGAAGGTGATTGTGCACGTGGTTGGTGCTCTTGCCGAACTGACGAAAGCAGAAGAGACGTGCAGGAACTTCCATAAGTTGGGTGGCCTCGACAGTCTTCTTCTGCTGCAGACGACGACGAAACCTCAGCTGCTCATCAATGTCAACAACACAATTGCACAGTGTGCCAAGGACATTGAATGCACAGCGTGAGCAGTGCTGTTGCATCTACATGTATCTATCTATCTATCTATCTATCTATCTATCTATCTATCTATCTATCTATCTATCTATCTATCTATCTATCTATCTATCTATCTATCTATCTATCTATCTATCTATCTATCTATCAATCTATCTATCTATCTGTCTATCTATCTGTAGGCTAATGCTAATATTTATTAACAAGAGTTTAGAGGATCAATAACAACCTTAGATGCATACAAGCTCAGTGATTGGAAAATAATAGTGCTATATGTTGAGTAATATGAGTGCAAAGATTTGAAGAAAAGCTGGCATGCTTGGATAATGGAACCAATTTTTACTTCACCTATCGATTTATTTTGATTGGGAATAAACTGGTTTCTGTTGCTTAACTTTTTGGGATTATAATTAAGGTATGACTGGTTGATAGGTTCTGTCCACGGTGCTATGAAACTTCCAGGTCTTTATATTCGAAAAGTGATGTAAGTGTTGACCGGGATCTGATGATTTAGGAAAGGGAGTTGTTCCATTGTTGTTTTTTTGGCATAGGCTGATTGTGAAGAAAGATGGAGTTCGGCTGCTATGGTCAGCTCTCAAGAATCCTTGTCCAGAGGCTCAAGCGAGTGCGTCATGGGCACTGTGTCCCTGCATCCGAAACGCAAAGGCAGGACTTCCACTTTAAATCTAATCTCATGCACCGGTTATGGCTTCAATGGCATCAGTTAGCATAATGCAAGTGAGAATGTAACTATGGCCAATTGTATTGTATATATACATTTATATAGCGCCTCTCGCAGAATGACCATTCAGAGGTGCTCTCAGGCGTTAAGGCTTTTTATGGTTGAGTGTGTTAGTACATTAGATTAGATTCAATTTTCAAACTGTTTATTGTAAGACATATTAGATTGAAATGTGCCTGTTTATTTTAGGACAGAAAATATAGAAATTTATATTGTAAACGGATAGATTAGGATAGATTCTTTTAGACAACCTGTCTGACTAGACACAGCGCTCGTGAATAAGTTGGTGCCCTGTGCTTGGCTTTCGCATGGCGTTCACGAAATTTGGAGATTATGATCAAGGTTACGAGATTATTTTAGAGGAGATATAAATATATATATATATACATACATAAGATATCAAATTGTGAATTTGGTTTTTTTAGGATTCTGCTGAACTGGTTCGAAGTTTTGTTGGTGGACTAGAGCTACTCGTTAATCTTTTGAAATCATCACACACAGATGTCCTCGCTGCAACATGTGCTGCCATAGCAACGGTTGCTATGGATGAAGAGAACTTGGCTGTTCTTTCAGACAATGGCATCGTTATGGATTTGTCGAAACTTACTTGCACGGCAAGTCTCTTGAAATTATCTCTCTGCTGTTAGAACTGTAGTTGATTTGCATACATTTTGGGTAAATTTGGATAAATATTGAAATTATTTTACCGAAATTTAAATTAATTAGCATACATGTATATCTAAATGAATTTACATAAATCTAAATAAATTCTCATGTTAGTGCCTTACAGATTGCTATTCATCTGACATGTAGACACCTGTAAATTTCAGAATGACGAAACTCTTCAGGAGCATTTGTCTGAGGCGATAGCACAATGTTGTAATTATGCCAACAACCGTGAGGCATTTGGAAAGGAGGATGCTGTCGTACCACTTGTCAAGTACCTGAAAAAATGCAAAAATCCGGGGGTTCATCGGACAACGGCCAAAGCACTGCATGAGTTGTCCAAGTTCCCAGATAACTGCATCACCATGCACGTTAATGATTGTGTTCCTGTACGTCAATGCAGTTTCTTCTTCGGTCTTCTTTATGTGTTTGCATTCATGAAGATACTTTGTCAATGTTATAAGTTGTGTGTGTATGAGCACTTTTTATAGCACCCCTTCAATATATCTATTCAGAGGCGCTCCCGTCTACTGCACGGACTCTGATCGGAGTTTCACGCCGAAGCCCAGGAACACTTACTAGTGAAGAACTTGCTCACGGTCCCTACACGGCGACTTCAGGTGGATTCGAACCCACAGCCTACGGGCTTCAAGGTGTCAAACATGGCCTAACACCAACGCGCCCAACACTATGATCAGGAATATGATCACTGTTGATCAGTTACCAACTGTATTTTAATACAATATTTGCATTCAAAATGTTACATATGAACACCAGCCGGTCATGTCATCCTCAAGCACGGTGACAAAGTCACAGACATTTTTTGTAGTGCCGCCACTGCAAAACCAGTAAAATTCTCTAAGAGAAGCACATAAACATAACCGATGCAAAAATAACAGAAGTTCTTCATCACATGGAAAAAACTTTGAGTAGTTGAGGGACTTGCAAAGATAAAGGCCTGGCAGGAGAAAACACCAAATCCCTCTATTACCGGTAATTTAAATCAAACACAACCATTATAATATACTATTTGCTTTGCAGCCCTTATGTCTGCGTGGCAGACAACTTACACAAATCCGATGCAATATTTTACAAAATGCTTGTACAATGATACAGTGGTAGGAGTAAGTACTTAGTAATCGTTTAATACTTAATGCTTCATGCCAACTTCCACAAGTAGGCTGTTCTTATATAGTTTACTGTTTTCAATGGTATACTGCTACTTAGTGGCTAGTTAGTAGTGAGAAATAGGCCGCACACCTGCCATGATTAATGTTAATCTTGGAGAAAGATTGCCACGACATGAAATGCATGGCTGCCTGTTGTGGGGTTTTGCTTATTTACAAGAATGGTGTATTTTATGTAGGTACTTAATACTTATTTAGCGCCACTATATAACGTCTAATGATGAAGCATTAATAGATGTTGAGCAATTATACTAAGTGTCAAAAGAAACTTGCTCAAACTTCCATACAGCCACCATCTGAGTTTAAATCAAATCCACATATTCCATGTTACAAGGTGAACACTGAAAACAAATCATAATTTTAGCAGAATTGGTACTAGTTCTTTCTTTTTGTAATGTTACTAATAGTTATTTGTAATTGTAAAGTAGGGAGCAAGTTGAAGATAATTCTTGCAATGATAATTGTTGCGTTTTAGTTGTTGGTTGAATTGGTGTCGTCTGCCGACCGTGTCACGCAAGAATCGGCTGCAAAATGCTTGTACAACATCCGTCGTTTGGCTCTAGCCAATCAGATCGCTGATGACATAATAATTGACTAGATCAGTGTGGGTCGTGTGACGCAAGAATTTTTATTAGGGGCCATAGCGATCTATGTATACTGTCATTGATCTGGTCTTGGAAGGGAAGTGTTGAACAGTTTGATTTTCTCTTAACGTTTTTAAGTTTTTCGATATTTATTCAACTATTTTGGTTTGTTAGACTTTACAAAGAGTGACCTTGCGGTCGTTTATTTTTTTAGTATATATATTGCTATCGGTTTATTGTTTCATTTACTGAAGGAAACCAGCAATAAAACTTTATTTAGCATTGATTATTGTGTATGTGAGAAGTTACATAATTTGATATGAGCTTGGAACAGTCTGACCTTCAAGTTTCAGATAGCATAAGTGTGTAATCCCCGGTATCTTCATGCTATGTTCACGGCTTGGGCGGAGACTTATGGGGCCACCCAAATTTGTGGGGTCTTGGTGGATCTCCCCAATATTTCATAAATATCATAATTTCTACAGTGTTATCTATAATGAGCAATTTAATTAAGGTGACAGCTAAAAATGCTACCATTACAATGAAAATTTAAAAAATACAATGTTGGGGAGGGAACATTTATTGAAATCTTATACCATGTCTTTGAGCACTGACATCATGAGTAATTGTGTTTAAGATGGCAGCCACTGCAGTGTGCACTTACACAGTGCTAAAAGTGTTTTAAAAATGCTTGGATGCCCCTTACCTTTAAAAAAGTGCCAGGACGCCCCTTACATTTTCAGGTGTGCTGACCAAATAAGTGGCAGGACGGCATAGATATATTTGAAAATAAGTGCCAGGATGTCGTCTGTGACCGTCCTGCCACACTTAAGCCCTTCAGTTCATTCATTCATTCATTCATTCCGAAAACTTATATAGCGCCTCTTCAAGAAGTCTACTCAGAGGCGCTCCCAGCCCAGCCACGGCTAAAAAAATAGGTCTTAAGTAACTTGTAGAAGGCAGGCAAATTATTCCGAGGTAGCGAGCGTAGCGCAAGCGGGAGCCCATTCCATGTGGACGGGCCAACAACCGAGAAGGCTCTACGCTGCCTGGTAGCACAGCGGGTTCGAGGGACCAGCAGCTCCCCATTGGCCGAAGAGCGTAAAGCTCGACGGGAGGCTATGTCGGAGACAGGGCGACAAAGATCAGATAAGTAGGATGGAGCACAGCCAGTGAGGCACCGCCAGACAAGCGCTGCTATTCTGTATGAGATGCGCTGCGAGACAGGAAGCCAGTGCAGAACATCACGCATGTAGGCAGAGACCGGGGAAAATTTTGGAATATGACCAATAAGCCGAGCAGCAGAGCGCATGACCCGGTCAAGACGCCCTATTAAGCTAGATGGGTGACCAACAAGAACTGAGCAGCAATGATCAATTCTGCTGGTTACAAACGCGTGAACAAGGACCACAGCAGCATCGTGAGATAGAGACCGCAGGACAACACGCAACTGGCGGAGCTGATAATAGCAGCTTCGAGTTACTAGGTTAACATGCTGCGAGAGGTTTAGTTCTTGGTCAAGTGTCACTCCAAGATCACGGACTGTATGAGAAAAAGCAATGTGGGGGAAAGTCTGAGCCAAATGGTGCAGGTCTAGACCAGCCAATTGCCTGCGACCGCCAAGCCAAATGAATTGGGTTTTGGATGGTTACCAGTTACAAGAGATTGTAAAAAAATTGGTAGACAACACTCTGAAGACTTTAACCAAAATTACCATGACACTCAGCATTGAAAAAGTAGCAGTTTTGATGTTATGATGACAGCTTAAAATTTTACCATTAGTGTGAAAATTCAGAAAATTGTGAGACCATAATGTTGGAAGCTGTGGATGTCCAGACCCGTGCCATCTTCACTACTACCTACGACTAGTCTACGTACTATATTACCACTAAGTAACCTACTATTAGCCTACTGCTGCTGCTGCTACTACTGGGCTTATTAGTCTACTAGGCCTACTATAGCCCTATACTGTTAGGCCTATTAATGCAAAAGCCTAGTATTAGCCTATTACTATCATCAACATCGGTTTTTTAATGTTATGTTACTATTTATTTTATTACCGATTTTCCTAGTGTTGATAAACTGTTTTAGAGCTAAGAACAGCCCGAGATCTTTAGCCTACCATGCATTCATCCCTTTGACCTTGTCATATCCTTCACAACCTCGAGCATCCCTCCCATAAGGTCATTCGGGACTCATTTTATAGGCCTACAATACTATAGACCCAGGCCACGTGATCTGACCCTATATTTACTTTTCTGTACAATTTCATTCAAAGGCCCGGTAGAGTAGAGCCTAATGGATAACACGCTGGCGTAGAGGGCCAGAGGTAACGAGTTCGAGCCTCCGTTGGGACATGCTTTGTAGGCTGTTATTAGCGCCGTGTGTTGCATAATTCAGGCTCTCTATTCAGTTAGTAGTTAAGTTTGATGTTAGTTGAGATTACTGCATAACTTGCACAATGTACATGCAATGCGCAGTGCGTTTGCAGGCGCTCAAAGAAAAATTATTATTATTATTTTGATATTCTAGAAAATTATTGCGCTATACAAAAGCAGTGTGTCACGTGCGCGTGACGTCTGTGGCGTGATGCGGAGGAGAGACGGTTCGGTTGTACTAATTTTTTGCGTTTTATGAATAATAAAACAAAGGATTGCTGAGCCAGATGTAAATCGTTGTTATTCTTAGTGACGCGCGTAATTTTCGGAAAAATAAAAAAATCTCACTTGGTTTTATTTTCTATTTGACGACCTACAGATGCGTTTTGAGTGACGTGTCCTTGTCGATAGTCGCAGTAACACACACACGTGCTGTGGAGGGTGTGTGCTTTGAGGCGGATTTGTTGCGGATTTGCTAGTGGGGAAAAAATTCTCGGTAAGTGCGAATGTGAATGTGGTTCTTAATAATTTACAAACGATCTTAAAATTCAAGCTTTTGTGCCGCAATTGACTGGTGATAGCCGTAGGTACCAGAACGGTTGTTGTGAACGACTGCTATTTAGCGTCGTAATTGTAAACACGAAATTTCTATAGCGCAAACAATTTTAAGCCAATTCGCTGGAACCTCAAGCCGGCTTATAGAGACCTGGTTAAACCGTAGTTTAGGCTGTTTAATTATTTGGCCAAAAAGTGAGGCTGTTAAATTATTTGCATGCGTATAAATGATATACAAGTAATTTCTGGATCGCCAGGTTCAATCCAGCTTCCATTTCAACTATAAATATGCCTTTATCCAGCTTCCATTTCAGGTATAAAATGCCTTTATCCAGGTTCTACTTCTCAAGCGTTTTTTATCAATCCAGCTTCATTTTCAGCAGAATGACTACACTAACCCTAAAACTAACCCTAACCGACCCTCACGACGCCTAACCTGAGCCCTAACCGACCCTCATGCGTAAAATCCCGCTTCTATTTCGTCACTAAATATTTGTCATCGAATGTAAGAAATTGGTTGTCGGATAAAAAAGTACCGTTTTTTCGTCAATCCAGCTATCATCTTCTCGCGTTTTCGGTTTATATTGCTACTTCCGGTTGCGAATGTTCAGAAATTTGAATAGCGCGTTTTATGGCGCGTTACATTCATGATATTAGGCGTTTATTAATTAAACAGCCTAAACTACGGGATATCGATAATGAAAATAATTAAACAGCCTAAACTACGGTTTAACCGAGACCTTGGGCAAGTCCTTCACTTGCAATTGCTCATACGCTTCGGCATGAAATTTCAATTCAGTGTCCGCGCTGTAATCGGGAGCGATTCTGAATAGTAATCTTGAAGGGGTGCTATGACAAGTGCACATAGGCTACAGATATCGTAAGCTGCTGCAGATATGAAGCCAGTGGAGGACATCAATCATGTAGATAGAAATGTGGGAGTAGTGAGGGAAAATCTGAGCAAGCCATGTTTCATAATTGACTGGAGAGGATGAGCATGCCTTGGGAGCCCAGCAGAATGGTAAATGAGTACATCAGCTTAGTTGCCTTATAATGCTTCAAGTAAACAATGTGGCAGTCCCAGATTGGACGAAATAGAGTGCTGAACTACATTCACAACAGCCTGATTTTTTTTACTCATTTGTTGATTAAATTGCGGTATTCCTTAAGAAGTGGGCATGTGCTCCGATCGCTACAATTTTTTATTATTCCGGTAACTAAGACCGTTAGTATCCAAACGCACCTATTCCCATTTTCCGGAAACGTTCCGAAGAGTTTATATTAATTTTCTAAAATGTATAGGAAATCCCATGGTAAAATTAGCGGCTCACGCTAATCCGCCATATTTATACACAAAATGACGTGACGTCATGGGTACACACGACGTTAAAATTGTGTGTAATAATGGCGGATTAGTGTGAGCCGCTAATTTTAACATGGGATTTCCTATACATTTTAGAAAATTAATATAAAATCTTCGGAACGTTTCCGGAAAATGGGAATAGGTGCGTTTGGATACTAACGGTCTTAGTTACCGGAATAATCAAAAATTGTAGCGATCGGAGCACATGCCCACTTCTTAAGGAATACCTAAATTGCTGCTAAGTAGCTTGATATTGATGCTGACTAGTGAAGTAGTGATGGTGTAGGGATATTGCATGAATTGATTTAAAATGAGGTCCGGAATGAATGCAGTTCTTGTGTAATGCAATCTTGAACAACCTAAAGTTGCATGATTGAATAGTATATGAAGAAGAAGATGAAGAAGGAGAAGAAGAAGAGCAGTCCCTTTAACAACCCTGAGGCAGCCATGGGTATGAAGTGTTAGCGACTTCATTTTCTTAGCCTCAGCATCTGGGGGTGGGTGACCAGTCCTCTCCTCCATTGTCCAATCTTCCCACTGACAGTGTACGGTCGGTGTACTCATCATAGCCGAGATGGCATAGATGGCATGTGCAGGTGGAGCAGAAATCTCTGCACAAATTTCTGCCTGCGACTGAACATTTATTCATTCATTTATTAGATGCATTTATATAGCACCTCTTCAAGGAGGCTACTCAGAGGCGCTCCCAACCTCAAATGGCCAAATAAAACTGTTTTAAGATGAGAGAGGAAAGCCTGAGAAGAATTTTTAGAAAGAGAGCGAAGTGACAGAGGAAGACCATTCCAGGTTGAGGGTCCTACCACCAAGAAAGCATGGTTCTGCATAGTGGAGGTACGAGCAAAAGGGACTGAGAGCAGAATTTGTTCAGTCGAACGAAAGGAGCGGAAATGGTGGAAATGATTTGATATAGTGCCTCTTGCTGCTTTATTGTAATGGTGGAATTTTGTAGATTTGTGTACAAAATTTCAAGAGAGACTGCTCACAGCTGGTATGGTGACTGTGTAACTTGCACCTTTAGTGATTAACAGTACATCACACTGTGAATGAAAACATTTCCTTGCGCATGTTATATATTACTGCTCAGAGAGGAAGTTTTCCTAAAAATAAGCGTATAGACTGATATTTGTACAGCTATGTGTAGCCAGGTTTGTAGTAAGGCAGTTAACTATACAGGGTGGCGCATAAAAAGTGAGACCGCCTCGTTAAATCTTTTGTATAAAATATTAGGTTATGTTTTTTCGTGATTTTGAAACTGTAAAATTATGGTTGCACAATAACTAAACGTGTGACGTCTATATTTCGTGAATTTTCGGTCGCCATATTTATAGTTTATGTTATTTTGTGCAAAGTTTAGAAAATGACAAAAATAACAGTATAGAGGATCGTTTTCTCATTAAACATTCGCAAATTGAAAAAAATGATGAGCTAAGCGGATGATATTTGAGTATCCAAATAAAGTCTGGAGTAAAGCAAGTCTTAATCGACTTTTAGAAAGATTCATGCCGATTGTACGACCGCAGAAGTCAGGAAGTGGTCGCCCGAAGTCCGTTCAAACACAACGTAGGCCTAATATTCGGCGTGTCAATGAACGCGAACATTTCAGTCGTTGCATCATGGTTTCGGTCGGGGTGTCTCGGATGGGGAAACCAGTGTGGACATTGTTGAACCAGGGGCTAGGGTGAACAGTGAGTGTACGGTATAAGCCTACCTATTGTGATCACGTCTTAAGACAAGGATTGCTACTGGATATTCGAAGCTGACCATTGTTGAAGAGAGGCAAAAAATTCCCTCGGCGGTTTATAAACAGAAGCATTGGCCAGTGATGCTGACGTTTAGACAAAAACTGCTGAGAACCGAGGTGGACACATTGAATTTTATTTCTGATTCTGTATGAGCAAATATTTGGCAACAATTTACGCATTTTTTATAGAAGGAAAAGTTTTAAAATAATTTATTATTTGAAATTATGCTAGGCGGTCTCACTTTCTTTGCGCCACCCTGTATATTGAGGCCAGTGACTCCTGTAAACAGAACATAAATACATAAATCAACACCTGAACTAGTCATGTGACTGACTCATGCTCATAAATGTTTACTTTTAATGATTAATTGGTTTGCATATGTATGATGTTAGCACTTTATGAATCCAAAATTGTTTCTGAACTTTGACTTGAATACTTGTTTGTTGTTTTTGCAGGAGACACACAGCACATGAGACTTGAAACAACCATCTCAGTGGGCAGAGAATATTGATAAACAACTTCGTCTTAGAACTGTGACAGAATTTATTAGCTTAGTTAAGAGATTAGACATTGCCCTAGGTTTGGACCTCTAGAGAGAAGTTGAAATTCAATGCTGAAGATGAACGACGTGTGGATCACAATTGCCCTTGGCGTTGTTAAGTTTATTGCTCTAACCTACGACATCATCACCTTCTTGCCATATTATCTGATCGAACAGCCGAATAAGAAATTGCAAGTCTCACGCAGACTCAAGGTAAGCAATTTATTTTGAATGTTGTATGTAATCTGGACATGAGTTAAAAAAAATATCGGTTGGATGGCTGTTATTCATTGACTTACTCTGTTTTCCTTTACCTTCCTTTTAATTTGTAATGTAATGCAGCAAAACATTTATATGATGTGCTTACAACCTGCCCAACAGTACTGCTGACAGTACAGTACGGCTAATTAAAGTTCTGTTACTGATCTAAACAAGTGTGACTTAAGATAACCAGAGGATATGGATTGAGCTGATTCAGTTGATTTCAGTAAGCACACTTAAGGAAGATTTTTCAGAAGATGGTTTCAATACACGAAAGAAAGCCTGATGAACTTGTAACTGAGGCTAGGAAACCTGTTACTCATCTTGGACAGCAGAGTGTAAAATGATTGATGATCAGGCTGGATATCTATAGGTAACTGGATATGACAACTGTATGATGATTCACTTTTGTTATTAACAAGATCACTGAGCTGAATTTCTTACTGCTTATTTGTTTATGTCAGTGTACTTTGTCTGATATATATACCAAAGTTCTCCAGAAGACAATATGACCAGGTCCTGTGCTGTTTACATGTCCCCTGTGAACTATTGTGACCTCTGACTTCTGCAGATTTTAAATATTTCCAAGAAGTTTTCCCAATTTTGTTTATTCCTTAAAAGAAAACAAAGCTCTTGCTTGCAAGAATCACTTACTTGACAGTTAGTTAGGTTGATCTTTGAATCATTGTATCTAGGATATCATTCAGCCCTACAGGCAGTAATGGCTGGGTACTGATGAAATCTAATCTTGTGTTGTTTGCAAGGAGCCTCATCAATTCAGCAGTGTCATGTGCTTGCAATGACAAGTGGAAAAATGAAGTAATGAAAGTTTATATAACTAGTGGGCAAAATTAGTCAACGGTTGTTGACGCCCTGCTTCATTGTCCAGATTCCAGTTCTGTTTAGATTAAATTATACATGTGATAGTATTTAATATTTGTCAGAACTGAGACTTGTAATTTAAATGATTCGCATTGAAACATGGAACCACTATTTTACTACATATATATTTAACACTTTGTATTGAAATAAACTCTATCTTGTGATAAGGGAACTGTTGACCCGGAGGCATACATTTATACGGTTCATGTGGACTAGGATTAACCATAGAAATACCATCTGCCAGGGTATTCAGTCCTAGCACATGTATGTCATATGTCAAATAATGGTTTGAGTTTAACGTTCCTGTTTGTGACCACAGCAGCTGTTATTATTACGAGGCAACAGGGTTAATTTTCAGATGGTTTATTAATTGACAACTAACTACTGAGCTCGTGGGAGGAGAAAAGTCAACTGTGCAATTTAGTTACTGTAGCTAAGTGGATACCAGTAGATATAATATGCTTGTAATTATTTATTTACATATATCTATAATTATATATATATAAAAATTCCTGTTATAGGCTTATGGGCATTGTCATTGTGTAATAAAGTTCTGTCGTTTATTTTGTTGCACTGTGGGGAATTTCTGTAGTATACATGGATTTTATGTAAACATTCATGTTGCCTTTACAGTATGTTTAAGATATATAATGTTATCCTAAAATATAACTTCTGTAAACAAAGATAAGGCAAGTATATATGCAGTTGACTCGACACCTTGCAAGTGCACAAAGGATAAACAATTAAACGTGCATTATTCACTTTTGTGCATAGTTAAGTGAGTTGGTCCCGTTTCAATATACCCTGGTAGGTTGTTTCAACGGAATAGTACTCCAGGTATGTGCTTTAGAGAGTGACATGGGGAGACAGTCTCATCTCCATCCCTGCCCCACAACATGTTAGTCTGCCTCATCTCCACACGTTTCTTTCATTCCTGCAGGACTACATCTCATTCTCTACAAAAGATATAACTTATAGTTTTAAGAAACAATTTTTGACTTGCATCTAGCTTAACTGAATACATGCACTTTCAGGGAGTTTAAAATGTATGCTTATGATATGCAAACAGAATGTGACTTGTGTATACCAGCTACTGGGAATTTTTGGTGCTGAGTCATCTGCTGTGTCCAGATCAGTCCACGGGATTGTACTCTATGTGGTAAACATATTCAATTATATGGTAAACAGATATGCCTTCAACTCCAATGTGCTGCCACATGTGATACAGTTTGTGACCTACAAGACTTTGACCTGGAATGAGTTAGTGGCAAAGTTTAGTGAAGAAGCTCCTTCACTAATTATACACTGTGTCCACGATAAAGTAGATCACACAATAAAGTGTCATAACTCGGTCAAAACGTTTAGGATTTGTCTGAAATTTTTAACACAGCAACAGTGACCATATTTACACGAGATCCTAAAACCGATTAGAAATATTCGCGTGTTTGTCAAATTTATGATCGTTTAAAATGCAGCACCGAAAAATTGAACTTTCCAACATGGAAAACTTGAAAGGAAGTGAAATTCAGCTAAATATGGTGTTCCAAATGTCCACCTTGTTCACAGACACACGACCGTAGACGTAGACGCTACTGTTTGATGGTCCTGTCGATGATCACCTGGTTAAACAACTTCCAATCTTCAAACAGACACGGCCTACGGTTATCGATGTCATGAATACGCGTGAACAAAAATCACGCTCCTCCACCACATGTACTCCGGATCAAGATCTGGACTGCTGGACGGCCACAGCTGCGGGATATGAAGCCGAGTGTCTTCCGGGACAGCTACTACACCACTACGTCTACGGTCGTGTGCTCGTGAACAAAAATGACATTTTGAGCACTAATTATAGCTGAATTTTGCTTCCTTTCAGCTTTTGCATGTTGGAAATTTGCATTTTTCGGTGCTGCATCTCAAACGCTCATAAATTTGACAAACTCGCGAATATTTCGAATCGGCTTTAGGATCTCGTGTAAATATGGCCGCTGTTGTTGTGTGTAAAATTTCAGACAAATCCTACAAGTTTTGACCGAGTTATGACACTTTATTGTGTGATCTACTTTATCGTGGACACAGTGTATATTGGCACTTGCATGGAAAAGCTGTAGGGTAGGTTCTTCTTGCACTGTTAAAAGTTAAATGTGTGGAAATTGCAGACACTAAAATTTAGCAAGGACTCGACCAGACATCAATTGTTTTAGTACTGAGCACAGCTACTGGTCAGACATCTGCAGGTTTTTGTCTTTTGATAATTTGGGAACGATTGAGCACTGAATTGTTGATTTGTCAGATAAAATTTGGTTTCCTGATCTCATTTAGGGAGATGCCTCCATATGGTCTGCTAACTAGGCCTACTGGCCTATATATTCTGTTTCATGAAATGTTACATGAGAACAAGATCTTGTTTGCTTTGACTGTATCTTTGAGCCACTTTGTTAAGACATTTCAATATCTTACGCCCTTTATGTTTGCCAGGCATATTTAGCTAATGTTCTGGCCCTTGCTAGATAATAAGATAAGAATATTCTTTAATAAACCAATTGCTATCCACTTTTCGTGTACATGCATGGTATAATAAACGTACGTACATCATTTCTATACCCAATCAATGTCAAATGTTTTAAAATAGCACAAAATCCTCAATCCAAAATCCAATATATAAATATGTTTGTTTAATGACCAACAATTTATGCTGCACTTTGGTTTATATGTATGACATTTAAATAAGATCTATAAAGCATTCTCGTCAAAAACGATTTCTTCATTAGGAAATATATTAATATTTTTTTGAGTGTAGGTCATTTTCAGCCCTTGAGCGCAGCACAGCACCTGTATTAAATTTATCCTCAACAAATTGAAACCAGAGTTATATTGTTAGCTTGAAACTCATTTGGGATAAATTATGAGCAATATTGTACTACTGTTTGTGTCTGCTCTTATTGTTCATTTGACATGTGAAATATAATGCTGATAAATGCCATGAAATGCCTGTCTCATCACTCACGTTGTCTTGCTATATTCTGCTGATGCACAAAATATAATGCTTGTAATATGCAAAATATGCAGGTAAATGTACTAATGTAGCATTTCTTCATTTGTTATTAGGCCACATTTAAAACTAGAGTCATTGCTGGTTTGTCATGCAAGCCATGGTTTCTGAATGTGTTATTGCTTCTTCAATTGTCCTGATTAGGTAAAAGTGGGCATACTCATATAGATCTGCAAGTGTATATTTGGCTTGGACAGAGGGCAAATAAGTGGCATTGTTATTTCGGGGGGAAATCGTGAAAAAGTCTTGATCACGTCATCTCCGAGTTATGTAATCCACTCAGCTATTGTAGGGGCATAAATTTGTACAATTCCCTAGAGAAGAATAAGTCATTGTGATGCCACTCTATTTACATTTTTGCATTACAATCTGGCACTATGAAGACTGGTAGAACGTGATGATTTGATTCTATGATGATATGAGTCAATGCCCATAAAACTTGAAATCTCTGCCTAGATTTTGGAATCCTCCCTATTTCTATTTCTTGATGGGTATGAATAGCTAGAATGGCTTATCGCTTAGAATTAGCTGCTGAAATTTGCGTATTGATTTGACTTAGAAAAATCTTTTAGCTAATCAGTTTTAACCCTTTCCAGCCGGAATTGTTTTGATACCTGTCCTGTTAATCGGGTCACGGGTGACCCGGTCTGGCGGGAAAAGGTTAATTAGGGTTGCTCAGCTAATTGATTAGCAATTTGAATTGTTAATATCTTTTTGGCAAGCTAATTATAATTATTGGTGACCCTAGCAGCCACTGTTGTTCTGTTTGAATCGCTGTGGATGCCGCCTGTTATTCAATATTTAAGTTTGCTATGATGTTTTTTGACAGTCAAGAAAATATCTGAAGTTGAAACTAATAATTAGAAACCCAGCACAATCACTGTTTTTTCCAAAGCCTTGGGCCTGCTTTTTCTTTTTGGTCTCATGAATAAGTTTTTTTCACAATTATTTTCTTTGCCATTATTTCTGCCAGTCAGTTCAGGTATTTGCCTGCATCTGTCCTCTGTATAAATAGGTTGGTTGATTTATGCGCAGTACCCTTTGCCTTCATGCTATTAATCATTTGTATGATGCTCACCTTCTTGATTGATGTTATGTATGTATGTAACTATGTATGTATGTATGTATGTATTTAAGTTTTTATGGTGCCTCTTAAAAACTCTTGAAGGTACTAGTCACTAGCATGGATGATGTTAGGGTTCCTTAGAAATAAGTTCATCTGTAGGTGAATTATGCTCAGATAGTTGGAATATTCATTTTAAGTTCTCACTTAATTTCTTGTGGAATCAAGCAAATGAAGTAGATTGCATCTTGTATTGATTTGTTTTGGAGTATTATTTCTTATAAAAAGGAATTTGTAGTGTGTGATGCAAGACAGCATATAGATCTGAATCTGATAGTAGAGAAATGACGTGGTAGTGCACTTGTGTTTCTTAATAGGCAAAGAAAACGGATGGCGGTTCCCAGACTTCTGTTCCTTACCGAACGGTCGACTGTTTCGATCATCTGACTACGTCGCCGTTCCGTGACTGCAAGAACATCGACGACCTCTTCGTCCGCGCTGTGCAGCTGTACGGTCCGACCGATTGCCTTGGATCGAGGGAACTTCTGAGTGAAGAGGATGAGGTTCAGCCGAATGGAAAAGTCTTTCGTAAGGTAGCTTCATCTGCGAGTTACTTCTGCCTGTGTAGAATTACTTCAGCTTAGAAGTAGTTTTTGTCACTTCCAAGTAACATGGTTCTGAATTATATGGTTTTTCACATTGGAAAATATTCTTTTATATGTAGTGTCTAATTCAGAAATATCTTCTGCAAGGGCAGGCATGTTGTTGACAGTATGTAGGACTTCGGCTATTCAGAGTCAACATTATCAGTGTTGATTCCATATGTACTTGTTTACAAATTTGTCTCGTTTGAAATTGCCAGCAGATTACAGTTAATCCATAAGTTGCCCACAAATTTACCCAGGTTTGGATGTGCTGACCAGTTTCTGTATTCGCTTTCAGGCAATCTATGGCAAGTACTGTTGGCAGACGTTCGACGAAGTTGGCCAGCGAGTTGTCAATTTTGCGAGCGGTCTTCTAGCCCTGGATCGTTCTTTGCATTCCAATGTCTGCATCTTTGCAGAGACACGTGCGGAATGGATGATCTCGCTCTTTGCTAGCTGTAAGAGCAACCTTCCAGGTAAGGTGCCTCCCTCATCGTGTAACAATTTTAGTCATTGTTGCAACACGTGGCATTACTTTACGTGGCCTACGCTTTGCTGTGATTTTTAATATATGACATACATAATTAAAGATACCTTTTGAAGTGGTTAAACATAGTAAATATTTGTAATGATTTTTGTCATTCATCATTCATTTGATTGCAAGCTCCGCTTCAGATATCTTTTCAGAGGCACCCACCATATTTTTTCGCATAGATAGTGTTCATTTATGCAATATATTAGTTACCCCCTCCCCCCCCCCATTGATATGTTGTTGTTGATGTAGTGGTTTCTCCACAAATGAGTTATGTTGTGTGTTGGTTACCATAACGCTCTGTTATTTGTAGTTTCTATCGCTGTCTCCTGTAATACCGGCTTCATTCGCTACAAGCATGCTATTATTCAAATTGGTGCCAATCAAATATTTTACTCAGTTAATGGGTTATATTGCAAATATGCTGGTTTTTTGCAGTGGTAACACTGTATGCTACTCTTGGAGAGGATGCAGTTCTCTACGGATTGCAGGAAACAGACGTCAATGTTGTCATCACGTCTCAGGATCTTCTCCCAAAACTTGAAGTAATAACTCCTCTGCCTTTGACTCGTGCTCATGTCTATAATTAATTTCTGATCATTAATATTAATTACCGTATACATTAAAAGTAATAATTAATTTTGCAAGCCAATGTTGATTTCTTCAAACACTGTAGTAACAAGTGTTAGTGATAAAAGAAGAAAAAAATAGTTTAAATAATATCGCTTTAATCTCCAATCTTCTCATTGCCAGACCATTTCCCAATTGATATGCAGAGGAGAGAGGGAGACGGAGAGATGGAGGAAAGACGAAGACAGAAATCACATGCTGCTTGATGACTTGTTTTGGTGTCTGATGCATTTTCAGCTCTATGCGCAGCATTCATATCCCAGTACATCATCTGAAATTGATGTTTGCAAACCATCCATAAGGAAATTTTACACATGTGTTGGATAGCCAAATTATTATTATACTTTGAAACTTGTCTGAAACAGATACCGCCCATACTCCATAGCCTTACTTACTATTTCTTCTAATTTCTCAAGTTCAAGCTGATTTCACTGACAAATTATGACCTTGAGTACAATTACATTTGAAGCAACCATCATTTGTTGTTAATAATTGCATTTTAGTAGCAGTACTGTGGAGCCCATGAGCTTGCCAATTAGTGCTAATGTTTATGTTAGAGATCTAATAGAGTGACTATCAAAAGGCCTTTATTTACTTTTGTACAGATTGTCGTTCTGTCTGCCAGAATGTACTAAGGGTGAGCTAAAAACAGCACTCATGAATATGCCGGTGCTCTGTGCCTACCGGGTAACTTTCAAATGGTGTTTTAGAAATTTATTTGTTTGCAATTACTGTGTAATTCCACGTAATCCTGTGAGACGAACCGATCATTGTGGCCGCTAATTCTGATCGGAAGAACTGAATTGTATTGCTACAGAAAATCTTGGCACAGTTGCCGAAAGTGAAACATATCGTTTACGTCGAAGGCAGGAAGAAACCGGTCACCAGTGGATTTCCGTCAACGGTCGAGCTGCATTCCTTTACAAGCCTGGAAGAGCTGGGTGCAAATCCAGATAATCTTCGCGGTAAATTCCACAGTCTTTCTCTTTTGATTATAAACTGGTATGAGTTGCAGAACTGATCTTGTTTATCAGAACTGATCTCGGTTAGCAAAACTGACGCGGGTTAGCGTAATATATCTAGAATCGCTGAACTGATTCGGGCTCACAGTTCCAAGTGATCTGGGTTTGCAAAACTGGTGTGGTTGGTATAGCAGGTGTGTGCTGATTTGTAAAACAGGTGTGGGTTAGCAGAGTTGGTGCTTCTGTGTTGACAGAACTGTGTGACATCTGTAGATAGCACTTTTATCTAACGCACAAGGGGTATGAACCAATGGCGGACCAAAATCACGCTGTGCTCATTGCTCAGGTCTACATCCCAAAGATGAGTTGATCAGGAGAGAGGTTGAAAGAAGCACCATACAGTGGATAAGCAAATTTTTCAAATAAGTTTTAATCAGAGAATGAAGCAACACAAGTGACTAACAGAACAAACAGATGCAGGGGGAATTCCAAACTCTGGGTTCAACAACCTAGAAAGCCTGTTGTTGATCAAGGACAGTCCTGGTTTTAGACATATCTACATGTAGAGAACAACGGTCACATGATGTTGTTGACTAGTTATAGGACAAAGGTACAAGGACTAATTCTAAAAAAATTATATACCACACCGCTCAGTTTTTATGAGATTCCTTTATGAAGAGAAAGTGATGTGATTTATGCACTCTTGTCATAAAGCTAAGTGTCATATGCTCAAATCTAGTGCTAGTTATGTCTATAGCTGTATATAACCTTAGAAGTTGAGATTGGTCTGAAATTCCTGAGGTCACCAGGATGAAGAAATTTCTTGTGCAGAAGATGAATTGTTGCATGAGCAAAGGCGTATGGAAAGGAATCGTTTATCAAGATTGTGATTGGTCAAGAATCTGACGATTGTAATGTAGTGCTCATGAAGATTGTATAATTATAATAATAATTACGACAATTTATATAAATTGTGTAACTGTTTCATATATATGAAACAGTTACACAGCCATGCCGCTACAAGGGCGCCTTACAAAGCAGCTGAGTTGCACTTTAGAGCCTGTCATAATCAGATGTATCAATGCACTGCTGGTTTTCTTTGGTTTGGATGATGTTGAGTTTAATGGTTGGGTGTGTTGTTGTAATTTTAGCTTTGGAATTGAGTCCACGACCGAAGTCTGAGGACTTGGCTCTGATCATGTACACGAGTGGTTCAACTGGACAGCCTAAAGGTCAGACACGCTCTTCCATCTATGCACAGCTTGAAATGATAACATAGCTTGGATTTCATTTTAATTACCAGATCTAGGTTTATAAATTGTTGTTGAAACAGATGCAATGCAATACAAAAGGGATAAGTAGGTCACAAGCCTCACATGTCATTTAAAGTAATTCTTAAAACTTTTACTTGTCAGAGCATGTAGGGGCGAAACTGGAAGCCTCTGGTAGAGGCAAGGAGAGGAATAATCTTCTGATCAATGTTACTATTTTGCTAAAGTATGTTTATCTGTTTGTAGGAGTGATGATTTCTCATTTCAACCTGTTGAGTGGAATGTCTGGACAGGTGGACCGTGTGCCTCAATTGGGGTTAGTTTTTTTTGTTCTTGTGCAGTAGTTTTGTTTGGCATTCTTCTGATAACTATGTTTGTGTACATAATGTCCTTTTGTTTCTTGTCTTGTTTCTGTGTGTGCTTCTGTTTGGTCTCTTTCTGTAATTTGGTGTCTTTTAATTCGAAATTTAGCATTTGCACAGAAACTTTGGAAAAGTTAAATGTTGCTGTGTAGGAATGCCTATAGATAATGTTCTCATTAATCAGGGTTTGTTTCTAATGCAGGAGTGCTTTTTTGTTTGCTCTTTTGGATATGTTCATGATTGTTATTTCTGACAGTCAGCAGTTTATGTGTAGGTATGTTTGTCTATTTCTCCATTTCTTATATACCCATATCTTGTCGATTCTTTACCCCTCTCTATTTAGTTCTGTCTGTCTTCTGAATATTCCATGGACAAGAATGACTGACTATGACTAAGCATGCCTTTCTGTTGCTGACCCTAGACTCTAGAACTGTTGTAGACTCGCAAAAGTTAATTCTGCTAGGTTCGTTCTTACCTTCAGATCATGGCTAAAGACTAATCTTTTCCTGGTCTCGTTTCTTCCGTAGGCTGTTTCCATGTTGTCTTGGATTTCCTTATTGACTTTCAACTTGATTCACCCTGTGTTTATGACAATGGTGCTGTGGAAGTTCTTGGATTAGCTAATTAATCTGCTTTTATTCTTTCCATATTTTGAAGCAATGCCTCTTGTTGTTGTATGTGGCTAGACCTCCAGATACATACGTCGGATATCTGCCTCTTGCTCACATTCTTGAGCTGAGTGCCGAAGTCTCCTGTGTGACTCATGGAGTTCGAATCGGTTTCTCGTCGCCCACAACTCTGTCGGATCAGGTAAACGAGACTTAACCCTTTAATGCCGGAGGGTATAGGATTTCCCATACCATTTACTACCATCTCGACATTAAAGGGTTAAGAATTCTGATAAAAAGAATTAAATGGCATATCAGTCTCAGGTTCTATATTTTTTTTGGATCGATAACAAATTACGTATTTTAATCTCTTCTGCATTATAATGCACACAATATTTCTAAATAGATTGAACAAGTTTAGAGTAAATTTTAAAATAAAGCCATTCAATTTAAGGTTGTACATGGATTTTCTTTTGTGCGATGTTTTCTAGTCCACAAGAATCAAGAAGGGAAGCAAGGGCGACGTGTCTATGCTGAGACCAACTCTCATGACTACTGTGCCGGTTAGCATATGATTCCATTCTTTGTTGAACTTGTCATTTGAGTTAAATCATGTGCATTTTACTTGCTGTTCAAGTCTTGGAGTCACTTGCATACAAGCATGCATGCACACATTATCTTCTTTTCTCCTCCGTCCGGCCACGCCGATGATGAGGCCTTTACATGATGTCTCCACCCTGGGTGTAGTCATTATCATTGTTCTCTGACCGGACGATGAGGCCTTTACATGACATATCATCATGTAATACATTGACGCGTATGTACAATTGCGCATACATACATGTGTATACACATGAACAAATGGTTGTTGAGTCTTAAAATGCAAAGTTTGTGACCAAATTAAATGCCATAAATAATTAACATTAATGTTCAAGATATTTTCAATATTAATTTGTAGGTGATTATGGACAGGCTGTACAAAGCTGTTTGGGATAAAGTGAATGAAGGTGGAAAGTTTCAGCAGGCTCTCTTCCATTTTGCTTTCGAATACAAGAAGAAGAAGTTTGAAGCTGGATTTGAGACGCCATTAATCGACAAGTCAGTAGCTTTTGCTGTCCTTTAAAGGTGTATATAGCCATTCATTGTTAGAAGCTAAGATGATTATGTATGACCAAAGTTTGATTATTTATTTGTTGTAATATTTTTGTGCAAAAGTTTAAGGGGAGCAAATGCTTCCTTCCCCCGCAGATCTCACGAGAGCATGTGCAGAATTTATCAGTTTGTGTTATGTGCATTTTGATATCAGTGCTATAGAAGTCATTCAGTTAGATGCAGTGTCTTTTTTGCTAAGTTGTTTGTGTGCAATCTATATAAATAAAAATGAAACTTTCCAATCCTGCGGTCACGATCACGCCCAAAGTTACCCACCGATTGTTTTGAAAATTTACCAAAACCTTCCATTCCAATAGCACGATGTCACAACATTTCTTTCCCCGAAAAAAACCCAATCGTTTCCACAAAAAGTGAACTTTGCAATCCGTTCGACCGCCATTTGCAAATTCAACAAAACACCACGGCTGCCAGATTTCATCAAAAACAGCAGACGAAACATGAACGAGGTCGCGTCCTGTGACGTCATAAGCGATTCGCAAATTAATTTTCGAAAGTGGCCTTTCATCCGATGTCAGGAATGGACGGAGGAAAGGAGCGGAGGAAGCGGGACAAAGAGGGTGGGGAGGGAGCGAAGGGGGAGGTGGAGGGGAGAGGGACATGGAGGGGGAGGGGGAGGGTGAGGAGGAGAGGGGGAGGGGGAGTCTGCCACAGCAATGCGTGGCTGGGTACAGCTAGTACTTTATATGAAAACAAAATTTATGGTGATATGAATGCTGCTTTATAGCTATCTGGCTGTTGCTTAACCTTGCTATATCCTGAGCCAAGAAATCCCTCAGCCTTTGGGTTTCACTTTCGAGAACTGTTGCTAATAGGCAAGTTGCAGCAAACTCTGTCGTGGGTTTGAAGTACTTTTGACTCCATTTCTTCAGATTGAGTGGGCATCTTTTCTCCTGCTTCCTGATTTTCCCTGCTACAGCTTATGCTTACTGTTTTATAGATGAGGTCACTCAGTTGGTCTTGGGAAGAAGGTGGTTGCCCTGTTGCCTTGGTTGACAGTCCAACAGTTGAACTATTCAGCTGTAGACTTATTTAGATAAATATTACAAGTCGTATCACTAGCTGTTGTTTATGCTGGTTTTGGTTGATGGTTCACTTCATGCCATGCAACACGTTCCTTCCATTCCCTTTCGGGTAGGCACCGGTCCTCACTAGCCTGGCTGACACTGTTAGGCACCTATAAAGGAGCATGCATTGTCATGTCTTAGCCTTCTTTCTCAATTTCTGCTATGAGGAATTGATTGAGAATGACACGACTGAATGTGGCTCTGTCTCTTGACTCATTAATTCTAGGTTCGTCTTCAAGAAGGTGCGTGCTCTGCTCGGTGGTCGCGTTCGCATGATGCTTTCAGGTGGCGCTCCACTCAATGAGGACACGCAGAAGTTCATGAACATCTGCTTCTGTTGTCCCGTCGGTCAAGGTTACGGCCTGACAGAAACATGTGGTGCAGGAACCATCCAGGAAGGTAGGAACTGGAACTTGGTTCTAAACTAGAAGTTGGTTGCAGATGGTTTGTTTAGGTTAGGTGGGTGAGGAGGTCAGTTGCTAAGTATTCGAGTTGCTAAAAGAGGCTGAATCTCACTTTGAAGCTGGGTGCTAAAGAGTCCTGTAGGCTGACATGAGGACTTGTTGCTATGAAGGATGGTTGCTAAGAAGAATGAATGCTATGGAGGTTGATTGCTAAGTATGCTGAACCTTGCTAAGTTGGCTGAGGCTGATTTTGACACTGGTTTCTAAGAAGGCTTTCTTTGTCTGCTACATAAATTCTTGAAATTAATTCTCTCTGAATGGATGTGTAACAGTAGTAAGATAATGTTGCCGATACATTGAATGCGGCATTTGGATCTATGAAATAACCCTGGTGAATGTCTGTGGGATATCCCAGACTTGCCGGTTATTGCCACTCCAACCCAACCATCCAACGTTTTTGAAAACAGACCATGGAAAACTTTTAGTCCATTATCTACTCTAATTAGTGATAGAGACATGTTTTACAATTTAATAAGAACTCGTATAATGTCATATTTCTGCACCTCTGGTACAGGAATGTTCAGTGTTATCAATTGTTATAGATCTGAGCTCTGACACACAACGTAGATCATTCCCTTCAGGCTATTCCCTCTTTCAATGGGTCAGCCACTTGGATCCTTCTCTGTTAATAGATATGCAAATGGAAGGAAATAATTTCCACACGATTATCACAGTTGCACAAAAATGGGAACTCGGCTGTGTTACCCGGAAAACTCCATTATTGGCCTAGTGAAGTTATGCTTTAATGAGATGATTTTAGTCATGAATATTTAAGCGTGATGAAAAGGGTCTGGTGTAAATGTTATAATGCATGTATGAAAAAATTGTTTTCTTTCTGTTTGTTGTTCAGTTACCGATCTAAGCACGGGTCGTGTGGGAGCGCCTCTGACTTGCAACGAGGTGATGCTCGTCAGCTGGAGCGAAGGCAAGTATAAATCAGAAGCTGATGTGTGCAATATAAGTGTTTTATTATTAGTGATTAGCTTATGTTTTAAATGATGCTTTAGCAGCACTTGTTTTCAGTTTTGTTTCATTTATTAATTGGTGACTTGGTTTTAATAGAAACGTAGTGTGGTGCAATAACGATTGCATGTATCTGGACATTTATGTAGCACATTTTTATAGGAACCCCTCAAATGTTTGTTATATGCAGTGTTTAATGTTCTTGATTGGTTTAGGTGATTACCATGTGACCGACAATCCTTGTCCACGTGGTGAGATTTGGCTGGGTGGCGGAAACATTGCGCAGGGATATTACAAGGATCTGGAGAAGTCGTCGGAGGATTTCCAAACCATCAGAGGACAGCGGTGGTTTGCGACTGGAGACGTTGGCCAGTTTGAACCAGATGGATCTCTGAGGATCATTGGTGAGTTCTTGAGTTTGTGACTTCTGGGATGTGTTTTGAGTGGACTGGACAATAGATGGAGATTTATTACTTCAATTTGCCTTGAAGCAATGCTTGTTTGATGCCTTGTTCACTATGATAGCATTACTGCTGAAGTGTCCAGATGAGGTTTTATTACATGATGTGGTTTCAGTTTATGGCTTTGATTGTATGACTTCTTTTTTTGCTCTCAAACAATCATACACAGGACTGTTTTGAACAGTTGAAAATAACAAGTGTAATAAAAGGAACTGATCAACTCTTTGATGAAGCCGATTTTGATTAGATCTGTGAAAAACCATGTGAGAAATTTCTTCCTGCGGTTCTTGAGTTGTTATTGCTTGATCGAAGATTGTTCCACAGCTGTGTGATGATCGCTGCATTTTGTCAGCCTTTTTCTACCCCTGGATATTACTCGGATGTGTTCTTAGTTTTCTGAACATCGATAAATCACAGACTTTTGTTGTTCGGTAATTAATCTCTAACCGATGCTGTTCTGTTAAGATCGGAAGAAGGACCTGGTGAAGCTGCAGGCAGGCGAATACGTATCTCTGGCGAAGGTAGAGACGATGTTGAAGATGTGTCCTCTGGTCGACAACCTGTGTCTGTACGCGGACAGTACCAAGATGTACACGGTGTGTCTTGTCGTTCCAAATCAAAAGCACGTTGAGTCTCTGGCCAAGAACCTCGGCATCACGTCGACCGAGTGGCCGTTCCTCTGTGAAAATCCAAAGATCGAGGATGCCGTTCTCAAGGCCTTGCAGGAACAGGGAGCTAAAGGTGAGTCCAGTTACGTTATAGTTGTATGTTAGAGTGACGTTCATGTGGAATTGTGGATGAATATGAAATTTAATAATTTCGCAGGGTCTGTAAGTGCAAGGACAATAGCATTCTGGGTGTAAATGCTGGTAGACCTGTGTAATCTAATAATTATAGTGCAATCAAAATGAGATGAAAGACTGGGTACCAGATGAACATTTTTGAAAAGTATAAATTTGTAACCTAAAATTTCTCATGCACAAAAACCAAACTTGTGCAGATCACTGGCGTATTGATATTAGCTTGGGCCTGCTTGGCGTTATGAGATACCAAATGAAAAGCCAAGTTCAAGACCAGAGAAGGTGTAAGACTGGTTTTGTTTGGAAGACGAGAGCTTGAATGGCGTAGGGGTGGTTGTATTAGGATAAGAATTCTGTTACAAGTGAAAATTTTGTTGGAGTGGATGAGGAATTTCCTTTTGCTCATGTTTATAGCATGCAGCATTTATTCACTGTAGAAGTTTAGTTTCGATACATATACAATGACAATTACTTCTTGGTTATTGTGATGAATTGTTTCAAGGTTACCACCAATATTCTAATTATGTATAAGCACTTGTATGCTCTCTCATTGCTGGAGTAGTAAGATTCCTTGAAAGGTAGATGAATGTCAAACTATAATAGGCATAATTATATTAATTGCTATTTACCAAAACCAGATAAGATTTTGTGTTATCAGAAGGACTTTGCACTGAGTTATATTTATGGGACTCGAAGTTGTTTTCTTAAAAATCAATGTTTTCGTGTTACGAGAATAATTTTACGGTAAAATACAATGACATCAGAACGGACCAAGCCTTTATTTGGGTTCTTGGAGCATGTCTTTCAGTAGTTCCTATTATATTTTGTTACACATTTTTTTATCGTAGGTAAACTGGAGAAGTTTGAAATTCCACAGAAGATAAAGATGGTGACGGAGCAGTGGACGCCAGACACAGGACTCGTAACGGAGGCATTCAAGCTGCGTCGGAAAAATATCGAGTCGCTGTACCTAAAAGATATCCTCCGGATGTACGCTTAAGCTGCAGTTCTGATTTTCTGTTGTTTGAGCCATGTCTGGTCCTCATTTTTTCGTAAAGAGTGTTGGCCATTGAGCCAGAAGAGACCATGCTCTCTCTCTGTAAGGCCATTTCTATTGTGATGGCTTATCTAACTACTACAATGGGAGATAACATTTCGTGTAAAGCATCGGGTGTTGTGTGTTAAGCCGGGTTTTGTATTCTTTTCTTTCTTTTGTTGAGTTTCATGCATGCTTTGTGGAAATTATGGATGGTGCATATGGTGACAATTGATGAGCGCATAAAGTTTTGGTGAACCATTAATTTTTTATAATCAGGTGGAATCTTGACTGTGAAGGAGATAACAAGTCAAACTGTTGCAATTAGAAGCAGAGCAGGATGTTGAAATTGCAAAGTGCTTTACGATGTGGTGGGTTTTGTCGTGAACAGTATGTGTCACCTCTAAGAGCCTCTTGAATGCGCTACGAAAACTGAATCGGACGGAAGGGTCCAAGTTGCCTCGCTTCAACTGGACTTGATTTTCCTTTATTATAGATCAGAGTTTTGGGCTTCAGTTAAGAATCTGAATATTTTCTATACATGTTACATAGCATGTTTGACAATTGCCTTTTCTATGGCAATTTTTGGCAAAGCACATGAAATGCACTTGTTGGGAAAAGCCGACATTGTACAATTTGTTCGATAGCGGTATATGTTGTGTTTCTTAAACATTTAGAAATGCTTCTTCACATCATTCATCTGCTTTTTCTCTATACATAGATGTTTTTGCGCGTTAAAAAACTATCTGTTGGTCACCAGAGAATCAAAGAAAAATCAGCCTGACCAGTGAGTTATGCAGAGACATTTTATGCCAATCTTGCAATGTCAACTTCTTGGATTGGCAGTCTGTATCAGAAGTTTGACTTAGACTTGTCAAGTAATAGCTTAGCTGCAAAGTGGTTTTCAAATTTAGCAAACAGTTATGAGTAATAAAACTTTAGGGGAACATTTGTGTAGTGTATGTAAAAAAATTATTCTACAACTGCATTTGGCACTGAGTAGCATCTATAGCAAGTTTTACCCGAATGAGCTAAAAACTGAATTTCCAAATTCTTCATGCTATCCAGCACCGATTGTTCATCATTTGTCTTATGTGACTATGAACTTTATTCCCTCACGCCTGTCCAGTCTCTTCTAAAGTTCAGCGTAGCCTAGGCCTATCCCTGATTAACTTTACTTTCGTAGCTAATGGCTAGGTAAAAGTTTATAAAGTTCTTTAACTTTCTACCGAAAACCGAAAACAATGACAAGTTTCTCGTATAATTGTACTTCAAAATCCAGCAGAAACAAACCAACAGCAACGACACGACAACGACTAATTTTACGTTATCAAAACGACTCAACGTTAAGACTATCTTTCATCAGTATCTCACCCTGAGCGTACATCCTTCCTTCAGTCACTCTGTCTCTCTGTCTGTCTCCCTGTCGTTCTCTCTGTCTGTCTCTCTCGCTGTGCGGCGTCGGTCCGGCAGCAGTAACTTTCCCGCCACTCAGCCGCCTGGCCTACCTTACCCGTACGCTGCTGCGCAATAATCAGCTGACCTTTATACGTTATATCAAATTAGCTTACAGTGACGAAGTGTAAAATTCCAACGTTTTTCTAGCTGAACCTGATGTCATTCTGTAGCGCTATCGGTTTGCTGCTGATGTTTGAAACCTTTCGTAATATATTGCTTGGAGTTATTTTGTCTTTTTTCTGTACAGTCGGAAAGTAATCAATTATTACGGCTTTGTTTTCATTACAGAAAATTCGTGAATCGCTTCAGATATGCAAAAAAATTTGAATGCAGTGTAACTGGCCAATTTGTGTGACGCTTTCTAGGTAAAGTGTTACAAAACTTTGAATTTATGAAAGCCAACTTTTGTTTTATACAAAAAAAATTAATTTGTGCTGACGATACTACTCCAGCTGTGTATGTAATATAATGCAGTTGGATGTTGAAAGGAAGAAAAAGAGTTTTTGCTTGGGATCTTCTTTGATCTGCGATGTTTCATGTTCTCTAATGTTTTGCACAATGACGTGTTCTCAGTTTTCGTGGAGTATTGCAACTTTGCTTCAGGGCCTTTGTTTCTGTTGTGCAAGATTCCATTTTGTTTTTTAATCGATTTTTTACGCTATATGTTTAAATCTTTCTTCCTCATTGCCAATGGTGCAGCTTTCTGTCAAACATAGAAATTGGTTTCATCCAATCCTGCGATCGCTGACTTTTCAGAAGTTCATAAAGAGTTTGATAATATTTTTTAAAGTCTCCAGTTATTGGAATGCTAGTTTATGGTCTCTTTTCATTTCTGTTATTAAAATTTTGTGTGACCTTTTGTTGTCAATAAAAATCCATAATTCTGTAAATGACTGTGTGTGGCTTACAACTTGCCAGTGACTTGTTGCATTTTGTAAATGATGCCTCTCATGTTTTGTGTACAGCAAAAATTTCTCCAACACATCTAGCAAGTGGTATTTGTCCAGATTTGATGCACTTGGGTTAACCCCAGTTTTTGAACATCTTTGCATTCTTTTTTGTAGTTGAGAATTTTTGGCACAATTCTAGTCTTCTAAGAATTCTGTTTCCGAGTTTCATTTTTATTTGCAGTTTATTGTCAATCAGACGGTCTTTTGTTGCAGAACTGCTCTAGATTTCAATGGGGAATTATATCTGACGTACATTGTCACATGCTGATGCTGTCTTTGCTGTTATTCAGAAGACAATTGTCAGTTTTGGAACTGTTTGTGTAGCAGAACTGAATCTTTCAGATTGATTTTTTTCCATATTAATTGATTCAGCTGATTTTGGTCCTATGCAATATAAGTTGGATGGTACGAAGGTCGACCAAAAGCAAACACCGCTTTTAGATATCGGTATCGATATGATCTTGACTGAACCATGTGAAGCCACTGAGGTCTCTGAGCTGTCCTTAGCTCAATAACTGCTAAATAATGTGTAGATTAAATCAAAGATAGAAACGTTTGATCTCTTTATTATGTATGGGTATGCATAGCTGGGCATTTATGTAGAGGTTTTAAAACCAGTTTATAAATAAAATGAAGTTATGATTAAATGCTTCCACCGCACAAGAAGCCAGTATTAATTAATTTAATTAATTTGCATGATCTAAACCGGTTTGATTTCAAATTCAGTATTAGTAAATTTGCGTAAGAGCCACATTGCTACAAACTGACCAAATAATAAGATGGGAGAAATGATGGAGATGGCTAAAAGGCGGGTGGGAGATCCTTGCCATTAAACTTTAAAATCTACTGTGGCCATGGTGATATTTTTTGGATCTGAGGGCTCCATTGTAAGTCTTTACAAATGATCTTTTATAAGCTAGTCGTTTAAGAAACTGCCATTCCCCTTGTGTGATCGATTTTTTTCTGATTAACAAACAGTGCACTTCATGAATGGTTTACATTTCAGAATTCTGCTCATGTGTTTTCAACGTTACTGAGAATCTGTGTCTGGTTTGATGTTATGCTTCAGTTGTGGTGTGCTAAATTGTCCTGCGTCAAATGTTTGTTATTGATAATAATGACGATTAAAATGCGAGTGTTGACGACCTTTCAAGGTGTTTTAAATGCAGGATTTCATTATCTCAGCTGTTTTCCTGCAGCAGAATGACGTCATAATTTATATAACATTTTGTGCGTGCTGTGATCTCAGAATTCCTCTTTCCAATCGCTGATGCCTCGAATCCCTCCTCCCTAACACCCCTTCCCACTTGTGATGTGTGCAATGTGCATGATTAAGTCAGTTAATTGCAGACGAGAGTCTAGAAGTTGTCTCATTTCTGTTTGAAGTGCTTTTTTCCTTATAGATTTGTCTGATTAATTATTATGTCTGTATTTGTGCTTGACCAAGAGACCAAACAGGGTCGCCACCCTGTCTTTCTTAAAGTAGTTTCTGTAGATGCATGTAAACGGCTGTGATGACCTTTACCTTCACGTTAATTATTAATGATTTGCTTTAATATAGCCTCTCTGTAAAATAGTATCTGGTTTGAACATGGAAGCACCTTGGAGTCGACTTAACCCTCGGTGGCACCCCTTTTTGAAAAACACGTTTCAGTACCCCTGGGGGTTAAAATGACCCCACTACTTTAAGCGAGTTTTGAGTATAATATTTGAAACAACTAATGCACAATATCAACATAGTAGATATAATATATATAATTATGTATGTATGTATGTATGTATGTGTGCATGCATGCATGCATGCATGCATGTATGTATGTATGTATGTATGTACATATGTATGTATGTACGTATGTAAGTATGTATGTATGTATGTATGTATGTACATGTATGTATGTATGTACAAGTACATATATATGTATGTTTGTCGCCAAATTTGCACTACTATTTGTTTACTTTATCTGTCAAACACCAACACTGGTTCCCTGCTTCAAGAATGACGTACTAAATTGAATTAATCTGTTGAGCAGAAACATAGAATCAAAGTCCTAGAAGATAATACGCATGCATTGCATAGTTGAGGAAATATATACAAGAAATGTATGCTGGGGTCAAAATAACCCCCAGGGGTACTTCCGAGGGTTAATCTTTAATGAGATGCTACATCAATTTTCCCATTACATTACTTAGGGCCCCCAGAAATTCGCGATCTTGCGCAACGCAACTTTTCCGCAAATTTCCAGGTTTCGCGCAACAGCGCAAAAATTGCCAATCAGCGCGATTTTGGCGCAATTTTTTACAAAATCTTGCTAATTTATATAAATTGGGCTTTGATTGACTTAAAAATCACTTCAGCGCGCGGCAGTTCAACATAGCAACGAAACCGATGGGCGATAATCAAAATGGCGGCCGCCGAATGGGACGAAATTATATCGGAATTTTTAGTTAAAGATCGTTATTTTTAGTAGTAATGCACAAAACTTAAAGTTTAACAAATTCCTGAACTTCACGGCCACACAATAAAATATGTTAGACGAAGTTTCTCAAAGCGATCACACGGCAGCGTCGCGTGCTGTCTCAGCTTATGACAGAACGAACGCATTTAATCTATATAGGCGTCAGGCGTGCACACGAAGACGGAAGGCTACTATTCAACACGTTTTGTAACTTGGTGATTTATTATAATATAGGCGTATGATATATAGATCTAATTAATACCATCTTGAAGTTGTAGGCTTCTATTTGTAATGAGCGTAGATTTCGGTGGGCGTAATTTTTGCAAGATTAAAATTCTTTGCAATCGTCTGAATACATTATTCTCATGGTTATAGAAACTTTATAACTGCATTTTTTGCTTGATTTTCTAATTTATAGAACGCCAAAGCTTTACACTAAATGACAAAAATACTGTTAGATAGATACTTTGGTACACTGATTCAATGAAAAACTAACGAAAATTATCAGTTTTTGACTTGCGCAAAATTGGCGCAAATTTATCGTTTTTGGTGCGCAATTTTTTCAGTTTCTTGGCGCAAATTTCTGGGGGGCCTAATTACTAAACAATGTAGTGAATTGACTCGATTGATTCATAGTGCATGAAAGTGCGTGTTTTAAAGTAACCGGATAGAATGATGGTTGACAAATTATGAGGGAAAGGAAGAATGTTTCATTCGTGTGCTGGAGTGCTTAGAATTGTGCTTTGCAGGGATGATGACAATGATGGTGATGACGATGATACTGTTGATGGATGATGGTGATGATGATGTTGGTGATGATACTGTTGATGGTGATAATTGCAATGGTAATGATCATTATTCTGGTCAGGAAGTCATTTTACCTAAACATTATACAGATATTAAGCTGTGCTAATCTCATACAACTAGATCTTGATTTCGGTTCTACTGTAATATACACGTGCAATTGTTGTCTGATCTATTTCTAAGGTAGTTATTTGATTACTTTCAAAACTTAAAATGTAATTGGCTGTACATATTGTTGTGCTAAAAAAAACTTTATGCACAGACGGCTGAGGCATTGTGTTGACATTCGATAGTGTTATTAATTCAAGCTTTCCAGCTGTGGACTTTGAATAAACAGAGCGTTGAGGCTATGTGTTTGGTTAACAACATTTATTCAGTCTTTAAGGACTTTACATACAGATGGGAATTTAAGCTGTCAGTTGACAATTTTCCTGAAGAATGCACTTCATGCCACAATCAGCCATTTATTCTAATTATTCCAAGAATTCTGATATAACGAGGTCAGAGTTTGAATGTCGCATCAAAAATTGATTCCACTTTGTGTATAGAGTGTGGCTTGTTGTTAAACTTGCTCGAGAACATTAGTCTGGTGACTGGCATAATTTGTGTTGAATGCAGTCGTTTGTGGTCTTCATTCAGAGGTAGAAGTGTAGTCCACTTTCAATACAGCGTCACATATTGAGGGCAACACTCCCCACTGAAGTGACCCCCCGAAAGTTACCGTAGTGTTGAGAAGTCAAATAGGCGGTGTCTTTGCTGTAACCTAATCTGCATCTTTGGTCTCCGGAACACGCTTCTTATGTGCTGCCATTTAATGGGGGATGTGTTGACAAGTTTTAAATTATTTTAAAAATTATTTGACCTGTGCGTATTCTTAGACTAAGTGCAATGCGTAATATTGTAGAAAATTAGTTGAGTTGTTAAATTCGCACTTCATTATGGGTGTGTTATGTATCAGAGCAGTTATAGAGCACCTTGTTAGACTCAGTGCAGAGAGCAGCTTGCCTGGTTTTTAGAGCTAAATGAAGATCTGTAGAAAATAGTTTGATAGGCATTGTCTGAATCTTTGAGGACAATACATTATGTACACCTCACTTTTTGAAACTCCAATCCAGTTTAAAATGCGTTGAACACATACCGAATGGCTGTTCAGTTTAATTCAGTTTTGGTATTTATCACCGACATTTTATGCTTTGCCGACGATTGTTTAGTTTTGTGTGTGTCTGTGTGTGTGTGTGTGAGTTTTACTTCACATTAGAGATATGTTCACATTTTCGATTTTCATTTTGTGATAACTGGAATTGCTACCTTCGAGAGGTCACCGTAAAGGTCCGTTAAATTCTCAAGTGTTAAGGGCACGTTTCGTTTCGTCTCGAAACTCGTTGAAAAATAGTCGCATTCTAGCTGACTTCATGTCTTGAATCTAACAACCTGCTTCCAGCACTCCAGTCTATCTTCTTAAAAGTCATTCAACTGAGTTGTTCCAGTTTCTCTGACTCCTTTCCTTTGTCTATTGTCTATGCGGCCATCGATCGCTCTCAGCTGACCAACCTCTTTAACCATCTTAGCCATTTTTTTATATTATTGCAGCGTTTGACACTCTGTTTGACTAGAACGGTTGCATATTCTTAGTGAGCGTTCCTTTTGCATGGTCCTTGTGCCTCTTGCTTCCTGACAATAGCAACACATGATTTTTATATAAATTATTTTATGCGTCACTGACAGCTTAATGTTTAACTGTCAACGGCATAGGCCTACAGGTCTACATGTACAATTGTACATGTCTCTAACCTATACTATACAAATAAGTCGCAAACGATATTCACAAGTCTTGATTGTAAACATATAAATGACACTAACGATAGTAACAATAACAAGTCCTAGCGCTGGAAATGAATAACTGAACGACATGAAGAAGTCTTAAGTTTACATCTGAATGACAATAGCAAGTCGAACCGTGTCGCGTGTTAACAAGTTTTGAAACGACAAATCACAATTTTATCTATTAAATGCAGAAATAGACTAAATGCACAGGGAGGATTTGTCACGAGGCTTTTGACGGGGAGGGGGGGGAGTAACGTCCAAGGGAATAATGTCCTACAACTGAAGTGCCACAAATGCAACGGCGCTCGGCTTAAGGCTGCGGTTCCACACAGTGTAAGAATTGTGAAAAAATAACTGGGGAGAAGAGGGGTTGGACCACAATCCACTTGGAATTGGGGTGTAAAAAACAGATTTTACTATGAAGCTCTAAGAAAGACTGGGGGGTTGAAACCCCTTGGCAATTCTCACTCTGGTTCCACAATTATTGCAACAGTAAGTGCATGGTCTGTATTGTATTGCATTGCATTGTATTCAAGCATTTAGGAAGTATCTACAATTTACATCATGCTTGACATACAAAGTACGACAGACAGACACAGACAGACAGACAGACAGATAGACAGACAGACAGAGTAAGATAGGAAGACAGATTGATCAGAACATCCGACTCATGATGTGATTCATCTGAAGTTTTGTATAGGCTACCTGCAACGAGATCAAACTAATAACTAGAAATGAAGCAGCAATTAAACGTTCACCCATCCGTGACTGTTTATGCCGTACGCGCTGTTCAGCCAACCGATTTCATCTTCTAATTGACATCAAGTGACAACCAACATTCTGAAGAGTTCGCTTCATAGAAGGAGTAGATAGTTTTGGCTTTGAATAAATAAGCAAAACATCTTAATGATTCTGTGCGCATGCAGGTTGAGCTTTCCAAGGCAAGAAGTGGTCTGCTGTATATTCACACCAGCTGGCAGCACTTGTATCATCGAAACCAAATGTCCATCATACTCTGCTCTATATTGGAACGACTTGGTATAGTACGAGTCCCAGTGTCTTCAATTGCAAGTGACATGGATCGTATACAGTCGAAATGTGGAGGTCATCCTCTTCTACATAGAAGATGAAATCTCTCCATTTTCAAATCAAATGCTTGACAATGACAAATCGAGTAATAGTTGCACTACACAAATGCCTACGCATGCATCTAGTACATGTATATATCGGCTGGGCGGTATCCATAGACTGGGTTAAGCTGGATGCCTGTGTGTGGATCTCCTCCTGCCCCCTTCGAAGGGACAGATGGGTTAGACGAGGATGAGTCCTGTCTGCCGGTGAACGAGAGTCGCTTCGACGACGAAAAGTCGTTTTTCATCAAACGCGGATGCACTTCGTTGGCGTTCTGCGCCGTCTGGCGATTGGCCTTGTCATCATCAGATATATTCGATGACACTCCTGGGTAGAAGATCAGACCTTCGTCTCCGCCTGGAATCGTAAAGTGAACTTTGTTGACCCCGTTTGGCACCGCCTTGCGAGACTGGCCTCGACCGATTCGCAGGATGGTCGGTGATGCGGCGGGGTGGTGCTGCTGAGGAGGGTAGGAGACCGTCATCACGCCACCCATCGATGGTTCGTGAATCTCGTCGTAGATGTGGTCACGACCTTGCAGTCTCGTCGATGAGTTCTTATATGCAGCAGCAGCAGCAGCATCAATGTAGTCATCGTTGTTGTTGTTGCTGTAGTTGCGGATCGTCGGGACGGCGCCAACCATCGGTGGAGGACGAGGTTTCGATTTCCTATGATGACAGCAGCAGACTTATCGATTGCTTTGCTTGATTGCTTGATTGACTTATCGATTGATTGACTTATCGATTGATTGATTGGTTAGTTGATTGATTGCTTTGATTGATTGATTGATTGCTTTGATTGATTGCTTTGATTGATTGATTGCTTTGATTGATTGATTGATTGATTGATTGATTGATTGATTAGTTGGCTGATTATTTTTGGTTGATCAATGGATTAATGGGTTGAATGAGTTGTTGATCGATTGTTTGGATGAACTTGGATCATTGGTTGACTAACTGATTGACCGACCGACTCACTGACCGACTGACTGCCTGACCGACTGACTGATTTGTTGGGTGGTCGCCTGATTCATCAATTGGTTGACTTATGGGTTAGACATAACTTATCATTGCTATTATTTTTTGTTATCTGTGTAGTTTTAGATGGGCCTTCCTATATTTCATGGTACTTTATCCTTATCTATTTATCCATTTATTAATTAATTCATTAATTAATTAATTAATTAATTAATTAATTGAACTCGTGAAACTCACCTGTCTGGATTGCGACGACAAATGACTACAACGACAACGATGATGACGATGATGATGATCGCACCAACGACGGCAACAACGACGCCGATGATTACATCTGAACAGAACACCATTCAGAATTATTGTTCAAGAATCAGTTCAGATATATATGAAATCACTGCATCAATGACTGAATAAACATTAGACAGCGGTGTTAGTGGTATATTCTAGAGAATCAAGAGGATGCACACATTCGTGTATTGTATTGTATTGTATTTAAACATTTATAAAGCGCCTCTAGTAGGGTGAATCGTTCAGAGGCGCTCCCAGTGCGCAAGGCCCCGCGAGAAGAAACAGGTTTTGAGAAGAGACAAAGCAGAAGAGAGACTACCAGAAAGAAGTGTAGAGCGAACAGAAGGAGAAAGAGCATTCCAAAGAGAAGGACCAATTGAGACAAATGATCGAGACTGAGCCATAGTAGTTCTAGACCGAGGAACCAAGAGGTCAAATCTGTTGGATGAACGAAGTGGACGATGGGAGGAAGCCGAGTGAGGACGAAGTAAAACATTAGTCAGATATTTTGGGGCAAGACCCCGTTGAGCCTTTAAGATCAGAGTGAGGATCTTGAATTGTGTGCGAGCACGGAGAGGAAGCCAGTGAAGTTCATGAAACATAAAGGTAGAGATGTGAGAGTACTTGGGAAGGCGGGCAATCAATCTAGCAGCTGAGTTGAGAACAGACTGAATAGGTGAAAGACGAACTTTAGGAAGACCAATGAGGAGAGCATTGCAATAGTCAATTCGTGAGCATATAAAAGCATGAATTAAGGTAGTGAAGATGGAGGAGGAGACAGAGCGACGAATGACTCTGAGACGTCTTAAATGAAAATATGACGAGCGTGTCACATTTGAAATATGCTCAGTAGTGTAACTACACCTACATACAGTCGTACACACATACAAACATATTAATGCATTACGATGATTGTATAGCGCTCCTTCAAGGTTGCTACTCAGGAGCACTCCCGACCCAACCTTGGCTAAAAATAAGCGCGTCAGAGGGAGCCCTAGAGAGCATACGTAGCCTACATACATACATACATACATACATACATACATACATACACACACATACATTACATACATACATACACACACATACATACATACATACATACATACATACATACATACATACATACATACACACACACACATACATACATACACACATACATACATAAATGCATGAACAGTTGCACACATACATGTGTTCATGCATACTTCCACATATACATACATACATACATACATACATACATACATACATACATACATACATACATACATACATACATACATACATACATACATACATACATACATACATACATACATACATACATACATACATACATACATACATACATACATACATACATACATACATACATACATACATACATACATACATACATACATACATACATACATACATACATACATACATACATACATACATACATACATACATACATACATACATACATACATACATACATACATACATACATACATACATACATACATACATACATACATACATACATACATACATACATACATACATACATACATACATACATACATACATACATACATACATACATACATACATACATACATACATACATACATACATACATACATACATACATACATACATACATACATACATACATACATACATACATACATACATACATACATACATACATACATACATACATACATACATACATACATACATACATACATACATACATACATACATACATACATACATACATACATACATACATACATACATACATACATACATACATACATACATACATACATACATACATACATACATACATACATACATACATACATACATACATACATACATACATACATACATACATACATACATACATACATACATACATACATACATACGTACATATTCATTCAATCGCTTATTAGCATGAAGTTGATTGAACAGCATCTGCCTACTTGTATTGTTTGATGACAATGCAGCGGCTGTGTTGTTGTTGTTGTTGTTGTTGTTGTTGTCTCCACTTGTAGGCCTACTCAATGAGGTCATTGTAGGCAAAGATACACCTGACTCGGTTGCGTTGTTTGACGTCAACGCCTGCGTTGTTGACGTCACTGAGGATGACGTTACAGAGGGTGACGTCACAGTCGAAAACGTAGCAGGTGCTAGTGAAGGCATTGGTGTAGTCGTCGATGTGGTAGATGTTGGTGTCGTTCTTGCTGTGCTCGTTGTTGCGGTTGATGTAGGCGTTGTTCGCGTAGTCGTTGTTGATGTAGTCGTTGTCGACGTTGTCGTTGTTGGCGTAGTCGTTGTTGGTGTAGTCGTTGTTGGCGTTGTCGTTGTTGGCGTTGTCGTTGTTGGCGTAGTCGTTGTTGGCGTGGTTGTTGTTGGCGTGGTTGTTGTTGGTGTAGTAGTTGTTGGCGTCGTCGTCGTTGGCGTCGTCGTCGTTGGTGTAGTAGTCGTTGTTGGCGTAGTCGTTGTTGGCGTGGTTGTCGTTGTTGTTGTAGTCGTTGTAGAAGTTGTTGTAGTCGGCGTTGGTCGTCCTTGTGATGTGAATGATGAACCGCATGAGATGGTGATGTTTCGACCTGGACTGTTGTCTATGACGTTGACGGCTGAAGACAACCAGAACAACCAATTGAATGATAATGATGATGATGATGATCATTAAGACGACAACGACGACGGCGATGACGATGATGATGTCGACACTGATGACTATACATACCCTCATAGGCCTACATGCATGCGTAACATACTGGTCGTATACCCTACATTAACTGACTGCGCCTAACATATTGCACCTTACTCAGGGGCGGATCCAGGGGGGGGGGGAAATCCGGCCATGGTCCTCCATTTCAAAATTGCATGGGACGTGATCCCCATTTGGTTTCAAGAACGGCAAGAGAGAAGAAGTACCAATGCGACTAGAGAGGTCGTAGTATGTCCCGAAGAGATTACGACCAGATGACTTTTTAAAAGGTCAACAAATGTTTTGGGCAAAGATCACCGAAAATTTGGCCCCCCCCCCCCCTTCGAAAATTTCTGCCTCCGCCCCTGACCTTACCGTGTATACCTACAGCACAGTAACCTACTTTACACCGTGCCTGATGGGCAGAAGATACATGACATACATGTATCCTAGAGCTCACACCACTATGTTTCTTTCTCACTTAAAAACTGTTTTATTTAGCCGTTGTTGGAATGGAAGCGCTTCTGAGTAGATTACCTTGAAGGTGCGCTATATAAAATGCCAATAATAATAATAATAATAATGTATACACTGCAGAGAGAGAGACTGACCTTCGACTACCATCCAGAAAGCTCCCTCAGCATCTTGATTGACATTTGTCTTAGTGAACACAACATCGATGTTCTGAAACCCTGACCCTGACCCTGACCCCTGCTGTAGGGCGGCTGGAAAGACTGCCGTGTTGTCGTCGATAGACCATGACGTCCTGTTGACGCACCACTCGCGGTAGGTGTTCGTCATGGATGAGTAGGCGTAGAGAGTGTATGGACACGGTCCAGCGGCGTCCAAGAGGTGACCGAAAGCATCCAGGAGGCGAATCGTCACCTTCGTATTTCCATCAACAGATACCTGTCAATACACAAGAACACAATTATTGTCACTCTTTCGTCTACTTCATAATAGGCCTATTAATAGAGGCCATGTATGCGTGTATAACTACATGTATATATGTATACAAAACTACACATGCAGGACTTTAGTGATTTTTAAAACGCCTATATTTTTAATGGGGTGCATGTGCGACGATTGTGCGTGCATGCACGAGTGTGTTTCGATGTATATATATATATACATGGTATTGTATTGTTATATATATATATAATTACATATATATCTTCTGTACTGTAATGTATACTTTAATAGGTTGAGCTCATCGTGGTCTGCTGGTTTTACCGCCAAATCGGTTGATGCAAGCCTTACGCGCCAAACACCGTCGCGATAGACGGATAGAAGGTATAATGATTATGATAGCGACAATGGTGATGATGATAATAATAATAATGATAATAATAATAATAATAATAATAATAATAATAATAATAATAATAATAATAATAATAATAATAATAGGCACTTTTGCACAATTGACCGACGAGGATGACCGTTAACTCCAGAACAACAATGTTTTTATTATTGATTTTAAAGCCTGAGGGATCATTTTTACCTCGGGCGCTAAAAAAAAAAATAATAATAATAATAATAATATTAATAATAATAATAATAATAATAATAATAATAATAAAACGCCATAAGGCTATAGCTTTTCTAGTTTATTGTATTTCCTGTTATTGATATGTTGTCTTGAAGATATTAAAAGATAATAATAATAATAATAATAATAATAATAATAATAATAATAATAATAATAATAATAATAATAATAATAATAATAATAATAATAAGCCAAATTTCAGGCGACGCAAGAGAAACAAGTTTCTTGTTTCAGCGCCTGTCTGTCACCATTCAGCGTTTTAATGCTGTTGCATTCCACAGCACTTTTGTTCTTCCTGATCTTGACATGGATGGCCACTCTAGAGTTTAAATTTCTTATTAATATCTGACACCTGAGGGATTATAGATACCTCGGGTAAAAAAATAATAATAATAATAATAATAATAATATTAATTATATTGCTGACATCAACAACAACAACAACAATAACAGCAGCAATAACAATCATGGTCAATGGTCTGACTAGTTGATGGTGTCTTTTATTTGTGGTCTGACTTATCATGTAGGCCCCTATACGTCCTTCCAGATGCGTCGTCAAACATAGATCTGTCCAGCCAAAAGCACATATCTGTCTTATAAGTTATAACTATATAAGCAATCGTTTCCATTCACGCTTCGACTGAGCATCGTCAGAGACATTAAAGGCTAAGACGAATGAAAAGAAAGAATTCTCGGGTATGGAGAAAGCGAAAGATTCCAGACAGGAATCACATAGTCCTACCTATGAAGGAACACAGTGCTAATTAAAATTAAGCGCCTATCTACATGTATAATTTATTTTCCCCTCAAATACATGAGTACACTAAGATCTAGCCTACAGTTCTAACACGTTGGTAGGCGCATAGGCCTAGGCGGCTAGGTCTACATAAAAGTACGTAGGCCTACTTTCGATTAAGTAAAGTGACACATGGTGTGAACCATAATTTATTAAACAATATTTATCCATTTATTTACCTGAAATTGGACGTTCTTATTGGCCAGGGAGTATGGATATCCACTTGTCAAGAAGTAGGTTTTTCCGTAGTATTCTCTATAGACTGAATTGTCGGATGGATTGACAGTGGGAATGTAATTCACGCCATCCGTCTGTAAACCTGTAGAGGAAACAAAGCTGCAGGTTGCTTTATCTTTCTTCGTCTACAGGGTGCGCCAAAAAAGACCCCTCTAGGTTTTTTTTACCAATATCTTGGCCAAAAGGAAGAATTTCCAAATGAAATTTTACAGGCTTATAGACAATTCATATCTACACATGATGGCCAGATTTAATCAAAATATTTCACATACAACTTCTTCTTCTTCTTGCTGCTGCTGCTGCTGCTGCTGCTGCTGCTTTGCTGTTGTTGCAATTGTCATTGTTGTTGCCATTGTTGTTGTTGTTGCCGCTGCTATTTTGCTGTTGTTGTTGCAGTTGGCATTGTTGTTGTCATTGTTGTTGTTGAACTTGTTGATGCTGATGCTTCTGCTGCTGCTACTTCTGACGTTGTTGCTGAACAAGTGCGTAATAATGTGTGCTTTGTTAAAAGACATAATCATGCTGCCGCATTGCTGCACAGATGCCGGTATCTTAGTCAATTGGCTTAGGCCTATATGTATAGCCCAGTAGGCATATAGCCTTCATGTGTAATAATTGTAAAACAAGTCGTTTATAATATTAATTAATACTTACGCGGAAGGCAATCGAAGCTGACGTATGCGAATGGGAATCCACCGTTGTTCGACGGACACAAAGTGACGATATCGTTGTAGCCCTTTGCGTATGTCAGACTGTTCGTGTATGTGTTGCACGATGCGGCGATGAGTCGTCGATCGCCTCTTGGGTCTGGTATGCAGTCGTTGGCAGACGTTGTGGGGTTCTCGCAGAACTGGGAAGGACTGGTGCTCGGACTGCGACCGTAATATCCGACACGGACCCAGATCATCGAATTCATGGGACAGCCGAAGCTGAGACCACGGTCGTTGTCCTGTGGGACGCACTGCGTCAAGTTGGAAGGATCTGCAAGCAGAGAAAGAAGAGAGATGATATGAAAGATGCGATGGAAGAAATAAAATGACGATGGAAATGATGGAGGGATTGAATGAGGAAGGGGAGAAAGGATAGTGGGACTGAATGAGGAAGGAGAGAAGGATGAGGGATCGAATGTGGGAAAAAAATGGATGGAGAGATTGAATGAGGAAGTGATGGAATGATGGAGAGATTGATGAGGAAGTGTGAGATTGGTGGAGGAGCAGATTGAGGAAGAGAAGGATGGATCGAATGAGGACGAAGAGTAAGGAAGAATGGATGGAAAATGAGGACGAGAAGTAAGAAAGGATGGATCGAAAATGAGGAAGAGAATTAAGTAAGGAAGGATGGATGGAAAATGAGGAAGAGAAGTAAGGAAGGATGGATGGAAAATGAGGAAGAGAAGTAAGAAAGGATGGATGGAAAATGAGGAAGAGAAGTAAGGAAGCATGGATCGAAAATGAGGAAGGGAGAAGGATGGAGAGATTTCAATCTCTTCTATATATTCTATATGCTTCTATAGCCTATATTCATGTATAGCCTAGCTATTATTCATCTATGACATTCTATGTAGCTATGTATCCATGTATAATTATTGTATTTATGTAGGCATGCATGTTGCACAGTACACACACATTATAGCATTAGGCCTATTTACAAGGGCGGATACAGAAATTTTGGACGGGGGGGGCCAAAAATTCTTGGTCTTGGGTTCGGGAAAAAATTTAGGCCTTGGGGAAATTTTTCTTTCTCGTATCCGCCAAAAAAGTTGATGACCTTTTTTTTTTTTTTTTTTTTTTTTTTTAGTTATCCGGCCAAATTTTTGGGAAAATAATACCATTTTGTCCGCCAAAAAAGTTGATGACCTTTTTTTTTTTTTTTTTTTTTTTTTAGTCATCCGGCCAAATTTTTGGGAAAATAATACCATTTTGTCCGCCAAAAAAGTTGATGACCTTTTTTTTTTTTTTTTTTTTTTTTTTAGTCATCCGGCCAAATTTTCGGAGGGGGGCCACAATGCATGGGTATTTCTTAATAGGGGGGCCAAATTGTACAATATGTACATTGTTCCACAGCATGTTCAATCCAAATGGGGGGGGCCACGATACATGGGAATTCTAAATGGGGGGGCCATGGCCGGATAAGCCCCCCCTGGATCCGCCCCTGCCTATTTATAAGCTTACTGCAGCAACACAGCCACGACATTGCCGCATAATGCACACACAATTTTACACATAAAATATCATCTCCGATGGATGCAGCAATACATGTCTGAATGTTGTTTCCATTGGAAAGAGATTTTGTGTATAAGCCTAGGCCTATAAGATATACTTGCCGGCTGCTGATGCGGTGATCAATAACAGGAGAAGGAAAACTAAGTCGACGACAGAAATCCTATGGTGAACGCATCCTATCATTTTCCAGCTGTAGATGGATGGATGGATGGACCTCTCTATGGAAACGTATATCACCGAAGTTGTGTTTTATCCGCCACAGCGTTTATCCAAACTGTAACCTTGTTGTTTAGACTTGACACTGCAATAATGGTAGCCAGATCAGTTTAAAACGATTTCACACGCTGCTCCATCCGTTTCGTGACATGCATACGCCGCATGCAGTCACGGTCTTTGCTTGCTTGTAGCTTTTTACGGCCGACTGAATTCGTCCGTCGGGCTGTGGGCGTGTCCGTTGGGCAGAGCAGAGCAGTCATATGTAACGCCTGCAAGCGAATGTGACTCATTATATTGAGCAAGTTTATCGACTGCCTTTGACAGAGAGAGAAAGGGGGAGAGAGAGAGACTTAGTATAGTAGGCCTACGTGTATGCTTTGCTTTTTGTTACGAAGTGTCCGTAATTGGGTGTGTTCAACTGTGTTGCAGATCACGAGCGAGGTGTATGCCCGTGGGTGTAACCACGCAGTGCTCGCTTTAAAAGCTGACCAAAACCAGCTTTGTATTTTTCTTACAAAGCAAGTGCGTAGTGGAAAAAGCAAGCGTATATAAATATATAAATGTATGTTAAATAATATATATATATATATATATATATTAAACGGTTCAACTGGAGCAGATTCGGCTCCGAGTCGAAACCAGAGGCGAGGCACCGTCGGGTATAGACGGGCTAAGTTATCAACAGAACAGGAGAAGGTGAGAGACGTAGGCAGGAAAATATGCATGGACAGAAGAAAGTGGGAAGAACAGGAAGAAATAAAAGGAGGACAAAGACAGGAGGACAGAGCGGCGTAAAATAATAATAAAGAGGAAGAGGAAGCAGAAAGCAAGAAAAGATACACGAAGACATATAGACCTACATAAGCTTATAGACGTCATATTTACGTCATACTTTACATCTGGAACAGACTCGTGAGTCGTGAGTGAAAGAAATCAAAGCGAGTCGTTCATGACGAATGGGATTCGTGTGGATCATTGCATGGGTCGTCATCAAGGACTGGTGGTCAAAAGGATTCATTGGGTCGTAAAGAATGACCATTGATGGTCGAAAGGATTCATTGGGTCGTAAAGAATGACCATTGATGGTCTAAAGGATTCATTGGGTCGTAAAGAATGACCATTGATGGTCGAAAGGATTCATTGGGTCGTAAAGAATGACCATTGATGGTCTAAAGGATTCATTGGGTCGTAAAGAATGACCATTGATGCAGTGGCGTAGCTAGACACCAAATTGAACCCGGGCAGCAAACCAACTAAACAAAGAATCAACATCGATCATAATTAAGACACCAATCTGATTAATTCGAAGTTGGCAATTAGCAACTAATAGGCCGAGGCTATATAGGCTACCTATGTCATAACCGATGTAACTATAGGCCTAATTGAGGCTAATTCACTGACTAGCATTCAACATTTTGCTGCCACCTGTCTGAAAAATATTAGGCTAACATTGTTAGGCCTATCGAACAATCAAGTCATGCATGCCTAGGTCATAAAGACTATAGCCTACTAAACGAGTAGCCTATGGTAAGAGAATAAACATAAAAATGCCGAATTTAGATAGCTAGGCCTATCAGTTGTCACTCAATTAGGTCTATGTATAGGCCTACATTTAATTATGATAGACCTACTGCATCAATTAATAACATTTGTTCATTTTTAAATGATTAGAAAGATTAAAAAGGCGAATCTGATTTGGCTATAGTTAGGCCTACCGTTATCAGTCATCGATAAAGTCAGAGCAGCAGGTATCCTGGAAACTGTTTGAATTAAATTATACACACATCTAGGCCTAAGACAATTCCGAACTTCGGAAGACTGGACCCCTGTGTATAATAACAATGTGGCAGACCGATTGAACTCGAACAGAGACCTTATAGAGCCAATCTACCACCCTGACTACCTCCCACCCATAAACCTTTCGCCGGGGTAATTCATCAGACGAGAAAGGCGAGGAACACCTCCCTCGTTTTGCTTCGACATGAGAATCGTCTAATGTAGTATTTCATTTCCTTGTCTGGTGTCTTCTCCAGGCATTTGACCTAAATAATATTGATGTGTCACCTCGGCTGACCTCTTTAATCTACGAACAAGTCCTCTATTCATTGCGGGAATGATGGGGTACTGGAAACCGTATACTCTGTGGGTCAGAAGTGTAAATGTGACTGATGTGATTTATGAGAGACCGGTTCCTCCTTCCGTCGGAAGAAACAGATGAAGTCATGGGCGTCCACAGCGGGGCGCAAGGGGGCGCAAGTGCGCCCCTCTGTATTTTTCGCATAGTTTGCACATAAATTTAGATTATTTTGTTGTGATTGTTACAACGCGATTTCCAATGTGATTATCGATTCCTTTTACAAGTTGAACCTATTTATCTTTTTTTGGGCGCATAACGTATAGGTAGGCTATAGTATTCTCTTGTGGTAATATGGAAATTCAAACTGGTAATATGGAAATTCAAACTGGTAATATGGACATTCAAACTGGTAATATGGAAATTCAAACTGGTAATAAGGAAATTCAAACTGTCACCCATTAAATTTAGACCATGTGACAATTATTTAGAAGTTTGCGCCCCCCTAGAAAAATTCCGGCGGACGCCCATGGATGAAGTGACGACACGTGTAATATATCATTCGACAGGCAGAGAGCGACCATGCAGCCGGAGCATAGCTTAACTAATGACTGCGACAGCTGCGACAACAGATGACCTCTCGATGACCTCTCGGTCTTGATCTGTGATAATATTCAGTGTCTGGGCATTCGGCCGCCCATTCATCCTCTCCCCACCCGGGACGAAGTTTTCGTTTATGTAGGCATTGGAGGAAGAATATATATATATATATATATATACATACACACATATGTATACCGCGTCTTGATTTGCCTCCGGTTACAGGCTTGTTGGCTACATCTCATAATGCATTACACTTAGTCCTTAAGTAATTTACACACGATTTTCCAAGCAAGAAACTATCAAGCTCAAAATTAAAATTTACCAATTTCTCTTGCCTGCCCAACCCGGGCAGAGTTAATTGCCAGCCCGGTCATTGCCCATAATTGACCGGGCGTGGCTACGCCGCTGCATTGATGGTCGAAAGGATTCATTGGGTCGTAAAGAATGACCATTGATGGTCGAAAGAATTCATTGGGTCGTAAAGAATGACCATTGATGGTCGAAAGGATTCATTGGGTCGTAAAGAATGACCATTGATGGTCGAAAGGATTCATTGGGTCGTAAGAAATAGTGGTCGAAAGTCACGTGTCGATGATGTCGCATATAGGCCTTATAGCCTAGGGAATGATAGTCTGGCTGTTGCTTAATTTGTTGGATTGCCGTTGTTTGCTATTATTGCTTCAGGCAATCTATAACCTTAAATTCTAGAACCACTTATCTAAGAATTATGAACATGTTGTTTCATACGAGTTATAATTTGGCATTAACCTCACTTCACGCTCTATTGCCTATTTGGCTATTTGCCTACGCTCAACTATAACCCTTTTAATTACCAGTGACGTAACTAGCGTTGGGCTTGGGGGGCTTAAGCCCCCCCAAACGAAGCTGAAGCCCCCCCAAATGAAATCAAGCCGTTGCATGTTTACGGCTAATTTAAATAGACTACCGCATGGACGGCGTACATGCAGTTACGGACCGTAACGTACGACCGGCCATGACTGCCTAAAAATGGCTCCATTTGAGATCGACACAGCCAAAAATGCGCTGGTCGCTGGGGCTCCGCAGACCCCGCTGGGGAGCTTACGGTAAAGACAAAACCTTTCTCTTTTACAGTAGCAGTTTCATTTTTATTGTTATCCTGGTAGCTTGAGCCTTGCGACACTGAAAAACGACTTATTCTTAAAGTTTTCGCGACTTTTCCGTTCACAAATAGCTGGCAAACAAGAGCCTAAAATGGCTCCATTATTTTGAGGTCGACACAGCCAAAAATGCGCTGGTCGCTGGGGCTCCGCCCCAGACCCCGCTGGGGAGCTTACAGTGAAGACAAAACCTTTCTCTTTTACAGTGGCAGTTTTGTTTTATTTTTTATTGTTATCCTGGTAGCTAGATCCTTGCGACACTGAAAAACGACTTATTCTTAAAGTTTTCGCGACTTTTTCGTTCATAAATAGCTGGCAAACAAGAGCCTTAAAATGGCTCCATTTGAGGTCGACACAGCCAAAAATGCGCTGGTCGCTGGGGCTCCGCCCCAGACCCCGCTGGGGGAGCTTACGGCGCTCTCCCAGACCCCCTAGTCGGAACGGGCTTCGTGCCTTCGGCACTCGCAACTTCGCGCCTTCGGCGCCGCCACTCACGACCAATTACAATACAGCGTCCTGGCACTTTCTTTTTACACTTTAAGCACTGGTCATATACTTCAGGCTTAAGCCCCCCCAAACGAAAAATCCTAGTTACGTCCCTGTTAATTACCCTTAGGTATATAAAATAGGTAGGCCTATGTATACACACACACACACACATATATATAATATATATATATATATATAGGCCTACCTGACACCTTATCGTACCATATAGGCCTACCAACCTTCTCAGCTCACCGAACTTTACCTTACCCCGCCTTTTTCTAGCTTACCTCATACCTTCATTTCAGCACACGCTGCTGCACACCTGCATGTGCATCTCTACACCCACTATAGTTTGTTTACCCAACTATATTAATTGTGTCTTATTATACTGAGTGCTCTCTATGGGCATGCACAAAAAAGTCTTATTATGTACCGTAACGTCGGTCGATTGGCATCATATCAGGCATAGGGCCTATCAACTTTTATAATAGCGACTGTCGTGCGTGACCGATGCGACAGAGTTTACAGACCTCCGGTTAAATCTGCGACTGAGATATTTATAGGCCTAATGACGCACCTTTGCAATTCGAGTTGTATGCAAATTCTAGTTTCCGTCCTTTCATACAGGCCTAATAGGCCTATTCAGCTGATAGGCATACTGTATGTGAGAAAAATGCGAAAGATCGCATGCCGATATCGTTGGTCGTGGCTCAATTATATTTTCAGAGTTTGAATCTTGTGCCAGCGGGGTCCTTCATAAAAAAGGCGTGACAGACATTCAAACTTATAGCCTAAGTAGGCTATAGGCCCTAGGCTACAGCAAACGCCGCCACTAGGCTATTCGCAATCTGACAGTGCCAGCCCCAAGCATAAATAAAGTAGGAGGGCAGCGCAACAACGCTAATGAGCATCTGCAATTAGGCCTACACAGTGTTACACACTGTGTAGGCCTAATTGTTATACACTGAAGCGACCAAACAGACAGCATTAATTCATTAAATATAATAGGGCCTAGTGATCTGCAGGGATCTCAACAGGTCGACATCTATATTCATTGAAAAATTAGCCGTATTGACTGTTGAGGCCATTGCGGATTAGAATCCACCTCAATCCGTAGCCTATATAAAGTCCTTCACTTGCAATTGTGTACTATAGGGCCTATATAAATTATGTCCTTCAATTGTGCACTATACGATTCTGATGCGCTTCTTTTGTTCGGACGTGCGAACAAGCGTGTTACGCTGGCCTCTACCCCTTCACCCATCATTGTTATAATCAAAGGCACGACAGTAGCCTATATAGTTCTATTGTAGTAGGCCTATACGAATCTGACTGATATGTCGACTAGACTATAATAGGCATGCACCAATAAGCACAGCATTCGCCGATCACGGCATGCAATGCCTATAGCTAGGACACCTGGACACCTCGCTTTTAACTTCGACGTACATTTAGCCTATTGTCGTGAACATATAATGCCTCCAGCTCTTATAATTTATTATGCCTATATAGGCCTATAATAGCTATAATACTTGATCGCCTACGTTTGCAGCGGGGTTTGTTTAATCTAGGCATATCTGGATGGTTCACCCCACAAATCAGGCTAGGCTAGGCTTACATCTCCAGAAAATTTGAAGAATATTTACACGAATCTTTGTTTCAGGGCGTAACTCCCCCAAATGGTGGTGGCGACTTTAGAGTCCTCTGCTCACTATATGCATGTAGGCCTATAGGCTTATGCTCTTCTCTTCTCTGCCGAATTTAGAATGCTTTGCCAGCCACTCTAGCCTCTATAGGTCACCCGTAAAGTAGAACAGTGCTAGGCCCTGTTTGTATTTTTCTATTTGAACATGATAATGTGATCTTTCAGGAGCGGATCCAGGGGGCCAATCCTGCCATATGACCTCTCCATTTAGAAATACCCATTTAGATCTATTAATTGTGACCCCCCCATTCGGTTTGAAATTGGTAGGCCTATCTCTTTCGGACTTTTCTATCGTATCATTCGGATGGCTAAAAAGGTCATCAGACAGGCCTATTTTGTAACATGGAAAATTCCTGGGACTAGAAAATTCGTTTTTTTCCCGACTTTCCGATCGGATGACTAACAACATTTCTTTCCAACCGCAGTTTCTCGTGCTGAGAGCGTTTCTGACTATAGTCATTCTGCGAGTAGAGATGCACTGTATTAGGCCTATTATTATAATTGACTTACTTGACTTACTTGACTTATGGCCCTGGCGAAGCTTGCGCCCGCATCAGCCGCTCCTTTATGGATAGCCTCCAATTGACCCTGTCCTGAGCTGTCCTCGTCGCCTCTCCCACGGTTAATCCCATCATCAGACAGTCCTCCTCCACCATATCCATCCAACGTTTCCTGGGCCTACCTCTTCTCCTCTTCCCCTGCACATACCCCTGCAGTGCCACTTTTGGATATCTCCCGCTCTGCATTCTGGTGACATGTCCGAAGTATCGCATTCTTCTGATCTGTATCCTGTCCACAATGTCTCGTTGTATTCTCAGTCTGCTGCGTATTTCCGTGTTCCTTATCCTTTCTCTCCTTGTGACCCCTTCTATTCTTCGCAGACATGTCATTTCAAATACCCTCAATCGTCTTTTCTGTGCCTCCTTCAGCGTCCACGTCTCTGAGTTGTATAACAGTACGCTCAGCACCAACGTCTCATATATTCGCACCTTGGTGGTTTTGCTGATTTCCTTTGATCTCCAGATCTTGTGCAGTCTCTGTAATATTCCTCTAGCGAGTCCGATTCTTCTTTCAATGTCCTTTTCTGACCCCCCCTGCGCATCGATAAGACCTCCTAGATACACGAAATTCTCTTTTTGCTCCAGTGTCTGTCCATCCACGTTCAGCCCAAGCTTTGTCTCTTCTCTTCCAATGTATTGACATTCCGTTTTTTGCACATTAATGCACATACCCATTTTTTTGCTTACCTGCACTACTCTCGTTAATGATTCCTGCAGGCCCTCCTCCTTTCTCCCTAGTAGTGCAATGTCGTCTGCAAATCTCAGGTCGCTGATCAGTTCTCCTCCTATCACTGCTCCCTCCTCTGTCCCCTCCAGTGCCATGGCCATTATCAGTTCCAAGAAGATGTTGAACAACAGTGGTGACAGGACACATCCCTGCAGAACCCCAACAATAGTCCTGAACCATTCAGATAGATCTCCATCTACTCTCACCGCACTAAAAGTATCTTGGTACGCGCTTTCCAACAGTCTCACTATCTTCTCCGGATATCCATAGTGTCTCATTACTCTCCACACCCCCTTCCTCCACACGCTGTCAAAAGCCTTCCTGAAATCTATGTAACACACATAGAGGTCATTCCCAAATTCATCGTATTTCTCCGCTAACTGTCTTAAGGTGAATATCTGGTCGATTGTGCTTCTGTTCACCCTGAATCCTGCCTGCGCCTCTGATAGAATCTCCTCTGTTCTTTTCCTTATTCTTTGCAGAATGATTGATGAAAAGACTTTTCCACTGTGACATAGAAGACTAATCCCTCTGTAATTTGAGCAGTCTAACCTGTCTTTTTTCTTGTGTATCGGAATTATGATGGACCGTTTCCAGTCCGATGGCCACTGTTCTCTTTCCCACACCATCTTGCATAATCTGTGTATGATTTTTAATCCAATTCCTTGGATTAAAAATTGGGGGGGGATGGTTCAGTACGTCCTCGTCGTCTCCCCCGGGCAACAGGACACGAGTCCTGGCTAAATCTGAACCGAGGAAGAGGGAGAGACCTGATCAGTCGCCCTTCATTCCATTTGATCATGAAACTCCAATATGAATAGCACAACCTACAACACCCGGGTCAAAGTCCCGGTCATTCAGAATGTCGGAGTAACTCCTGGTTCTGGAAACAGAGCAAATGAAGCCCTATCCCTAAAGCCGAAGACGGTCAACGCCGAGAGAGGACGGGATAGTGCCGATGGCCCAGGGGAGAAAAGACACGCATTTATTAATGCAAAGAGGATCGCCACAGTTGGTACCTGGAACGTCAGGACGCTGTATGCGGTTGGAGCCACGGCCATTCTACTGAAGGAGCTGGAGGGATTGAGGTGGGATGTCATTGGAGTGGCGGAAACACATTGGACAGGAGTGCAGGAAAACAACGTAAAAGGATACAAAATCATTGGATCGGGAAGGGAAGAGGGACACAGGTCAGGTGTTGGACTAATTATGACCAAAGAAGCACAGCGAGCGTTGATGGGCTACAGACCAGTGAATGATAGGATTCTGTCTGCTAGATTCAGGACTGCGACGGGAGCGGTGACGATATGCCAGGTATATGCGCCGACAGCAGAGTCAGATGATGTCACCATTGACTCCTTCTACAACGAATTGCAGCAGGAGATCAGCACAATACCAAAGACAGATCAGATCATACTCATGGGGGACTTCAACGCGAAAGTCGGAATGGGAGAAGAGGAAACGTGGGGAGTCATGGGAAGGCACGGTATTGGCGAGCGAAACGAGAGAGGGGAAAGACTGTTGGATTTCTGCTGTGCCAACAATCTGAAAATAACAAACACAAGGTTCAAACAGACAAAGATGAACAGGAAATGGACGTGGGAGGCACCAAATGGAAACACGCACAACCTCATTGATTACATCATTGTTAGTAGTGGGTTGTTGAGTAGTGTAAGGAACTGTAGAGCATTCCCGAGCGCAGACGTAGGATCAGACCATCAATTGGTCATGGCAAACATAAGACTCAAATTGAAGGCGAAGAGAGCAACGAAAAAGAACCAAAGGACTAACATCGACGGACTCAGGAATGGGAAAGTTAGAGAGGATTACCAGGAGAGTTTAAACCGAAGATGGGAAGAGATGCTTAAGGAAGAGCCCGAGGGGGTAGAGGAGGAATGGAACAGAGTGAAGAGTGTCATGCAGGAGACGGCGGAGGAAATACTGGGCCACAAAGAAAGCAGGAGCTACACTGAATGGTTATCAGACGCAACGATCAAGCTTATGGATGAAAGAAGGATATACAAAAGCAGAAGGAAAGAGAGCCATGCGATGGCGAAGCATCACAACTACTTGTGCCGTATGGTAAGGAAGAGTTGTAGGGAGGACAAAGAAAGATTCATAGAAGGAATATGCAGCAACGTCGAAGAAAGCAGAGCTGGCAACAAGACAAGAGCAGTGTATGAGGGCATACGGAAAATCACACAGGAGCATGCCCCCAGGGTGAAGGCAGTGAAAGATGAAAATGGTATGGTTCTAACGGATCCAGAGGATGTAAAGAAGAGATGGAAGGACTACTTCGACAAGCTGTACAACGACGCAAACAGAACGGACGACGAATATCTAGAAAACATCGCGGTGGCGGACAGCACGGAAAGCATACCAACTGTGGGAGAAGATGAGGTAGAGGCAGCTATCACAAGAATGAAGCTCCGGAAGGCGCCGGGTCTGGATAACATCTCAGCGGAGGAATTGCAGGCGGGAACAGAAGGAATTGGATTAAAAATCATACAGAGATTATTATAATAGCCCACTTATAAAAAATTATAGGCCTAATGCTTAGATCAGCTTGACAAGACCACTGAGGTAATTGTAATGACGTCATGAGCTGTTGAACCATTCAAGTATACTCTTGGACTCTTAGATGCTTAAAGCATATTTTTTTCTTTGCTGGTACTTGATTTTTTAAACCATAAATTAACATATCTATATATTCGTGGACTTGGAAAACATTAAAAAATTACTTTACTTAGTGGCTCTTGTGTTGTGTTTGGATGATATTTTGTTATTCGCGGCAATTTACTTCGTTGACGTGCGGTCAGCAGCAGTGTTGTGTACATGTTGCCTTGGATGCGGACATCTCCGGAATGTAATGTTATACTGTTTTATTATTGATTTATTTAGCGCCCTTCGTAATGCATTTCTGCACGAGTTAATCTTGAGTGAAAAGAGCACGATGAGTTAGTGGTGTTAATGGCGAGTCAATATATTGGTATTAGACGATGTTATAGCAGTTCCATATTATGGAGATTACAATGTATACATGTGTGTATGTCACCGTATGTGTTATGTATGTATAATGCATGTATAATTAATATAATATGTAATATTTATACGTGATGTATCAAGAAACAATATAGAGCCTTTATCTGCCACTCAGAGTGCAACAATTTACTTTAATGCATATAGAAAAAGTAATTATACTCTGTGATGTGTTTATAGTTGTTCAGTGTCATGGGTGATGAATTTGAGGCTTTCATAGAGTCACAGAAAGTCCAGCTTGCGCAAGAGCGCAAAGAACTTGGTAATGAACCGGTAAGATGTAGTTATAATATCGTCTATGCATATACAAAAAACGTGTTGTCTTCGGTCTACCACTGATAGTTTGCTGGCAGTATTTGTGTATGTATGTATCTGTGTATGTACATATGTATGTATGTACATATGAGCACTTCTAGAGCGCCTCTTAAAGATTTCTACTCAGATGCGGACACTGAATCGGTGTTTCACGCCGTAGCGTATGACCATTTTGCAAGTGAAATACTTGCCTAGGGTCCCTACGCGGTGGCGTGAGGTGTATTCAAACCCGCAAACGTCCAGCTCCAAGGCACCGAACATACTCCTACACCAGTGTGCCCCACAGTATTGTGGCAGTGTTGTGAGTTTAAACTTCAGAAGAAGTTTTGAGTTCATATTCTTTAGCTGAGATTTCTGAGTTGAAGTTGAAACTATGACATTCAGAGTTCTTTATCCAAATTGTATCCTAGCAATTCCATCTAAGGTTTTACCTGAAGATTGAGTGTTGTTATTGCAGCAGTTTCACTTAAGGCCAAAAAATAAAGACGTGTTTCTGGTTACAGAGGTTTAAAAACTGGGTAGGTAGGAAAATATTTGTTTAAATGTTTTTTTTCAATGCCCAAGGGTACACGTTGCACTGAGGTACATATTCAATGCGAGTATTAACTATTAAATTCCTATTTGCAGAATATCTCGATCTACAAACTACGGTAGAAAACAAATTTTTTTATTAAATTTTGTTGACATCAATAATATTGTTTTCTGGGATCCATCTAACAAAGTCATAGCACTGCAGCTTGTTCACCTTGATTAGGCATCCTAAACTACTGGAGTATTTGTGTAAAACCGATTTATGAGTTATATAATAACCACATATTAATATTATGCAACACGTAGTGAATATGGTTTCATTATAGAATGCTAGGAAACAATGGAATAGAAATTCAGAAGGAAAGGCAGCGCCAGCTCATGAGGTATTCTTCATTGTTTTTTCAGCATGTGATTTCTTAAAGGTAAAAGAAATGGTCAGGTGCCATTTTGGGAAAACATTCCTTATGTACTTTTGTAATGACTTCTGATTAGATTCATTTGGGTCATTCGATTTAAGAAGAAGCAAAGCATTCAAGCCGATTGTTTATCATAGACATACACACAGCAAGATCATCTGTTGCTAAACTAGAAAGTGCATGTAATGTAGTAAAGTCTGGATCTAGCATAAACTTTAGCTTCCATCCAACATTACATAATATTATATATATATATATAACAATGTCATACATACATAATTACATATACCGGTATATATATATAATATAATTTATGCATGTATTATTAATTTATTATAGACACCTAATGCAAAGTATTTTTAGTAGACCTCACTTCATAAAGCACAGCACTATGAACTATGACTGTCTGACTGATCTAAACATTTGCATTTTAATATAGTTTGCAAATGTGTGCTGCAGTGAGTCAAAGGTAACAGTATGCAAATGTAATGGTAGACTATTCCAGAGGGAGTGTCAAATACATGAGATGGGCTCAAATTGGTTACTTGGCGTTGTGGTTTATATTACTGGCTCTACCGTGTGTTTTACTGCAATGAAATTGAAGATATGTAACTAATTTGCCTAAAAAGCTATTGACTGATTTGCTACATGTTTTTGAATCGTGCTTTGTAGATGAGCAGAAATGGATACAAAGAAAACCTGCCTCCAAGGACGATGACTCCAGAAGTGGGGTTGGTTGCCAAGTTGGGTGGATACAGTGAAAAACGACAGAAGCTGCAGGAGGAGAGGAGACAAGAATACAACAAAATGTTGGCTGAGGTAAACAGTAATCTCAGAATAAATAGTTTAAACGTAAAGTAAGCGAAGATTAAAAACAATGCTTGCAGCACGGGTGGCTTTCATTTCTCAATCTCTTTGGACAAGTCATGCAGTTTTGAAGTTTTACTGAACATTTTTTAGTGTCCTCTTTGTATTTTAGTACAGACATGATATAATTCATGTATATATATAAAAAATTATGGCCGTGGATTTTAACAATTAATTGATCATGTAATCGTTGAAATTTTAATCAATTAATTTCGATATGTTTCGTTATCTTTTTACTTATTTCTTATGATGTTGTTTGCAGAGTAAATAATATGGTGAACAATGATATTTAATGTGACAAGTCAGCGTTCATTTTCTTTTAAAGTAAAAGTTGGTGGAAAAGTTGAAGATAACATAGGCATTAGGCAGAATTAGCTGCCTTCATTGCAATAAACATTTCGCTTACTGCCATGGTTCAAACACAATGCTTTTCTATCACCCTCAGCATGTGGAGTGACTGAGTGACTAACTACTGACTACATTTTTGACAGTTTTTCATGCTTTACGTAACAGATACAAAATTAATTAATCAGATTGAATGGAATAATCGAAGTTAAATTTAGGAGATTAAAATAATTTATAATCAGTTCCAGCACTGATCCAAATACTTATGTTTAAATGTGGCTGCCTACTCTGCCATTCATTTATATTGCCTTCTGATTTCCCTCAATTAGTCGTAGATTTAAGTGGTTGATCAGTAATGCAGTTTATTGTTACTTCGTGTATTGTAATAAATGGGATTTAAAATTCATTAGAATAGGTTTGTTGTAAAAGTTGAATGTTTGAAATGTGCAATTATAATTTTTTCCCTGATTAGCTTACATTAGGTTAGAGTAGTTATGATTGTGCATTGTTTTCATTTTATATTTTCAGCAAAGAATGAAACCAGGAGGTAGACCTTCCAAAGATGCAGCTCAGATGCCACCACAGGTTGGGCTTTTTTGTGTGTATGTGCGCGCGCGAGCGTGTGTGTGTTCTTGCTCATGTGTGGGGCGCGGTGGTGTAGTGCGCATGTTCGTTGCCTTGCAGCGGAGGGTTGCAGGTTCGAATCCACCTCAAGCCGCCGCGTAGGGACCTTGGGCAAGTCCTTCACTTGCAGTTTGCTCAGCGCTTCGGCGTGAAACTCAGATGCAGTGTCCGCTCTGTAGTCGGGAGCGCCTCTGAGTAGTGCGCTCTAAGTGGCGCAATATCAAGTGCACATGCAAACATAACACATAAAACATGTGCATTGTACAAGTACATGCGAACGTGTTTATGCATGTTCTCAGCCAGCAAAAACACTTTGGGTCAGTTTTTGGTCAATATCATCGTTGCTAGATCACTGAATGGTTAATAATTGGGTATCAATCGCTTTTTCAAAATTTATTTCTTCGTTTGAGGAATGACATTCAGGCAGATCTCCAACATGAGCAGCATGATTGGGTTCGATTCAAACATGTAAATAGCTATTAACCCTTTGAACCCGGACCTCCCATAACGCTATGGATTACGGGCTGGAAAACCGGCCAGCCGGGTTCAAAGGGTTAAGGATGGATGTTCATGTTGGATGTAAAAAAAGTTTTCCTTGTTGTCAGGGTAATGCTCGAAGGGATCAAAGTTACGATCAGCGGAACGATGATGGACCTCGTCCTCCGCGGAAAGGATGGGCGACTCCAACGTACGAGGAGATTCTGGAAAGAAAACGAATTCAGGAGAGAAACTATCGGTAGGAGGTTCTTTTCTAGATGTTCATCTACTTATCAGTATTCAAGTTTGTCAGTTAATTAATTAATTACAAGAAAATCAAATTATATTTTGGTTTCTTTGTCATTTTGCAGTACTGTGCTGGACTTATTTGTATATTTCTCATATTATGTATGAAATTTCTTCAGTCAACTTGATGATCCTTTTGATCGAAACGCGAACCTTGGAAACGCTGACTACAATCGAATGTCAGTGAGCGATGGAAATCTACACCAACGATTTAATGAGGTAACTATTTGAGTGACTAACTTTAATTTTGCCAGTTTACGTCAGACAAATATTTTGCGCTACGAAAAGGTAAGGGTAAGACTTAAAATTGCTGAAAGTAAGACTTTTGTTGAAATATCAATGTCAGAATCCTCAAAATAGTGATGCTGAAGTCAAAGTATCTTTTCACTGAAGTACGAATATGAAAAAGGCTAACATACCTTACTCAAAATTGACAGAAAAATGTTGTCAAGAAATCAAGTGATGGACCGATAGTGAAACATAGAAGTGAAACTTTAACAGGTTAGTTTAGATAAAAATGTAATTGAGATTTGGTTGACTCATTTGATATGTACTCTATAATTTTTCAGGAAAATGACAGACTGCAAGCGCTGGATCGTGAATTTGAAGAGAAGTAAGATTTATTCTATTGGCTTCTGGTTGATGTGGAACTAATTTGGCCCTGAATAGGTGGTGGTTACACTGGCATTTGAGTGGCCTTCTAACGCTAGTCTAGGCCTACTTCTGATAGTTTGTTTACCAGTAGTCACACGAAAAAGACCTGGAGAAGCACATTCAAGGAGGATCTGATGGAGATGGGTATCAACTGGAATGAAGCAGCAAATATCGCAGCCGACCGTGCAAAATGGAGAAATCTTGTCGCCCGATGTTCCGAAAGGAATGAAAGGAACTGAGAGAGAGAGAGTCACAAGCACCAACCTTACCAATGTTACCTCTTCATTATTCCTAGTTTGAATAGATCTGTCAATGTTTCTTGCTACAGAACATACATGTACGTGGAATCAGAGCTATTCCCACCTTCATGTGTTTTATGCCACTTGTTGTGGATATTAATATGCCCAGTGAATTCATGGCATTTCCCAATTTGATTAAATTTAACATTGGATTTGCAATTACTTTACTGTGAAGGAGAAATGATTAGGCTTTGATTGAAAATTTATGTTATTATAAACTTATAGAAAATGAGACCGACTCCTTTTAGTAGGAAAAAATGTACAATTGAATCACTAATATTGCTAAGATTCAGTCTGATTTCACAGCGCAAATCTATTACTTCAAAAGGTTAAGTTGTATACAGAAAAACTTAAAAATACTATAATATGGTACTAAACTTACTTTCTGGGCATTAATTTTCTTCACCTACTTTATGTTTAGAAGTGGTTTGTTATGGTTGAGAATTCTATACTTACAAAAAAGCATTCTTACAGTTAAAAACCATTGCTTATGGTTGTTGAATTGGTTATGATAACAGGAAAGTGAGATTTATGAATGACCGGCGACCTTCAAGCCATCCTAATGACGACTCTTCGTATTTATATGATGAACTTCAAAACCAGTATAACCAACCGAGAAAGAATTTCCAGCCTCAGGACTTGGTATGTGCCTTTGTCTGTCAGAGAACTGATTATGTCAATACTGAAAAAGTATGATTAATTATTTATACTGTAATTATAATAGTAATGAGGAATAATCAGTATTGTTAATGACATTTCTTTGTATTACATTATAATGCATGTTATCTTACAATTATTATTCTTGCATTGCAGCCACCTCAGACATTACGTGGGAACCTAAGGAAGACTGGCTCTGAACCAGAAAACTTCAGTGGAACTCTCATGATCGGTTCGTTAAACTTCTAACTTTGAAGATTTTTCATGAGCATCCTTGCACTAGTATTTGCTAGTTAATTGCTAATTAGTAGTTTCCATCTCACCTATGCCTTATGCTCAAGGAATGATTACCTATTTACATTCTGAGGGCACTAGCATTAGTAGCCTGTACTTTTGCTATTTCTATTTCTATTTTGTATGTGTGATTTCTTTTGGTGTTCAGGTAAGGAGTTGAGAGTGAGTCAGGATCGAAGGCAAAAAGGAGCGTACGGTCAAGAACTTAAGCAACAGATGGAAGAAGCAAAAGCCAGAAAAATGAAGTATCTATTCCGTTGTACTCTACTCTACACGAACTCTATTCTGTGCTAATCATTTCTAGTAATAATTTTGCTTTGGAAGGTGCTTTGGAAATGCTTGAAAGATGTTCTATATTATAGACGTATCGAAACTAAAGCAGTGTAATCTATTGGCGCCATGTGCATTGTGATAGTGGCACATTGCTATAGAGGTCATTAGATTAGTTTAGATTAGCATGCTATCATCCATGTAGACTTAACAGCGATGGTGTTATTTTTGACGTTGGCATTGCAGGGATAAAATGGAATCACGTCAGATGGCAGATGGACTTATGGATCGAATGGTTCCTGGAAGAATGGACCGGCCTCAGCCTCCTGCTCCAACTGGCTTTCAATCTTCTCTGCTACCACAAGCCTCACCTATGTACACAATGCAAACTCAGAATGCCGCCATGATCGATGACTTGGGGTCAGTCTCTGTTCATATTGCTCTTAGTGTCTACTACCAGCAGATAGGTTTCATAGTTAGATATTGAATGCAATGGTGTTGCAGTTTGTACTTTGCATTATTTCTAAACTAAGTGATGTATAGTACTGTACACAAATGTACTTTTCAAAAGTGTGTCCGTTATATTGTGCTACTTTTGCAATACAGCCCATGTAAAGTGCAAGGATTAAGTTGGGAATTCTTAGAAGCTGCACTTCCAGTACATGCATAATTGCATATGCATTTCTGCCATTTAGCAGAACTATGTTAGAGGCATAGGGTTGTTTTTGTTCGATTTTTAGTTTTCTGTCTTTGCACCATTTTCTCTAGGCTTAGGAGAGGAGGAGAAGGAAGAGAAGGAGGAGGATTGTATGACAATCGAGTAACTGGATTTGGTGGAATATTAACTAACGGGTTTGACTTTAATACCACGCAGGCTCCCCTTTCAAATGCTCATCCAGAAAACAGTCTGGGGTAAGTTGAGTCAGACGCTTGATTTCTAAAGATAAATGCGGTGATTGCCTGGCAGGTGTCGTAGGTTGTTATATGATGTAATAAGCAAGGTGCGACCGTATGCATGCAATGTGCATTATTTGCTCAATGTATTATGCAATGCAGGATGATACCATGTGTTTTATAATAAATGGTGTTTTATGATTTTGTTCAATATTTCAAAACATGGTTAATATCATATTTAATATCATGGTTAATATGTCTGGGACAAATTCAAGACCTAGCGACACATAGCCTACCACCAATTTTACTACCTACCTGCCTACTTTTAACTGCTTGATTGATTGATTTGACTGATTGGCTGTTTACTGACTGATTCGCTGACCTAGTGACCTTACTCTCTTACCAACGTACTGAATTACTGACTGACTGGTGTTCAATCAATGATTGATTGATTGCAATGTAATTCGATTAATTCATTTTTATGTACATGTTTCTTAAAATTTCATTTATTTATTTAGGTTGATGCCCTCACAGAATCCATACAGTAGTCCTCTGAGTGATGCGTACCATTACTACGGTATGCAGAACCCACTTGATCCTAACCTGGCATATGGTAAGTCATCCATCATAATCATCATTGTAGACTTATAGACTTTACAATCATCATGACCACTTCATTATAAAGACAGTTGTTGTAACTGATATGAACACACAGTCAGATGACATGAGCACAATCAACGCCATAAAGTCTATTTCGATCACTATCACCAAAAGAAGAAGAAGAGCAGTCCTTTAAGCTAGCCCAAGGGCCAGCTCTTACAACACTAGCTATTCAGAGGTGCTCACAGACTCTCCCTTCAAGTGATCTTTCTTATTCTACTGACTATGTGTGGTCAGTGTTCTCATATATTATAGCTGCGGTCAATAAAAGGTGCAAGTGCAGTTGGTATCTTGAAGTCAAATTATGTCCTTATGGAGCTTTGAACCCATGACCTTATTGATAACGCATCCCAGCTTGCTAACGACTAGATTGTCATGCACACCATGTCACTACAATCATCAAAATTGTCATAATTTAGGTCGCCTAAGTGTCGATGGCAAAAAGCGACCTAAATTATAAAAAGACTATTAAAGTATAAGGCACATTGATTTTTTAACAATTTTCACCATCTCCATCTTCACCATCATAAAGAAAAATTGTACCATTGTTATCATCATCGTCATCATCATTGGCAAAAATTGTTATAATGTGTATTTTTATATATATACATATTATATATATTTTTGACTGGTAAGTTATTATGGTGTCTGATATGAATCTACTGCCTATAATTCTGATCATCTCAATTATCATTAAAACATCATCACAATCACCATTGTTATCATCAAAATTACAGTGTCATTGCTGTTGTTATAATTGTACTTTTCACTGTGACTTAACTAATTGTTTATGTAGCACAATAATTTCAAGAGACGTGTCTGCTGCTTCAGGTGTGCCGGGTATGCCCTCGTTAATGCCACCAGCACAGGTGATGCCAACCTATCCTATGTCGATGAATGTGGCACCAAATCTCCCTCAACAGATGGCGACTCAATCTCCTCCAGGATATCTTAGGCCCCCAGCTTTTCCGTCACCCGGTGTTGGGCCAGGCGGCAATTTTCCCCAGTCGGGTGTCAATTCACAGAAGAGAGATTCTGGGTAGGCCTATGTCTTGGTATTTGTTGCTGTAGATTCATTCATTCATTCGGACATTTATATAGCGCTCCTTCAAGTTAAAAAAAACTACTCAGAGGCGATCCTGACTCCAGTGTGCCTAAAAAGAAAAGTTTTAAGCTTAGTAAGGAACGATCCTGGTAGAGTCCCAGGGTGTAGATATGATGATGTCATGAAAGTTAGGTTTTTGCTGCAAGCTAAATGCATGAGCACTTTGTGTTAAGATTGTATTTATGCTGGCTAATTATTTTGGAACATGAGAGTTTTACTTACTTCTTTACTTATAAGATTGAGATGTTTTAGGAGTAGACTTTCCTGCTACATGCCTTCGTGCAGATCTTGTTTAGGCACATTATAAATGACAATTTAATAATAGTAAAAATAAAGTAATAATAATAATAATGATAGTAACCTAGTTGGGTTCGTGATACTTTAGTGATTTGCATGCTTGATGGTTAACAACAATAATAATAATAGTGATATTATTATTATTAATGGTTATCGTAATTTATATTAATAAATGTTTTAGAGGAATACACGGTGAGAATATAGATGAGAGGAAGCGTGCAGAGGAAGAGAAGAAGAAGATGTACCAGATAGAATTGCAAAGACAGGTGGCTTTTATTTGTATCTATATGTCTCATTGCTGTTTATTTCATCAAGTTATTAAGTTATAAATTAACAGAAGTGTTTGTTTCATGTATACTAGATAATTAATTAGTCATTCATTCATTCATTATGGAAATTTATATAGCACCCCTTCAAGGTTACTACTCAGGAGCGCTCCAGACCCAACCTTGGCTGAAAAGTACTGTTTTAACTTTTAAGGCTGCAATAACATGCATCTGAGCAAACCCTAGGCATAAGGCATAAAGACAGTGGCGTAGCAATAGGGTAGACTGGGTAGACAAAGTCTAGGGGGCCCCCGAGTGTAGAGGCCCCAGAGGGGCCCCCGAGTTTGCAAGACTCAGAAAAAATATGTTAAATAAATATTGTAGTAGACTAAGTAGACGATACTGTGTCAGACTCTCAGTAGTCCGTACGGTTACCCGAGAACCTGTCAAGTTCCGTCAACCCGAAAAGACGTCATGGTGTTGACATTATTTAAGAGAAACTTATTTCCGTGAAATAAATTGCGCATCTCATTGTTTGAGAAATGTTAGGAACTTACAGTTTAGGCCTAAAAAATATTGTGTTTCCGGTAAAAGAGCTAAACAATTGGGTAGGTAGGTCGAATTTTATTTTTATTTTGGTAAAATATCTTTATGCAGTGACTATCCGAAAAAGTATACCCGACTAGTCTTTTTTGCAGAAAGGTATACGCTGCAACAAAGTATACGTGTTCTAAGCAAGTATAAACTGCCTATTTCAATACAAATGCAAAAAAAAAATCTTTTAAATTACAATTTTTTCTAATTTTTTTTATTAAACTTGTTTCTAAATAAATCTTTTTACAAAATTATTTTAGTCGCGGCAATAAAAGAGGGTCGATCGGGTTACCGGAAACACTAATTTTTAGGCCTTACTGTAATTTGTACTAGTACCTTGTTCATAATTAACTATACATCAGCATTTCAGTAAATTGATAAGTAATAATACATTTCAATAAGTGCCGTAGGGAGAGGGCCCCACCTTCATATTTTGTCTAGGGGCCCCCGAGTTCCTAGTTACGCCACTGCATAAAGACCATTCCATACCAGGGGGCCAATAACAATTAGTTTTTATTTCTAACATAGAATCATCATTTTTGGTGGTGATGCTGCTGGTAGCGTTGGTGGTGGTCATAATGGCAAGTAAATAATATATTAGTAAGAGTATCTATTATTATTACTATATTATATTATTATCGTGAATGAAACTTGTGACTTTTTAATCGTTCGGACGAGATTTTTAAAATATACATGTAGTCTTTATGTACACTGTTTGCGATTTTACAATTGTATGTGTTTCCTGGATTTCATTTCCAAAATGCGAAAAGTAAACTATGATTTCATACAACAGGTGATTTAAAAGTGTAGCCTGTGTCATATCAGACTCTAACATTTGGCATTTTGAGTGGCGATGCATGCATTGGAAGTAAAGGGCTAAAGGCTTTATAATTACAGCTCAGCCCTTCCAAAACAAATTACCATAGCCCAAGTACTTATAGGATATAAGGATTAAAATGAATTACCCAACTGTAACTTGTGTTATTCATTATTACTTAGAAATGTCTGTTTGTAAAGGAAGTGAAGCAGCTAGATTTTTTGTGTTAGATGGGAGAAGACAAGTTGAAGAAGCAAAAGCAGAAGGAAGAGCAGGATAGGTTTGTTGGATTTTTTCTTCGTATTATTATATATAATATATATGCATGTCATTATATTGATATATATATATATACCTAGCTATATATTTAAACACGCATATATATATATATATATATATATATATATATAATACTAGGGCTGAAGGTTTTAAACGATTAATTAATCAATCAATCGTTGAATATTTTGACTGATTAATTTCAGCTCTTGTTCAATTGTTTAAAAAAAACTTATTTCATGATGTCAAGCGGCTCATTTCTGGAGAAAGCAATGACATTGTGAAACGTTTGAGTGTAAAATTAAGCAATCATTTTGCTTTTTGGGAAATGCTTATGAAAAGTTGAAGATGGCGACAAATTAACTGTCTTCACCGCAATAAACGGTTGCATACAGTGGTTTAAACACATCACTGACTTAGCATCTTCAGCATGTGGAATGATTGAAGTCTTTTGTAGCAGTTTTCATGCTTTATGTAATAGATGCCAAATTAATCGAACTCAATTGATTAATTTGAGCATTTTTTTGTCATTATTCAATTAAACTTATGTGTGTATTACAATTACAATATGATTACTTATGCAAAGTGCTAAGATCTAAAAGAGTTTGTTGTCTTGGCCAGATATGATAAGAAGCTGGAGGCAGAAATAGCCCAATATTCTCCATATGGTCAGCCGGGTGCAGGAGCTCCTATGCGCGACAAATACGGCAACATTATCTGTGAGTTCCATTTGAGAATTTCATTTTAGTATACCTTAATAAATTATTGCCAACTCTCAAGCTAATTATGCATTACTGTAATGTTGTATAGTCTATTGGTTAGTCTTTGACTAGCAACTCTGCAGTCATGGGTTCAGATGTTCGCGACAAATACGGCAGAAGAACAGACAGATATTTATGTTCCAGATGTGCCTCTTAGTGAACTGAAATGCATAGTGAGTGCCATGGATGTAAGTGGGTAGCTTAAGAGATTTGACAACTAGTTAGCATCATTTCAGCTGTTATACAGGCGCCTCATGTTTTTCCAGTCTGAGGTAATTCACTTGATGTATTGTTGTCAACTGGTGTAATTGTATTATGATGATTCTGGAAATTGATTTTCTCTAGCTTCAAGAAAGCAAGAGACGGTGGCGCAAGCATGGGCTCCAAATGCACCAAACTCAAATGGTATGTGAGTCATTTCTTTAATTTATTAGAGTTACCTCACTTACCGTATCTCTATGCCACATAATTGTAAATCATAACTTGTAAGTTTATTAAGTGCTACTCTATAAAGCTGTGTCATATCAGATGGATTGTCCAGAGATCCAGTGGTGGCCCAGGTAAGCCAGGTTCAGTGGTCAATGAAGAGGCATGTCAAAATAGTGTTGAAGGTGGTGTATTGGATAGTGGATACCTTAGCTTATTCAAATCTTACTCTACCTAATGTCACATTGCTTGGCTTTTCTTATCTACAACAATAACATTTATATCAACTATGTATTTTGTAAGACTTGTAGTATGAAAGGCTACAAGTTTGTTAACTTGCTTACTTTACCTTTCCTATTCTTAATTGCTTCATCTTCCATTAGCTGTCACTATCAGATCTTAGTTACAAACGATTGTGCAAATTTTTCAGTCAGATAGATATTTTGCTGAAATTATGCAGCATGAAACATTGGCTTACTGCCTATTAGATTGCCTTACCTGTTCTGACTGTAGCCCTTTATTTACTTTTATATGTATTTCCATACCTTACGTTACTTAACCATCACAATGATGTATCGTACCACAACAATGATGGGAGTTGTTGTTTTTCAGTTGCCACTGATTACCAGATGGCAGGATTGGCCGATCCTTATAGTTCCTATGATCACAGTCGACCTTCAGACCCTCTCCTTGACCTCTACAGGTCACCGTTATTGGAACGCAAAGCAAAACCTGTTGCCGGCCTTAACCCTGATCAAGCTGCGGATGGTGAGGCGAAGTTTGCCCGAGGAGGAAATGGCATCTTTGGCGAACCCATGGTTAGATAATCACTCACTCACTCATCAGTTGTTTTCCTCTTCTTATACTCATCTATTTAATTTATTCCTAATTTTTAACATTTAATTTTTATCACAGTGTATCTACTAAAGAATTGGCCTGTAGAGAGTGTTGATGCTAGACTTCGTAAGTACCATGCTGTCCAACAGTTGGACTCTGCATGGTTTGACATTTTTCAGAATCGTTTTTCTGGTTGACTTTGTAGACAGATGAACAGAAAAACTCGAAACAAAAATATCAGGACGATCTTCGAAAACAGGTAATGAATCTTCTGCTGTCTCAAAATTACCTGCATTAGTTTGTTTGTATGCATAATGTATCTCAACATTTTTGAAGCATCTTTTAATGACTTATCGTGTACTCTGCAATTTTATGTTCTATCACTCTGAACTATTAACTATTTGGTTGAAATCCTTTGATTGGTTCTGTCTGTATGTCCACAAGTGATGAATTTTCTAGTTATCTAAGCACCCTCTTTGTTTACTGATAAACTGTTGTTCTTTAGACTTTTAAGACTTTAGGCTAAGTTAGAGTATCATTTATAGCATTATTTGAAGTAGTCAGAAGGTGGTTTACATGGTTCTGGATACATAAATATATACGCAGCTCAACATTTAACACATTGACCGCCTACACGCCATGTTAAATGACTGGCTGAAGTACGAGTTAACTCGTATTTGGCGGTCAACATTTTAAATAGTTATTGACCTCTGTAATTTATTATTGCTTTTTGTAAAGAATTTTAGCAGTCTACACAATAGTAAGTTGGAATTATGCATCCTAGGAAAACAGTTCTTTTTCATCTGCTTTGCACAATGACATTTACTTTCTTAGTGACTCAGACTGCATTAGCTTCCAATGTGCTTTACATTACATTGTCTTTTTTAATATTGTAGTGTCCATTACCTCACTTTTGTACTTTACAATTCATTACATTTATATTTATTGTATTACTTTTCCATTGACGTAGCTTTTGTGATGTTTTACATTACCGTTTTCATTACAGCATTGGTTCATTTTAAATGTGAGTTGTATTACATTATGATAATGGCATGGTAGACGTCATTAGATTATGTTAGAGTCAAATGAAAATGTTTTGCATTGACAGATTGAGGAGAAGAAGATGAAAGCGGAAGAGGAGAAGCAGAAGCAACAGAAGGAGGAAGAGATGTTGCTGAAGCGCATTGAGGAGGACAATCTGAAGATTCAGAAGGAACAGGAGGAAGAGAAGAGGAAGATGCGGGAAAAGGCCGAACAGGTGGTTGCCAGTTGAACTTATCCAATGCAAGATGTTCTGCTGCTGCTGCTGCTGCTGCTGCTGATGATGATGATGATGATGATGATGATGATGACGATGATGGCATCATCAGTTGATGGTGTCAGAAGACTGGCTCACCTTAGATTTTACACTTATAATTAGATTAATTTACGGTATATTGTTGACAAAATTAAATCGCATGAGTTGCATTAGGAACTCGCATGTACTAGCCCAGATCTACTGTTGGTTTCTTTCCAGCACTTTCAGAGTTATGTGCTGCTCAGTGCAAAGAATGAATTTGAGAACTACTGCTGACACAATCATAATATACAGAACCGAAATTTGTTCAAGCATCATTCATCAAACACTTGATGGATGACAGAAGAAGATCAAATTACATCAGATTAGATTGCATTAGTTTAAAGATTACCTAGTAGATTAGTAGAGATTTTATTGCAATAGGTTTATAATAAGTAGAATGGTTTGAATTAAGATTGCACTAGAGTTGAGTAAATTACATTGGATTAGATATACTTTTGGATTAGATCATTTTAGATTAACTGAGGATGGACCATTTTTGATGCGAGAAAGTGGTGCACTGTTTTAGGCAGAGCGTCAGCAGCAGGAGCTGAAGAGACAGCAGGATGAACAGAAGCAGGAAGCTGAACGAAGGAAGAAGGAAGCACAAGAGGCACGACAACAAGAACAACTCAAGGCTCGCCAAGAGGAAGATAGTCGCAAGGTACGTGTTACTTGTAATTGTGATGCTACTTTTTAATCTTTTATCGTTCGTGAACTTTGAAATCATGTAGTTCTTACTCCTGTTGAACTTTTCCCTTAGAAACCCCTCTGACTTAATGCAGCATTCATAGCAATGATCTGAAGTCGATCTGATCAAATTTCAATCTATGCTAGTATCCTGTTCCCACTCCTGCACCATTCTTATACAGCCTTCACTAACTGCTATAAATTAAATATCTATAATAATAATATTCTTTAATGATTCAAATGATGGTATAAAGGCGAATGTGTGTATGTTTGTTCAGAATGCACGCCCACAGTTTTGCAGTTATTCATCTGAAACCTGGGATTTTTTCGGTGCGGTATGGTGGATTGGTTGGACTAGGTGCAGTGGGATTAGTTGGTATTTTCTTTGGGTGGCTTGGGGCGATAAACCTAAATTTACTGGGCAATGCCGGGTACCTCAGCTGGTATACTATACACTGTATAGTGTATACAGCATCATTCTTTATTCCTGGCTTGTCCCAGACTCTCCCTGGCACCTACACTGACCAACCAACCTTCCTGTTACAGACTTGGCATGATATTGTTCCTGTGAATAAGCTGGTATCCTTGATACATAATTTTTGTGTGGTGCTGATATAGTTGCATTACAGTTCATTTCCACAATTTTGACATTTTTTGACGATAACTTCATGTTAGTCATCCAGACATTATGTGAGCCAAATTTTAGATTGAGCACCATAAATGTTGAGTTACTTTATTGGGTGTGATTATTGTATAGGCGGAGCAATTGGAGAGGATAAAATCTCCACCACTTCCAGCTGCTGCTGCTGCTGCTGCTGGTGGTGGTGGTCATGGTGGTGGTGGTGGTCATGGTGGTGGTGGTCATGGTGGTGCTGCGTCATCTCGCAAAGCACCCGACTCAAGACCAACTCAACAAGTGACACATCATCAGCAGGTACATTTCCGCTTTTCAAAGCAGACAGGTTATGTCAGATGAGGGTTGAAGGAATGGCAAATATTCATATATGTGATGCGACATATGAAAAGGGACCACTTAGCCGGTATTGGACTTATGTATACCACCATGATCAGCACAAAATTCTGAAAAGAATGATGTATTATGTGAAACAGCACTATTATCTTTTCTATTTTTGTAGCCTTTACAACATGATGTACCTGAAATACGAGATCTTCGGAAAAACGCAATTGAAGTTATTTGAAGTTACAACCCTAACCCTAACCCTACACTTTATATTTAGAAACATGGAAATCAAAGCGCTGCATAGACATGTAGAATGAATTATTTAGCGCATTACTATAATTATAATCATAGATTCATCATTAAAACCGTTTCCAAAAATATTCTACTGTCATAATACCCCAACATTAAAGATGCCGCCTTGCGGTCCCTTTTATGTGCTCTAATATTACAATAAGAAAACCTAATAATATCAAATGATTTCTGTGAACCATTATGAAAATTTGATAGACAGAAGAGTCATCTAGCGAATCCCAGTGAAAACCCGATTTCGATATTTCGATGGGTGACCATGTTCTAAGGCCTGTATCTCGGTAAATAAATCCCGCGTTGTGGTCCCTTTTCATATGTCGCATCACATATGATGATGATTATGATTGTGATGATGATGACGACGACGATGACAACAATGATCATGATGATAGTGATGGTCATGATGGTGATGCTAGTGATGACAATCGAGCCTTGAAAAGTTATAGATTTTCTTTGTGACTTCAGGCCGCAACCTTTAGTAGGCGTCTTTCCAACTTCCACCTGTGCGTGTGGGGCTTCCCTTATGCAGAATCTTAGTTATTTCCGAGCTGTGGCATTTCAACTGTTTGAGTCTATGGTTGTCTATTTCAGCGCAAGTCTTCTCCAGCGCCCGTTGATCGAGCGAAATCGCAACAGTCGCAACGCATGCAGAGTAAGAGTCTTATGGTCGATACTTCTTTTATATAGTCAGTAGTCACCCATACTCCATGGTAGATTCATAGTGACCTTCATAGATGTCTTTATTTACTACTGAATCCTGATGAAATAGGACTGACTAGTCAGGTAATCATCAAACTGTCAGATAAGCTAAAGCAATGAGGCGACAAGGTTTCAGTTAAATCAGTGAACTAGTCAACCAATCATGAGTGTGTGTGTATGGATAAATGAATGAATCAATCACTATAGATGCAAGTCAATCAATCAATCAAAATTACTAATTGATTGGCATAAGATGAGGTGTCTAAGATATTGATACATAATTTATTAGGATCAGATTAAGATTTCCTAATTTATTACTTCTAGGCTGAGATGAAATGAGAGATCAGCCAGCAAGTCAGTTAATGATGAGTTCGATCTCAATGTCAGATTGCATTGTCAGATTGCATTGTCAGATTGCATTGTCAGATTGCATTGTCAGATTGCATTGTCAGATTGCATTGTCAGATTGCATTGTCAGATTGCATTGTCAGATTGTGTCTGACCGCAGGTGCTCGAGCGCTCGATCATTTGGCGAGAATGAAGCAGAAGTTGAACTCTGAGCGCAAAAGAGTCGAATCGGATCTGAAGAAGGAACAGGTCACCTACGACTGTTTTTAATCTTTTCTTAATCATTTTTATAATCAGTTCATGCCATTTGAAATGTCTTTGTCTGATGACAGCAATTTTAGTTTTTTTTTATTGGTGTCATCTCGTTCATTTTATCTAACTCAGTTCAGTTCGGATTTATTTAGTTCAGAATGATTTCTTTTTTGTTTTTTATTCTGTAGATGGCGCCAGAAGTCTTTGATCCTCGTATTGTTATTGGTCGACCACCGTGAGTCTCTCTCTTTCTCTCTTTTTGTCCGTATCTGTCTCTCTGGCTGCCTCTCTCTGTCTTTTTTCTCAAACTGTGTCTCTTTCTCTCAGGGTTGAATGCTGAGATTAAGTGATTATATTTAAAGATAAGGTTTGATCTACACACAAAGCCCAAGAGAGAGAGAAGTGGAGATTTTCCATAGCTGGGCGGCTGTCACGTGCGAAAGCATCGTCAAAGCCATAAGTCAAGTAAGTCAAGTCAAGTTTAGGTAATTTTACTTTGGATCGGAAGTTAAAATGAGGCAATTGTTAATATATTTTTCAGATGAAGACATTGCATAAATGAAAAGGTTATATTGAGATCACTGCAAAGGTTCAATGTTTAGATAATGTGTGGTAAAGGTCAATGTCGTGTCAGTGTTAACTGCTATTGTCTGGAAAAATGTGAATTATGTGCTAGATTTATGCATACAGCTTTAAACTTTGCTTGATTTTCTTGTAGGCGACATCATGATGCAGGCATCTTTGAAACCTCGCGGAACAACAGTGGCAGTGCACACGGGAGGAAAGGACCAGCAAATCATCAGGAAGCATATCCTTACATCTTTGATAAACAACGGGAAATACGTAAGACTTCCTAAATCCTTAACTACGCAAAGCAATTGCAATGTTTCTAGCCTTCTTTGATGAAAAGTGACATAGACAATAGACTTATACCTGTTTATGATGAGGGGAAATAGAAAAGTAGATCTTGGGATTGAGGTTTAGGAACATGAGAAGAACATATTTATCTGCTTGACAAAATCATAGTCTTTTGAACTTTGGTGGTTGCTAACCTCAATGGGGAATTACCTTCCGTCTGGAATTCCTAGCAGGATTTTTGTGGCAATTCACTTTCATCTAAATTCGCTGCTTGAAGATCTTTCTTTTGTCATGGGCCTGTCACACTGAGAGCACTTCTGAATAGCCCTGTTGTGAGAAGCACTTTGCAAATGTTATATTAGATTATATGTACTCATTTTTGTTAATATATACATGTATAAGTATTTGGTTTTGTTTATATCAGCTTCAGAGGCAGATGATAGTTTCCATGGCATTCCAATAAATGACGATCGTCCTCCGATTCGAGAAGGACTCGAAGAATGGCAGCGATCGCAATTGGAGCGACAGGCGGATGAGCTGAAGAAGCTCAAGAATCACCACTGTAATTCATTATATCTACAACGTTTCAAATCATTCAGTAAATTTATGTAGCTCCTTTATGAACCTGTTTAACACCTTAGCAACAAGCTGCAGTGGTTTTTTAATTTTTTTATATTTTTTTAAAGGCATCGGACACCTACGGGCGCTGAGCCCACGGTTGCTGATGATGATGATGATGATGATGATGATGATGCAGTGGTTTTACATTCCCTTGCACATTCCATTTTAGTTCATGCTCATCATTGCAGTGTTAAAGCTAGAGCCTTGTGATAATTATCAATTTGCTTGGATAGTTTGTATATATAATACCGTACTACTTGGTCTGCTAGGCTCCCATCTCTCAGTCCTCATTCAAGAGAAAAGTGTTGATAGAAGGTTAATATAGTATCCAGAGTCAAAAGGATACAAAGACCCAACAATTACTCAGACATTATGTTGTAGAAAGTAATGTCTTTATATACCCAAATCTGTGCAGTGATTTTTGTCTTTCCAGCGTTTGCCGAGGACAACCTGCTTAGAGATGGGCTATCCAGACCGGGATCCAATTTACTTGAAGCGCAGACTGAATTTTTCGGTAATTTCATTACAAATAATTAGTTTGTTGCTTTATTTACAAAGCAAAGTTGAGTTTTGGTCTGTTTAGTTTTTTGTGCAGTTTTCTAATGCATTTTTTGTTTAACTTTGTATCACTTTTGGTTTTATTGACATTTTAAATTTGAAAATGGATGTAGTGACCTTAATTTGCCTTCTGGTTTAAATTTGGATTTTGGATTATTTTCATTCAGTTATTGCTGAAATCTAGAATGATTGGATTTTAATTTTACATTTTTGATTTAAATTTGGAGTTATTTGAGCTTGGTCTATTTGACCTGTTTTGGTTAGATTTTAATTGATTTTGATATTTTGACTCTTGGATTAATTTTGTTTGATCTAATTGTCTAGCTGTAGCAATCTTTTGGTTAGAATGTAACTAGAGCCGCTTGAAATTAGCTCATTAGCGGCTTCAAATAGTTTTTCTTCCAATTTAAGTGTTTGCAGAAGATTTGTGAATAATTAGCTTTCATTACTTTAGAGTTAAATCCGCTATACCTTTTCCAGGCATCCCAGAAAGTAGAGCGGACAATGACTTTCCCGACGATTTAGAGGATATGAACGTGAGACCAAAATCGACTTCAAACCGAAGACATCGAAAGGTCAAGATTTCTGTCGAGGTAATTTTGGAATCAGTAAGTTTTTAAAAAAAATTTTTTTAGCGCAGTCTTATGGGTTAATATTGGTTAGAAGATCCTGTGGACTCATGCATGGGAGATAGTGACATGACAACAGTAATTGATTACAGTAACTGGACAACTGGAAAACTACTGGAACAACATAGCAGCACTTATTGAAATATAATAGCAGAAAAGACAGTTGAATAATCGGACAGCATGATGTTTGGTTGAAATCATCGTTGTTGTTCTTTTGCAGCAGGCAGATTCTCCGATCAGTCGAATGGGATCGGTGACGAGTCTGGATCCAGACGAACTGAAGAGGAAAAACGACGAACGACTCAGGAAACTTAAATCACTTGAAGGTAAAGTTTGTTCTACGTTCGTCTTTTAATTGGAATTGGCAAACAGTATTAGATAAATACAGCACAAAGTCTATGCTACTCAACATCTGTAACTCAAACTATGCCACTTATAAACACCTGACATTCCTAATGTTTCATACAAAAAATATTGGGGAAAAACTCAGAATGTTGCACTCAAAATATATGATTAAATGTACAGGGTGGCTCAAAAAAAATGTACCACCGGATAAAATGCGATATCTTCGCAACCGATTGAACTTTTTCTGCGAAAAATTCCCAATTTGCAGGGGAATGAATTTCCAACAATCCCTGAAAGTTTCAGTTGAAACCTTTTATGTTTGCAAAAGTTACAGCTGTTCAAACGTGAAATTTCGTTTTTTCAGATTTTCGCGGAAAATGAACGTCGCTTGTAGATCTCCATGTCAAATAATATCACTTTTCACTACGACCTCGGAATTTCGTTTTGCAATTTATTGTAAGGTATAATGAGAGTGTCCACTCCCTGCCTTAGCACAAGCTCAACTTCTTTTTGTGAAGCTCAGTATGGCCTTGTTGGTCGGGTCCTGCGGCAACTGACCCCACATTAGCAGCAAGACTTGCTTCAGCTGGCCATTGTTCTCCAACTTGGGATGAAATGTCTTGCAGCGTTCCAGAATAGCGCACCAGACGTGATAAGCAAGAGGGCTAAGGTCTGGCGAGTTTGTTAGTCATCTTTGCGAATGCATTTACTTCATTTGATGGCAATAAGGTAGCGTCATCATAATCAAACTTGCCGTGCGAGCAAGCAGGCGCATCGTCCTGCTGGAAAATAAAACCAGATGTTAGAGCATACCTGGTCTTCAATGAGTCTGGGTAAGAGAGTTCAAAGATGAGTTTGACATCTAACCTACTGAATGGGATTAAATGCAGTCTTTTCTTGCAGCCGTAACACACGCCATCATATCTGATGTCGAAACCACGATGTGCTTTGCAAACTTGACCGGGCTTTCGATTACCAAGCAAATTTCTTGAAAATCGTAGGCCTACTTTTTCCATCAGACCAAGCGACCACTTCCTGCCTCGCTTCCAACATCTGATCTTCGTTACATAAACATGTTTACAGATAACCTTCAATATGCTCAGGTTCCACTTTTCACTGGGTATTTTGCTATGATTACGCGATGTCCCAGTCCAGGGCTTAAAGTGTGGCAGGACGGTCATGGACGGCGTCCTGGCACTTATTTTAAAATCTCTATGCCGTCCTGCCACTTATTTGGCCAGCACACCTGAAAATGCAAGGGGCGTCCTGGCACTTCTTTTGGAAATGTAAGTTGCGTCCAGGCACTTCTTTTTTCACACTTTTAGCACTGTCCCAGTCTCTGTTCACGCAGCGTCCGAGTTTCCATTTTATCTTCCGCAGAAACTTCGCCCATGACGTTCAGTAATGGACTCACGAATTGAGTCCTTAATCTATAAAATCTCACTAAATACCAACAGTTTGCTTCATAAACAGCTTCTTTACAGCTCTTAGTGAGGTCGTAGGACATTATCATAATTTCTTATGATGTAATTTGCAAAAAATCTTAATGAAATCACATTGTATTGGAGCTTGATCCTCCGGATATTTGAAAAAACGAAATTTTAAGTTTGAACAGCTGTAACTTTTGCAAACATGAAAATTTTCAAGTGAAACTTTTAGGGATTGTTGGAAATTCATTCCCCTACAAATTGGAAAATTTTCACAGAAAAATGTCAGTCGGTTGCGAAGTTATCGCTTTTTATCCGGTGGTACATTTTTTTTGAGCCACCCTGTATGACTTGAAATATACTACAGTACTTAGAGTGTACGACTAAAATACGTGGATCAACCTATCAACCTACATCACTCAATACACATGAGTAAATGAGTGTGCATTGTGCATAGAAGTTGCCATACGGAATTGGATATTTAATGGATTAAGGATCATTGATGGCATATATGAATCTAAAGAAGAGAATGGTCAAGACGCTGGTGTGGAGTGTGGTACTGTATGGGTCGGAAACATGGACAATGAGAAAGGATGACATAAGAAGATTGGAGGCTTTCGAAATGTGGATTTGGCGAAGAATGAAGCGTGTCAGCTGGAAGGAGCACAAGACGAACGAAGAAATACTGCAAATGGTGGAAGAGGAAAGATCAATGCTGGAGACAATACGGAGGCGACAGAGGAACTGGATTGGCCACATCATGAGGAGCGACACTATAGTACGAGATATCATCGAAGGAAGAATGGAGGGGAAAAAGACAAGAGGAAGACCAAGAACAATGCTACTGGACTGGATGATGACAAAGGACGGTTACAGAGGGCTAAAGATGGATGCACAGAACAGATATGCGTGGCGTCATTGGACATATGAACCTGCCTGACGGCAGAGAACCAAAGAAGAAGAAGATGGCATATAATCAACATTGACCTTTGGGAATTTTTATATTCCAGGTGACGATGTTTCGAATGGTAATCCAGATGAGATCCTCAAGCACTTCATGGCAACACGAAAACATAGCCGGTAACGCTTTGTGTAATACGATTAAGACGTTGTAGCGTTTTGACATTTTACAGCTCCTTTAATTTTTACTGCACTGCAACCATAATCGTAAATTAAGAAATTTTCTAAAGCACAGATTGTGATTTTGCTATAGTTACACTTGAATTGAGATCATTGATTTTATATACTTATGCACTGTGCTAGGGGCACTATTAGACATTATTATTCTCTTTGGAATACTCTGTCTCGGTCTCAACTTCTAACTGGTAATCCATCCTCCTTATTTGCTTTCCTCAAAACTTATTTCTTCTCTCGTGGCCTTGTGCACTGGGAGTGCCTCTGAACAGTTCACCCTAGTAGAGGCACTTTATAAATGTTTTAATACAATACAATATAATACAATATTAGATTAGATTGGATTATATAGGATTATATTAGTTTATATGTCATTTGCATTAGATTGACGTAGATTAAGTTGGATTCGATGAACTAATGCAATTAGATTAGGTGATGCAGTATGTTTATTTCTTTCTTTGACAGCCCTCCATCAAGTAATACCCTTGTTGATGATTCATGGCTGAGACCAGGCAGCACTGGCCGTTAGAACAGTCGATCGTTTACCGTCCACGCTGCACAAGACTGATGTCGCTGATCATGGTCTACTGGCTCTCATGCAGAAATGAAACCGTCATTGACAGTTACTCCATACTTCTCTCTTAATATATAAATGCACTTGTCTTTATTTATGCCGGCCACCTAGTTTTCGTGCACTTCTATGTATCTGGCAATTTTTATAGCACCATTAAGGACCTCACGAAGTTATTTCATCAGCCTGCAACAGACTTTCGATATATATTTAACTGGACTTTTATTTAGCACCATTGTTCCTTCGAGAACTTTCGTGTTTTTGCATAGGAGAATTGGTGTTAAGTCATTTCTTTCATTATTAAATTGTCGAGAGACGGTGGAAGGGCTGATACAATCCATGCTGGCTATGCCTTCTCTTAACCCTTTAATGCCAGAGGGTATAGGATTTCCCTTGCCATTTACTACCATCTTGGCATTAAATGGTCAATCTACAATTAGGTTTGCTTCATTCCTGGGATCTGCCTTCAAGTTGTTGATGGATGTCTGCAGGTCTTTCTGGTCATCTGACCATTTGTGCATTCTTTGGTACTGAAGCGGAAGGTTGCAGTGTTGTGTAGTTGTGTTGTTTGTACTACATGTTGAGATGATTATGTTTATTGATAATTTTTCCTTGAAATTATTTAAAATTGTACCAATCTCTAGGAAGACACAGTAGTTGATTCACCTTGTAAACGGGGTTCGAGTCTTCCCTGAGGGTCACTATGTAATGACCTTGAGCACATCCTTCTGTCACAATTACTCCGTACCACCAGTTGACGCTTCGTCATTAGATAGTGAAGCTTTATAAATGCATAATAACAATAATAGTCCACTTAAATACTTCCAATATCTTTAATTATGGCACTTAAATTGTCTTATGCTATAATTACAAGAAACGTTTTGACAATTAAGGACTGACTCGGCGCAGTTTCTTTATGCATACTGTCATGTCGATATAAATATTGTTTGTATTATTATTATTTTATTGTTGTTTTGACATGTCTTTTCAAAGGTTTCAATGCTAAATGCAAAAGCCATTTATTGAAGAAAACCGTGTACTGAATATCTGATAGAAACATTTAAAAGGTGTCATAGCAGTTAGCAGAACTACCATTAATTAAATCAGTGCGTCTATCTGTCCGTCTTTATGCACATAAAGGAATTAAACAGTGAAAAACCATTAGTAAAGTGGCCTCCACAGAATCTTCTAACAATGTCTTACGAATTTTAGACCTGAGAAACTGATAATTTCGAATTGCAAGCTTTAATTATTTATTGACAATAAAAAACCTGCAGTTGTCATTATGTCACTTAAACTGTATTTAAAGCCTTTAACACGTGCATGTACATTAATTTAAATTTGGTATTTTTTGCATTAAATATTTGTAGTTTTTCAGTTTTAAGTGTTGATTGTTTATGAAATTGTGCTTAAAAATTAAATTGTCTTGTAGAAGTATTAATAGCAATCGTTTTTGGTGTGGTTTGTGACAATGTAGTCTGCATGGTTCACAATAATCACATGCACAGACTACAGCTGTGACACAGGAATTGCACTTATGTGTGGCAGCTAAAGATGTTGCAAATTAATCCTTCTGACAGCCTGCATAAAGTTTAAGGGTATTAAAGTTAATTGTCTCAATGGTTTTGGATTTAGAGAGGATAAATCTTTTCCCCCCATCATATGTGTTAATTTTTGACATTAATGCTGCCATGACTGACTATTATTTTTAACAATATTCAAGATTGACTTAGGCCTGTTTGACAATGGACTTTAGCAAATTAACAAACCTGTATACAACTATACATGCACTATAGTTATATCTAAAGAAAACTTTAAAACTTGTTTGAAAAGGGTAGGTTTTGACAATTGTACAAAAATTTTGTCTGAAAAGACATAGTACATCTTGAGGTTGTCCCTGTCTGTTACAAAACATTTACCACTATCTGCACAAGACTTTTAAAAAGTCTGTCATGCTCCTAACATGATAACACAAGACCAGTTTAATAGTATACAGCCAAATGTTTTAAAAGATCGTTTAAAAAACAACTGCCTAATAGTCTCTGCATAAGTAGTTTTAACCACTTTGCTTTATTTTAACAAATTAACACAACAAAATGAAATCAAAATCACATTGCACAAGTTTTTTGTTACCATTATCTAAAAAACAAAATCTATTTTAATATGGCTTCGACCTAAACAAAAAGTTGATCGGTGATGCTTTGTTTTCCACCCTCAGAACAGTCTATTATCAAATCATTGTTCAGACTCCTAAACGAGTCTCCACGCAACTCAACTGTTCATGCAACATTCAATATCGTCGCATCATGAATGCTTCATACATTTCACTGCTGAAGTTTTCCAAGAATGTCCTGGTTTCTGAAGAGGAAATATTCCTGAAAACAGAAATGCAAGAAATTAGATTTTAAAACATTAAATGCTAAGAAAAAGTCAATGTCTACTGAAGGGGTAAATAGCTTAAGAAGACAGGACACCAGAGTACTTTGCGTCTTAAGCCAGATTTCGTAACAACTATTAGGCAACAGTACACCGTCTCACGCAACTGTCTCAGAAGGATTATCCACAACTCTGTACCGAACTGCGGAGTGCAAATATCTACATCACGGATTTCGGGACACAACTGAATTTTAAAACTACAGTTTTTATGACAAAACTGAGTGAAGTCTACATGGTCTAAGTAAAAACTTATTAATTTAGCTGTAGATTTTAAAAATTTAAAATGATTTATAAAGTGACACAAGCCAATAAAATTAGTCTGCAGAAATTTTGATATGTGAGCCAAGAGTTTGTGACCACAGTTAAACAACCAAGTGTACAGTACTCCTGAGAGATCCCTTAGCCCTAAACCATGCCATATAAATATTTAATGAACATTTACAGGTTTCCAACAAATCCACTTCGAAGAGTTGACATTACCTGATCATCTAAGACAACTTTTGTGCCACCATACTCGGGCAGAATAACTCGATCACCAACAACAACATTCAGAGGAATGAGGTCTCCCTTCTGCAACAGACAGAAAACAAACCAAATCTCGATTTTTTAAATTTAAAGATAATGATTGGCACATGATCACTCAAACAATTACTTTTATTGACTATGCATATTATATTGCAAGTTCAAGTCAGTGAGAGATGGTCACTGTTTAGCGATGTTGAGAAACTACTCTAGGTCCATACACAATGGCCATGCAATAAATGCAAACTTTATTTGTGATTGGTATCTGTGGGAAGAAAGTGCCTATAGACATGCAAACATTTGGGATAATTCACTTTCAAAGTTTAAAGTGGATGGATAGTTTTTCTGCACACACGTCGCTATGGCACATATTCGATAGTGTTTCAGATAGTGTATCGTGCTTTGATTTGTCTAATAATTGGGTGAACAGTTTGTTAAACTACAAGTGGCCGTTTATCAAATATGACACCGATCTCGGGTACCAGGCAAGGCACTTACAGAAGACCGTGTTCCAGGACCAACTGCAACCACTTTGGCATCAAGAACTTTTCCCTGGGCCTTTTCCGGTATCAGAACGCCACCCTTCGTCTTTGTTTCAGCTGCAAACCGTTGAACCAGAACACGGTCGAACAGTGGAACGAATCGCTTCAGTGCAGCGGCCTATGGCAAACACAAAGAGTTTTTCTAAGAAGATTTCGCTTATGCACGCATGCTTTAAAAATAAAAATGTTCAGTCCTTAAAAGTCACTAGGTACATGATGCAATACCGTGCCGTTTCTTGAAAACCCAATACAGTCGCAAAACTCACCTTCAATTGCACAGTTTCACACAGTTTGTTTCAAATGTTTTGCAATCCGATACTAATGTCCTGGTAACATGACGCTATCCAGCATTGCTATTCGCACAGTGACCTTGATAACCGGGTTCATGATCCATGTGCATCAAACGTGACATGCATGCCCTTACATAAACAGTTTCGTGACAGTTAAAGCGTAAACCAATCCTCACAATTGCTTTTATTTTGCAAATACAACGCGACAAGCATAATTACCATTTCAAACACTTAAATCAGGAATATTACTACCAAATAGAAGAAATAATAACTATATCGGCAAGACACACGAAAAATGCAAGTTCACTGATCATAGAACTTCTAATAATCTAGAATCTAGAGTCCTAGACCGATAGCGATTTCCGGTATAGGATTTTCAATTCATATAGCGCTATGAATATTTGTCGGTAACCAATGAGAAGCATGTCATGTAGTAAGCTATAAATGTGGAACATGACATTGTGTCGTAGTCTCGTAGAGTACTATGGCATTATAAAAATATCAACTATATTATCTTCGCCTCTCCCAGTTGACAGTTTGACTTTTAATTTTTATTACTGTTTATCTTTATTCTCCCAAATGGGTCCATAAATGTATGTTATGTTGTTTTTTAGTTTTATAGGCCTACTGTGATTATAGAAAATTGCATACTTCGATTTTTGTATGAATGTACACGCTATGTTCTGTTCTCGTTTCTTATTAGATCAACTGACTGTATAAAAGTAGCCTACTTGATGTAAAGGCTGTACTGTAGCATATCACTCTCACATATCACAGACTCCTGCAGTAATTCCGTTAGTGTGCGTCCGTGACGCACACATTTTGACGCTGGACGCACAAAAATAAAGACGGTGCATCCATGGACGCACTGAAGTTGTGGATGGACGCACAAATAAATTAACAATGCGTCCATGGGACACCACGAAGAAATACCGTGGGGTCATTATGTGCAACTGTCTCATTTGTGCATTGCGCTTTGCATATAGGATAGCCGATACACTGACCTATAAACAGTTTAAACACACACAGTGTCACACACACTGACTGGTGTGAATATTTAATTTCTTTGTTAGTCAGTTACGTACATAGCCTACAATGCCCTACTATGTCATAATAATAGGCTATAGTGTTTCCATGAGCGTTCCAGGCTTAAAAAGTAATGACCGTCGTCGGTAGGGGCGGATCCAGGGGGATAATCGGGCCACGGCCCACCCATTTAAAAATTGCATGGCATGTGGCCCCATTTGGTTTCAAGAACCTTTAAATCAATGCAGCGGGACAAGGCGAGAGAGAAAAAGTATACGTCAGGGAACTCCTGAATAGGCTGAAGTAACTGGTGGCAGTCTTTGAAGGACATTAAAAGCAACTTTCTCATCAATAAAAAAATCACCAAATTATGTTTAGCTGATTGAAAAGATGCTTGAAGCATTCCACTCAATGGAGAGTGGAATAAAGTAATAAAAAAAGTTGCTCCAATCCATTCAACTGTTCAAATAAATCCCACTTTAATTAAATTCACTGCTTGCTGAGCACTGCTACTTTTTGGCTTCCATTTTGGGCACTCTTGTGCCAATTTTCTGCTGATTTTGTCATGTAGTTTGGTTGAGCACTTTATAAAAACCTAGTGTCAAGTGCAAGAGATCTTTCGTATGTCAAGTTAAGCAGGAAAAGTTAAGGATGGTGTGTATTACAAATTTCAACAAAAAATATTAACAAATTTTAATAACATAAATGCAGAAACAGAATTACAATTTCCTTAAATCAAATGATTGGCAAATATTTGCCAAAAATGTTACACGTTTGTTTCTGCAAGAGTTTCAAGCGCAATGTTATTTAAGCAAGCAAATGAGACGTCTAATATTACTTTGTCAGCCTGCCTAGAAAAACTTAACACCTTCGTTGTCATCAAATGAAATAAGTTCAGCTTTCTTTTGTTGCTCCAGTGTCTTGAGAGCACGGATGAGAATCCAGTTTTCAAGACCATAAAAGTCTAAACACAACACACAAACCACCCGTGATTTGAATTCTGCAACTATACAATGCTATTCTTTCATGAGATATTTGAAAACGTGCCAAACTAAGTGTCCTGAGATATATATATATATATAACTTATATATATATATATATATATATATATATATATATATATAATATATATGCTTTAGTAACAGTAGAATATGTGAACACGCTGCTCCAAATGTAATTACAACATATTTTATAGCGTGGCACCCATTGGCACATGCAACAGCCGTGAAGGAGCTCACCCACATCAGTTTGAGGCCATAATTATGATCACTGTATAAAAAAGTATAACCTCCACTTGTGTAGAGTTGGACTGTAGAGCTTCACATGCACATCTGTCTCACTCATTTCTTATCTTGGAAATATCAAACCAATGACGAAAGTCCCCTGAACTTCGATTTAACAAGTTTTGCTGTAGTACATTTTGGTTGTGACCACTAACCTGGCCATTGACTGCTATCTGATAGAACCGAAAGTTTTAAATAGCATTTGAATTGACTGATATAACTCTAAGTGATCAGATGCACAGATGCACCAGACTTTGTATTACGTAAAGTAATGTAAATAAAAAAATTATCATTATCCACAATAGCCGAGTCAGGGAGACCAGCTTACTCACTGCCACCAGTGCTATGTTAAATTCTCAATAGTCAGGCTGATCTGTTTCCTCCAGATCAGACTCCAGGGAGGTCAAGCCAGTTGGCAAACAAAGTATATGATAACAATATTGTCAAATCACAGTGCCACAGAAATTTAGATATATTTGCCAGTCAGTCAACAGTTCATTAAGGACCATAGAGTACGCTCTGGTAATAAGTGAGTCTTCAATAAGAGCAGGTTAAATAAAAGTTTTGTGTGTGTTTGTATTGGTTGTGGCCGTAAGTTTGACTGTTAATCAATGTAACTGGAAGAACTTTTAAATACTGAAGTACATTAAATTACATTTCATATAATTGGTCAGATTTTTGAAAACTATATAATATGTGGTGTGATGAAAGGGTAAATAAACAGTCAAGCCAGGTTGTAGATGTGTGAGGGTGGATAAAGGAGTTACTGCTCTTAATCTTAGGTGGGGTTATGGCAGGGGGATGCATTGATCATTGAAATGAGATAGCAGAACAAAAACCTTGGGCTTTTGTGTCTTCTCCTTCTGTTATCTCGTACAGTGTACAGACCGTGTTAATGTGACCCGTATCGGAGGCCTGCAACAGGAAATGCAGAACTCCATAAAATTATAATAAACTCTCCACAAGTTACACATGCACTTAAATGTTTCAATATTTTTTTAGAATAAAGTCCACGTGAAAATTCAGTTAAAACACAAGTGGCAAAGCCAGTGTTCAGGACTCGCTTAACTTGTTTTCTGTGCATGGGACTACCACATTTGTATTGTTCACATCTAAGTCAAGAAGAACCTAAATGCATTCATATTGGAACAGAAAACTTACAAAACTAGTACATACAAATATGCACTTCACTAAATATATATATCAGAATTTGTTCTCTACTAATAGCTAACCATACGATGCAAAAGTTCCGATATTATAGGCCTATATGCAATATTACACAGATGTATCATAATATGGTCACCAATAGCCTGCCTTATAGAATCTACCTTAATAGATTTTGATTTGTCCTCTGCAAATGCATTCTGACAAGAGAATGTCGTTTAATTACACGTTACCACTTCCTGAAGCTCACTGTCTACGACAATTTTGGCAAATGTTGTAGAAGTCGAGTTGATTGAATGGGTACAAGAAACGCAAGAGTTTGTTTTTATTTGGAATATTTACAATCGTTATATATAGCTACATACCCATTTGTAGATGAGTTTACCCCACTCTTCAGGTGTTCGCCACATAACAAAGCACTGACGTTTGTTCTTATCCGTCCACTCAATGTGCCCTGGAAAGTAAAGAAAAATTAATGTAACACATTGCAATAATTTAACATTAAATTCTGGAGACACGTGCGAACAACTAATATTGTTAACGGAATTTCATAAAAATTACCTCTTCAATTCACTTTGTAGCCATGATCATATTGATCAGGAATACACAGACCAGCTCACCATATCAAACGGCATATTTGTAGAATCCGAACTCTTGTCTTCAGCTTGCCTAATCCCACTGGCTGAAGATTTGGTTTCCAGCTGACTTAACTTACTGTTATTTCCATGTCATTATTATCCATAAGGAAAATTTACTCAAATGATAAATGTGGTTTAGAAGCCAATGAGATTTCAAATCAGTTATCAAATGGATAATGATTTTTTTTATTGCAACCTCACTCAAAGTAACCATCAACACATGTCTTAGGCATTGTTGAAACAGCATTATATAGCAGTCTTAAGGTTAGATCACACACACACACACGCACGCACACATAGTCGCACGCGCACACACACAGTCGCACGCACACACAGACAAACACACGACAACAACATTATAAACACATACAGAACATGTGCAGAGCCGAAAGGTAAAGAACAATTTTCTTGGCAAAAATTCTGTCTGGAAAAACACTCACCTTTTTTCCTAAGCTCCTCAAGAACTGTGTTTATCATATCTGCCGTCAGTCTGCCTGTTGTGAACCAGTCAAGTTTATAACAACCAACTCAATTCAAAAGCATTTCAGTATGTATAAATACAGAGACTGTATGTAAAAGCAGTTTGCATGAGTGAGCAAGTGAGCACACAACGAAGTGGATACAGGTAACTAAGTGAGAAATGCTTTAGTGAGCAATTCGGTGGGTGAATGATCAGGTAAATGTTTGATCGTTCATTTAAGCGTGTGAGAAAGAGTTGATGAGTGAGACACGTCAGTGCAAGATGATATATGAGCTAGTGAATGATCAAAAGGATACGATTAATTTTCTTGTTTGAGAAAAGTGGACTTGACTCGGCCGCCGTGATGTCGAGGGTGTGTTGTTTGTGGAACTGATGATATGACACAACCAGTGCCGACCAGGCCTCCAATTGCTTCCGTCTAGTGTCCAAATTTGGCTGTAACCTAAAAACAAGCAAATATAACCATACTACAAATTTTTGGAAGCATCAGGCACAATTTAATTCACATTTTACAATGAATACTGATCCCTTAGGTTTAACATTTCAACTCCGTTGAAGCATAATTGTGAAGAAATCCGAATAGTTTGGCGTTTCATAGGTATCTGCTCTTTTACTTGGCTTACCCAAACTGTCTTGTTCGTTATCTTTCTATTTACTTTGCCTAGGTACAGATTTTACTCTGGTTTTGATTTATAATAAACTTGAAAATAAGACATCTGGGACGTCTTGAACTCATTCCCACAACTAAGTTTATTATTTTGGTGCTGAGATTCTTGATTTCACGATTGCGACTCACGTGAAGAACGGAGGAAATGCGTATTGCCACGGCCATTCAAACTCGGCCATAATTCCAAAGATGGATCCAGTCAACTATGATTCTATAGTTCAAGTCACTGTCGTGTGTACTTCTATCCGATGAAATGCTTTCAGTCAAATTCAGTTTATTGATTTATAAATAAGTAAACAAGGCTTAACCGCTTGAACTCTATGTAGTGAAAGGATATACTAAACACCTTGAATACCCATATTTATATATAATTCATCTCTATGGTGAAGAAAGTACACTTATAGACAGATGTCGCCCTACCCAAAATGTTGTTTCATGTGTAAAATATAGTGTTTTAAATCTCTACAGATAATTTTTTTATCACAAGTCATAATTCGTCGATATACCTTTACTCGAATAAATTATGATTGACTGCACACTTTTGTTTATTGTGAACAAAATACGATATTTCTGGACACTCGATTGTCGCCCTAAAACATAGTTTCCAGCCGTGTGTATTAGCTTCTCGGCACCGGTGGCTGCTTTGTTGCCTTCGTTATCGCTTGTCGGTAAATGTCCAAATATAAAGATGAATTTTGCAAATAATTATGTTAAACATAATGTTTTATATGTGTAGTTTTGATATTTAAGTGTATCGGTTCTAGGTTAATCCCAGAAAACACTTACTTAATCGTAGGTAAATTCCAAACTTCTTGACGCTACTCTAAAAGCTTTGCGCAGTGCACGGGGAAACTGCACAATCGGGGACCGCTTTTAATAGATTTTAGGCGTCGTGAGGGTCGGTTAGGGCTCAGGTTAGGCGTCGTGAGGGTCGGTTAGGGTCAGAATAGGCGTCGTGAGGGTCGGTTAGGACTCGGGTTAGGCGTCGTGAGGGTCGGTTTGGGTTAGAGAGCTGGAAGTGTTGTAAGGAGTTGTAGGTTGGCAGACTGCTTTTTTCACTTGGTGGTGTTGTAATTGCCTCTAAGTAGGGATCACCTCTGAGTAGAATCTTAAAGGGATGTTATAAAAATTCTGATTGATTGATAATGTTTGTTTTACAATGCCTTTCTTGTTTTCATTAATCTATTTAAATCAAAAGAATTAAATATTAAGGCAAAATAAGTCAACTGTATTTTCTTGTCCTTGTAACTGCTAATTTTTTTACGTCTGGAAGTTTATACATCTGAATTTTTAGAAATCGAGCGAGATGGCGACGGTTACGGCTAGGCTGTCAGTGCTTGGCGACAACCTTTACGGAGACCAAGAGAGAGATGCAAACTCACTTCTGATGGAACTTGACAAGGGTATCTAGAAAAATAGAATTAAACGAAACAGTTTTTGCCCTAGGAAAGCATCAAGTTCAAGACTAGGAAATGTAGACTCGAGTAATTTAGAGAGGAGACTTGAAAGGATCGGAGTTATTAGAATAGAGTAATTGTTTTGGGTTGAAGACAAGAAAAATTAGAGATTATCCATATATTTCATACGCAATTTTTTTCTTTTTGATAAGATACCATAGGATAATGTGGATGTCTCAATTAAAATTTGCATGTGTACATTTTGTTGAGACCCATCCACCCTGTACATACTGTCGTAGACTAAAAGAGTATTTTACAACTGGAAATTGGACGGTAGAGGTTAGAGTTAGGATTATCAAAGGTGATTGGTGAATCAGCATTCTGTGAGATACTCATAAGGTAATTGGTTAAACAACAGTGAACATTTGTTTTGTTTTGTCTGTTTTTAAAGGACTGCATTCCAGTAATGTAGGTGAACAGTGTGAGGCTATTGTCAGATTTCCTCGGCTGTTTGAAAAGTATCCATTTCCCATTCTCATCAACTCATCCTTTCTGAAGGTTGCTGAAGTTTTCAAGAATGGGTTAGTACCGGTAGCTTCTACACAGGTTGTCGACTGTTTGTGATTTAAATGACAGCGGTTACGAAATATTTACCAACAGCTAAATTTTATAATGATTATTTTATTAATAAATTGTTTCATTAAAAAAACCATTTTTTTATACCGCTATATTAGAACTTCTGCTAAACTGTATCAATTTTTTGAGCGGACTTGGGGTAATAAGCTTTGATGGGATTCCTTTGTCAAGTGTATGGATATTCCATTGTAATTCTTTTAAAAACTTTTAGACTTGCTGAATGTATGATGTGGCTTTACTTACATAACCCAAATAAATGTAGTGGAAGAATGGTTAGATTAGCAGAATAAATATTTATGCGTTGATTTTACTTTCAAGACTTTTTGATGACTAGTGGTTCAAAACTTGTTTAGCATGTTGAAAGTACATTAGTTTATTTTCATTGATTTCTTTATTGTGTAAAATTTTGCATTGGACCAAAACAATTTTATAGGTTATTTTATTTCGTCATTCTGAATTTTCTTTTTTTTTAGTTGTTGATGCTTTGTTTAATGTAGGACCAACTTCTTGCGTCTGTGCGTGCTGCAAGTGACGCAACAGAGTCAGAAGCACTTGGAGAAGATTATCAGCATTGATGAATTTGTACGCCGAATATTCACAGTCACCCACAGTAATGATCCTGTTGCACGTGCACTTACCCTACGGTATGTATGTTCTGACATGTTGTTTTTGCACTTAACCCTGTCTTAACCAAATAGCTTCAATGCTGGAGATTCAGAGGGGTGCTGAACCTGTTTCTAGCCTTTCTCTGCTCCTTCCTATTTTACATGAACTTTCTGTAGCTCACTGATCTTATATTGCCTTCTTTTTCTTTTTACGCCGTTCCATGTCTCTTGTACGTTACCTTATTGTACCTTACTTTTTCATGTCTGCTATTACCTTGCCTAAATTTACTTTGCCTTCTTATATTATATGCATTCGTTGCATTGCCTTACTTTACTTTACATTACTAAATGCCAGCCTATAAATTGCATGTGGTTTACTGTAGGACGCTGGGTAGCATTGCATGTATCGTGGCTGATCGTAAGAACGTTCATCACAGCATCATCAGCAGCCTCGATTCCAACGACCGTGTGGAATTGGAGGCAGCCATCTCAGCAGCGTCATCTTTCGTTGCTCGATCGAGGTGAGATTCCACTTTCCATTCTTCGCTTCACTCTCTTCTTATTGTTTCTTGTCTATTGCAATCCAAACAAAATAAAAGAATGGATATGAGTTGGCTACATTTGCCCTAGTTTAATTATGATATTAGGTTAGTTGTTAGTTATTTAAGTCATCAGGTTTTGACTTCTCTTGTCGTGTGACATTTTTTATCTTGCTGATGATTGAATGACTTGAGTACTTCCATTGCTTCCTTTTCTTTGCTTAAAGCTGCTTTTGCGCCAGTCATAGATTTTCTCTCCTGATGATGCGTCAGACTCTCAATTTCCTTTTCAAAATCTTGGAAAATTAGTCACTGAAACTTGCTTTGCATGCTATAACAGTAGATCGGGAATTCACTGTGTTAAATTTGATCCTATGTCTTGTGTGTTTAGGAGTTTTGCGAGTAGCATTTGCAGCAAGTTGGCTGAGATGGTGCAGAGTCTTTCGGTGCCAGTAATGATGAAACTGAAGATCATTTCTGTGTTCGAACACATGAACTGCAATCTGGAAACTTCACTGAGGGTTAGTCTAATAAGATCATATTATTATATTGCGGCATTGTGGTAGTTGAATGGTATCACGCTGGCACGAAGATACTGGCCCCCCCATAAGGTTGACTCAGCCTTCAAATCCCTAGGGGGCGGCTGTGAAATGGACAGTAGAGTAGGACAGACGGTCTTCCAAGCTGCCATACAGTCATATTTGACTAAACTTAAAAGTGTTCTTTTTAGGCGCGCTGGAGTCGGGAGCCCCTCTGAGTAGTTTTTTTTACTTGAAGGAGCACTGTATAAATGTCAGAATGAATGAATATTTGACTCCTGTTCAACTGCTGCTCCTATGTCATGTAATCATATTGCATACTTGTCATGTAATCATATTGCATACTTGTCATGTATTCATATTGCATACTTGTCATGCAATCATATTGCATACTTGTCATGTAAGCGTATTGCATACTTATCATGTAATCATGTTGCATACTTGTCATGTAATCGTATTGCATACTTGTCAGGTTGAATTGTTAAATTGCGTTTGCAGGTGAGATCGTTATGTCAGGAGATGTTGGACTGCCTTCCGTCGTGTAAATTCATTCTTGCAATTCTTCATACTCTCACCAAACTGTCGATTCATTCGCTCGCTACTTTACCTGCTCAGGTGAGTCTCGCTGTTATACCTGTCATCTTGCAAACTGTTTATGCACCTTTGTCTAAGGACTTATGCATGGTTCTATCTGTTAACTGTTGACGACAGTCTCTTGGTTGAGTTGTATTTGTATGCATCGATCTGCCAGTGCTTATGTAATTTCTATGCATTGTTTTGCTAATTGCGAGGCTCCAGATCTTAGTGATGCATTATGTACTTAGGCTATCTCTTGCGTACTCATGACTAATTTGTTTGTGAATTGTTGCTATGCAAGTGTGCAACTGCACTCATTGTTTTAAAAATATCTGCCCTGCTGGGTCATACCATTATTCCTTAGTACTTTTAATGCAGTTTTCTGTTACTTAAAATGCGTTTTTTGAGGTTATTTGAGTCAGTTTTGACTTCTCCTGTTTGCTTGACAGTTTATCTTGCTAATGACCAGAATATGGTACTAAATGCTGCTTTAACTCCCATACTTTTAAAAACTGAGTGATTTTCCAGTTCTTTTGTATGGTAATCGTTTTTACTCATCAAGTTTTGTGAGCAATGCTAATTTAATGGCATACCGCATAAATCTTAGATTGGGTAATGGCAGAAAGCCCTCACGTAGGTTAGATAGGATATATGTTAAATCTGACACAATTGACAAAGTGCGCTTCCAGTGTTATCATGGTTTTCTGTGTGTTGTGTAGATGAATCTACTGCTGAGATACCTACGAGAGGATGCACGTCAAGCAGTCAAGCTCTCTTGTCTCCGCAACCTTTGTCTTCTTGCCAGACATGCTCCACATTTGTGGACTGAATCCCACATCCTCGTTAGTTATTTTGTCTATCAAATCTATTCATTTATGATCACATTGTGTTCGTGAAGGAAATTGGTTTAAATGGCAATTGAAGTCAAAATGTACTCTATGTCTGTAAAGTGTGTGTATGTGTGTGTTTGTGTCAGTGAATAGGTAGGTGGGTGAGTATGTGGGTGGTAGGATGGATGGGTGGGTGGATTGATGTGTTTGTGTATATGTGTGACATAGTCTGGAGATAGCTATGAATTCAGACACTTCCATCTCTGTGTATTACACTTACTTTACCATGACTTAGCTAGATCTATGCAAATCATGTTTGCATTAACTCTTTAACAACAAGAGTGTACTCAAAACGACTGGGAAGCCATTGCAGCTCATCATTAATGGTTTAAAGTTAGGTTTAGGATACAATGTTAGGGTTAGGATTTCTTGGTAAAAAATTATTATATGCTATGTAATTCTTGATAGTTTTCACATCGTAGTGATATAATCCTAATAATCTAATGAGCGTCTAGACTCCTAAGTGATATAGTGATGCTGGTGATGAAAAAGCAAACACTGGCATCAGTATCTGACCAATCCATTTTCGCTATTTTTTTCTTCTTCTACTTTCACCATTTCTCACAGCTGTGCCTTCAGTTTTAACATGTGTCAATCATTTTATGTTGCCTTCAGTTGTATCATGTGTCAATCATTTTATGTTGCCTTCAGTTGTATCATGTGTCAATCATTTTATGTTGCCTTCAGTTGTATCATGTGTCAATCATTTTATGTTGCCTTCAGTTGTATCATGTGTCAATCATTTTACGTTGCCTTCAGTTGTGTCATGTGTCAATCATTTTATGTTGCATTGTTTCAGTTGTTGTTGTGCTATTTTTGCAGCTGAGTAATGATTTGCTGTTTCAGCTGCTGTGTGAGTTTCTGAAGGAGACGTCTTGTGAAGAGGAGCAGTTAGCAGTCGTCACTGTTCTGTCCACTCTGGCAAACACCATTGCAGTAGCACAGCTGTCACCAGATCCCAGTAAGCAATTCAGCATAATGATATATGATTTTTATGGAAATTTATGGTGCTCCTTAAGTGAGAAACTCTGCTGAGATGTTCGTCAAGAATATGGAAAGTCTAAGGCAGTGAGAGAAAGGAAAGGAGCGACACATACGTAGAAACGTATGTCGTTAGCATTTCGTGTGCATGGGAAGTGTGGCTTTGAGTTATGCTGATGATGGATTGTACATTGTTTTTATGTTGTTTTCTGAACTTAAACATTGATATCCTGGAAATCTCCTAAATATATGTCCGTTATTCTGCCTCCAGGGGTCTCTATACTCTTCATTAGCTCTCTCACTCGTAAACTCTTTCTTGTCTTACTTTATATGCTACCACCTGACATTATCATGCAATATCTCACTCTACCCCTTCTTATCTTATCCTAACTTATCTTGCCATACCTTACCCTACCATACGTTGTGTAACTCAGGTGATTGCCATTTGACAATTTGTTGTTTTGCATTTCTAGATTCCCCGGTCATGGAGTGTTGCAGTCGATTCTGTTACCATAGCAACATTGAGATTTCTCTGAAAGCGGTGGAGATGTTCATTGGAATTGTCGTTCATGTCCAGAAAGGTTCTTTCTGCATTTCTTGTTCTAAGTTGTCTTTAAGCCCTACGTACATAGAATGTCTCTTCTGTAAACGTGAAACATCTCAGAATCAATGGTGAGATGCCAGTGTCTGAGGTACAATTGGTTTTGAATTTTTGTGTGAATTATGATGTGACAGTGCAAAACAAAACAATGGCACACCTACATGAGAACATAATTAATAATCAGACAAGCGTCAAGAAGATCTGTAGATATGCTTATGCACATTGGTAGGCTATTGTCAATAAGCCATGGCATAAAAGATTGGATATAAAAAACAATAAAACCAGATAGATTGATATAATGATAATTGATTCGTATCCTCTGATTGTTCCTTTTTTGGCTGGACTTGCCCAGAAGTTTTGCATGCCACCAGTTTTGCTTAGCAGCGGTGATTGATGACGCCGTGATAAAATTTTACAGTGGTTCTATATAAATTGTTAGAGTAGATTAGATTACTGATGTGATGAATGAGTTGGTATGCGTGTGTGTGTCTGTGCGTTTGTGAATCAGATAAAAGTCTTGCGAATCGCGATCGTTCAGCGTTTCTACTCGACGGCGTCTGCGTCATCCTTGAGATGATGGTTGCCCTCCTCACCCAACCAGACTTCAAAGACAACAGGAAAATCTACGTGGTATTACTATTATACGTTTTGTGTCATTGCTGTTGCTTATCGATGCTGTTGTCTATGGGTGGCTTTGAGGTTGAAACCGAATCCTGATTTAATGCCTATGGCTCAATATCAATCTTAGAAAACATTTGTTTGTGAAAGTTCTTTTAGGTTGAGGGAATTCATAGCAACAGATTTGTTTGTGTTTATACTGTACTTTACTATTTGACCACTTAGAAAATGACTCTTATGATTTTATCCCGACAACTTCAATTTGCCCGATGAGTAGTCTCCAAAGCCCGTCTTTTCATCTCTGGTACTTTTTGAATCTTGCCTAGATAGGCTTTCTGCAGTTTAATATGTGAGATGCTTGGCTTAAGTTTATGTCATGCAACATCTAAAAGTTCAGTTGAGAATCAGGCAGCCTGAATGGTGCTGCACAAATGTTGTATCGCAATTGCAAGCTATTGTTGAGCCAGCTTTTTTGTTTTGTTTAGGGTTGTTTGAGGTCGGTTGCAAAGCTCTGTCGACTGTGCGTGTCCACAGCAAATCGTTTTGTACGAGTCATTATTGATGTCTTACAGCTTGCTAAAGGTAAACTTTGTTTGGAAGACTGTGTACGCATAACAATGTCATTGTATTGTAATGGAGTGCAACTTAATGTACTGTGACTTAATGTTACAACCTAAAATAACATAACAAGAGTAAAACCTTGTGATGTCATTTTGCCTGGTAGATTGTAATTTCATGTAATGTACTGGTAAGGTCATTTAATGTGATGTAATAAAGTTAATGCAAATTACTAGCGTTGTGTGTTGAAAGACGTTTTATATGCTGCCATTGATGTAAACTGGTCCTTACTGCCATGCATTTGCAGCATGTTTTTGTTGTTGTTTTGGTGCATGAGTGGGTGGCAGACCCTATCAGTCGCTGTCTCATCTTCCCTACCTGTGACTCCCATCATTCTTCATTCTGAGAATTTATATAGCACCTCTTCAAGAAACCTACTGAGATGCTCTCTGCGCTAACTAGCCGAAATGATGTTAAGAGTTATATAGCGATCGAAAAATAACAAGTTGCAAAGCAAAACACAGTAAGCGAAAAGAGTCACCCATGTTAACAGTCTATCAGGCTAATCACTACATGATTGTACAGGCAAGTTTATGCAGTAACAATAATTATTGTTGATTATGAGAACATGCAGAGTGCAGATAAATGCTTTTATTTGCTTAACCCTTCAATGCCGAGATGGTAGTAAATGGTATGGGAAATCCTATACCCTCTGTCTTTAAAGGGTTAACCCGTTTACCGTGTAATAAAATTTTATTAGATAAAATTGGACGAGTTAACTCGGGGATCACGGTAAAGGGGTTAAGATAGACACGACTAAGCGAGGATGCTTGTTTTGTTTCATTTGCATTTGTAAATAACGCGTTTGTCAGGTGACTACGCCGTCTGCCTTTGCGATTGCCTCTCAACGATCGGTTGTTTAGAGTCGGGTCTTCTGTCGACGTTGAGTCCAATTGCGCTGCAACTCCTCGACTCCACCCTTGGCTCAACCGACTCACACAAGCAACTCATTCTGGTGAGTCACTCACTCATAGTTATTAAATATATTTTTCATTATCAGTTGGGAACTTCTTGTGATCTCGTCGTGGATATGAGACAGGCAGGCAATCAGATGGACAGATGAATTGATTGGAGCACTGACTGGCTGATTGATTATTCAACTGATTGAGTGACTGCTTTATTTAATTGTTGATGAATTGCTTGATAAGTAGACATGGATTACAATCGACCCAGTTGTCTGGAATGAGCTCCCACCCCACAGGAGCTACATCTACTTCCTGTGGTTCTTACTGAAACATTTTTTTTATTAAACTCAAAACTGTTCTTTTTTGCCATTCTAGAGTTGGGAGCACTTCCCCGTAGTCTCCTTGAAGAAGCGCTACATAAATTCCTGAATGAATGAATGAATAAAAAAGGGATAAACACAGACTTTTGTAGGAGAAGTTGAAGAATGCCGAATGATTTGTTCGTTTTAACGTGGTGTGTGTGTTTCAGCTGAGCATGGTGCGGCTGTTGTTTGAAGCTTCAACGGAGGACGACGGTCTCAGCGCCGATGCGTTGCAGATGGTCAGTCGTGTCGTTGGTGATGTCAATGGATGGACGGCGTACAAGATCGGTCGACAGGCCAGCCGCTATGGACATCACGCAGTGGCTGCCGACATTTTCTCTAATCTGACCACAACCGTACGTTCATTCGATTTACTAGCCATTGTTATTATTAAATGAATTAACATTGTTAGGGCAGTCATGCAACCATGGAACAACATCTAGCTATTGAACGAAACTGGCTGCACGGTTTAAAATGATTGAAGTTGGGTATTGTTGTCATTCATTCATTCCGAAAACTTATATAACGCCCCTTAAAGAAGTCTACTCAGAGGCGCTCCCAGCCCAGCCACGGCTATAAAGATAGATGTTGTCGATGTGCCAATTTCCAAATTTAGGTGATCTAGTTCCAATTTATAGCAGACTTGGCAAAGAGCACTGGCTAAAATTTAAGAAAACGTCAGTGAGGACAATAGTCTATTGAAATAGAAGTCTTAGCATATTTTCTGACAATATTTGAACCTCGTTGTTAACAGTTTTTACCGCTGTACCATCGCAGTTGATGAATAATTTCATGTTGCTTGAATTTTAGATTTCAACGGAGCACAATTACTTCTGGTTGACTGCGCTGAAGGACTGCTGCCTAGGAGAGAGTTTCCTCCAAGCGATGAATCCATCCAGTCGTTCCGTGTTTGTTGAGCAAATGATGAAGGCCGAATCTTACTACCAAAAAGCAATTATTGCCATCAAGGTATCATTTTGATCAGAATGCGCTGTAGCCTTTCTGTAGATGAACCACTACTGGGATTGTATTCAACTCAGTCCAACATGCTACCATCATTCCCTTTTCTGAACCCACTGTTGGTGAGAGTTCAATCCTCAAACCATATTCTACCTCAGACCATGAATCTAAATTTTGCTTTAATGTATTAAACAGTTACATACATTTTGTTAGGATTTTGTTTTCTTCGAGTCGTAATGCTAAGATGCATTTGTATCTACTGAATTTCACACTACAAATGGACTGAAGACTCTTCTGTTTCAGTGTGTGTCTGTTTGTCTGTCTCTCTGTCTCCTCTGATATGACCAGGGATTAGGATTCAGAGATTAGAATTCTTGGATGAGGATTCATATTTTAGAGTTCAGTTATATGATAAGGTTTGCGGATATCTGCAAATCTTGTATCAATTGATGTCTTGTACTTTAAACTAACGACACTTGACGTTACAAGACACTTGACGTTACAAGACTGTCATTTGTTTGGCAATGACAGATTGTAATGAGTCACTTTATGAATCCATCTGCATGTAGACATTCATTCATTCATTCGTTCATTCGGACATTTATATAGCGCTCCTTCAAGTAAAAGAAACTACTCAGAGGTGCTCCCGACTCCAGCACGCCTAAAAAGAACAGTTTTAAGTTTAGAAAGGAACGATCCTGGTAGAGTCCCAGGGTGTAGGCATAGCTCAAAAGGAAGGCCATTCCAGTTATTCATATAGCACCTTTTCAGAACGCTCTTCTGGTGCATTACGTTACAGGCGGCCGCTACTCCCACGAATCCTCTGAGCTTCCAGACGGATTATCTTCAGCTGCGAACGAAGCTCATCCAGTCGTTTGTTCTCGTCGTTCAAGCGTGCTCGAGTTTCCAGACGAGCCCTCCACCGGCGATTGCGACGTCGTTGACTGTGACGACAGGTCTCGAAAGACATCGATGCGAACACGTCCTTGTTCAGGCAAGAACTATTCAGCATTTAGACCAGGGGAACATCTTCTATTTATTCAACATTTAGAAGATTCTATGGTTCAAGGATGAGGAGGGGTGAGAGATCAGCTTAGAGATCTGAAAGGGTTAGGGTCAGTTACTCAGTCAGTAAACCAAGCAACCAGAGAAATCAGTTTAGAGATCAGTTTTCAGAAATCAGAGTTCTTATATCAGAGTTCTTATATCAGGTTTACACTTCTATGGGTCTAATGTAACTAGAGATTTATGTGGCACTATGGTGTTCAGCCCACCCTACCCCTCCCCATAACCCACCAAGGGTTGTTTAACCTTGCAATCAACACTATGCCCATCGCTTAATCCTCTGCTAAATCCTGAAATCATTGGGTTAATCATCTAATTCCCTCACTGGTTAGAGTCTCAACTCTATCAAAACCTGTCGTAATGTGCTCCACAATTCATCACATTAGTTGTTTAAAAAATGGCTTGAATAAGAACCTTTCCCAAATCAACCACTGGTGAAGGTTAGAGTCCTTAACAGCGAGCATGTATTAAAAATAGCTGGAAAACCAGAGCAGCTTTTCGTTAAAGGGTTAACCAATTAACCACGTCGCCGTGTCAGTTATTCAGTGCTCAGTTGACTTGTTAATTGTTTCGTTATGTTCCAGTTGTCGAAGTGTGAGCAGAAGTTTAAGACTCTGCGAGACAGATACCAGGCGCTCTACCAGGCGTCGTTTGATGCCGATCCAAGTACACTGGCCAATCTCGACATGTATCCTTTGTCTCGTCTCTTATCTAACCTCTAACTTATCTAACCTAATTATATATACATATATATATATATATATATATAACCACATTAACCTCTTATCTAACCTAATGTATATTTAACCACATTCTGTCAATGACACATTCCTCAGAATACATTACTACGCAGAACTTCATTACACTGCATTTCATTACCTTACATATTCTTGCATTATTACACTGTATTTTAAATTATGGTGTGCCATTATCTTGCCTTTGCATTGCCTCGTAGAACATTGCTACATTATGCTTACTTGCATTACCTACATTTGATTAATTAACTTTTGAATTCTTCCATTTTAGTTAATTACTATATCTTACATGGTTTTACCTTACATTTAGCCTTAGTTGGTTTAGTCTATTTAACTCATTAATATGATTTGTGATGTGTTTTGATCTTAATTCATTTTTCTTTCGGGATAGACTGCTCGAGATGTGTCAACTCATGATGCATGTTCTTGACGTTATTCTGTCCAACACACAGAGGTGAAGGCAATCTAGCTAATTAATTATTTAATGATCACTCAAATTTATTGCTTTAATTGACCAGTGTATAGTTATTTAAAGTAATTAAGCTATTAATCAAGCGAACAAGAAGAAGTGTAATCACAGTCGTTGATTTGTTCTTAGGTATCCATATGTAACCTAAAATGAAAATGGTTTTAAGGCTGAATGTGCCCTGTGGTTTTTTGATGTTTTTGCGGAAATTGTGTCAGTATCCCAAAATCCCATCACATTCAATTTCACAGATGACCATCTAAAATTGAATTTCTGAGATGGTCGATATTGAAAATTGCAGTTATTTAGACAAACTGCAGCTCTGAAAATTATGGATAAATGTGACTATTAATATGTTGTTCAGTGTTTTTTCTTCTTTTGGTTCTCCACTTTCAGCGTATCTTAACCCTGTAGTGACGAGCATGTACTGAAATGTATGGGAAACCTAATGCAGCTCGTCATAAAGGGTTAAGTCCATCAGAACCCATGCAGCTGGTCATAATGGGTTAAGTCCATCAAGAAGGTCATGTGGCCATTTGCTCTAGAGTGGATTGTTTTGTTTCTTAGGGCTGAAAGAAGTTTGGAGTTGTCATGCGTGACGTTAGGAAAACCGGATGAATTAAGCGAGGAGAGCCGGTTGGAAGAGGCAACATGGCGATCAATGAAGAGGCAGGTGCTGGAGTTGCTCCAGAAGGGATTCCATAAGGATTCAGCTCTACCACTTACACATCAGGTAACACGAAAAAACCAAAGAAAAAATGCTGCTTTCTCAGATGCTAAATATGTTATATAAATGTCTAGATATATGGATGCATGCATAATTGCATACACATATATATTTTACCATAAATTGATGCTGAATTGTGCTATATTATGTAAGTAAATAACAAATGGAACACTTATTTGTCTGATGATTTGTTTTGTTTTTTAAAATCAGGATATTGAATGCGTTGAGCAGACTGCTTTTCTGCTCGGTAGATGGCGTCAGTGTCTGCCAAGATTCTTCTTTCAAAGGCTGCAGACAACGGACGTCAAGGTACGACATATCCTGTTTAGTGTTGAGTTTGACTCTACCTTTGACTCTACTGTATACTGTACCTCATGTGAATCTGTTTAAATCAGTTGAAAGCAGGGCTTAAAGTGTGGCAGGACGGTCATGCACGGCGTCCATGCACTTATTTTAAACTCTGAACGCCGTCCTGCCACTTATTGACCAGCACAGCCTGGAAGGGTAAGGGGCGTCCTGGCACTTCTTTTTTCACACTTTTAGCACTGGTTGGAAGGCCATGTTTTCATCTCTTGGTGAAGTACCAAAGACCTGTGCTGTATAAATGTTTTGATATCTTAGATAAATGCTGTCAGATGTCTATGGCGTGGGTGAGGGTGCCTTAGCATTAAGACTGCAGACTAAGTGATCAGGATTCAAACTGATTTCAATTGGTTTGCAAATTTTAGATATATTTCTACCCAAAAGGAATACTTTGCTAACACACGGGGTCTGTAGCTCCTTATTCTTAGAACTAACTCCATCACTGGACTTCCCAATTGATGTTGGATTTGTCAAAGAAAATATTTTTTATCTTATCTCATGTTGTATTAAATAAATAATGTATGTGTTGCCTTTCATCACTGGAGTTGGGCTGGAAGTGCTTCTGAGTAACTAATTGAGTACCGGGCGCGCTGGAGTTGGGAGCGCCTCTGGGTAGTTTCTTTTACTTGAAGGAGCGCTATATAAATGTCCGAATGAATGAATGAATGAATGAAGTAGGAGAGGAATTAATGAATATTTACATGAATGATGTTCATTTAAAACAAAACAAATCTCCTGCTGTTCCCTCCAGTTGCTTTCAACAGAATCTACTCTGCAAGATATGAAAGAGCCCACAACTGTTAATGGCAATTTTGGCTAGGACGATAAAAGTGCTCTCAGTCTATAAAAGGATGAGTGAGCTGAGGTTGGCCTAAAAAGAGAGACTGGTCGACGGCTGCTTGTTCTTCTTAAATGAACGTTCAAATGATATTGATTTGATTTTGATTTCAGTTGGCAATATCACCGCGATCAACGGGTGATCCAGTCCTCGTCCATAATGACCTCCACTTGACATTGAAAGTTGAGGGTGTCATCCAGACTGGATCACAGAAGAAGAGGTTCCACCATGTCGACATGGTCCAGCTGCTCGTCTTCTCACAGCTGCAGAGCCGAGCACCAACTGCTGCCAACGACAGTGCTAAGGTATGCAGTGGAACTAAAATATGCAGTGGAACGAAGGTATGCATTGATACCAAAGTATGCAGCTGCTTCAAAATATTTATGTGATGCTAAAGTATGCATAAAATGTATGTTTAGCACCAAGGCATGTATGGACTAAGTATGCTTTGGCATCAAGGATTGCAGTCACAGCATGGTATGCTCTGGCGCCTAGATATGCAAAGGCACAATGTATGCAATAACTCAAGCATTTGATAGTGACACTATATATATATATATATATATATATATACAGCAAATGATTAAGAGAGAGAGTTCTAATAAGAGAGTTCTAAAAGTTCTAAAGAAAATCGAATTTGATATAAATAAATAGAACAGTGACTGAAATTAGATTTTTCTCTCACCGTTGGTGCAGAATTCTTTGGTTTTAAAAGGACTGGAACGACATTGTTTGGTTTTTGTTATTTTTAGGTCCAGGATTGCCCAACAAATCGCATGTTACAGACAGCGAAAGCGCACAACGACTACTTCAACGCTCCGTTCATTCTGCTCTTTCCTGTTCCTGGAATTCATCTCGTAACTGTTGAGGCATCGGTCATCGACAAAGAAGGAGATATCTGGAACACCGGACCAAAGACATCCGTCCTTATCAAGTCGTACAGCAATGAGGCAGTCCAGAAAAGCGTTCAGTTCTCCACCCGAACTCTTCCGCAAGGGTCTCGGTCTGGTGCCGGAAGTTCTGGACAGAAACTGGAATAAATTCTGTTGAATGCAACAGGAGAGAACAGCAGGAGACTATTTTGTTTTAGTGCAAAGACAGCACTTTCAAATTTTTTTATTTCGTGTGTACAACACTGTACTTCAGACGCATTTGGTAGTTAAGTGTTTGGCTCACATTTGTATAGGATGGGTTTATACGTCAGTCTGGACATTCACAGTATTAAGATGAAGGACTGATCTGTTGGGCAGTTCTGCTGTGCCCTCCCATTTGATGTTAAGCCATACAGTTTAATAGCCCCAAAACTGGTTTTTGCCACGGGTTGTGTCTAAAACATTAATATTCATAGGGGACTAACAAGGCAATAGAATAAATGTTTTCTACACCTCACTCAATGCCAAACTTGCCCTTGTTATGTTATATGTATGACGGGCTCCATTGGCTGTAGGCTTCCCAACACTTGGAATTTATGATTTCAGTCTGGGTCTGGCATTCAAAATTATCACAGAATTAAGTTAAGAGAGGTATGGTCATTTATCATATTTGTAAAGCTGTTTCATGCAATTTGGTTTCCTTTAGGAGCTCTATACATCCAAGATCATGCTTTGTATAATAATTACACACTCACGTTTTCTCCTCTCAGCACTCCTTAAAGTTGCTTCCCCACATATCAATAGCATAACACTAGGATTCATTTTCCTTGTAAATCGTTTTCCTGTCAATTCCACACATGATAACTTCACCGTTTTCTTTCTGAAAAAAATGTCTAAATTCTTTAAAATCCGCTACTGGAAGCTTTGGCTGGAGTAAATAATTCAATACCCTTAGATATGAGGAAGTGAAGGGGTAAACTGCATTGCGTTCAAGCAGAACCCACTACCAAACATACCCCAAATCCAAACATATTAATTATTAATTAAAATATGGAAAAAGTCCGAAAAACACAACAAAGCACATTATTGTTGGTAATACATGGCATGGTATTTTATATGGCATCACATGGTATAGCATCATAATTATGGTGGTACAGATGTACACTAAGGATTCATTGTTCAAAGGATTTGACAACTGAATGAAGGAGAAGCAAACTCCAATAAACTTTGGACAAATAATATTATATATTTTGCCAAGTTTTTACATCAGCTATTCAGCATGATTTTTATGGCATTTTCTCTCCGAGATTCTTTTATTTCTATAAAGCATTTTGTATTAATAATCTCATTAATTTATTCATTCAGAAGACATAATTATATAGCACCTCCTACTCAGATGCAATTCGGGCAATAAAGACCAGTTTTCGGATGCTCGTAAAAACTGTACGCAGAGTCCTTAGCTAAAAGCACATGCAAATCTGAAGGAAGGTTATTCCACATGGTAAACCTTCCACTGAAAAGGTACTGCATCCTTGAAGTGCACACAAATTGCAAGCCAAACCTGAGGCGTTCAACAAAGCCTTAAGCTCCCGAAAATAGGAAGGAATCCAACTAATAGTCAAGATTGTGAAAGTCGGGAAACCTGTTTGTCATGGGTCAAGTCTTTAGTTAGCATAACACTTTTCCACCCTTCCGTTGCCTCATCACTAAAATTTGCAAGTCGCTCTATATTATATCTGTCTTGCATCAGTAGCCTAAAACAGTGCTACGACAAATATCTGATCCATGTACTGTAAACTCACAAAAGCCTCATTTCTTGCAATCTCTCCACAGGTCTTTCACCCAACGCTGATAAACACTCCTTTTTCACAAATCCTACCCTGATTCCTCCTCTTTCCCTCATTTACACTACCATTTCAACTCTAAACACCAACAACCTCAATTAGCTGTCTTTTAACTCTCTGCTTGACTTCTTAGGATCTTGACCTGAAGCCGATAGCCTATCCTTCGGTACATTGGTGTTTAAAGGACCTATTGGATAAACCTATAGCTGTCCTTCGGTACATCAAAATGAACCTATTCCTGTAAACCTACTTGATGTACTTCAGAAAAACTCGTATGGCCCTCGTATGGCCCAACGTCATAATTTTTTAACTAGATGATCGGTCACTTTATATTACACTATTAGCCGGTGCTACTTAGAAATTGGAAGTTTTCGATTGCTAGTAATATCGGATTGGAGGTAGAGGTGGAGTGGGCGATAAAACAGCTCAAGGACAACAAAGTGCCAGGACATGATGGAATACCTATAGAACTGGTAAAAGCGGGAGATGAAGCAGTGGTGAGAACTATTACAAAACTATGCAATCAAATCTGGAGAACTGGGCAGTGGCCGGAGGACTGGAAAAGGTCCGTGTTCATACCAATATTCAAGAAAGGAGACGCGAGAGAGTGTGGAAATTATCGAACGATAGCGATGATATCGCACACGAGCAAAATACTTCTCAAAATAATCCACAAAAGAATGGAGAAGACAATCGAAAGGGAATTACCAATCAATCAAGCGGGATTTAGGAAGGCGCGAGGAACGCGCGATCACATCGCCAATATAAGGTGGATTATGGAGAGACAGAGGGAATACGGGCAACAGGTGCATATGTGTTTTATAGACTACAGCAAGGCGTTTGATTGCATAGACCATACACTACTGTGGCGGACGCTAATTGAGATGGGAATTCCGAAGCATTTGGTTAAACTACTAAAGGGCCTCTATGTGGATCAAGAAGCGGTAATAAGAACTGAATATGGTGACACAGGGAAATTTAAAATAAGGAAAGGAGTGAGGCAGGGGTGCATTTTGTCCCCTTTCCTGTTCAATCTGTATGCCGAGCAGGGGTGTAACGAGGTTTAGAAAAGTGGGGGGGCCTAAATAGGACGTAGTGGATTTATTTGGCGCGAAGCGCAAAATTTTTTTTTAAAGGGCCCCCCCAGTTTTTCACAAGGCCCCCCCAAGTGGGGGGGCCCTGGGGAGCCTTAGTAACAAATGGGGCAGCTTCAAAAGTCCCAAATTAATCCTCTAATTAGAGTATAAATGGGTGAAATTGGGTGAAAATAGAGTGGAGACGTGTCAGACGGGATATGAAAATACAACAGAGAAAAAAGACGGAAATATCGTAGAGTTATAGGATTATCGTAGGATCATTGAGTCTATTAGAGTTTAAGTACTATTACTAATGCAGCCGACTTCTGTACGGCAAGTCTTGACTCTTAAAATTTGATGTGAAATTGTGAATTATTTGATGTACACATTTGAAACAAAAAATGGGAATATCTCAATTTGGACATATCCCTAGATTAGTGGAATGGCAAGCGACCGTAGCGACGATATAGGCATCTAAACATTCTGAAGACTTGTAGTCTACAATGTCCATTTGTAGTCTAGCTTTGGACCTTTGTTTACATGTTATTGCAATTTTGCAAACGTTGCACGTCGATGTTCGTTTCGCATAATAAATTCGTTCATGACTTTGTTGATGTCGATGTTTTCAAGTTTGTCACAGTGAACAGCTGCAATCATTGTATGATTGAGTCTTTCCTGAGTCACTGTGGACCGCATGTAGTTCTTGATTCGACGCAACTGGCTAAACGATCGTTCAGGTGTTGCAGTCGAACAGGGAAGTATGCAGAATAACTTCACAAGTTTTACAACTTGCGGTAGGAGACGTAGGAGCGCACGTTCCTTCTTCAGCAGCTTCAAAATGTCTGAAAATGATGTCATGCCATTGCGTTCCTCTGTTGACATTGGGATGTTCCGAAGCTGCGATAGCTGCCCCACAAGATCTTTGTCCAAGTCTCCAGAAGCATGCATCAAGATACTTTCAATGTCACGCAGAAGGGGTTCTTCTCCACGGCAGCTCTGAACCAACACTGTCTCCATACAGTGCATTATTTTCCATGCGGATGATTCAAACCGTTCACATATACTAGCAGTGACTTTATCTAACACCAAGTAGTACTGTACTCTGAAGTACTGGTCAACAGATTCAAATTCAACTGCACGACTTCCATCCTCGAAGCGCATAGGAGCGTGGCGCATTCTAGGAAGTTTTGCCTCAGCACCATTAAAACGACCTCTGCGAACTTCCACATCACGCCAAATGCTCTCGTTTTTTTTTACAAGAGATCGAAACTGATCAATAAAGAGATCGATCAACAAGACAAGATTTCAGAGACACTCCAATTAAAAGGCTGTAATGAAATAATGGAAGTAAACTATATTCGACCTCAACAGCTATTTCCAACTGTCGCTTTGCTCTTTACTGTGGCTTAGCTCTTTTTTGGAAAGATTTTAAGGACCACTTTTCCTCTCTTTTCTCAAAAAAGTGGGAGGGCCCTCTCATAAAAAAGTGGGGGGTCCGTTCTCATATTAGGCCCCCCCTGATAAAAAAGTGGGGGGGCCAGGCCCCCCCAGGCCCCCCCACTCGTTACACCCCTGATGCCGAGAGAATTATGAGGAGGGCTGGATTGGAGGAGGCAACAGAAGGGGTAAGGATAGCGGGGAAAATACTGAATAATCTGAGGTACGCCGATGATACGACATTATTGGCGGGTAAGAGGGACGACCTAGTTGAGTTAATAAGAAGAGTCAGGAAGGAAAGCGAAAAGGCGGGACTATACTTCAATGTAAAGAAAACAAAGGTTATGACAACTGCAACATACAAAAACTTTGAGGTGGATGGAGAAACGATATAGGTAGTATCGAGCTTCACATTTCTGGGATCTATGATAGAGAAGGAGGGAAGAAGTGATATGGAAATAAGGAGGAGGATAATAATGGGGAAAACGACAATGAACGGTCTGGAAAAGATTTGGAAGGATAAATACGTGAGCAGGGAGACAAAGAAAAGACTGGTAAGAGCACTGATCTTCCCAGTCGTCCTATATGGATGCGAGACATGGACAAAGACACGGGATATGGAAAAAAATTCAACGCGTGTGAGATGTGGATTTGGAGAAAAATGCTAAGGATTTCATGGACGGAGAAGAGAACTAACGAATCGGTGCGCGAGGAGCTTGGAATAGAGAGGGAGGAGACACTGCAGCAAACAGCAACTTGGAGAAAATTGAGCTACTTTGGCCATGTGATGAGATCTAACGGTCTGGAAAAGGAGCTGATGACGGCATGCGGTGAGGGAAGGAGAAGATGCGGAAGACCTAGGAAGAAATGGTTGGATGAGGTACAGGAAAAGTCTGGCATGAGATTGGAGGAGCTACGAGAGGCGACTAGAGAGAGGAGACGTTGGAGAGAATACATCAAGGCTTTCGCCAGAGCTCCAGAAGCTGACGGCACCAGGTGACCAGGTGAGTAATATCAAAGATATTAGAGTCTCACGTAGGCCTATGTAGACTAATATAGTCTAATATCCAAAATCTTATGTTCTTAGTAGGCTGCTATTAGCGCTGTGTATTGCAGGCTGTCTGTTCAGTTAGTAGTTAAGATTTATGTAGGCTATTCTGTGATCTGCGTTCTTGTAAATTGTTTAAACTGCATAATTGTACACTGCAACCGGTTGCGGTCTGTCAACCGGATTGTTGAATAAACAAAAATTATTATTATTATTATTGGATAAAATTAATCTACATACTGACTACTGATATTTGCATGAGGGATAAACAGCGCCGTTTGATTGGCAGTTTTATAACCATCTTCATTGGTCAGCATGTGTCTGTTGCCCCGCCCATCTACATTAGGACAAGAAAGATGGCGGATCAAGGAGGAACGGCAGTTTCAGGCAGACTGTCATCGGTATGTACGCCGTCGACAATGGCATCGTCAACGATTTCCACAGGAGCTAAGCCGGTCCCTATGAAACTGTTCTCGACATGGGAAGTGGATAAATCAACGCCCAGCTGCATACCGAGGTAGGTGCACTTATCTGCGCGGAGGAAAGAGCGCTTACATTAGCGTCTGCAACTATTTGCCCGAATGCCGTTTACGGCTGTAAACAATGGATTCATGTTTAGCGATAAACATCAGGTTTACGTTTATCTGTAAATATTAGATTCATGGTCATCTTTAGGCAATTAATTTCTTTTCATCGTATAATGGGCTCGTATTGGGAAGGAGAGAACAGCAGTCGGTTGAAGCAGTTTTGCGTGTAAACAGTGCTTGGCTGGAATCAGCCGGTCTGTATATAGATGTAAACGGCGAAAATACCTGCATGTCAAATTCGTCGGTTGTCATTTTGTTTAGAATGACTGGAATAATGCAGATGTGAAAGAATAGGGACTGGTCGTTAATTTATGTCAAAATGTCATTTTGTTGGTTATTTATAGCGTGCAGGTCATCTAAGAACATTTTGCTGCTGGATAAAAATAGGCCATTAGTCCCGAAAGAAAGACACTGGGTTCAGACATTGGCTACTATGTGTGTTACTCGGAGTCAGACGTGGATTATTATGCAAATTGTTTTATTCATTAGCTTAGTTCTCTCATTCTCCACCTGTCTGTGCCTATTCTCAGCTTCTGCGTCTGAACTCATTTCTTTCTAAACTTGTAATGGTATTATAATGTAACTGGAAGGCTTTTGAAGACTGTTATCATAATGCACTAAGCATTATATAATCTTTCATCAATCACATTCCAAGATCCAAGATACACCAGTGAGTGATAGAGACTCCTGTTTTATAGGCACTATATTCATTCATTCATTCATTCGGGCATTTATATAGCACTCCTTCAAGTAAAAAACTATTCAGAGGCGCTCCTGACACCAGCGCGCTCAAAAAGAACAGTTTTAAGTTTGGTAAGGAACGATCCTGGGAGAGTCCCAGGGTGTAGGCGTAACTCAAAAGGAAGGCCATTCCAGACCACTGGACCAACCACAGAAAAGGCTCGATTCTTCATGTATATAGGAGATTGCAGAATTTCACATTACTGTACATTTCAGTTGGTCAATGAGACAAGTCATTAGTGATGAGGTCTGCTGGCTTTTCAATTGGCTGATCTAAGTGCATCAGTTGATGTATGTGATTCAGTGGATTTTGGTGATTCAGCTTATCCCAGTCAGGCAGTTGATCCTATTGATTCCGTTAATCTCAATGATTCCGTTAATCTTGCTGATTCAGTCAAATCTATGTCCAGCAGATTTATGTAGTGATTTGTGCTATCTAAACGATGCTGTTTATGCAGTAAACCTGAGTGATATAAATGATTCTGTTGATCTACTTTATTAAGTTGATTTCATTGATTAAGTTTACCAGTTGAACTTTAGAAGTGATTTAGCTAGTCTCAATGATTCAGTTAATCTGAATTATTCTTTTAATCAGAGTGATTTAGGTAATCTATGCAATTCACCTAATCATAATGGAACAGTGAATCTTTGTGATTCAATGAATGGCACTGATTCAGTTTGAGTCAGACCATTAATCTCAGTAAATATTATTCATTCAGTTGTTCTTTGAATCTCAGTGATTCACTCAGTTATTCTTTGAATCTCAGTGATTCAGTCTACTATTCTATTACTCTCAGTGATTCAATTATTCTCAGTTAAATTTAATCTCATTTACTCATTGTGGTCAGTTAATTTTTGTTATGAGTCATCACTCCATGGAACGAACCAGCATGCATGCAGCCAGTGAATATGAATATGCTATATTACTTCTGTGACGATGCAGTTCTCTAATAGTTTTGGTCATATGAGTGACTATATACGATTATGTCTTATGTACACATTGAACAGGATGTAATGATTCTTTGATTCTCTGCCGCATTTATTTTGGCCAAAATGATGAGTATTGTGGGAATAGATGTCATTGACATTTGATTAAGGTCTGAATGACAGCAATCCGCCTTAGGCTTGTCTATTTTTACCCCACAGGATTTCCACTGCGAATTTAAACTTATTCCACCTCTTAAATTATTCATACCCTAATTCATCCAATCCTAAGCCTTCCAAGCTTTCTTGTCCCGTGTGAAGCCAGCGTTAGCAGCTTCTATCTGGTTTCTTGGTAACCAGACTTGGGAGAGCTTCCCTTGACCACAGGTCGGTGTGCAACCCTCTTCTGACATCATGCAGTGCTTGCAAATAAGCTGGTGCCCTTATCTTAGCTTAAGAATTGCACTTAGAAGGAGTTTTAGCTTATGATTATAACTAGGAACTGGAATATTTTAGAATAATAGTGAAAATTAATTATGGGTCCAAATTTGTCTTGTGACTGGTCCAACTACAGACGTAATGATTGCCAGCCAGCTCAGTGCATTGTGGTGTGTGAGTGTGCAACTGTGAGTGCGTTGTGGTGTGTGAGTGTGCAACTGTGAGTGCGTTGTGGTGTGTGAGTGTGCAACTGTGAGTGCATTGTGGTGTGTGAGTGTGCAACTGTGAGTGTATTGTGGTGTGTGAGTGTGCAACTGTGAGTGTATTGTGGTGTGTGAGTGTGCAACTGTGAGTGCATTGTGGTGTGTGAGTGTGCAACTGTGAGTGCATTGTGGTGTGTGAGTGTGCAACTGTGAGTGCATTGTGGTGTGTGAGTGTGCAACTGTGAGTGCATTGTGGTGTGTGAGTGTGCAACTGTGAGTGCATTGTGGTGTGTGAGTGTGCAACTGTGAGTGCATTGTGGTGTGTGAGTGTGCAACTGTGAGTGCATTGTGGTGTGTGAGTGTGCAACTGTGAGTGTATTGTGGTGTGTGAGTGTGCAACTGTGAGTGCATTGTGGTGTGTGAGTGTGCAACTGTGAGTGCGTTGCATGTTCGGTTAATTATGCATTCATTGGGTTATCTGTGGCGCTTAAATATTTGTATCATGTGATGAAATATTTGTCTTGCCATATTTGCATCTAGGATTACTGTCAAAGTGATACAATTGTGAAACGATATATTGGCAGTTTGCATTTACTTATATATTTGTTTTCTTTTGAAATACTCGCATTCCCGTATATTTGACTGGATCGCCAAATTTTCTTATATATGCACAAGGCAGCATGAATAAATGCTAGACCCTTGATGAGCATGATCAAAGTCCTCCATCTGTGAGACCCCATCTCAAGGGAGGAGGAGGAGGAGGAGGAGGAGGAGGAGGCGGAGGCTGTCTCTCAAGGTGGCACTCAGCCTCCTCTCAAGCGAATATTCAGCTCAGCTACGTGATATGAAATAATTATAGTGCGGCTTAGATGTGCAGCAATGTCCATGGATGTTTTATTTCCCTGTAGGATGCACTTCCTTCTGCTTGCCGATTCCAGACTGATTGTCTTGTGCCGGCTATGGTCTGCAGAGTACAATACATGTTGGAATATTTAGTGCAAAGAGATTCTCCCATTTTGTTTAGCCATCTTACATCCAATATATATTTTTAACATAAATTTTGCTGTTGCTGCGCATCTATAGGTATTTCTCCTACCGTTTCAGTCGTCTGCTATGGAAGATGCATAAATTCCCCTTTTATTGTGCTCCTTTTATTGTGCTCCTGCCAATGGACCTATCTGTGCCATTGCCAACAAATCACACACTAATTATGTTATGCATGTTTTTCTTTTGAATCGAGGCACTTCAGCACTGCACAAATTCACGAATGCATTAACAATTTACTGAGTCCATGTCGTACAGTGAATAATTTCATGACCCCAACAGCTGCTCAGTTTCACCTTCATCCATGTTAGACCTGTGCGAGTTTGATTGTAAAGCTTTTATGATGTTAGATTAAGGTTAAGTATCAGTATACGACTATATGTGTGTGTGTGTCTTGTTGTATTGCTAAGTATGCAATTATGAGCTTAGTTGCAGTTATTTAGTGGCCATCATCATTTTATAGACCAGCATCAGCTTAATAAATAGTGAGGTTAGGCTATGGGGAAGATGTGCTTCAGTACAGTGTGCTCTAAATGAACATGAAGAACAGGGACGTGGTCGAAGAAATTTAATCAGCGGTGGGCGTTTACTTTGGGACGGTTGAAAGAGAAAGGGGCGCTCAATGAAAGACAGTTTGCGTGAAACTCCAGATTGGATCATGGTGAACTGTGAAAATTATGTGATCATTGTGATGTGTGTGTGTGTGTGTGTGTGTCTGTGTGTGTGTGTGTGGGTGTGTGAGAATCGATATAATCAATGATGTCATATAATAGGACCGCTCATGAGTGACGACCGGTGACATTGTTATTAGATGGAAGTTGATTCGAAGGCTATTTAGCCGCGTCTCTTTGGGTCCACTTTGATCAATGTTGCCAGAGTCTGTGTGGTTCAAAGAAAGCGTTGAAGATGTTGAGAAGAATTGTTGTGTGGTTGAAGACTGGTGAATTAGCAACAAGAATTAAGTCTTGCAACAAGAATTAAATTCTGGTTGGAGTTTGACTGTAGGTCATGCAAATGAATCTTTGTTAGATGAATGCTTGGACTCTCAATTTGGTCAACTTTGGACTGTCGGTACAGGAAAATCCTTCATACTAAACTAATGCGCAAGTTAGATTAGATAAGAAAATATTAATCAATTAATTCTAGTGAACTCTGGCATACATATATTATATATTTTATGTATCTTATATATATCTTATATAAATATATATGTATATATATGTATATATATATATATATATATATATATATAACTGACGAGAATATAGGTTAAGTACTTGAAAGAGACACCAGTTGATAACCTATTCATTTGATTGTTTGGTTGAACTTGTTTTAGGTGCTGTATTGGATATTAAATAACGTTTTATAAAACTGATTAGAGCCTTGTTCATCATACTTAAAGCTGATTACAACCATCTGTATATATCTATTCTGTGAGCTACATTTGAGCAAAAGAAAACTGAACGGGTTTCTCAAAACTGTATAAAAGAAATGATATCATTCTTTAAACTGTGTTTGGTATTCTAGACCAAGAAGTTTTATACGGTTTTGTGTTTGAGGGGAATTAATTGCCCAAAGGTGAAGCAGAAGCTATAAATCAAGATTCTATGAAACAACAGGCGAATGATTTCTTGACTTATTGAATTGATTTGATGGACGTCAATTGAAAACAACTGCCTGCGTAAAACAATAGAGGCAGAAAATATCCTAAGTTATGAAAGCTACTGGTCACATTAAACCAATTTTCCGGAATGTCGGTTTAGACAACTAGACTTATTTGACATTATTTTGAGAAATGACAGTTCTGTTGGTCAGAGTGCACTAAGAACCTAGTCGAGCGAAGAGAAGGAAGAAAATGAAATGAACTGGAATAATTGTGGTCAAGGTTCAGTGCTCGTGAGAGTTAATCGAAATGGGATGTTTTAATGCGTGTGCATCAGTCTACCGTGCATGACGTGGCGGACCCAGACATTAAGAACGGGAAGAAGTGGAGTCATGTTTCTTATCAGTAGTTATTCGGGGGTTTATGGGTTTTGGATATTTCCAGATTTTGGCGACCTTTATCTGCCATCCATCAATTTTAATGAATTAATTTTACACATCTGGCAGGCAACTCTGACGAGGTCGGTAAGCGTGGATGACATGGATGTGAATGTAGAAACCATTTTCAATCCAAATCTGCAGATTGACTTTGCAGCTCGACAACCCTCCTGCATTCTTGATTGAAGTGCCCCTTTCATTTTGATTTTAGTGATCAGACACCGTTTTTGTTATGTTGGCAAAATTGTATGTGATGCTCTGGAGGATTGGTTGAGTGCTTCCGTGTGAAAATGCTGTGTAAATATTGAGATATATACAGAGCAGCAAAGGGGAAGCTCTGAGGTTTTTTCACATGTTTGTGAAATATGAGACTTACTTGCAACAACCTTTCTGCTGACCTTCCTGAAACACTAATTGTTCGATTAATTTTGCTCAGCTGAAACTGGAATCACACAAGCATTGCAAGAGTGTTGACACAGATGTTGGATGTTAAAGTTCTTACAGATCATGCAGATCTTTCAAGATTTCTTCCCTACTAATATGTTCCTCTGAAAAAACATGTCTGTGAAACGATGTCACCAACTGTTTTTGACAAGATTAGATGGTGAAGGTGAGAAATTTAGAATCGACCATCTACCCTCATTTGCTGAGACTAAAAAACGAGGTCACTGATACTTCACATCCATGGTTGCCTCTCAGGTGTGCCTACCGATCATTTTAATTAAGTCAGCTGCCAGTATAGATCTGCTGAAATTGGGAACTGATTGTGGCAGGGGACGTGCAGATCAGCAACTTTGAACCAATCAGTATGGGGCAGCATTTTTTTTCATTCATGAGGCATGTCCCTCCTGCATGGAGCGTTGCATGTATGTCAACAATTCTTCTCCACGGTTATGGTCTCCTGCCAGGCCGATGCATGCCTGAGGGACGTCAGTGTACCGCAGATCCCTCGAGACGTAGGACAGCCAAGTATCTCGGGGTGGTCTCCCGTGAGGTCCCTTCCAGTGTGGAGGGGCAACCACAGGGACAAGCCTGTGTCAATAGTCTGTTGGAGCCTGGCCATGTGGCCAAATATTGCCAGTCACCTCCTCTCAATATCGATATCAGAGGTTGGTGGTTCGTTTCATTCGAACTTCCTCATTCGTGATGAAGTCGTTCCATTTGATGTCGCTATCTTCCTCAAACACCATTGATCCAGAGCCATTTAATGGCGTGTATATATGCAATTATGCATACACACAAACAAAAATAAAGCGCATGCATATATGTATAGATGTACATATATGCATTACTTTGCTTGCATGCCCAATTGTCCATAGTGTTACATACATGTTTAAATTGTATATGCATAATTATACGTATTATGTAAATTTATATACATAGTATATGCAAATATGCATATACAATATTATACATTATACAATTATACAATACATATTAAATGTGAAACAATTTATGTATGTAGAATCATGCAAACATAGAATGTCTATGAATGCTTGCATGCTTACTCGTTAATTTCTTCATTAAGTACATTTGTATAGCGCCTCTTCAATGGGACTACTCAGGGGCGATCCCAATCCGTGCACAGTCAAATATATACATAATATAATGTACAGATATACATGCATGCAATCTATGCATGCACACAATATACATGAATGTATACTTGCAAACAATGTACTTAAACACATACATGCCCGCACTTAATTTTGCCCTTCAGATGCACACGCGCCTATTCAGTATTTTATAAGTGTATGTATCCTGTTGACAGTTAAGATCATATTGCTTTTGCATTGTTTGTTGTAGACTTTGCAGTCTGACGTTGACAAGACTTGTGGTTATAAAACCTCTTGAAAGCGATCTACAATCATTGATTATAGCCATAAAAATGCAGGTAATCATACTAATCATACTAATCATACTAATCATAATACTAATCATAATACTAATCATATTACTAATCATGCTAATCATACTAATCATAGACTAATAAATTGAGAATCTCTCCGATTCCTTTAATGGTGCTCGAAGCATGCTAATAATGAAAATTGTTGCGCTTGCAATCTTCAGGCTAATTCAACTCACTTATTAATTTGAGCTTTATATACGTTGAGAATTTCTGGCTTTAGTTCTTCACAACCATTTATACATTATTTTGTTTCAAAATTATACTTAATAGGCCTAAACATAAATATGTTGCATGCACTATATAGATGTGAGTCTAATCATATGTTGTGAAAAAATAATTTTGTTTGAAAATTATGGTAATAGGCCTAAACATAAAAATGTTGTATGCACTATGTAGTATGTGAGTCTAATCATATGTTGTGAAAGAAAGAAATGATGATGCTGTTATATGTTGCAACATTAAAATCATTGCTAATCAAAGAAAGATGGACACAAAAGCCATAAACCCAAAGAAAATGTATAATTTATAGAATTTTTGTGTACCCCTTACCTGTGTCTGGTGCACCCCAGGGGTATGCATGTCTACCATAGTTTGATAACCCCTGTCCTAGAGCTTTCCAGTGCTCTGGAATGGGCTTACCTTTGCACTGGGCTTTCTTCCAAGAGTCAACTCCAATGTTTCAGCTCAAAACTGTCTTTTTTGACCATGCTGTTATCTAAGGCACCCATGACCAGTAGCCCTGAAGGGGGTGCTATGCAAATTTTTCATGAATGATGAATGAATTTGGGCTAGATGTGATGCCACCCCAAGTGAGCCATTGGAGAACTCAACAATATTAGTCATCTTCATTATGACACAATATTGTTAAAATGGAGAAGTCCATGTGGAGAAGGCCTGTGTTTATCTGGATATGCCAAGTATTTAAGGTTAAATTTTCTGCTATTTAGGGCTCGATGTACAGAATAAATAATAGAATGCAGCTCACATAAATATCCATTAGAAATGCCTCCAAGCAGGTTAAGTGTTGTCTTGTTAATCGATAAAATTCTGGTAATTTCGAGTGCAGCAGAATCTTGTCATTGGTAATCATTTTCCCATTAGGCCGTATAATGTGAGGGCTCTTATGCCACAGGATAATTAGGGGCAGATGATGATTGCTACCATGTCAAGTGCATTGGATGCAGTAATAGCATGTGATAAACCTACCAGTACCCTGGTAGTAGAGTTGTGCGTATGAGTAAATTGCATTGGACAGAGTACTGAAAACCAGTTGCACGAGCTAGACAATAGAGAAGTAGGAACTTCACTGGAGTTGATTGCACTGGGTAAAAGAGGAGAAACCAGGTAGTTGTCTGGATGGTAAGTTCAGCTGTATAAACGTGTTGGCTTATTTGAGGAACAAATATGTAAATGGTTGAAGTGCTATTAAATCTATTGGAATCTCCCTTTCGTTTTTCATCTTCCTCATTTGTAATGACCGTTAGAGGTTGATTATGGGTGTTAGTTGAACCAGAAGGGAAATTTGCTGCACTGATTAGGGTAAAGTTTAATTGAGTAGGATAATCCAACAATTAGCATGCTTGATGTCAGCCCTGTGATCTGAGCTCCAAATCCCACCAAAACAGAAAAATTAAAAAATCTGTGTTCCACCAGCACTCTTAGTGATCAAACTAAGCTATGCGATGAGTATATCGGCTGTAAACTGTTGTTGGGAAGTTGAAGTGGTGGCGGACGATCAGCCATTGCTGTTAAGTATGCTAAGGAAAATAAAACATAGGGAATGCGGGTCTTTTTCTGGGGAGAGACAGAAACAGGGTGGTCGGTAAGAATGAAAGAAATTAGAGAACTGCAGTCTACTGTTAAGTATCTTGTAATGTTTTGGACATTGTTATAATGACTTCGGTGAGTAGAATCAGTAGATAATAAAAAAACTGACCCCCTATTCTTAGAAGAAAAATGATGTCATTCAATCACTAGCTCTTGCAGTTAAATTACACACTTAACTCGGTGCGCATCGTAAAGAACAAACTGCTCACATGCATTGAAACCAATCTCATCGATAGACTTCTTTGCAACAACAAAGGATCAGTTTGCTGTCTATAATCTAATCGAATCCACTGCCCTCTAAGAACTTGTAGATTGGTTTTGTAGTAGTACTGAATGTAAACAACAAGTATATGAGATACTCATGCCAACTTGAACCACCACTTACCGTAACTAAATACATTCTGTAGTAATGCACGTAACATAGTTTTTTTTATTGCTCCTGAAGCAACACTCAAGATACAATTTCAAGTCAGTGCTACATTGGGATACAGACGAAGGACCTAAAGGGACGGTTTTTAATCTGTCTAATCTGATCCTGTAGTATGCATCCAAGAACATCTATTGAGCCTCTATATTTGGCAGATGATTGAGAATGCTATCTATGAAGTAATTGAACTGGATGAGCTTTAGATGATCTGAGCTAATGTTGTGGCTTCTTATAGGAAAGACACTGTTATCATCATAGTAAGTACGGTATAAATTGATAAGTAGCCAAGTGCTGACTGATGCCTCTGCACATTATGATAACAATACTACGGAAGTTGTGAGTAAAGCCTTGATTTACACGGCACCTCTTTCTCTGTCTCCTCCCTCCCCCCTGATCTGACAGCATGTGTATTTTGCAAACTGTGCTGTAGATCAATTGATGTGAGTGTAAGTGATGCAAATAATAGATGATAAAAACTGCTGCTTGGCATTGGCAGGAAGAATCCGGGTTGATGATGAAAATGCTGATAGTGATTATGATGAGGATGATGATAGTGATGATGATGATGGTGACTACTGTGTGTGCCTGGCTCTAGATGAATCAAGATGTGGTTATGCACAGGTTATGCACAGTATTGTGTGCTTGTAGGTATCGAGACACTTCATATCATAACCACCACTTAGCATATATCTACAAGTGTTACCTTTCAAAGTTCTGTCTCTCAGTCTGTTTTTCAGTCCACGTTTAATTTTAAATCCACTTCATGTTGTGTTGGTGTCTTACTTTGCATTTACTTTACATTTGTTGCCTTTCATTATAATATAAATCATCTATTTATCCAGAGACATGGATATTGACATTGCATGCACAGAAAATAGTGCAGCTTTTCAGGATACTTTAACCAAAAGAAACTGGGGTCATGCTTAATTATTGTAACCTATTTATCTTAGAAGCAATTATAATATGTCACCAAAGTACATGGTCAACTGGTCATGCAATAAATATACAATGTAAATTATGAAGTCGTGGACCCAAACTTAGAATGATATGTAATATGTATAATTATATATCTAGTCTAACATAATGACAATACAAACATAAGCAATTGCCCTAGCACAGATGTAATATGTGTATAGTCTAACTGGGTGCATGTTACCACAGTATCATAACTGTAAAGAGAATAAAACAGCGCAGAGGAGCAAACAAAACTCTAATATTCCTGTGTATATGTACCGGTACTCATGATTTTATATAACTCTGCAGTACATAATCATTGAAAGCTGGGAATCTTTCGCAAAGTGTTTCTTAGTGGTAAATCTGGTACTGCACGAATGTCCATTGGAAATTTATCCCATATGTTAGGAACAGCACATTTGATTGCAAATAACCTGGTGTTCATGCACTAACACATTCTCTTTTAGTGCTTTATGTGCAGGCCTGTTTATGCTTGTGCTCTTGTCAGGCTGTTAAAAACTGCTCTATAAACTGTTGGATACATACCGGTAGTGCTTTTTTAATTAAAAAAGGCACCGGAACTCAAAACGGAACTACTTGTAAATCATAAAAACTACTGAAAAAGGTGTGGTAAAAGCACTGCATGCCGGTACATGCATTGCAACAGATACATACATCGTATCAAGCATTAATATTATTTTACATGTATAAATATGTTACATGTGTGTGCATTACTGTTTGCTCAGTAGCGCATTGGTTTAGCACGCTAGTATGGAGAGCGAGAGGTAACATGATCGCGACCCGTATAGGACGGACGTGCTTTGTAGGCTGCTATTAGCACCGTGTATTGCAGGCTGTCTGTTCTTTTAGTAGTTAAGTTTGATGTTAATTAAGATTACAGTATAACTTGTGCATGTATACAGTGCTGTGCATTTGCAAGCATTTCATTAAAGAAAAAATATTGTTATTGTTGTTATTATTATTATTATTATTATTATTATTATTATTATTATTATTATTATTATTATTATTTACATTGTAAAGTGTGGACAGTATTTTACATATTTGTATAACATTGCTTAGAATCTCTGTTTTGTCTCCTCCCCAGAATACTGTATTGTGTTCAATGCTGCATCATAAACTTGCATTTTATCGTGTTTAAACGTACTATGTAATTACATTGTAATTGTTGTGTTTATAGAATACGATTTGTTTTCATTTATGTTATATGTTAATATTGTTTGAGTGATGAATGTGAAATGAGGTTGAGCGGAGGGTGATGATGAGTCGTCGGTTTCTCTTTCACTTTCAGAGCTCGAAGCGTATTTTGCGTTCGCACGAAATCATCTTACAGACAAACGGATTGCTTGACACAGAACTCGATCTGTCCTTCGTCTTACAAGTAAGAAACATTCGTTGAATCAATAAATCAGTCAATCAATCAATCAGCTCTTAGGTCATCATTCCTAATCATTACTTCCTCCTGAAACTTCAGTTCTATTGTATTATATTGATCTATAATTTGAAGTGTTTTGATGTATCGTTACTTTGATAACATTGGGCTAAGCAGGGTCTTGCTTGTTTGATCACTGTGCCTCAGTTTTGTATTTCTGTGTATTTATTATACTAATAATTCTTTATTCAACAATCCGGTTGACAGACCGCAACCGGTTACAGCTTACAATTATGCAGTTTAAACAATTCACTAGAACGGAGATCACAGAATACACAAATTTTAACTATGCTAATAACAATAATAATATAAAAATAATAAAAATAATAATAATAGTCATAGTAATGATAACAATAATAGTAATGATAATGATGATAATAATAACAACAACTACAATGATGATCACCTGTCATTTTGAGCTTTCAATCTGCCAATTTGTTCAGTGTATTCAAAAAAAATTCTGTGATTTTTTGGTCCATTCTGTCAGATAAAAAAATAATTACGAATTCACGGGAATCTTAGGAATTTCCATATTGCAAATCAAGCAGAGGAAAAAAGATTTAATTTGAGCCATTTTGTCAGTGCTCTGATGTTATCATTACTGATGAATGGCTAAATTGGTTATTTGCATTGATTTAATCACAGACCGAATATCGCTTGATTGTCTGTCAGACTTCATTTTGCACAATGATCTATTGGACATATAGGATGCTGGACTCTTAATCAGCAGGTTGGGGATTGAAATCCCAGCAAAGACTGCTCCACTTTTATCTCTAGGGAACTTGTCTCTGCAGCAAGTATGCTATTGTTGATGGGAGATCATGTTATGCGTGACACTGTCCATCCATTTATGATAACAAGGTTTTGCATACATAGTGTTAGAGTAGACTACCTGTAACAGGATGTTTTTCTCTCGGTATCTATACGTACTCTCAGAATACTACTACAGAGTACAGAGTCATGTGTTACGATGTGTAGCTATGTCCTAAGCCGTCTGTTTGGATTTCTAAATTGGGATACATTTTGCCTGTCTTTTGGTCCCTTCCCATTTCACCTTGTTCCAACCACAAAAAGCGCACTATATCATACCATTGTTTGGTATGATAATTATAGTATCATCGTCTTCATCAGTTCCAGATGCCAGCTGTTTTTGCAGCGATGGGTACAAATAAATTATTCACATTGTCTTCAGTCAGACTTTGTCAAATTCATTGCTCTCTTTAGTGGTAGTCCAAACAATGTTATGTATTCATTTATATTATCTATCTGTCTTATATTATGTTGTCTATTATTATCAGCATATTCTTGTTCTGCCTAAGTTGTTTCTTTTTCCATGTAGTCTTGGATCTAGTGCATTTTGGTCAACCGACATTCTCTCTATAGTTTGCTTGGTATCATTTAGTACCTGCATGGCAAATGGCTTTTGCACTCAATTCGACTGATGGAACCTTTGAGAGCCATTGGTGAAGAGCATCAAGTGCCTCTGGAGATTTTATACCAATATCATCGCGGAAGTTTATAAAATAAATACGCAAGAATTTTGCACACGCTGTGTTTTGTTTATTGATTTTTATCAAGGTACACGCGGCTTCAGTGGTTTCACCCTAGAGACAGTGTTCAGTGCTTTCGTTAGTGCTATGCACTGTTTGGCAGAATGTAATGTAACTGGATATTTCTCTAGCACCCTCTGAGTACGTCTTAATGGTGTTCTTTATTGGCGTAGAAGTCACTGGAGTTCATTAAGAATGGCAAGTTTGTTAGTAAGCAAGATGATGCATGAATAGTAGAAATACCTAAGGTTCATCTATCTCCTCTACAGTCTGTGCTCAGTGCTTCTTCTGCTAGACTTATGGCATGTCTTCCTCGATTCTCTCACTTCTCTATATGCATGACTGAGCAGCAGCACTGGTTCTCCCTCCCTCCCTCCCTCCCTCCCTCCCTCCCTCCCTCTCTCCCTCCCTCCCTCCCTCCCTCCCTCCCTCCCTCCCTCCCTCCCTCCCTCCCTCCCTCCCTCCCTCCCCCCCCCCCCCCCCCCCTCCCCCCCCCCCTCCCCCTCTCTCTCTCTCTCTCTCTCTCTCTCTCTCTCTCTCTCTCTCTCTCTCTCTCTCTCTCTCTCTCTCTCTCTCTGCCTAAATACAATACAAAGTTTTTGTTTTGGTTCTTAAGTCTCAACTGGTTGAGTCTGCTTTGAAGTGTCTATGTGATCTCATTCTTAGTCTCCTCTCTGCTACTTCGCTGTAAACTCTTAGATCCTCTGACTGGCTAGACCTCTTTGTTTCCTACGTCAGGACTGCCATGGCTCAGATCAGATGCTCTGCCTGTATAGATCCCTCTCTATGGAATGGACTTCCAAAATCAGTTCGCTTCACCTTTCTCATTTCTAGTCCTTCCTTATCTTTCTCTCGCCTCAAATCCTGCCTTTGCTCTCGGTATCAATCGCACTAGGAGTGCTTCTGAAAGGCTTTTGCTGAGAGAAGCGCTTTATAAATTGTCTTATACTATACAATACATGGTCTACAGTCTCTACTGTGGGCATTTTTTGCTTAAATGTTCCATGCAGAGTTTACAACAAGTTCAGAGCTTCAGGTCTGTCTTACATTAAGGATCAGAGACAGAGCCACCAAATGAAACCTGCATCACTTGGTTACATGGTCACCAGTGGGCAGATGGGAAGATGGTCAGCAGTGTTTCTGCAGTGCCTGAATATGTTCTGAAGTGTGACTGAAACCAGATAACAATGACTCACTGCATTTGCTGATGCACGACGACGACGATGATTGTTCGTTTCAGTATCCACGACGATGATTGTTCGTTTCAGTATCCACGACGATGATTGTTCGTTTCAGTATCCACGACGATGATTGTTCGTTTCAGTATCCCCACTTCCTCAAGCGTGACGGGAACCGGTTGCAGATGATGCTGCAGCGCCGCAAGAAGTACAAGAACCGAACGATCCTCGGCTACAAGACGCTGGCTGCTGGTCAGATCAACATGTCGCAGGTGCTTCAGCATCCGTCGGACCACGAGATGTACCTGTACGCCGACACAAAGGACCAGCATTCGTCGGTCGTCGTCGCCCAAGTCATGATCCTCTCGCTCTGCAGTCAACCGGTCGACCACGACGACCAACGTCAAGCAGCGTCCGTTGACGTCGGTTAGCTATATTCATTCATTCATTCATTCGGAAATTTATGTAGCGCCCCTTCAATAAAAACTAGTCAGAGGTGCTCCTGACTCCAGCGTGCCCAAAAAGAACAGTTTTAAGTTTGGTAAGGAAAGATCCTGGTAGAGTCCCAGGGTGTACACTGTAGGCGTAACTAAAGGAGGGCCATTCCAGACCACTGGACCAACCACAGAAAAGGCTCAATTCTTCATGGTGGCAGTATGAGCAAAAGGAACTAAGAGTACTCCCTTTTCAGCAGAGCATAGTAGACGACACCCTTAGCTACCCAATGTAAGGCATATGTACCCACTGCTCTTTGGTTACGCAGTGGCTGAGTGGTTAATCGCTTGTCACCTTATTTTTGTGAAGGATGTGAATTTGAGTCTTTGCTTGTGACAGAGGTTGGGCACAGTTATCGTCCACAACCACCATTCTCAATATGTGTTATTCGCAAGGGTAATACCTATAAATTAATGTTAAAAGCTATGTTAAATAATACAGGCAATTGTTAATTTTATTTGTTTTGCTCTACTATTTGGTATTGTTTGGGTGTTTTGAATAGCTGCAGGTTTAAAAAAATGACAATGATATTTTTATTATTTCAAAATGGTTGTCAGATGCAGTCCCTTTCGCTATTCGATCGGCCGTCTCAGTGGATATTTTCAACTCTAAAAACACTCTTGCTTTCTAGACTCCAGCCTCTTAGCTGCTTTGAAAGGCACTATTGTAGCGGCATGGTCATTTTACGACACCATTTGAATTGTCGCAATTATTATTATTATTATTATTATTTTATATTTTTTTATTCATTTTTTTTTATTTACCCAAGGTAGTTAAATTATTATTATTATTATTATTATTATAACACAATCATTTATTGAAAAACAAAACAAGCTTGAAACCGGACTGATAACAGAAAAGTGTTCAAGCGTAGAGAGCATTGATATCGTCCCCGGGGAGTGGTGCAAAAGAACCCCTAATTAATTGTCAAATATATATATATATATATTATTATTATTGTTATTATTATTATTATTATTGGTTCTATTGCACTTGTTTAGAAATTCCCTTGAAGGTGTTGTTTACCACCCTTTTGTAGATCGTTCTCCGGCCGAGCTGTCGGATGAAGACGACATTCGTGAGGATCCGGATTTCTCGTCGAACGACGACATGAGCGACGTTGATCCGCTTCCAGGAGACGACGACCGACCGGTCCATCATCCACGCAAGATCCACACGCTCGGATCCACCTTCACGTCCAGGGTATCCGTCTATCTGTCATCGCTTTATTTACTTGTTAACTTATTTACTTATTGTGTATATTTTATTAAGTTTTCATCACCTTAATGATGAATTTTCTGCCCGAAGTCAGATGCATGATTGTTAAATAGCCACCCAGGGATGAGACAAGAGAGTTGGTGTCCTGTTGCCTTCCTCACGGACAATTATGGCTTAGCAACATGTCCAAGGTCGCTATGCTATGGCTTGGGGTGTATCCAAACTTCCAAAGTTGCTATGCAGTGGCTTGGGGTCGATTCAAACCTCCAAGGTTGCTACGCAGTGGCTTGGGGTAGATTCAAACCTGCAAGCCTTTGGTTACAAGGCACAGAACATGCCGCTGCACCACTGCATCCCACTTTACTTATCTGTATGTAACTCATGATTTTTTTGTTTTGCAGCAGAGAAACCTGAAACAGAAGTTTGTGGCTCTGCTGAGACGATTCAAAGTCAACGATGAAGTAAGAATCATTGCGATATTATTTACGCAACTGATGATGGTTCTAATCTAGTACTGTTATTACTATGAAGGCATTAATTTTACAGGAGTTTGGTCTGTAGGAACAAATTTAAGTCAAAGTGGTGCTATATAAATGTCCATTTAAATTTTATTCAAGGTTAATTCTTTTGCCTTTTACTACCATTCATTTCTGGTAAATGCAAGTTGTGTTTGTATTGCATTAAATGTACAACTAATTTGCATATGAATATTGTACTCCATTGCTCTTTACTGGATGTTTGCATAGGAATTATGGAAGGCATTACAATTGTATTGTAGTTTATTTATAGATATACGTTCAAATGTTCATTTAGAGTTAAGCATGCCTTTAAATGTAAATTTTACATTACGGTGTATTGCATCCTTCTTGGCCGCATTTGAATTAAGAGAGTACTGTTGTTTTTGTGTGAGGTCTTGGAGTCAGCCGTTCAGGATCTTGGCGATCATGAATCGAATCCTCATTACGTCGAAGACTTGTTCGATGATGTCGAGAATCTGAGTGAAAGCGATCCGGACATCGACACGATCAGCGTCCACTCAACACCCAAACCACGGCTGAGGTCGGTCGTCTCTCAATTTATTTTCCTTTTTTATATTGTGGGGCACGGTGGAGAAGGAGTGCCGCTTGTGGCTGCTCAATGGATGTTGCCTAGCTCTATGTAGGTTCTTTGCTATCTACCTCATAATGCACCCTTGTAGCAGCATGGCTGTGTTGCGACACTATATGATTGGTTGTAATTATTATTATATTCATTCTTGATTTATTTATTAGCCAGTGATCTGTTTATGCTCTATGCTGTATAAGTTTACCATTTTCATGTATTTAAAAATGTGATTTGTCAGCTCTTTCAGAATCAACTTCATTGACTTCTAACGATGACAAGTTACTGTGATTTCTGTTTGTCTGCTTATGTTTCGCAAGTTTGATTCTTTGCTTAAGAGGAAATGCGTAGCACCTATGTTCTTTAAAGTTATTTAAGAGTTCACTTTTTTATTTCAATATCCAATGAAGTTGTTCATCACCATGATAATGCTGGTTTATAAGTAATAATAATTATTTAACTGGAATATTTGCCCTTCTTAGCCTGCCGTTTTGACCACAATAACTGCTTCATGTTCAACTCGTAATTTTGTTGATATCTGGTGAATTACCGTTGGACTGGTTGGTTGTCTTTTCCAGGCCTTTCTTTGCTGGTAAAGGAAGCAGCAACTCCAACCTTGAAGGCATCAAAAGTCATTCAACGGTACAGTTGAAATTCTTCTCCAATTGTTGAGAAGCCTTATTTTCTAACTTTGAAGAATTACCGTATATTTTGAACTATACATGTAGGTTGCTGCTTTGGTATAATGTGCACTTGCGAAAACGACAGAATTTTTGTTGTTGAATTTGATATATAATTTGCATGGATAGACACGGTGTAGCGTGGCACCCTTACACTGATGGTCAATTGCATATAACCGTGTGCTCTTGCCAGCTGTAGATACATGACTTTTTTTGCCTTTCGTAATATTAAATTTGATGCATGTTTGAAAGAATATGTTTTCGACATTTAGTGTATGATATCAGTTTTTATGCTGGTTTTATGTATTTTTAAATTAAAGATTTTAAAACTTTGCTAATTGCTAATGTCATTAGTTTGACTAATTTATTTAGCTCCTCTTTCAGTTTGGCTGTTGTAATTGCTGCAATGTCGCAAGTTAGTTTTGAATTGGTGGTAACCACAGAAACAGTGTTCAGTCCCAAAAGTGACCAGCTTTGTTGCCAAAAATTTGGTGCTTCCTGGTTACCTTGGAATGGAGGGAGAGAAACCACCAGGAGGACCAAGAAATATGTTGATGGATGAATAAAAGGGCAAGGTTATAAATAAATCATGGAAAGAGCACAGAATAGACGAGAATGGTGTCATTGGAATCTTGGACCTGCCTAAGGTCAGAATACTAAAGAAGAAGAAGGTTGGCATAGAGAGAGAAAGGGCAGAAGCATTTGAAAATAACAAAAGGTTGATGAACATTGTTCTTTATCAGTTTTTATGCTGTTTATGTTTTATTAGTTTGTATTGTGTTTTCTTTTTGTTGAATATTATTTTGTATGCAGTTTATTGTGTTGTATTGTTTTTTATTGTGTTTACTGTATTGTTTTTTAATTCTATTGTATTCTTTTATCACAATTGTTATACGGTGTGATAATGTTTTTAATTAATTTTGTACTTTTATGTATTGTGCTGTATCATATTATGTTGTTGTGTATCATTTTATGTTGTGCTGTATCATATTATGTTGTAGTGTATCATTTTATGTTGTAGCATATCATATTAAGTTGTTGATTGTTAAATGTTATATATATTGTGCTGTTTTGGTGTTGTATTTCAGGACAATGAAAGACTCAGTGATGACAACAGTTCAAGAAAAACAGACTCAGACAGTAATCCGGTAAGCATTTGACTTTCGTCGCTGCATTTGGCATGTGTCAGTTTGTGCATGAGTGTAGCCTTTGGCTCTTCTGTTGTTTTGTTCTCCTCTATCTCCTTTTTCTTTTACTCCTCCTGCTCCTTATCTTCATATAGCATATTTTTATTTCTTTTATGTATATTTCTTTGAATTTTGTCTTTTTGTGGGGGAGTGGAGGAGAGGGAGTTGGCAAGTTTGTATGATGTTAGCATCAGTTGCGTTGGATTGGTTTTGATGCTTGGCATGTTCTTTGTCATCTTGTTGAGTGCATGTTGTGAAGATACGTCTTGATTTCCCCTCTCTGATTCTATGCAGGCAGTTGCCACAGTGGTTAAGATGACAGCAGATCTGTACAAGGCACCTGGGTTCAAATTGTGCATAAGAAATAGGCATTAGTGAGACCATTTTTTGCTATGTACTAGTTATGATAAATGAACACCGTTTGGCTTTTAAAAATTGTGTACTTTGTGGTAGGGTTATGTGGCATTTCTGTGTGCTGTTGCCTGGTTAGAAAGGCCAACAGTAATGTCTAGTAGTACTCCAGCCAATTTTGCTATTCTATGCAGTTACATGCAGATAGCATGCACTATTTCTTAGCAGTAAGGAAATTAATGATCTGAGTTAAAACTCATCATTTGAATTTTATGTATGCTTAACCACTTTGACAAATGCCTATGACAAATGCTGTTTTGATTTGTTAGTTAGTTAGCTAGTTAGTTATGGATGTGCTAGAAAGAGTTAAACTTATTTAGAACACATGTATTTGGATGACCTAAACACATGAATTATTGATGCATCAAGACCTTGGTTTTTGTTTTGTATGCTAAGCATTGTGACTACGATTTATTTTTTATTTTCTGTTTGATGTTATTTATGTTTTCTTTCTTTAATAGTGATTTTCTTTGCCCTGTGTTTTATCTCCTCTTCTCTGTGATTTCGAGTTTTGTTTCTACTCTTTGTATCTGTTGAGTTTTTTACTTTTGAGTTCATGTGCCTCATCTGCACTACAGAGGAGAAGGTGGCATTGATGTCACCAGTGCTACTAAAGTATTAATTTACTTTTTAATATTCCTTTGTTCTATTCTACTGTGGGATGCCTGTGGTTATTACTTTCGAGATATGGTCTTTGTGTCGTGGTTTTGCATTGTCTGAGTTATATCGCTGGTACTGACAGAGGAAGTTCTGAACTCTGTGCGAATGTTAGATTGGCTCTTGACAATTTGTAGTTCAGCCTCTTTGTTCTTGTCCTCCTCCTCACCCTCCACCTCGCTCCTACTCTCGTAGTTCGAATGTGTTTTTCTAGCAGCCCTGCATGACGTATTGGCCACTTGTGGGATGACGGCTCCGTACAGTTCTCAGTAGAGGTGCCATGGAAACCAGCACACCTGTTGGACAGCGCTAGTCTGGTTGTCTGTCTGTCCGTCAGTCAAGGGCTATTGATAGAATGCCTGTTGAAAAAACGTGGACGGATTTGTTTGAATTGTGAACTGTTGTTGGTGTTCATGGGATACTGAAGAGATTTTCAAGTGGATAATTGGAGACAATGTGTAGCATATTTTTTATATGTGGCTTTGACTAAGTCATAATTTCAGTGCCAAATGCTTCAAGCTCTAGCCCAATTTTAGTCAATTATTGAAGATTTAAATTTGAAGATTTGTAAGATTTGAACTGTAAGAAAATATGCAGCAAATTGTTGGTTAAAAAATTATTTTGCTAATCAATGAGATTTAGGAAATTTTTCTATATAAAAATTTAAACATTTCTAATGGACTCGAAACGTTTAGCTAAAAATATTAACCAGTTTCCTACCATTCTGTTTTTCGTAAATTGTTATCTTTTCGATTGTTGAAACTTTTGTAAAAATTTTGTAGTTATTAAGACATTCAAATTAGAAATTGTATTGGTTGCCTTAGATAGATTGACGCATGGGGCTTTGTGGAAAGGAAATTATTAGCAAAAAACAAGGCACAGTGAAAATTCAAATATAAATGAGACAGTGTCCTGAGCCCAGACTACAAGTGGTCAGTCTGCTTCTCTGCCCGCCTCTCGTTCAGTTGTAGCCGTTTTCATAAGTTTTCGTTTGCATGTTGTCGCATGTTTTGTGCTTGCTACTCTTCAGGAGTTTTCTTCTATGGACAAAGATACTTTGCCCACAAGTTCTGGTATAGTGCCGCTCCCAACCGGCGGCACAGGCACAGGTGGTCGTGGTGGTGCCAGTTTGGCACCGACCGAGACATTGTCAGTGGCGGCGAAGCGAAAGCGATTTGCACGCAAGAAAAGCTCTTCGTTGCGTGAACGGAGACTTGCGAAAGAAGGTCGAATGGATAGACGCAACAGCACTTGCCATGCGCAGCTGACAATCGTAAGTTGGTCGTAATGTGGGTATTGATGCGCAACTTGCATCTCTCGCAGTGACAGGAACCTGTGATATCTGTGTTGCGTTTACAAGTATCATCCGGCATATTAATATGGAACTGCATCATTGTATGTAATAAATGTATGGACTGTTTATGGTAATGTTGATTACGGGTATATGTAATACATTGTAATAGGCCATGTTTATTGTTTACATGACGAAATAAATGGTCATGTAATGGTAAATGAATAGTGTACTTAAATTCATGTAAAATAATATAATAGGTTGTTTTTAGAGAAAACACATAGATCTCGTTTACGTTAATCGAAGTTCATTCATTCATTCATTCATATGCACATGAATGAATGAATGAATAAGCAGTGATATTTTCTTAAAATAAATAAACCGTCATGTTGTATAAATATAGATAAATCAATGTCACGCTGCTATGGTACTACTACCAGTGGCTATATTGGTCAAGCTATCCTTGCCACTGGGAGGATGCCACATAGGATACCATTCCAGGTATGATTGTGTTAGAGTACCTTAGGGGGATTTCATGATTGAATAATTGATTCTAGCTTCACGAGTCAGACAATACAGGCTTTGTTCATACAATTTGGTGCATGCTTCCAAGAGATTAATATCATGTTATGGATTTGTTTGCTGATTGATTTTCGTTGGTAGTCGGTTGAGCTTTGTAATGCGAGAAATGGTCTGAGTTGGGCTGGAGTTGACTGATTGTAGAAGGTAGTTGTCAGATCAAGTTTGGATTAACCCTTGTGAGACTTGGTCACCTTAAGCACTGTATTATTCATTGGTTGAGTGTCATCAATATTATAGCATTGGTCGAGAGCTCTATGGTTTTCAGTCCTTTGATCCAATTTCCTACTTTTTTCTTACTGGTTAAGATGTCCTTTTGTCAGGTTGTCCTTTAGTTCATCATCCCATTTGTACAACCCTTAATGAGAATTGTGTCTTTATTTAGCTCCTCTTCAGAGAAACTTTTCAAAGGCACTGTGTTATTGAAACGATGAACGAGTCATGAACTGTGGTGCAGACTGCACTGTCGGCTGTTGTTTTTGTTTGTTTGCAAGTATAATGTGTTTTTTAAATGTGTTCTACTATATTGAATAGCTGTTGTCCATGGTCATGTTTGCACATGAGCTGAATGAATGACCCTTTAACCTTGAGACCACTTAAAATTCTGAGAAGTCCCATGTGGAGGAGCGTGTAGCATGAAAATGTGTGTGTAATGTGCATTGCACTGTCATCAATCAGTGTCTTGTTAGTCAGCCACCAAGTGATTAACAATGCCTTTTAGAACTGAAGAATTTATTAGCAAAATTCTTCCATTGTCTGTTACGGTATATAACTCATTTCTGGCTCAGGGTTCAATTCTAGCCCACACAAGAGGACATCCTTAAAGTGGCAGTCATATTTCCATCACTTAGGTGCCTCGACCCAAGCACCCATTTCGACTTGTCGTATTTGATTACCTTGACACCACGATCAGTAATTGGTCCTCCTTCTTCATTTGGGCATCAGGAAGTACCACTGCCCTGAATCATTCATCATTCATTTACTAACTGATGTCTTTAGTGCAGTCAATCACAGCCATGTTACTCTTCTGGCCTTCTTCACGTCAATGCTGTTTTTGACATTCTGTACTATCCTATCCTACCAGAGGAATTGTCTATATATCTGTTAGTAATGTCAGCTCGCCCTTCTTTGGTTCTGCTCAGTTGTCTCTGAATTTCTCTGTCTGTTATCTTAGGGTCCACACGCTCTGCCTGAACTTGTACCACATATGAATGAAAACTTGTACCCCGTACGAATGAATGAATGAATGAATGAATGAATGGAATGAATGAATGAATGAATGAATGAATGAATGAATGAATATGGCTCATCTCAAGGTTCAGTTCTGGTTCCTCTTCTTTATATGCCTGTAGGCATACCACGGACTATATCTGATGTGCTCATTCTCAAGGGTGTTATCCTGTTCTCTCACTTTCCGATAATGTAAATCGCATTTCTCGTATACATGCCCTCATCACCTACATCAACTTTGCACCATCCATCACTCACTCTCACCCTCATGCTGGTCATGACTCTCTCTCTTGTCCATTCCCACATATCTGTCTTCATTCGAGACTTCCTGCACTGGCTTCCTGGGTCCCAACACATCTATATCAAATTTTCAACTCTATTATGCAAAGTTCTGTCTCATTGGGGTAGCCCTTCGTAGCCTATCACCCTCGGTTTCAGGTATACATACCTAAAGTTCATTTTATTTCTTAGTGATAGCCTTGGGATGGGTGCACCTCTGTAGCTTTGAGCGACGCTAGTGAAAATGCTCCATTGCAATAAATTACGGACCTTAGAGTTTCTATGAAATTGGATATCCAAATGTGTGAGTGTGGGCATGGACGAGAGTCAGCGCTCGTGAATAAGCTGGTGCCCCGCGCTTGGTTTTCGAGTAGCGCTTTAGAAATTTGGAGATTATGATTGCGAATATGGTGGGATGTAATGAGTTAGGAAGTGTTTCCTGAAGCGAGAAATGAGTTTAAGCATTGGAGAAATATTAGTGACCAGGAACATGAAGTGTAGAACTACTGTGCGTGATGGCCTTGCATGTTTTAACCTTTGATCTGTGTTAGATGCTAAATTGTCTAAGTCATGAGTGATAAATTGCAGCCGCGACGTGTTCTCTTGGATCAGATGGCCGCCATTCTGTCATCGGAAAATGCTCTTCCGGACTGTCTCATTCTCATCAACACAAATGAATGGCAAGGACAGGCAAGTCTCTGATGATGCACAACTGTGCTCCCCTCATTTCGACCTGCTCCATTCTCTCCAGAATTTAATTCTTACATACAGACCATTGTTACGAGAATTCTGATGTTTTTTAATGCAATTAGGAACAGGATAATTTGGCATTATTAATAATATAATTATTGTACTGTAGTTAATTAATTAAAAATTTATTTGCTCGCTCATTCATTCACTGAAATTGATGAACTGAAGGATTTTACTAATTCATGGATACATTCGTGCGTTCAGTGTAATTATTCCATTATAAGTAATTTCTTATGTAACTTATCATGAGTAACACGTTCATTAATTTTATAAGGTTCATGATGATAGTGTAGTCGATGTGATGGTTGTTAAATAGGGGTTTGATGGAGAGTCTCTACTCTAGTGGTGTAAGTGGAGAGAGACTTGACGACTGTTTTTGAATTTATGTGCTTTCTAGTTATTGGCTCAGAGCATGCAGAGTGCTAAACACCGAACCGTCTGCACTTGCTCTGCCATCGATGTTCGCGCTGTCATCTCGGCCATCGTCAACAAAATACAAAAATAGTACGTCCGAAACATGTGTTACGATAATTAATCTAATGACTTCTGTTGTGCTGTTACGATATTGCATCAATTGGTCGATAGTCAGTTAAAGTGAAAAAGCAAAGGATAGGTCGGATGGTGTGATCCACTGCGGATGGGTGGTGTGAATGCCCTTACCAGCGGGACTCTCAAGTCCCTTCTGGGTTTCTGGTTGTAACCAACTGTTTTGTGTGTCTACCGGGTACGCTAGTATTTCTATATTTCCAATACAAGAAAGAAACTGAAACATCAAACACCTGCGTTGAGACCGAGATTGAAATTCAAGAGCACAACAACAACACACCCTTGGGCCAGTGTGTCTGCTGTGTATTGAGTACAATTATATTTCAAATGAGAATGGCTGACGAGTGCAATACAGTTACAACCCCTTTAGGAATTTCAAATGAGGTCAGAGAGTGAACATTCATCAATGGTGCTTCAGAAATGTCATAAGGTGCTTCAGAAATGTCACAATAAATGTTAAAAATACTTTGGTCGGGTTCGAAATGTGTGTGAGTATGGGTGCGAATGTGGGGTGTGTGTGTGTGACAGAGAGCTTCTCAGAGGAGACAGTTTTCATTTGCGTGTGTCCAAAGAGATGTACTTAAAATTCTTATCAAACTGCAGCAACATTTTGCCTATTGAGTTGCCTCTAGAGGTTTTTAATGCATTAATTTGCATAAATTACATTAATTTACATAAATTACATTAATTTGCATAAATTACATTAATTTGTATAAATTTCCAGATAATGTCTTGTTGTCTGTTGTCTTTTTCTAGCTGCAACAAAAACAATTCATCATCGTTGCCGATGAAAATTGCTGTCGTCGGTGGCGACGGTTACATCAATTCAGTTTTGCGACCGTACGTTGATCTGTTCTCATCAAAGTCGCCTGATTGGCTGAACTACATTCGCTTCCTCATCGTACCATTCGGTTCGTACTAGTCTCTCTTTACTACCATCTCGGCATTAAAGGGTTAAACACTTTTGTTCATTTCTGCATTTTCTTCTAAAGTTGTTTTAACGAAATCCATTCTTTCCATGTTCTCTTCATTCTCCTTTGCTTAATTCTTAAGTTTTTGTGTTTTATCTATTCTCCTTTGCTCAATTACAAATTGTATGTTCTATTCAAGTATGTATGCTTGATTGGTGCTGCACGAAAGTTCAATTGCAAGCGTTCAATTCAAGCATTCGAACACCATCTGAAGTATTGAAGAACAATATTTGGTCAAGAAGAGAAATATTGAAATCAGACTTGGTCACACATGAAAACAGTTGGTGGGTTTGATTGTGACCCATGAGTCGTACGTTGGGAAAATTTTGTGATCTAGTGACTAGCTTGCTGGACTGTCATCCCAGTGCTCTGTAGTTCTAATCCCCCTAAACGATAGGTGAAGGGTTCTCTTCCTTTTCAACTTGTCCATGGATTCAGATTTGAGTGTGAATTGTGTTATTGTACTATGTTGCGAACAGGTAACAGCACAATAGCGAGGAATCTGGCCGCACTCGACGTCAGATATGCCGCTCTGTTCAACGATTCCCTCTGGAAGGAAAGCATCTATGAAAAGAGCGACACGAATGCCACCATACGATTCAGCCAGTCAATTGGTATATATTATTGCATTATTGACGGTTGTTGTGTTACTAATATTTATTATCATTAGTTTTCTATTAGTTATATTTGGTCAATTATTTATTGTATTTGTTACTAATAAGATTTATTATTTAGTGTTATTGTTTGTTTTATTTTGTTCTCATTAATTCTTTGAATTGTTTATTATGATTATTTTGTTTTGTTGTTTATCATGATTACATTTGGAAGGAGGAGAGCAGATTTAAGGAATTGAAATTGGTGGTGTGGCTAATGGTTTAACTACGTTGTGAGGCGTGGTGGTGTAGGGGTATGTTCTTTGCCTAGGAGCAGGAAGGTTGCAGGTTCGAACCCACCTCAAGCTGCCGCATAAGGACCCCGAGTACGCCCTTCGCTCACAGATCCTCATGCGCTTCAGCGTGAAACTTCGATTCAGTGTCCGCGCTGTAGTTGGGAGTGCCTTTGAGTAGCTAATATTGAAGGGGGGCTATAACAAGTGCTATACATACATAACGGTGCATACGTTACACTGGGCATGTGTTTGGTTGTTGAACAGATCTTGGAGAAATAGCATCACGTATCATGCGCTACGTGTCCAGTGCCAGTCACCTACTTCAGCTTCCATTGGCCGAAGCCATCATCACCAACAAGGACAAAGGGTATAATTGCTATTATAGATTACTATTGACTTTTTAAAGTGAATTACTATTAACTTTTTTGTAAAGCGGATGAACAGTGTTCTTTTTCTTGAATTTTCGTATTCGTGCTAGATATTGACTTAGAACTGTAATTCCTGAGTTTTCCAATCCATGCTGGATTATAATTTTGACTTTTCCCATCCATAATTATTAGATCATAATAGTTGATGTTTCCCTTCCATAAGGTAATCATTATTCTTTTGCTCTTCCCATCCATGCTAGATCATTATTCTTTACTCTTCCCATTCATAGTTGCACACTAGATTATAATTTTTTAGGTGAACACTTTTTGAATTCTGCAGGATCTGATAAGGCAATCGCGTAGTCTTCTGTAATGAATCTAGCACAGGCAGAGACTTGTAAAGTTTTGAATGCCCAACTTTAAGACAATCATCAATGCAGATTTTGAAGCACAATATGATGTGATCAAATGGGTGCTTCCAACTTTAGTATGGTGTGCCAATATTTGACCGATGCAGAATTTAAAGACAGGCACATTGATCTAATAAGATTAAGCTTGAATTAATCCAGGACAGATTCTGTATAAAGGGTGAAATGATGTTGTTTTTTGTAGTCTAAGAAAGATTCACTTTTAAGAAACTCCTAGAGGGGTATATAAGTGGTTAAGGACATACTTATTATCTAATCTAATAAGATTAAGCTTTGTTGATTGAAAGGTGCTATATAAATGTTGAGCTGGACTTGACAATGGATTTGAAAGATTTATCCTTAATATTAATTATTGAGTTTTTTTAAAATCCATTATTAATCCATTCATGTTGTTCTGTTTTGTCGTTGTTGTTGTTGTAGGATTGATGATTGTTCGCAACTCATTGTTCCATTCATTGGCGTTAGTACAACTCAGATAATTATTTATATAAATAATACGTCTTATGTTGTTAAGAGATTAGCTTTGAGGCGTTTTGTTGCTGTTGATTTCCGGTGCACCAGTCTTTAAGAAATTCTTTCAGAATGCCCTGATTGTTATGGTAGGTTTACCCAGATCAAAGGGCAACATGCTGTTAATACTGACTCTTCAAGTCTTGTTGTTTCTCAAGCCATAGGTATTGAGTTCCCTGTTTTTGGTAACTGCATGTTTTTAGATGCCTTGTTCGCCTCTGAACTTGTAAAGGGGTATTACCAAATGTTGTATTACGATAAGGACTCCATTAGGTACAAACTGGAAGTCTAGAAGATGTAGAGCTGAGAGCATGCTGCTGCAGAAAATGAAAAGTACAGCAACTTCTCAGAAAAATACTGATGTTTCACATTTGTGTTATTTGAATTATTTTGCGTTGGCAGTTACTCCAAACTACTTAAAATTCTTCAATTGTAATTCTTTAGAATGTATTATAAATCATGTTGATGATGTTTGATCGTCGTTTTAGGAAGTACGTCTTGGACCAATCGATGCTGGCGCATCTAATCTCATCGCATCTGCTGTGCCATCTGGTGAGAGCATCTCTCACTAATTTTATTGAATAGGTCATATTGCATGGAACCTCTCTGATCACTTTACATCTGCTGTGCGCTCTGATAGGAGCAGTCTGCTTTATAGTATGGGATAATTTACCAGTATATGGCACCTCGATAATCTGCTATGTTGTATCATATTGTGATGTTGAATTTGTTATGTCACAGGGTGAAGAGCGTTTCCCGCATGTTAGCTGCTTTGTAAGGCACCCTTGTAACGGCATGGCATGGCTGTGTTACTGTGCCATATAAATTGTCATAATTATTATTATTATTATTTTTAAAATTATTTTTATTATTATTATAATAACCATCATTTATTTCCGTTACAAACTGTGCAACGCCAACTGGCTGTGCCTGCTGAACAGTGAACGCCTGGCAAAACGCTAGCATAATATACTAATAGTTTACCCACAATTGCATACTAAAACTAATGTATAATGCATTTATTATTATTATCTGTTGGTGCAGATTGTGAAGATTTCTCTGTTGCGCCGGTGGCCCTGTCGAGCAGTCCTCCAACTTCCAGTCACATGATCAACGACAAGTCACGTGACACAGCGGCCGTTCACTCGCCCACTCTTGCTCAGAACGCCAACACAACTGCTGCCAGGTGAACAAATTCTAATTTTTGCTGCTACAGGTAACCACAGCTACAATAATTAATTATCTCATCCTGTGTAACGTCAATTCATTTTTTTATGTCTATCACAGGTAAGTGCAGTTTGTTGTCAATCAAAGGTAATGTGAGCTGAGCTCGATCTACCCATATTGACTTGAAGTTATGCATCTCTCCCAGCAAACTTCGGGTCATCCATTTTATATTTCCGTATAATTTTAGTTCATCTGTAATCGCTCGTAGTTAGCATCTGCCATCGAAGGTAATAAATTATTAATACCAGCTAACTTGTGCTAATATGTTATCTATCTCAGGCAACTTCAGTTCATCCATTCTTAAAATTTTCCCAACGCATTTCGGCTCATACATTATTCCAAGGTAACTTCAGCTCATACATTGTATATCCGAGGTACATTTAAACATACCTATTAACTAAATGATGTTGCTTCAACTGGTTTTATATCTATCCCAAGAACTTCCGGCTTTCTACTTTCTTCATCAGTTACCATAAACCATTCAATAATGGGTCCAGTTGTTCATCACGGATGATTTGCTGAGATGACTTTGTGATTCCTTAGGATTTCAGAGTAACGATTTCATTTCCTACACTTAGCGACTTGCATATAATGTGGACCTTTCTTCTTTTCCACAGCCACATCATTTCCGTTCCTTCACCGGAGTCGGCGACGACACCATCTCCAATGGACGCAGTTGATCTGCAGGTCGACTACTGGATGATTCAACCGAAGATGGATGCGATGGAAAAGTTGGATCGGTCGGCGAAGAAGGAAGTGAAATGTTCACTGAAGACGATGTTTCGCTCAATGCAGGTCTTCCGTCCTCAGTCGGCATCCATTCTGTTGCCACAGCAACCGCTGCAGCAGCAGCAGCCGATGCCACAGCACACTTCATCTTCATTGTCTTCTTCTCCGGAATCGACTTCTGCTTCTCCTGGGTTGTCGATGATTGTTGTGACAAGAGAAAAGAAACAGAAGAGTCAGTACCTCTCAGTCCACAGCCTTTGTTTTGCGCTCTTTTTAGAAAAGAGGTAGAAGAATGGGGAGGTATGGTAGGCTGAGATAGGGGAACAGTATGGTTATTGCTCAATTGTTAGATTCATCAAACAGTTCTAGTGTCTTCATGCTTGGGTAAATAATAATTGTAGTAAATAATAGGTTGAAAGATCTTTTGAGTGAAGCGGAAATGTGACAGCAGCCATCAATTTGGTTAGCAGCATCATGGTTAGTTTGGTTACATGATGGAATTAATATTATTATCTGAATCAGCAAATACTATTATTTACTCGTGGTTTGAACGAGTTATTATCTGTTGTGTTGTTAGTAATGCGTATTGGAAAGAAATCAAAGGAATTGGATGCAGCGAAAAGTCAACAGATCGACGGAATCAGCAGACTGATCTGTACGTCGAAATCACAGAGCCACCCATTGAGCGGTAATTATGTCACAGCATCATACCTCTCAATAGCTCTTCAGCGTCATTATCATACTTATTTATTTATTGCATTTGATACACCTCTTCACGTTTTCCACTCAGAGGCGCTCCCGACTACAGCTCAGGCACTGCATCGGAGTCTCACGCCGAAGCGCAAGAGTGATTGCAAGGGAAGGACTTGCTCAAGGTCTCTAAGCAGTGGCTTGAGGTGGATTCGAACCTGAAACCCTCCAGTTCCAAGCCACCGAACCCAGCACAACTACACCGTTGCGCCCCGCAAATGTTGTCAGGATCCGTCAAATGATCGCTTTGATTAAAAGCCACATCTCTGTGGTGATTATAGACCAGAGGTTCTCAACCTTTTTTCGTGCGCAACACACCTAAACTTGCAACCAGATTTCGCGACACACCATGCATACAATCGTCACGAGAATATCGTTAAATAATTAAATTAGGCCTAAGCCAGCTTATCCTATAAGCTTATTGTTACAAATTTTAATTAATGAAATGTTGACACTGAATGCTTTCTAGTTTCCAATATTATTCAAAAATTCCAAATTCTACTATAGTCAAAATTTACGATTTTATTTCGTTTTGTGACTCTGCGTTAATTGGTTGACCTAACAGTTAATGGGATTTTGCTCCTGGATTTTCTTTGGATCATACTACGATGAGTATATCTTCTTGTGTCTGTCGTTGTGATGTGCATTCTAGTGACGATCGATGGCGTCGACTGGTCCGGCGTCAAGTTCTTCCAGGTGTCGTCGCAGTGGCAGACGCACGTCAAGCACTTCCCGGTCCTCATCTTCGCGGCGTCCGAAATTCCGACTTGATGATCTGCTTCTTCGTCTTCTTCTTCGCCGCGACTTTGCTCAACGCTGCTTCAGCGCTGAGCGTTGATTTATTTCCTACGATCTGAATAACTCGTTGTTTCTGCCGTGTTTTTGTTTCGCCACTTGACGCGTCGGTCGGTGCGAGAGTGCGACGCAGTTCCCGCCGGGTCGGACCTGCGCTGTTTCTCCTGCGACCGACGACGACCATCGGATTTGAAACCCGTCTCCTTTTCCGCTGCGTAGTTTGCTCTCTGCCCGACGATGATGATGATTATTGTGGTTCGTTCGTTCATTCACTGATCATATCCTGTGCAATAATTTTTTGGCACCTGCTAGTTGTCTTCTTCAGATTCTTCTTCCTGCGAATGGTGTTTTTTTTGCGTGCACGCGGTTTTCATTTTTTTCTAAGTGCACAGGTTTGAGGTTGATTTTTTGCGTTTGTACGAATCGTAGTGATTTTTTTGCTTGACACCGGTTGCTTGCTGAGTCGTAGGTTAGCGGAGTATTTCTGGGTATTTCTGTTTTCGAAAGGAAGTGGTGCGGAAGAGGTTTGCTCCCTGAGTGCTGTGGATGATGGATCGTGTTCTTTTCCCCTGTGATCGTTTTAGTTAATTTGAAATCAAATCCATTTCTTAGTCTTGATTTTTTGTTTTCTTTTACTTTCTTTAAATGACTCTTTGTGATGGGTGTGGTGGCAATTATTCTGTGGTTTGATGTTGGGGCATTTCATTTTCTGTTGGCAAAAGGATGCAGAAATTTGTTTTTATTAGCTTCTGCTTCCTCATGATTGGACGGTTGAACCACCAATCAGGTGGGTCGTGCGTAAATCGTTGATCACTGACCAATAACCAGTGTCGAAGAAGTTTGCTCAGAAAATCGTGCCAAGTGATTGGTTGAATGATGATTGCACTTTCTTGACAAGATATGCGGAGTTGTTGAGTAGTTTTAAACGTGGGCTAGTATCATATCTAAGGAAGGGACCATACTATTGCAATTAGCTGAGAGATTAATTAAAGGATCTTGATTCAATGTCGGTTCATCGTGGCTTAGCCATATCTGTTCTGTTACACGTCGTCATGATTAAATTAAATTAACTTCGTTCGGCCAGTTGTACGTTGCAATGCTGTTTGTCTTGCATGTGTATTCGTTGCAGATTTATATAGCACCTTTCAAGGAACCTCTCAAAGGCTGTAGATTCTACTGAGGACTTTCTGTAGTGTTGTGTAAACAAAACTGTTGTTTACATTGGCATAAAATCTGACATTGTATTCATTCATCTATATCTGTTGAAGCCGTTGTGTTCTGGTGATTATTGATGGCATTTCATTCTATGTCATTGTTTTAAGAAATACTTCAACCAGCTCAGCTGATGTGTGTGTGTGTGTGTGTGTGACTGCATAGTACTGTGTTTTAGCATACACTTTATATTAGTGTATAATTTATTTTGTGCATGCTGTTCATTGGCTTTGACCTGCTTTTGACCTGTGGTGAAGCAGGAAAATGTTTCAACAGGAAGGGGAATGAGAGAGCGAGAGAGACAGTCTGTCTCTGACTGTCTGTGACAGACATGCAGACAGATGGAGAGAGACAGAGAGGGACAGAGAGAGAGAGACAAAGAGAGAGAGAGCGCTGCTGAAAATTTAGCCGATAAACTGTGTTGTGATGTTCACTGCACCTGAGTTTCGCCACGTATTTCGTAAAGCGTGAATCTGAGGCTTTCCCAGAAATTCTTGAACTTGTGTTGATTTGAGAATGAACTTGAGAGGAGGACCTTATAAGCACTTTACGAATTGTATAAATGTAGTATGCCTGATGCTATTGGGGCATCCATTAGGGCCCCCAGAAATTCGCGATCTTGCGCAACGCAACTTTTCCGCAAATTTCCAGGTTTCGCGCAACAGCGCAAAAATTGCCAATCCGCGCGTTTTTAGCGCAATTTTTGACAAAATCTTGCTAATTTATCTAAATTGGGCTTTGATTGACTGAAAAATCACTTCAGCGCGCGGCAGTTCAACATAGCAACGAAACCGATGGGCGATAATCAAAATGGCGGCCGCCGAATGGGACAAAATTATATCGGAATTTTTAGTTAAAGATCGTTATTTTTAGTAGTAATGCACAAAACTTAAAGTATAAAAAATTCCAGAACTTCACGGCCACACAATAAAATATGTTAGACAAAGTTTCTCAAAGCGATCAGACGGCAGCGTCGCGTGCTGTCTCAGCTTATGACAGAACGAACGCATTTAATCTGTATAATAGGCGTCGATCAGGCGTGCACACGAAGACGGAAGGCTACTATTCAACACGTTTTGTAACTTGGTGATTCATTATAATATAGGGCCTATTATAGGCATATGATGTACAATTAATACCATCTTGAAGTTGTAGGCCTATTTGTAATGAGCGTAGATTTCGGTGGACGTAAATTTTGCAAGATTAAAATTCTTTGCAATCGTCTGAATACATTAATCTCATGGTTATAGAAACTTTATAACTGCATTTTTTGCTTGATTTTCTAATTTCTAGAACACCAAAGCTTTACACTAAATGACAAAAACACTGATAGATACTTTGGTACGCTGATTCAATGAAAAAATAACGAACATTATCATTTTTTAACTTGCGCAAAATTGGCGCAAATTTATCGTTTTTGGTGCGCAATTTTTTCAGTTTCTTGGCGCAAATTTCTGGGGGGCCTAATCCATATTCATCCAGTTTACATCTAGTGCAGTCTGTAACAATTGTGCTTTTAGCACCAGCTGAAACAGTTGTCTGAGATGTGGCTATGTGACTTTGGCTAGATGCGTCAGCTGCGCCTAAGGTTTTGGATTCAAATCCGTCTGTTAAACATGCATCGAAACTAACGGTATTTCAAGGATCTTAGAGGCATTGAACTTGTGTCGCCACGGAAGAGAGCTTCTGGGAGGTTCCTAAAAGCACTGTGTAAATGCTCAGATGCATTGTGTAGTACGTATCGTATTGTATGTATTGTGTAGTATGCATTGTATATATATAAGGTAATGCGATGTTGTTGTATTCATAAAGTATTAATTGAGGTGTAACGTAATTCGCTGTTGTCTAGTGTCTCTGGCTTTTGTGTAATGTTTAGCGTTGTTGAAGCCCGTGTCGTCTTTTTACACCAATGGACATCTGTATGTCGTTACGGCTTCATGAAACTGTTCTCGACTGATGCAGACCCATGAACAATTAATCGTCTTTAAGGCTTTAAATATAAAACTGTGCTCGACCGATGCAGAGCGAGTCAAGCTTCAAGAGCAGCTTTACTTAATACGAGTTTGAAACGAGTGAATTTGATTTGACTGGTTTAAAAGCAGGCAAAGCTTTGAAATTATGCTTAACTCGATTGGTCTGTAGAAAGCTGGACTTGACCGGTGCAAAGCCAGTGAATTGTAAATGCAATTCGGTTTGTCCAACCTGTCGTCGTTGTCAAACAGTCGTGAGTTTATAATTAGATGTTGTGCCCAGTGGCATAGATTGTGATATATGTGAAGGAAGTGTAAATATGTTAGCAATGAGCATGTGTTCTGAGCTCCCTCACAGGTGAAAGGAGTTGTTAATATTGTTGCACGAGTCTGTCTTGTCTGTCTGCCTGCCTGTCTGTCTGTCCCGTCTGTCTTGTCTATCTCTCTTGCCTGCCTGCCTGCCTGTCTGTCTGTCTGTCTGTCTGTCTGTCTCTCTCCTGTCTGTCTGTCTGTCTGTCTTGTCTTGTCTGTCTATCTTGCCTGTCTGTCTGTCTGTGCCTGTCTATCTGTCTGTCTGTCTGTCTGCCTGTCTGTCTGTCTGTCTGTCTGTCTGTCTGTCTGTCTGTCTGTCTGTCTGTCTGTCTGAAGGTATCTCTTCATATCTAGTCTCCTCTCCTGTAGGACTTCCACAGAAAGTTTTCAGGTTTGTCGATTTTGTGCTTTCTGTTTTGCTCCCCGTTGCTTTGATTGCTTTGGGTTTTCCATCAAAAGTTTTGCTTGCCAAAAAAGAAATTTCAGTTTATATTTTTTTATTGTTTTGTTCTGTGTGGAATAAGAAACACGGCGAGGTTTTTTGCTCATTTCGATCAAAGATTTTCTGCGACTTTTGCTCTAGATAGCGGACTTTTTAATAGACTTGGAATGGTTTTGTAGAACTTTAGTTTATCATGTTTACGTTGTTTTGGCAATATTTGTAACACGATAGAATTGTGATCTGTGAGAAATTTCTTCTGCTTCTTGTGAGTTACAATCAAATTTCAATACGTTAGGATTGTGGAATTTGTTAGAGTGTCGTATGTTGTGCACTTGTATTTGCTGGCTGTAGAACGTGAGACGCTGGAGCACATGTATCGTTGTATGGCATGCTTTCAGAGCCTCTTCTAAGCAGTTGTGAGTGATGTTGAGAGGAGGATGTGGTCCATTTGATGGTTCCTGATCAGTTGAGCATTGACCTTGAAGGAGCTTGGGTTCAAGTCTCCAACTTCTCCAACTTCCCGGAGAAAGTGAAGTGAAATGGTCTACTGACGACAAATGAAGTTGTTAATGCATAATTACTTAGTGCTGTTGATTAGAGAGTGTCACTAAATAAATATGCAAAATAATCATAATGCAAGATGTGTATCTATGTGCACGGTCAGAAGAGAGCTTCATGATGTTTGGTGAAGAGAGACAGAGAGAGAGATAGAGAGAGACAGAGAGAGAGACAGAGAGTGAGGCAGAGAGAGTGAGAGTGTGAAGATTGTCGTACGAATTGTTCAAAGAAAAGTACGGACCAGAGGTGTGGCTATCTGAATTTAAACTGCAGAAGACTGTGTGTGTTCCTGATTTTGTTGTCGCTTAAATTTATTCAAGTCTAGAGTAACTTCTGTGGCTTGGTTACTAGTAACGTTTGTTAGAAATGTGAAACCAATTTGCTTTGGAGTGGTATGGAATCCGTTAGTTATGCTGTCCACCCAATCCGTGTCAGTTGTAGATTGTTCCCAAACCTTCCCCAAATTAGTTAGGCCACCCAGATAAATGATCCCACCAATCTATCTAGTTGTGGTCAGAAAGCGATCGCCCAGATAGATATGACTTCACTTAAACGGTCATTGGGACCGTCGTGGAACACACATCCATGCTGGTTTCAAAAGTTTTGTCAGACTTGAGTGGAGTGTTTTTATTATTTATAGAATAATTAATCTGTGTCGTTTTTCTGCATTTGTTGTAAGAATTCAGTTCGTCATCGTCTTTCTGCATGTCTCGTCCATTCGTAATAATTGTTGTATCGTATAGTATACTTATATGCGCGTGCGTCGTCGATGTACACATTTTTCTGATCTGCTTGACAAATCAACAGGTGGCGTTGTGTTCCTCGTGTGTATTTATTCGGAGATGCTGTCTGTGATTGTGACAGTCTGATTATTATTATTATTATTATTATTATTATTATTATTTTTATTGTTATTTTTATTATTATTGTTATTATTATTGTTATTATTATTATTTTTATTATTATTATTATTATTGTCTGAACAACAATTGACTCAACTTCTCTTCTTATGATGTGTGTGTGTGTGAATATTCTAGTCTGTGCTTCAGCGTCTCGTGTGTGTGTGTATCTAGGGCTAAGACATAGACACGTTCTGCTGACAAAGCTCATTCATCGTTGCCAGGCATTGCTGTCTAGTTCGTTAATGATTAAATTGGCCACAGTGACTGTGTTCTTTTACCAGACACCTGATGTCTTAGTCTGTTTCGTCGTGGTCTTTGTCGTCGGTAGATTCGTCGTAACTGTTAACCCGTACACTGGAACCTCGTTATGATGCAACCATTTTTGGAAGCTCCATTTCGCAATCACGATGTAATTTGTCAGCCAGGGAACTTGCCCCATCTTTCCCTACCCCTCCCCACTGATTCAGACTGTCTGTCACTGGAGTTACATTTCCCATAGACATTGTGTTACTTAACATTTTTCTATAACATACGTATGTTACACGTATGTTATTATGCCATACGTTGGCATACATTAACGTCAGCTTGTGCATCACTCAGCTGTTCAATATCGGTGTCATTGGAATAACTAATGGCTATCAGGGCAACTATACTCACCGTTCCATTCAACAATATTAGTGTCTGGTGATAATGCACATGATCATTTGCATGGCTGCACACCGATTTTTCAGTAAATATAGTTGTTCATTCTGCGACAGAGTGCAACTGCAATTACACTTTTAACATAATTATATGTTCGGTACCATACGATATTTTTCAATAATGTTTGTATGGTGTGCACTGTGCACGCGTTATTCCGGTAGGTAACGTACGGTTGCACTGTGGTGTTATTGTCCAGTGACCTTTTCTGGCTGTTTCAGACTCTGCCGTTGACAAAAACATTTTACCCGCTGCATTTTTCTACCTGCTCGTCTCTCCCTTTCATTGGAGCAGGCTGTGTACGAAATGAGACACACATTTTTTCATACATTTTCTCCATTGCAGACTTTTTGGCTTTTCTTCAAATGAATGTAAGATTTCCCATCTTTGCCTCTTGGCCGTAGCACTTTTCATCCCCCTTCCCTCCAACTGCAGCAAACCACAAAATGTAATCACACTTATATTGATGTAGCATTTTACAGGACAACATGTTCTGAATCTAGGTTTCTGATCATCATGTTTCATTCGAAGAGTTCTTACTAACGTAACAAAACTGGTTTTTCTAACGAGAACAACGACGAGGTTCCGATGTGTTTCCGGTCATTGTCGTCATTTTATTCAGAGATATGATTGATGTGTGCTAGACGTGTGGAAGTTCTGTTGGTCAAGGCATGTTGAAGCACTGGTGGCAATCGGGTAACTTTCCAATTGAGGTGGGGGGGGCGGTTAGCAGCTAAGAATTTATGACAGTCTTGCCATATGGTTGGCAGCCAGGCATCCTATACCTGTCAGTGAACCTTTTGATTGCCAACACAGGGTTTGAATAAAGTTGGATCGTGTGAAATGGTCATTCTCATTGAGCCAATAAAGATGGATTGTTGTGGGTTTGCTATTGTGTTGTTTCTGGTCGTCTGAAGATTCTTTTGTCTCATGACCCTATGACCTTCTCTTCACCGGCTGTTAATGAAACTCTTCAACCCATGTAACTCCCAATTTCACTACATCTTACCCAAACCACACTTGTTCCTATTGTAGCTTGCCCTACCTAACTTCAAAATGCACTGGTTGGTGATTGACTTACTATTGTGTGACCAGATTCGTAGGGAACTGGCCGTCTGTTGCAAGATCCTTCTATAGAAACCAGATAATCAAATATCAAACTATAAGTACATTTTAAAACAGGAACAGTTGCGCTGGATCTGAATTTTGAGACTTGTCCTGCGGCCCTGCTTGTTGTCGTGTTGTTTTGGTCTTGGTTGGCCTATGATCCACCATAGACTGCCCTTGTCTCTTCAAGAGGACTGTGATCTTCTGGTTTACCTGCCTTGCAGCTTGTGTTTCAAGTACCATCAAGTTGATGATCTTTGCTCTGGATACTGGGCTCTAGCTAGAAAGTAAAGTTGTGCCTAGGTGGAAGGTCAGAAGGGTTGTCTGAAAGTCAAGTTAATGTACAGGAAAGGTCAAATTCTCTGTCCACCATCCAGACCAATCTGAGAGTTAACTTACAGATTGCTACTGACCGACAGTAAGGCTTCACGGAATGACAACAAGCTGCTATTGGAAACCTAACCCCCAACACTGATCAAACTGTAATCACCTCCCATATAATATTATAGCGTCGCACAATAGTAAGTAAGTTCCATGTTGAACCAGATGAATCAGATCTGTCAGAATCTCATGACCGACTTAGCACACTAGCGAATTGCTATTATAATTATAGCAATCTCTGACCAAATATAAATACCCTCTACTGACCAAATAATTATAATTGCTGATTGTGACTACTGGATTATTATCCCATTTAAGACATGGCTTCCCCAAACTTTCCTGCTAATAGTAAATCTATTATGTACCCTACTCCAGCGACTGGCCATACCGCATATATGGGAGGTGATGAGGCTTAGTTATAGTGAGCAGGGTCCCTATGTGTTGGATAGGGTCAGGTTAGGCATCGTGAGGGTCAGTTAGGGTCAGGTTAGGGTCAGGTTAGGCATCGTGAGGGTCAGTTAGGATCAGGTTAGGCATTGTGAGGGTCGGTTAGGTTTAGGGATAGGGTTAGTGCAGTCATAATAGTCATTCATTAACATAGGGACCCGCTTACTATAGCTATGTCAGTGATTACAGTGTGAAGTTTCTGATAAGGGATTTGCTTGGAAAGTAAAAAAGCCTAAAATAAAATTCTTAGGGCCTATAACCCGACATGGTACGGTAACGGAGCAAGGTCTATTCCGAACTTATCCCGGATTATTTACAGCAGGGAGGTTGTTGTGCAACTCTCCGAGAGCATGGCAAAATGATTAAAGACATGAGACTTCTGATAGCTGTAATTTTTCTTTAAATGGTATGTTCTTACTTGTAGTTGAGCAACAACAGCAGTTGTATTTGCTTGAATTCAAGATGTCCAACTAATTATTGTCTTTTAATATTATAATCCACGCAGCGGCTATTTTAGCAAACAAAACGAGAAAGAAAAGCCAGGTTTTAATCAAAGTAAGCGACGACGACGATGGAAAGGAAAGCGACTTTGTACGGCAAGATTTCAAAGTGAGTAAATATTGACAACAAGCAGATCGTCGACGATCATTCGGAGCTGTGTGTGTTTTCGTGTGATTTGTATTTCCGTGAATTTCGCTGCTGTACATCATACAGTCTCTCTCTCATCTCATCTCATCTAGTCACTGTTTCCTTTAGAAGACAAAATTGGACAAGTCGTTGGATGGACGCTTGCCTCTTTTCTTGAAGCTCCGTTTGCCAGTTGTCGAGTCCTGCTGCAGTGCTGCACGAGCTTCTAAGCTCTTCTTCTCCTCTGCTACCGTCGTCGGAATAGATGACTCGGTAGCCGCCGCCGCCACAGCCGTCGGCTCCTTCTTCTCTCCCTTCTTCTCCACCTCCACATCCTGCGTAGCCGCCTCACCCTCCGCCGGCGTGTAGTTCAGCTGAGCGCCAGTGATCGTGTTGACCTTCGTCCCGCTCACCGGCTGTATTCGTCTCTTTCGAGAGATCTTCTCTTCCGCCTGCTGTGACGCACATCCATCCCGGGTCAGTCCGGTGATTGGCGAGAACACCGCCGATGCTGGTCTCGGTGGAGCTGGAGAAGCTGGAGAAGCTGGAGAAGAAATCTCAGATGCCGACTGCGTTGTTTCCGCGCGTTCCACTCCAGTTATCGGATTGAATTTCTGTTCCGACGACGGCGGAGGCTTCGGGATCGTCGGTCCGAACAGCCGCAGCGCCGTGTCCTCGTCGGGCGGCAGACGAGGGACGAGCGGGCACGCAGCCGGGGCACCGAACAGCTTCTCGTACGACGCGCCGCTGATCTTCTCCGCTCGAGTCTGAACGATCGGCTTCAGCGGTTCCAGCTCTTCGTCGGTGAACAGCTGGAGGCTGGATCGATCGACCCGCTTCGTCGATACCTTCTGAGGCAGCGGAGGACCGAAGAGGTCGAACTGCGTGTCCTCTGACCTTGAGCTCACGTGATGCGTGGACGCGGTCGGTGGGCCGAACAGATTCGCCTGCGTGTCTTCCTGCGGTCCCTGCTGCTGTCGATGGACGGTGGGGTCGGGCTCTCCGAACAGCTTGCAGTGCGTGTCCTCCTCGTAGTGTCGCCGCGAGTTCTGCGTGGGTTCGGGCAACCCGAACAGACTGTCGAAAGTGTCTTCGTGCGCCGACGCAGCCAGCCGAATGGACGAGAGCTGACGGGGGATGAGATCCGATCCGCCGAATAGGTTCTGCTGGGTGTTGGGCGTCGGCGTGATGCGACAGCGGACGGTGGCCGTGTGATCGACATGGTCGGCCGACTGACCGAAGAGGTCCTCGTGCGAGTTGATGTCCCTGTGGTAGATGCAGCGTTTCACCGGCCGCGGGGTGCTCTCGTCCGGGTCTGGAATCTGGAAGATGGTAGACACCAGGTTGTTGTTGATGCGAATCCGTCTACCAGTAGGCCTAGGTGTCTTTCCACGGTCGCCCTCCTTTCCAGCCGACGGTTGGACTGTATCGCTATTTGGAGAGATGACCACCACAGCAACATCGCTGGCAACATTATCCGACATCTTGACGCCGCGCAGGTTGGCAGATTCGATAGACGAATGATATGAGTTGAGTTAGAATTATTATCACCTCCTTCTGATGATGAGATATCGTGTATACTTAAACTGATCTTAACAAGGTTACTCACGTTGTTTCTACTTTATTCAACTTAGTTGCGGTTTCCGTGAGGGAATTAAAGGAGGCAAGTAGGCGGTCAGAAATAATATACAGATAATATCAACAGCCGTTTAGAAAGTTGTCTCCGTACGCTTTGTTATCGATGCGTAGATTGTGACGTAATACTATAATAATAGAAAGGTCATTGCGGTGTGTGTGTATACGTACGCGTATGATTTATGCATTGAACAGAGGCATCCTAATGCATGTAGGCCTATAGCCCGAACTGTGACGCAATTATAAATGTACGTTATTGTGACGTAATTGAATCCGGTGTTCACGTGTCGTTTTCTGCTAAATATTTTCTGCAGGCGAAGAGTTCCTGCCTCTTAATCAATTCTGAATCCAGGCTGCTTAATTACGAAGTGATATCAAGCTTAGTATGTTCGATGTATTGTTATGGCTGTTTCTGCAGCGCTGTTTAAGTGTTTATCATAGTAGACTATTGGTAGCATTGTTATGGACGTCATTTCACATCAACAGTCACTCTTAGAACCTACAGCAGGGAAGCAGAAGACATGATGGACGGACGAGGCAGACGTCAGACTCTTGGAAGGGGGGGGGGGTGAGGGTTCATTCGGAACTTAAATCGTACATGGACTCCGAGTTCTGGGTTTTTTCCAACCCATTAGAAAGATGACTTTAATCTCTCGAGTAGGCCTGCACTCTTTCGGACTCTTTGCAGTGTTCGCTCTAGGAACTATAGGCCTATAGTATTTAACTCTTTTTCCTACCTTAGAATTTTGCAGATGCAGATATAGGTCTATAGTTTAGTCTACTTTTCATTTTCGTCTCCACGCAATAAGTTAGGCCTAATTGTGGTGTGTCAACTTACTTTTTTGGAATAAACGACATAAGAAGACAATCTATCTCCAAGCATCCTATGTAGCAAACCATTTTAAGGATATCCATGTCTTTTAATATTTGCGACTGAGCATCTCTGAGCGAGAGTTCAATGGATTATAAGAAGAATGGCATCCATAGCACATGTAAATAATTAATTAAAACCTGCCTTTTCCCTCAGGGTTGCACGCACTGGGAGCGCTTCTGAAAGGTTTTTGCTGCGAGAAGCGCTTTATAAATTGTCAGATACAATAAAATAATTATTATGGTGGGCATGATAGCAGCAGCAAACGAAAAAGGTTCATGTCATCGGATTGGGATCGGATGGCTGACATACCGCGGTAGTTAGAAGCAATAATTGCAAAATGCCCATCAACAGAGTTGTCAGAAGTTTTTAGCATAAACACACAGACGACAAAGAATTCATGTTGCAACAGAATAATCTACAAATAATATTTTATTATCTGAAACCAAAATAATGATCAAAAAAGCTCAAATAGGCTACAGTCCTTCTTCCATAGACTTCCTATGAACAGTCAAAGCGAACTAAAACGTTAAACCAAAAGTGCTTCAGCAGATAATTAATCAAACAGAAACATATAAACTCACTGAATATCCTAATCTATTAACCTGTAGGCCTATAATTAATTGTATACACTGCTGACCACAATTTCATCCGAACCACTTGCGGTTTCCAGAGCTGTTACCTGTAGGCTACGTTTGGAGACAACTGGAAGAAGGAAGGAGGAAACCTTGCAAAACGAAGAGAGGTGTAGCCCATGTAGGCCTACCCCGCAAGTGTTTTTCTTGGCATCACATCATGTAGGCCAATAGACGAAACTCGTATACATTCAAATCTAGTCTCGTCCCACATAGGAATATTATGGGTTCCATATTACTTTTGTCTTGTCACTCCTGTGCTCTCGTACATCGATGCGGTGCCTACCGTGTACGTCTTCTCATGTACCATGCAGGTATTGAACCTTCATACTGCATGGAACAGTCTTCCATTAATAATTCGTGATACCGCATTGCATGTATCTGCATGAAACATTCTCAAAGTCACTTAAGTCGCACTTGTATAGAACTGTCGGGTGGCTACGTTAAGCGATTTCGTGAGGTTATTGCAACGCGCTATATAAATGTTCATACAGATAGGCCTACATGGGCTTCATTTTCAATTGCTGTCAAGAGTAAGCTCTGGTCTGAGAGGGCCCGGCCTCCAAAAAATGTCATGTCAGACGGGGGGCATGACCCGTTGAATAAGGCCAATCGTTGGTGCATGTTGGACCCAATGCAGTAAAAGTAGGCTATAGAATCTTACAGATCAAAGTGAGGATTAAGGTGTTGGCGTAGATGTATTTTGCAAATTAAATTGATTAGTCAGAAATGAGAAGACTCGTCAGGCAGAGAAGCACGAGAATAGCTTCCATCGTTTTCTCTGTTTCTTCTTCTCGTCGGCATCACCAGCAGCAGACGAATCTTGGTTACCGTCCCACAGTTTCGACCTACATCGATATTTCTTACTTCCACGAATGCTACCGAGTCCCCGACATTTGCGCACGAATCCCTGTCGGTCGAGAGCCGCGAATATGGCCGAGTCAAACACATCCTTAACGTTTTGCTTCTTCACCGCCGAACACTCGATGTACATCACCGAACCGATGCTTTTTGCCAGTTGCTGCGCCGTCGCTTCCGAAACCGGTTTCTCGTTGTACTTGTCGAGTTCTGCGAGGACGGTTTCGTTGGTTCGCAGGTCAGACTGTGTGCCGACGAGGATGACGGGAACGCCCGGCAGACAGTGCCTTCGAATCTCTGGCAGCCATTTTGTGACGACGTTCTCGAAGGACGTTTGACACGTGACGCTGAAGCAGAGCAGGAAGACGTCGGAGTTGGAGTAGCACAACGTGCGAAGCGAATCCAGCTCATCCTATAATTATGAAGTAAACGGAAAAGAAAACCAGTGTAAAGATCAATTTCTGTTTGTCCGGTTACTACTCCGGTATCATAATTATAAGCAGGTTATTGTTAACATTATTAGTTACCGGTAATTTAATTGTTTATTTCTCACATTCGCTGCTAGACCTATAGCACCCGGGCACCCTTCTGCCATGGTTCTCTACACAGAGGCGCTCCCGATTGAAGCGCGGACAAGCATCAAAGTTTCACGCCGAAGCGCACGTGCAATTGCGAGTGAAGGACTTGATTTGAAAAATTCCTATGCCTGGCCAAGATATTGGCAAAAAAACGGTAGGGGATTACTTTTTATGGCCCACCCTGTACATATATATGTAGCCAGCATGCTTTCTCATGCATGCATCCAGGGCAACGGGGAAGTGATGAGGATTTGAAAGAACAATTACCGTTTATAACAAGCATCGACGGTCACACAGTACTTTCTCCGCTCCATAGAATAGCCTATCTCAACATACCCAGCGTGCATGCATGTTGCGTGCGTGCATCTGAGCGCATGTGTTTCTAATTATTATGTTTAATCGATTGCATAAAACACACGTACACAGACAGACCGACAACACTTGATGTTGGCACGAAGGTGACATCTGACCTCTGTAACCTCTAACCTCTCCTTAATAACCGAAAACATTAATACCTACAGCACGAAACCCTGTGAATCTCTTCACGCGGGCGCGTTTCTATTCAACGCTGGCTGCGTTTTATTTGCGTCTGATGAAATCAGAAGAATGATTTATTATCTCGTCGTATTGCCGACAAAGGCGACGACAGAACCATGCATAGCCTACTGACGAACAGTCAGATGAGTGAGAAGCTTGTGGTTCAAGAGGGCGTGGCTTAAAGCTGTTGACACTTTAAAGTAAACTTGTACGTAAACAATATTTTGGTCAACACGTCAAGTTGTTGATCACTGCCAACAGTTGGTGACTAAGTAAATTGTTGAATTAATCCGATTTATTTATTAAAATAGATTTTGTTCATTGTCTTACGCTCTCTTCTGTTGTTGCTTAGTCATCATTTGCCAGTCCACATCAGCTGCATCAGTTTCGTCAGTGCTCAGCCTCCTCCTCTCCTCCACCTCCTCTTCCTCTCTTCTTATTCCTCCTCCTCCCCCTTCTCCTTCTACTCCTCCTCACCTCCTCATCCCACAGTGTATTTCTACACGCTGGCTTTTACTTCATGCAGATGACTTGGGAATTCCTGCAGTGTTGTTGTTGTTGTTGTTGTTGTTGTTTCGTCATTTGTTTACTGCAAAAGGTTTGAGACTTATCGGCGAAACTGAACCCCATGAGGAGATAGACAGACACCAGAAGACAGCCAGCCAGACAGACAGATGGACTGACTAACGGAGGTGAACATAGACACACACGTATATAGGCCTATATAATATATATATATATATATATATATATATATATGATATATACATGTATCACAGGACAATGGATAAGATATTTGCCCGTGTGTTGATGCGATCTGTGTCAAATTTCTGATGAGCCAGGGTTGCATTTTTATCTTAAACAGAGGCGATGTATCATGTACTAGTAGGGTGTATATGGTGCGGGGTGTGGGGTGTTGGGTTCGGGGTAAGACCGTAAGAGGTTGGGATGGTAGGGCATTATGACTTATATCAGCATTCTCTTACCACTCATATTTCCCCGAAACCAGGATGGTAACCGTGACACATACTCGCACACATGCACACAAAACTTTCTTTGCCTTACAAGTCAAGCGCTCTATCCAGGGCAGTCACATTCAACGCCACCCGCTGCGAATAGATTTTCCTCCTCTTTATACTGGCGCTCTACAAATTCTGACATTGACCCAGCAACCAAACTTCATTCAGCTGATAATATCTTGTCTTGCCTTTTCTTTTCATGCCTTGCCTAAAGTTACCTTACATGTATAGGTCTATCATTGCAAGCACCCGAGCATTTACATAGCGCCTTTCAAAGCTTAGTAACGACAAGCGTCTCTTTGGCCCTATAGGATTTATTTTAAGTTCTTATAACAATGCAACTTCTTGCCATTGAAAAGGCAAGTCTTGGGAGGTTTGAAAGAAAGATGGCGGTTTTAAGACTCGCTTGATGTATTGGAACAGGTCAAAGGTCATTCACCATGAAAAATGAAACGTCACAAAGATGAAAGAGAACCCGCGCCTTTGACCTCTCTCACAAGCGCCACCTATTCTCTGACCTCCTCCTATTTCGGATGTCTTACCCCAAACAAAACTGCTGAAAACCCTGGTTGACCTTTCTTCTTCAAGTTCACACGGATCATAACTTCCGATTTGAGCACCTGGCAAAAAGTGTCAGCAAAGGGGTTGTGCTCTCCATCCAACCCACCTCCTGACCCGTAGTTATAACTTGCCCTGTGCAGCGTAGGACTACATTTTTCAAACCTCCACATCAGATAAATCATATACGAACCAATCATCATCAGACAAAGTTAACAGTGACTTCACTAAAGACGCCACGCAAACTTTTGATTAGATCAAACTCATTGCTATGAGTTGTCTTATTTTCTCTTTCTTTTCACTCCTTGCAATGCCTCCTCAGTCCTCGACCCTTTCCGCATTATAAGCCTACTGCTCATTGACTTCCGATGGCTACTCCTCAGTTAACAGAACTATTATTCTCTAGATACGTTTCATCTGATTGATGTGAATTCACACTTCGGCGTCGGATGGCATGAGTTGGCGAGTTTGTGAACTATACAAAAGTACTAGCATGTCTAGGCTATCTCGATATCTGCACTCTTACTATAACGCCCTTACTATAGCGCCTTTTTTCGGTTCATAGTAGATACGATATTCGGAATCCATACAACGCAAAGTACAATAATGAACGACGACGACGACAGAGCCACAAGAGTAGGCTATATAATTATTATAGCAGCATTACATGCAAACCCAGCAGTAAGCATCCCATCGCTGCAGATGTATAATGGAAGAAGATGCTGAGTCGCGGTCCTGACTCCTTGGACATCTCTCTGCTTCCTGCAGGGCAGTGGTGTACAACTATGGGTTGGGGTGGGTGGGGTAGGAAAACAATGTCCATCGAAATTCAAAAGTGGGGGAGTGTCTAACGTAGGCCTACGTTTGTAGTCAGACATAAACTGCATAATTATGGGGTTACCGATTTCCGATAATATAGGACTGCTAGAGTGGGAGGTTGGGGGAAGGTAGACGCCACTGTAGGCCTACCAGGGCTGAGGAGGACGACATTCTTCGCAGCTTGCATGCAGCTTGTCGGGTTCTAGGACAAAATGGTAGCGGACAAAATGGTACGGACAAAATGGTATGGACAAAATGGTATTGGGACAAAATGGTATTGGACAAAATGGTACGGACATAATGGCACGGACAAAATGGTATGGACAAAATGGTATGGGATAAAATGGTACTAGGACAAAATGGTACGGACAAAATGGTGCGGACAAAATGGTATGGACAAAATGGTAGCGGATAAAATGGTACTAGGACAAAATGGCACGGACAAAATGGCGCGGACAAAATGGTATGGACAAAATGGTATGGACAAAATGGCACGGACAAAATGGTATGGACAAAACGGTACTTAGAGAAAATGATATCAGACACAATGTACGGAGAAAGTGGCACGAATAAAATGGGATTGAATTGTTCGACATTGTTCTCATTTTGGTGTATGAAATATAGCTTATGACATAGACCTAACGACCGCAAAACTGTGCTGACGCTACCCTAGTTCGTTGGAATGTTCTACATCTTCTGTATTTCTATTAGGGCCTGCCTACTGTAAATCTGTGAATCCCACGACCCTGGTGCGACCTGCCCCGATTTTCAACTTACCCCCGGTACTGCTTAGAGTTGAATAATCCGCTCAGGGTTTATTACACGGGTTTCGAAAGGTCCATGCACTCTTCTGAGACCCTTCTGCTACCATCATAAGGCTAACTTAATAAATAACGTCACGGTATATTATTAGAGTTCGTGTAATACAATGATCTAAATAGCAACTAAAAACTTTTATTATTTGGTAAATATTTTGGGTAGTCACTTATGGGTGGAGATACCCACTCGAGAGATGCCTAGATTGAACACTGAACGTAACCCGATTTCCGCCTCAATCTGTCAGTTTCAGATATAGATTTTTTGCATTAGTGCCTTCTATGTGAAATGTGCATGCGGGTAATTTTTTTACATTTATTAGTTTAGTAGTATACTGCTGACTGCTGCAATGATTCGCTGCAGCCCTACTGTTGCGTGGAGCACTAGGCACGAGCCTCGCGTGTCTGGACCTTAAAACGGCTTACCTTGAGCCCCATGCCATACTATTTTAAACCCCTCTGATTAGGTTTACATATAATCATATTATATACATGTAGAGAGAGAGGGAGGGAGGAAGAGAGACAGAGAGAGATATAGAGAGATAGAGAGAGAATAGTTAATGAGTTTTTTTTAAGAGATGCAACGCAGATTTTTTTAATGTATGAAAATTAATGACTTAACTCTAAGATTAACTCCAAGAACCATTTTGTCCATACCATTTTGTCCCTACCATTTTGTCCGTGCCATTTTGTCCATACCATTTTGTCCATACCATTTTGTCCGTGCCATTTTGTCCATACCATTTTGTCCATACCATTTTGTCCGCGCCATTTTGTCCGTACCATTTTGTCCTAGTACCATTTTATCCGCTACCATTTTGTCCATACCATTTTGTCCGCACCATTTTGTCCATACCATTTTGTCCTAGTACCATTTTGTCCCATACCATTTTGTCCATACCATTTTGTCCGTGCCATTTTGTCCGTACCATTTTGTCCAATACCATTTTGTCCCAATACCATTTTGTCCATACCATTTTGTCCGTACCATTTTGTCCGCTACCATTTTGTCCGGTCACCAGCTTGTCGATTATGCAATTGTGCATGTAGCTGTATACACGCATCGTGTATGGCATGGTATAACAAACTGTATTCATTGCTAATGAGACTTATGAGAGTCTCTTGAGATATCTATATACTCTACCTGGATCTGTGATCTGAAACCTAAGGCGCTATATAAATGGAGGCGCTGCGCCTCCGTTGCACTCTATGAGTCTGCTTAATATTCTGGCCTATACAACCAGTGTTTCCTCGTATGCTTGGTATATTCAATTAATGTATATAGGGCTTGGCAGTTGGTCATGGCAGTTTGAAGTGTCTTAAAGTCGTTGATGTCAAGTACACCGATGACTAACAAAATCTCATCAGACTACATACTCAAGCTGATTTTGATTCAGTATTTCTCCAGAATGATCACAGACCCTGTTTAGTCCGTCTTTAGTCTATCTTGGGGCTACCTATCAGCCAGTGCTGAAGGTTTCGTTGGCCTCTGTGCAAACGTATAGCCCTCAGCCTGGCCTCAGGCTACGTCAACTCTATAGACGCTTTCTGTGTCAGAGTTGAGCGCCCCTTGACTCTTTTCCTGTACCTTTCTTTCGATCACAGATTTCCATGTTTCCGATGCGAAGAGGACAATTTACCGACTTCATCAGCCAGGATGTCAAAATGAGAACTGTCGTGCATGTCGCAGTAGCTGCATATGACGACATAGGCCTACATAGGCCTACCCCAAGGTTATAGGCCTAAGGCTTGTATACTTTTATTGCAGGACGTATCCATAAATTTATAACTGTTACAATTTGTTTAGATCACGATGATCGTCGTGATCCAAAGAAATTGTAACATTTCACATAGAAATAATTAAGAGCTTCAGAATTAAATTCCATCTTAGTTCTAACATCGTGTGTTAGTAAATGCATTATTTCATTTTTACATTAGGCCCCTATTTCATTTGGTGGGGTGGGGTCACTGGGGTGTTCACTGTTCAAACACTCAAAACGCCCCTCTCCAAAATGAGGCCTTGTTCTGATATTCATGCCAGTACATGTGTTGTCATTCAACCATCTCTTGGTCCCCCCCCCCACTTTCCCTCGTCTGCCTTCGTCTGTGTAATCAGGGAGACAAGATTAGGGTGAAACAGACTGACACTTCCTCCCTCGAACACTTGCCATCACTGCAGGCCTCTTTCACCTGTCAATTCGTGTCTGGGAAAGCAAGACAGTTGAATGGATGAATTATTAGGCAGGCAGCGACATGTATGCAAGCAAGTATGTGACCTACTTGTATGTGTGAGTGTGCGTTGTTTAAACTAAAGTAGAGATCTACGACAAACAGAGAGTGATGGACGTCATTCGTATTCCCATAAATTAATGCAGTGCAGCTGCCTGCAATCGACATCCAATCCCCTCCATTACATCGCATGCTTGCAGGAGAGGCATGAAGCCATAGACAAGTTCTGTCAATAATTTGATTGAAACGGATTTCAATGGACGATTAAGAACAGTACTTACTATTTTCATCAACTATAACTTCTTCGGCTTCACCTATTTCTTTATCGGCACGTGCAGTTTAAGATTTCATTCAATCATTCATTGGGGAAATTTGTACAAGCTCCTTCAAGGTAACCACTCATATTGGAAGGGTGAGCCGAAATTTTGGGCCTTTAGTTCTTTGACCCCAAAGATATGGGGGCCTCAACTGCTACCAGACGCAAAAATACTTCAAACACCGTCGATAACAGCAGATTGAGAAACATGGGCAGACAGACAGACAGACAGACAGACAGACAGACAGACAGACAGACGGACGGACGGACAGACAAACAGACAGACAGACAGACGGACGGACAGACAAACAGACAGAAAGACAGACAGACAAACAGACAGACATGCAGACGGACAGACGGATGGACGGACGGACAGACAAACAGACAGACAGACAGACACACAGAGACACAGACGGATAGAAGGGACAGAGAAATGGACGCCTGCATGGACTTCCACCAGAGTTCGTCGGTGGCGACACCTAGTTTGTGTAAACAGAGCAACACTCGTTCGTCGTCGGTTTATTGATTTGAAGGATGAGGAAGGAGGAGGCTGCAGCAGCAATCGCAGACCACTGTAGAGCTGGAACGTCCGTCTCGCAACGAGTGGATGGACAATGAAATCAGACAGACGAAGGGACGGACGCATGGACAGACGGACACGAACAGACAGACAGACACGGACAGACACAGGAAAGACGGATGGACGGTTGAATGAATGCCCAGCAGAGCACTTACGATATGAATGATGCATCGATTTCTTTTTATTTGCATTCGGCTGAGATATTATTATTATGCTGGCACAACCACAAATGGGTTTCGTAAACATCATAGTATGCCACCCGTCAGTCAGACAGACAGCCGCCGATGCATTCGGGGGAATTTGAACGCCACACAGATTCGTTCACACGAGTGAGACGCTTAAGCTGATTAGTGAATACACAATATAAGCTTACATTACACAATATAAGCTTACATTACACAATTATACATTACACAATTATCCATTACACAATGCATGCATAATAATATTGAGGTTGAGCTTCCGTAAACACGCATCTTGTCTGGATATGACGGTTGTTCCCATGCATGTGCTGTGCGCAGACCTACATCATGTGGAACGAAAGAACGCAATGCCGTGTCTATGAAACTGCGATCTCGACTGTGCACACACTATTTCTCTGTTCTGATGCTCACCTCGGCATTAAATGGTCAATTAAGAGAAGAATACGAAGGACGTTTGACTAAATAATAAATATTATAGTGCATGGCTTTGGTAAGCGTATCACGATAATATCAGCAACATACCGTCATAAAGTGCATCTATAGTGAAATTTATGGCCATGCCTAATGTCTAATGCATATATTGCCCATTGTCTAATACCCATTGTCTAATACCCATTGACTATAATTGCCTATAAAAATAATATTGCCTATTTCCGAATGCCTATAATTTATCATACTCAATGAATTTGGTGTGTGATATAGGCACAGCGAAGCCGAGCGTCTAGCAACTTTAAGTGTTGGAAGTTGACCTGTGATTGATTTTGACAGGTAAGACGTTCTCACCTGTCTGAACCACCATTGCACTATAGAATACTAATAGAACAGGTAATTATTGTCAGAAGATGAAGGAGGGATGAATGCTTGGTTCTTACCTGTCCCGCTGTGTCACAGAGCTGAAGGCTGATTGGTCGGCCATCTACCTGAACTACAACTGGAGCACAACAAGACATCGATCAGAATAATTAATAATTATAATCAGAAATCAATTAGACGATTAAATTAGTGATAATTGCAGAGTAATGATATTTAATTTTAAATAGATATAAAAGAGACTCATGAAACCGATTACCACTCAGTCCATGATCCACTATAGGACAATCAGATCAACAATAAATGATCAATAAATGATCACCACAATGATGAAGACGACGAAAATGATGATGATTTATTATGATGATAATGATAATGATGACGATAAATCATAATGATGATGACAATGATAATGATGATGATTTAATACGATGGTGGCGGTGGTGATGATGATGATGATGATGATGATGATGATGATGATGATGATGATGATGATGAAGATGGTGGTGTTGGTGGTGGTGGTCATGATGACGAGCAGGAGGAGAAGGACGAGGACGAGGACGAGTAGGAAGAGGCGGCGGAGAAGGGTAGATGTGTTTCTCAGAATCATGAAGACAACAATTAGACTCTATTTATTACTAACCCGTTGGAGGTGAGGTGGGGTGTGACAAACCCCAGAGGTATTCTACTTCAATTTTTTTTTGGAAAACGTCAAACCACCTTGAATTATTTTTTTCTACCTTTGTGAATATGAAATACGGACACTTTACCAAAATTTCAGGAATTTTGAATGAACAGTTTTTTTTATTTTAATGTATATTTGAAGGAAATTGCGATTTTTCGTATACAAACCGAACTTACACGGGCAAAGTACACAATGGATGGGTTCATCTTCTGGCCATCTAATAAGGATTGAAAACAGATATTTGTTCGTGATAATCGCCTGTTTAGTTGATAATTGATCATAGATGAATAGTTTAATTCAAATTAACGTTTTCCATTTAATATCGCGACTTGAAAATAAAAATATGTGTTGGGGTTTGTCATACCCCACCTCACCTCTAACGCTACAATGCGTCACCTCACCTCCAACGGGTTCAGAAGATGACATAATGATGAAAATCATGACATAATGATGGCGATAATGATAATGTAATTCTTCGAGAATTTCTCAGCGCCCACAAGAGCCACCTCATAGCTTTTTCACCTGCGCTACTAATGACGACGACGACGACGATGATGATGATGCATACGTTAATGACTGAGTCCTTCTATCCTATAAAACTACATTGTCATGTCTGAGCATTTCTCTAGCGCCACACTATAAAGAATCTTGTATATAGACGAAGTAACGTAACTGTGAAAAGTAACTGACCGGAGTAGTTGTCGAAAGCCGTCGGAGTGTATTCAGTCGTCGATGGACTTGATTCACTCTTCGAATAACTGACGAGCAGAGACGTCTTTCCGACGGCTCCATCGCCCACAAGAACGCACTTGACGAGGGGCATCAGAGGCTGTTCCTCTGATCCACTTGGACCGGAAGTCGACGTTGATGCATGACTTCTCGTCCCTGATGACGAACGACTCGCCTCTCTTCCCTCGCGACCGACGGTCGAATCCGTCAGGGGAGGCATCAGGGCGGAAGGAAGGACGGAGGGGTAGCACTACGGTCCTCTCACGTCGGTCCACGGCCGGGTATCTATAGAACAGTTCGGCCAAACGTGTTGTGATGTAGTGTTAGAATGATAATAGTTCTGTAGTCCAGGCGATTCTTTCCGTTAATTCTCTGTTTTTCTTTCGTTGCTTGTTAACTTTTATTTCCTTCTTTCCTGCTTTCTATCATAGAAAAAGATTGTGTGCTTACTTTCTTTAATCCGTGAACTTCGTCGTCCGAACTGCAGCAGAACTGGGTGCTGTGACACCAACGACCTCTTTCGCTTTCTTATAATACGACGAACTGCACTCACCTACTGATGACGTCACTCACAGACGACCTCAGCAAATGATGACGTCTACAACGTCTGTACACATGCATAGTTGCATACATGTGCCCGTCTGTCTGTCTGTGGCAGGATCCCGAATGCTCTGGCTATTAGCAGTCCACTATTATGGTTTCTTATTCGACCAGAGGTTAGGCTAAATTGAATGAGCAACGATCGCGTGAGAAATTATTCGACGAAATTGTCTGCTATTATAAATAATCCTCACAGTTACTAATCGTAAATTTAGGAGAAAAAATTCAGCTCTAATACGGACTTAGGTCAGCGACTCAGCCTTTATAGGCTTACTGATCGACCGACCGACCGCCATGACAGGCCGACGCTGACACGAGCACACATGCCAACACACCCCACACCCATGCACACCACACGCGCATACGCCGAGTAATCGTCCGTTCACACGGCGGCGTCCGCTCTATTATGAGGCCTACTGCGAGTGGCTGTCATAGGCCGCGACATGTTTATAGGCGATGGGGCTGATGAGGACTATGACGCCTATAATATGAACGCTCGAAATGGCGTTTAAGCAAATCGAGTGTACAGAGGATCGACCGTTCTTATTTGGAAAGATAACTGATGTGGTCAAAGTCCATCATGCGACTATAACAAACGGCACAGACAGACAGACAGACAGACAGACAGACAGACAGACAGACAGACAGACACACACACACAGACACACAGACACACAGACACACAGACACACAGACACACAGACAGACAGACACAGAAACAGACAGACAGACACAGACAGACAAACAGACAGACACAGACAGACACAGACAGACACAGACGGAGGGACAGACAGACAGAGACAGAGAGAGACATAAATCTACATAGGCCTATATAGCGACAATCACAGGAAAAAGGGCAGTGGCAACGAAAGAGAGAGAGAGAGAGACAGACAGACAGACAGACAGACAGACAGACAGACAGACAGACAGACAGACAGAGGCAGAGGCAACAGAGGCAGAGACAGAGACAGACAGGCAGACAGACAGACAGACAGAGACAGGCAGACAGAGACAGACAGACAGACTGAGAGAGAGAGAGCGAGAGAGCGGCAGAGATACCGACAGAGACAGACAGAGAGAAACAGAGGCAGACAGAGAGCGACACACACAAACACACAGAGAGACAACGCGAAAGTATCATGCGTCATCATGCTATATATGAATTTTTATTGGTAGACATTTCCCAATGTCATCTCTTCTGCTGCAGTTCGGACCATATGCAATATGCATGCATGGCTGTGCAAATATTTAACTGGCTGCCTATACAAGGTTCGCCGTGAATTATGTCCGGCTTGAGAATCGTCATCATTTGCGGTCAGTTGGGCTAACTGATGTGGCAGTGAACCATAGCAGATTATTTATTCTGCTGCCGTCATAATAATTAATTATGGCCACCTTCTTATTTAGTGCTCAATTAAATAATAATAATAATAATAATCGAAGAATCACGTGGTTCTTATTTACGCAGATGGCATACGTCAATCGAATCAATTGCAAGCTCAAATGACCATCATCATTATTTTATGCTTATTATGCATCTCTATCTATACAAAATATCACGTGCATTCTATTAATATATCCGTGGCATGTTTATGTAGGAGCATGTGTGTGTATGTACATGCGTGAGTGTTGAGTGTTTGAATATTATTGATTATTTTGATTTCCAAATTCCAGTTCGAACAAACAATCGTCAACCTAGCCTACTCCTTAATTTTAGAACAATAATTCATCATGATCAGTCACAATTATCTCTGGACAAACTGCAAAATCTCTAGTTTAATTCAGTCGCTAAATTTTCAAACAGCTATAGCTGGGTCCTGGGCATGACGTTAAGCTGCATCCATCCTCCGCCACAGGGAACCAACAACGTCCCTGTGCCGGTCCTAAGCCCGGACAAAGGAGGACGGTCTGCCAGATGGGTGGCGATACACTGGCAGAAAAAGACCAAGACGATTGAAATCCGCAAAAACCACGACACAAGTGACGGAGCGACCCAGATGCTTCAAGGTGTCATAATGTGAAGCATACATGCACAGGCCGGTCAGGACAGACCGGTGGAGAGAGTCGGGGGAGAGAGCGTACGTGGGACACATACGGGCATTGACCCAGGTTGTCCTTCGATCGATCGTACCTCTCTCCCAATATTCTCTTCAATCGGACAAGGTGATCTAGCGGCTCCAGGATGTTAATAGTATGGAGCGGACCTGCTGACCGGACCAGTTGAAGCTGGGAAGCATGATGCGAGACAGACTCAGACAGAGAGTGGCGTCGGACACCTACGGGTAATTGTTAACCCACGGATAACGATGACGACGATGATGAATCGACGCTTTAGCCTTTACCAGTGGTGGTGGTGGTTGTGGTGTTGTTGTTGTTGTTGGTGGTGGTGGTGATGATGGTGCTGGTGGTGGTGGAAGAAGCACAATGAAAACTGCATCCAATGTCCTTTAACCACTGGGTTTCTCGAGCTTGTGTAGTGATGGTCTTAGGTAGTTGATAGTTAAGTCGATCCTGTGGCGGTTTTCTTAACCCATTTGAAAATTGACAATTTTCGTTAGCCTACTCGCTATGCAAACGTCAAAATTTCAAAAGTTATAGGCCTATGGAAAGCAGAGTTGCTTTACGATAGCTATATACATGTACATAGGGCCTACGTAGTACGTACATGTATTTGCAGTTAGGCCTACATAGCCATCAATTTCTTTGACTGGTTTGAGTTGTTTCAAGGGGTGCTTTTTGAATGTTCAAATACATAGCTACAGAGGTAGTCTCTCTAGCGGCCTAGCCTATACAAAGGTCGTGGACAGCAGTGTGGGAAAGCACGCTGTCAATTTTGGTAGTCATTCAGTGAGTGCTTTATCACTCGCTAGGTTGCGATAGTCCGTAGTCTATCTTTTCGCTCCAAAATAGTTCCATAGATGTCTGTAATGTTTTATTTTTTTAGCTATATACTATAATTGTTGAATTGGTTATTTTGATTTTCTATGATTGTACACGTTTTTTTCTTGTAAGTTTGAATCTTGCGCCATATTAGGCTATAAGGTACAACCTGGTACATGTTCAAAATGGCGCGCGGCTTTGGTAGCCAAGTTTAACCGCCAAAATCTAGGCACCAACTATCGCCCAAAACAATCTCTTGCAAGGCAGCTTAAGAAATGATTAAAGAATGCTTAATTTTTGCTGGCAACGTCCTAATACAACACGATTTTCGGACAAATTCTGCAAAACGACGGAATTATAATCTGCCAAGCTGATCAGATCTCGAACGAGTAGGCTATTCATAGACATCTTACATTAATATAATATTATGATGTCTATGGCTATAAATAAGCTAGTTCTCGCGACTTGGCTTTTGTGGGCGCTGTATAGGCCTACAGAAGTCTCGAGATTACGATCAGTGTTGCCACTGAGGTTTCAGGGAAAAACATAGATTTCCTTTAAAAAAACCCAGAAAAACACAGACGTCGCCCGGCCGAAAAGTAAAGAAATTTTTTTATTTTCGCCGGCAAAAAAATTGATGACCTTTTTTTTTTTTTTTTAGTCGTCCGGTCCGAAAAGTCAAAAAAATCTATTTTCGCCGGCAAAAAAGTTGATGACCTTTTTTTTTTTAGTCGTCCGGTCTAAAATGTCAAGAAAAATGTACAAATTGTCAACTCGCCCAAAAAAACACAGATTTCCCCCCCCCCAAAAAAAACACAGAAATCCAGACGAAAACGGAAAAAAACACAGATTTTCCCCAAAAAAACAGAAACACAGACGAAAGCAAAAACACAGATCTAGGTGGAAAAACACAGCTGTGGCATCACTGATTACGATTACGATTACGAACACCAGCTGCAGGCCACATGGCCGCCGCCAACGACGACGATGACGACACCTAGCGAACATCTGAGACGACACGTTACTGCAGGAGTTGAGCATCTGCAAGGAGGCGGCTGAAGTACTGTTCTACCGCTCTCAACTGTCGTTTCTTGCCGGTCAGTTCATCCAGCAGATTTGCACTTCGAATGAAGTAATGGCGGATTTCGCCCTTTTTCAGAGATTTGACGAGCATGCGCAGTCCGTCGATGTATCTGGCCGGCAGACGATGATCCTTCATCCAATCAGAGTCTTCAGGGATTTTGTCCATCAGATGAAGAAAGGTCATCTTGATGTGGAACGAACAGAGGACGTCGTTGCTTTCGTTGTTCTCCTTGAACTCGTGTAGGTCACTCTTGAGCAGACGAAGAACCGATTTACGACATGTCTGACCTTGGTCAGCGGCGCCCTGGTCAGCGTGACCAGTTAATTGTTTCTCGGCTGCTGAGAATGAGATGCGCCAGAGAATGCATTCGTTGTCCGGACGTTTTGTCTCTGCCATTATGAAAAATACAACGAAAATAATTCAATTATTACAATGTCCAACAGCATCAACAAGAAAAAAAACAGCCAATTCCTATACTTTTATCCGTTCAACTTTATCTCATGAAATTTTGGAATCATATTCTTGGTCCAATTCTCTAAATAATTGGAAAAGTTTAGTGTGATATGTTATCAGGCGTTAGAGATATTGGAAAAAACAAGTTGGCTTACTCTTTTTGAATCACGGTGTATATAGGCCTACTATGGACATTGGCAGGCCCTATATATATATTGCGCTCAGCGCGAGAATTGTAGAAAAATTACCGAGGGTCAGACCTTAATCCACATGGAGTTTGGGTATGCATGTGCAGTGAAGACTTAAGACTATGGCATACTTGGAAAAACTATGGGTTGAAGTCCAACCCCCAGAAATTACACTTGGATATTAGTATATATCCTTTACACATTCCGGAAATGATCGTGTCATGGATAGCAGCGCCTTCTTCTAACTTCCTATGTATATATTATATATAAATGCTATTATATGTATATATAGTACGCTGTTGATTTGCGTAGGTGTGCAACTTGCAAGCAAAAAACAGATAGAATAGGTAGGTGGTAGTAGATCTGTCGTCGTAAATTACACCAAGCAGTACACCAATGCGGTTGTCAATGGAGTTGTCAGGGAATTGAAGAGGTGTGATGCCGCTACAGAGAGAGAGAGGTCGAAGTCAGCACTTGAGAAATCCTGTCGAGATAAAAAAAAATTATAGGTAACCTGGTCGAGAGACTCGGCGACGCTATGCACATCAATCAGATGGCTATTGTCTAAGTAGTCCGTGGGGAAACTTTATCAACCATATTATCTCTCTATATTGAGCAGTCTGTTGGTCGAAGTTATCAGGCAGCCCATCCCATGACCTCTTGTTAAGATTGGCATCACCATACTCTTGAAACCTAAGGTAGAAGTCTACAGGTAAGGATCAAGCGAAACTCCATGCGCAGCTGTTCCAAAGAGCAAGAAGGTCAAGAAAGAGTCGGTGAGACACTATAGGCTACGTTTGGGTGGATTTGGCTTTACGTACATGGAGCTAATGTTATAGTCTTCGCGTGCTGTCTAATCATCTAGCCTATAGCTAAGGACATCCGGCATGGCTTTTGGATAGATGATTGTGTGTATTCGTTTAAAAGACATATTCGTACTAAGAATAACCACAAAATCACCGAATGAATCCTCTCGATAGAATTAACAATTCTTTCACCGCTTTACAATCTCCTCACACTTTCGACTTTGTTTGTATGTGCACTTGTTATAGCGCCCCTTCAAGCTCCCTCTACTCAGAGGCGCTCCCGAATGCAGAGTGGACACTGCATCGGAGTTTCACGCTGAAGCGCTTAGCAATTGTGAGTGAAAGACTTGCCCAAGGTCCTTACGCGGCGAGGTGGATTCGAACCTCGAACCTTCCGGCTCCAAGGCAACGACGCCACCACTACACCACCGCGCCCCATGGCACAGTAAGACTTAAATATGGAGAATTTGTGTCTATTCGTCTCTCCGTCATATAATTTTCTCTGCCTTGCTTTGGGTGTCTCCACTAATATATCTGTGTCTGTTGGTGTCCGTGTCTCTGTACGTACCCGAGTGGTGAACCTTGGCAACGGCGAAGGGATGTATGCCCGACTCGTCCGGATGTTTGATCCGGTATTCAAGGTCTTCGTTGCGCCTCAGTCGCCAGGTCTTCGCTGGTTTCGGCCACTCCATCAGCTGAATGGCTGGAACGATGTCGATGGACAGGCGCTGGACAAGACTCGTCCGCTGACCACAGACGGTCAAGGTCACAGCTGGACATCCTGCGTCATTCAGCTGCACGTCTGCAACATCGATAATTAATTAAAGTAGGCTACTTTGAAGAAAGCGAATTAGACAACCAGGAACCGATCATAAGAATTAAGGTCAGGAAAAGAAAGGTAAGAGAAACAGGAAGAGTAAGCTATAGGCTACGGTATAGTATGTAAGGTAAATATAGGGGGTGAAGTCAGCAAAAAACTATCCTGAAGAAGAAAGGGAATGGGATATAATACAGGCTTAGGCCTATACGGTTATATATATATATATATATATATATATATACATATATATGTCCATCAACTGGCTATATGCGGTCACACGTAAAAAAGAAACAGCACAAATCCATGCAAACATGCATACCCCTTTTAGTCCATGTACCTAAACTATAATAATTATAGGTTTAAGTCTGAAAGTTTATCTGTAGATATGCATCCGTCTCACCCACTTAAGACTCGTGAATGCGGCAATTTAGTTATATGAAATTTTTAGAGTATTATAGTTTCAGTTTAACGACTGTTTTGCGATAACAAAGATCATTACCGTTCCCATCCTCTTTTATTCAGACTTGGGACTTAGGGGAACCCGGTAGAGTAATGGATAACACGCTGGCGTAGAGTGCGACAGGTAACGAGTTAGAGCCCCGTTGGGCGGATATGCTTTGTAGGCTGCTATTAGCGACGATTATTGCAAGCTGTCTGTTCAGTTAGCATAGTTAAGATTTGTGTATTCTGTGATTTCCGTTCTTGTGAATTGTTTAAACTGCATAATTATTGTACACTGTAACGTGCATGTACAATTGTACATGTAACCGGTTAATTGCGGTCTGTCAACCGGATTGTTGAATAAAGAGAATATTATTACTACCAGAGCGCATACATAGGCTACAGTGGTGGAAATCCCCTCGGAATTAATTTTAAAAATAGGTGTCGATTTTCCAGGGGAGCAAGTGCCCCTCTTGCTCCTATGTCCGGGCGCCCATGCACCCCTACGTGTGAATAGATCTATGTAACAAATTCTCAGATATTTTACGCAGTTCACAGCTATATTCGGACCTTCGGGCTACTCTTTTGGACAACCCTTCTGACTAGCCACAGTTCTCGTGAATAACCTGGTTCCCTGCGCTTCGCTTTCTAGTGGCGCCTTGAAAAATTTGGAGATTACGATTATTCCGGAGTAGCCTACCGTATCTATATAAATAAAAATGAAACTTCACTACAGTTTGTTGCCAGTGTTCTCGGAAAGTTACGGACCGATTGTTTTGAAAATTTGCAAAACCTTCCATTCCAACAAAGAGGGGGAGGGGAGGAGGAGGGAGTGGGAGGGGGAGTGGGAGGGAAAGGGGAGGGAGGGGGTTGGAAGGGGAGGGGAGGGTTGGCGGCAGATGACGGTCTTTTCTGCCACAGCAACGCGTGGCCGGGTACAGCTAGTATTATATATAATATTATGCTTAGGCTATCAGTTAACATATACCTATCTGCAGGTGTTTCAATGGACCGGACTTCTCCCGTTCGATGGCGTCGAAGATTTTCTCTCTAAAGTGTTTCTTGAAAGACTTTGGGGAGACATAGACGGCTCCGTCTCTCGCCTGAACAGTGAGCAGGTGAGGGTAACTGCTGGTGTTGGGTCCATCGGATGGAATCTTAAAAGCGCAGAAGGCTTCGTTGTCAGAACAGCTGTAGACGGGCTTACAACGCATCTCGCAAACCATCATGCAATCGTATTCATCCGGTTTTAGAATCTTAACGAGAAAACACAAAACACAGATGAACCTGTCTATGCCACACAGGCAGCATGCATATAGGCCTACGTCAATCTCAGCTGATCTGTTTAATAAAATGTATAGATAGACACTTTCTATAGAACATAATGTTATACACTGTGTCCGGATAAAAAGTAGCCCTAACAAAAAAGTGTCGTAGCTCGGTCAAAACTTGTAGGATTTGTCTGAAATTTTCAACACAGCAACAGTGACCATATTTACACGAGATTCCAAAGTCGTTTGCAAATATTCTCGTGTAAATATGGTGTGACAACTTTACAGAAACGCAATCGGAGTCGCGAATTATAATGCATGCCGCCACACACACCAGATAGTCACGTGTCGATCGGTGTTCGGTGCTCGCTGTCCTTAATTAGTCGCAGGACGAACTTCTGCGAATGGCATTTTATATCTCCAATTATCAACGATTGACTGATCAGGTCAGATTATTTTAGTCTATGTCTCTGTTTGTCAATCAAGTTGACAATCCTTCCTTCGAGGAGCTATGTAGAACGGCGGACTGGAGGCTCTTTCTGCCCTCCTTAATCAAGGGCATGTGTTAAACCCACTCCTCCCACCATTGAGGCCCCAGCCTTATTCCATGAAGCCAAGACTATACATGACGGAATCATCCCTAGGGCAGACAATCTAACTAGGAAATCGTTTTTGACGATAATGCTTTATCATATTTGAATGTAATACCATATAAACCAAAGTGCAGCATAAATTGTTGGTCATTAAAAGAACACAATTATTATTTTAAAGAAAAAATTATATTTAATTTTGGACCTAGAATTTTGTGCCATTTGAAAACATTTTGACATTGATTAGATATAGAAATTATGTACGTTTGTTTATTATACCATGTCTGTGCACCAAAATGCGGATAGCAATAATTGGTATATTAAAGAATATTCTTATCTAATCTTATCTTAAGTTGATTTGTCAAAGGTAACGAGTTGTTCTGTCTGTCTGTTTGTCTGTTTGGCTGTTTGGCTGGCTGACTCTGTCTGTCTCTGTCTGTCTGTTTGGCTGGCTGACTCTGTCTGTCTCTGTCTCTGTCTCTGTCTCTGTCTGGTTGTCTGTCTGTCTATCTCTGTCTATGTCTATCTTTCTGTCTGTCTCTGTTGTCGCTTTTTCTTCAATGCTTACCTTCGTCCTTTCGTAGTAAGATCCAGACGTACATTCTTTCCATTTGAGACTTCGATCGTCGTTCTTCAGGTATTGAAGAATGATGTCTCTGATCTTATTGACAGCCAACGAATTCTCATTCGTTTCTTTCTTCTTCAACTTAAGTTCGTCCAGACGTTTCCTAAGGTTCCTCTCGAGGTCCTTCGTTGAATCAACGGCACTGGACTGGCTCCCATGCGTAACAGAATCACCGGTTGACGCACTGGCAGCTGTGGTAGGTCTGCCTCTAGTTGACTGACTCGCCGCTATGTCTGATCCTCCGCTAGACACTGCACTTGACTGGCCGTCTCTTCTGCCCCCTCTTCCTCCTCTGCCTCTGCCTCTTCCTCTTTCTGAATCTCCGGTGGCTGGTGGCTCTGTCTGACTGTGTGTAGGTCTACCTCTGGTTGCTGGTGGCTCTGTGTGACTGTGTGTAGGTCTACCTCTGGTTGCTGGTGGCTCTGTGTGACTGTGTGTAGGTCTGCCTCTGGTTGAGTGGGATGTCGCTGATGATCCTCTAGGTGGACGACCTCTTGGCTTCTGGTCGCCTCTGCTCCTTCCTGCTGATGCACCTCGCGCTGCCATTCCGTCTCTTTATGTCCTTACATGTATATATATATATACAATTTTTATACATATATATAATTATACATATCATTCATATAATTTATGTACGTTATATATATATATACATTATACAGTTCTGCAATTAATTTAAAACCAAACTATAGCATCACAGGTGTCATCAGACTATATACTCTTAACACAAATGCCGGCAAACATGCTAACGCATGCACACGCCGACCAACATACGCCTACACCGACATACCGAGATATACAGTATACCGGGTATAATAATATGTAATTATGTATCCATGTAATAATATTACATATATATATATATAGTCTATACATACTACATAGTTTTGTCTGCATATAGAAGGGTTTACATTGGAGCAGATATTGTGTACAAAAAATTACTTGGTATATAGGCGCTAAAGTTTAACAGCAGCTGCTGTGCTTTGATTTCGACAGGTAGGCCTACCTGTCTGTCTCTCTCTGCTCTCTTCTGTATCTGTCTGCCTGTCTCTCTCGTTTTATAGAAGTATAATAGAACACTCGAAATTTGCGTTTATTGCCTAAGCCACGGAGATCATGCCACAGCATGCTTTCTTTTGACTGAGCTCTCCGGATCATGGGGGGGGGGGTGTGACCCACGTGGAGGTGACTCCTTCGTAGGATGAGTCGTCTGAACGAGATGGTTTCACGGAGAAGACAGACCATATCTAATTTATCTTTACTATAAATGTAGTTTCAGTGCATTGCAATTTTGTATTGAGGTGAAATCCAATGTTCTTTGAATGAATCGCTTCGGGGAAGAACCGAAATTGGAGGACTTAAGTATAAATTATAATCTTGCACACATTTCGAGGTATACAGTGTGTGTGTGATGATTATCTCACACCGTTCAAAAGTTAAGCCCGACATAGCTGAGGTACCAGGGCTGGTGGATACCACCAAGGCCGGCCTTAGGTAAAATGGCGCTCTAGGCAAAGCATGCATTTGGCGCCCCAGCATGCATTTGGCGCCATAGGCTAGACAAAGCATACACTTCGCGCCCTCAGATCCCCCACTCAAATTCAATTGTTCAGCCCACGTCAGAATCTAAAGATGAACCAGAGCCTCTACACTCAGCTGAGTAATTTATATTTTTGTTATATTTTTATTAGTACACTGAAGGCTGGATAAAATTCAATTTCGTGCACAATGGCTAAAAGTTTTAAAAGGCTATAAACATTCATTTTTGTGCAAATGACTCCCTCCGCTAGAATTTGGCGCCCCATGTAACTGCCTGCCTTGCCTGTGCCTAAGACCAGCCCTGAGATTGAGCGTCGCGTAGTCTGAATCACTATATCTGACGACTGGGCGCTAACATTGACAGATAAAAATTGTCCCGTAGGTATTGTTCTTTTTATTCTAACTTCTGTTTTCTGTCTTTTTCTTACGACTTTGAGTACCGGATAACTTTTGACGCTTCATGGAATCATAGAGTTTGATATCATTTAATTTTTTAAGATCAAAAGATTCACACCAGACAAAACGACTATAAATAACACAACAATTTATCAGTTGTTGGCGTATTCAGTCGAAAGATGTCATTATGTCAGTATTAGCGCATGATAGACATCGGGTCTATTAGGGCCTATAGACATACATGTAGACTACAAAGTACAGAGTAAAGAATGCCGTTAAAATTGAATTTTATTAGTCGATATAGAATTTATGCAGTCCTTGAAATTGAATTAGACCTGCCTGAATTGGTGCAATGAAAATTATTATGAAATCAATAAATATTTTAAATTCTTTCCAAAGTCTTCAGTTTAAAAGAATAAAGTGTAAAAATAGCTGGTGCCGCGGCGCCCCCCAAAGACTGCGGCACCCTAGGCAACTGCCTACTTTGCCTACACTCTTAATATTACTTTGCTAGGAAAGTGAAGTACTGACTACGTCAGGATATCCTTACGCACTACTCTCTCAGTTTTGACGCAGCGCAACGTCACTATCGCTTATCTAAGCTAAAACTCAACAGAGTAGCTCTACGTAACAGGTGCCTTAACGTTGTAGTACGCTGAGAGACGCATAACACTCTCAGCTTCATTTTGAGTTATTGAGCCGGGGAATATAGTTCGGGTAAAACGAAGCAAATTTTGCGACTATTAGTCTGTTGAATAATTTTTGTAAGCAAGCTATTTGACATTTCATTCGTTATCAAATATTTTCACATGTGAGAATAAGCGTGCATGGAAAGCGTTATTAAAGGAAATTTTTACATCTTGAATACCACGCTGCGGCGCGTAGGAATTTCACAAGGTATGCGGCAGAACAATGATAGAACGAAGCTTTGTGCGGCTATTTCGAAACAAGACTTGTACAAGAATTAGACAGACATATAGGCCTAATTACAGGGAAACAGACACCTCTAAAAACAAAAACTCCTATGCCTAATCAGCTGTCACTGCCATTTGTCAAGGCCATCAGTTAAGAACGAGTCTAAGCTCTCACGATGTGGGCCGACATTATGAGATATGACTGAATTGGTTTAGTAAGTAAGTAAGAAATAGTCTGTGTTAGACGACCAACAGAATTGTGCACAATATCTTACAACAGATAAACACGGTTGCAGCAATTTAAATAAAGTCGCACATTCACATAATTAAAATTCTCTTGGCGAAGACATCAACTCTATGTTGTGGTAGGGTCTCATGTTGCATGATGTGACCTTACTGGGAGTTATAGGAGATTGTGACGAAGTCTACGTGACCTGGACCCGATAGGACTTCACTTCAGAGGAAGGAATGTCAACTGGCAGGTCTATTCAGCCAGAACGGTTCAATTACACACAAATAGCCTATGGCATCTGGAATCACTTTCCAATCGAAACTTTCACTTAGCCTAAGTCAACAATTGACGTAGTGAACTAAGCACGTTAATCACACCTGTCTAGCGTATAGTTCCTCGTGGTCAGCAGATCACCCTGCTAACTTTATTTTGTGGCCTTGAACCCACAATATAGTTCGGGTCTAAGATTGCATAATTGTCGATTATAAGTTTGTTAAATATTTTTTAAGCAAGTGATTTAACTCTTTTTAGTTTTACTATATTTTCACAAACAAAAATAAAAGCCAACAAACAGCATCATTGAAGCAAGTTTGCAATATTTTAACAGCACTTATGCGGCGCGTAGGAATTTCGCCAGGTATAAGAATGATATCACATCTGCGGCAAAGCAATGATGGGCCTCCTTGCAGTGCGGCCATTTTGAAACAACTTTCCAAAAAGAATTGGACAGGCAAACAATTAACGTGAGATAAACAAGCATACAAACAAATATCAATAATTAGAGATGTAGACAAGGCACGCCAGTTGTCAAGGCAAACAGTAAAGTAGGAGGTTTAAATTGTCACCTACGTACATTATGCGATTCGACAGAATTAGTTTAGTAAGTAAGAAAGAAATATTTTTGAATAGACTGCCAACAGACGCATTTAGCTTGCAAAGCTATAGGCCTACATGATTGCAACAATTTGGACAGTCATATAGCATTCACATAATAAAAGTTATTTTCGCAAAGGCATCAACTCTAGGGCGGATAGGGTCAAGTGTCCTCGATCACATGCTGCATGGGTGACCTGCTTGGGAAGAACGAAATCAAGAAGTACGTGACCTGGCCCCGATAGTACAGCTCCACTGTTTACAGATGAAGGAATGTCAACAGGTACGCCTCTACAGACAGAACGGGTCAATTACACAACAAATAGGCCTAAGCTTAGACCAATTGCTACTGGAGTCACTTTCCATTAGAAAGTAGTTTCAGCTTTTTAGTAGGCCTAACTATTACCACTACTCATATGATCTCCACCTTCCAATTCTAAACCTAAATGCCAACCGCCTTTAGAGCTAGTCTGTCACCTCTGATCCTTTGGTGACCGGACTACGACCTCATTCGGACAACTCTGCTGGACAACCATTCTGACTAGAGTCACTAGAATATGCCTGTGAATATGCCTGTGCCCTGCGTTTGGCTTTCGAGTGTCGTCTTAGAAATAGGCATATAGAGATTTCGATTAAAAATCCTACATTGGAATTCTTAAACAATTCTAGTAGACTTATTCTAGTGTTGAGTCCAAATGTTTTCTTTAAAAATTGACTCTTTAACAATTGAAAATAACATTGAATTTCTTATAGCCTACTGGAATTGCGTAGAAATCAGACAGTTTCGCCTTCGTGACCTCGAGATTTCTACAGCGCCCACAAAGCGAGTTCGCGGGGACCAGCTTATTCACAGGCACGCATTCGGTTTATAGCATGGTCAGATTTTAAAAATAGATTTTCTCTTACGATTTCACTCGCTGGTAGGGGCCTACAATCAATGCTCTGTTTTGTGTGTAGGCAGGTAATCACGCGAATGGCATCACATTGTATGTGTTGACGTTGTCGTGACCTCGAGATTTCTACAGCGCCCACAAAGCGAGTTCGCGGGGACCAGCTTATTCACAGGCACGCATTCGGTTTATAGCATGGTCAGATTTTAAAATGGATTTTCTCTTACGATTTCACTCGCTGGTAGGGACCTACAATCAATGCTCTGTTTTGTGTGTAGGCAGGTAATTACGCGAATGGCATCACATTGTGTGTGTTGACGTTGTCAATAAGTCATGAAATGCGCTAAATCAAACTTTTAGTCAGATGGCGGCATGCCCTGCTGCGCAGCGGGAAGATAGCGCGATGATCACGATGTGTAACAGATGTGTAATGGCGATGTTACAATGCGGTCGCCATTTTGTAACAAAATTATTTTTCAATGTCAGCGAGAATCACAATGTAAGACGAAACCATCATGGCGAGAATTAAAGGAAACCGATGCGTCACCATTCCTTTGGTGTTCGGGTATGGCATATTAGATTGTTTTGATGCTTTCTCACGTTTTTGCGCAAATGGGTAGGGCTCTTCGCTCTGATATGAAGGGGCAACTCCTAGTTCAATGGCCTCGCTTAGCTGCCAGACAGCGCCACGCTTTCTCGGTTGCAGGGCCGTCAAGCTAGAACGAACTCCTTTCTACGCCGCATTTGTTTAATTTGTCCAATCAAATTTTGTTTAATAAATCTTGAAATTTTTTTAAAATTTCGCCGTGGCTGGACTGATAGCGCCCTGGGTAGTTTCTTGAAAGGGCGCTATATAAGTCAGTAGAATGAATGAATATGTGTGTTCTTCATGACAAAGACGTGTACAATAGTGAGCGTAGCGCCTTCATTTTATGGGTATGTAAGGGTCTTGTGAGGGAGCTTGCTTGTGGTTTGAGGTTATAAATATATATATATATATATTATAATAGGAGGGAAGTATGGTATTGGTCACTGTGTTTGGCATGCTAGGATGCATGCATACCAAGTCAATCCGGGTATTGTGCCTGTCCAAATTAATGTCTGATACCCCTAAAATGTTCAGACACAATCACATGTGTAACTTTCCCCATGGATCTTTTTATTGTTGTCTCATGCCACATTCCTATTTTTAGACTTTAATTATTTTTTGCTTTTCTTCTCTGCAAATATGAATCTTGACAACAAAAGACACCTCTGTGAGCATAGTATCATGGGTTTTGTGAAGAGCTCGCTTGTGTTTTTAAGGTTATAATAGAAGGGAAGCATGGTATTGCTCACTCCGGCATGCATGCATTATGCATGATACAAGGTTGATGATTATAATAATAGATGATGACACTTGATGATGATGATGATGCTGTTTTGTTTAAGACGAATGGGCCGAGGGTGGCTGAGATTCAGAGACGTTTGCTGGAGAAGAAGATTAAGGTCATCTACAACGAGAGGGCGCCAGGTCTAAGTCCGAGTAAGTCAAGAGGAGAAGACAGCATGATGCTACTGTGGTTATCAATTGTGATAGTCTATTTGTAGATTCATTCCTGCATCTCTCTCTCCTCAAAAAGAAATTCTTCTCTCCAGATATTTGCACTTGGAGTGCTACTGAATGGGCACTATTGTGAGTGGTGTTGTATAAATTACAATACTGGCAGTTATCAGAATTGGTGCAATTGTAGTGATACTTATTATGAAGGGCTAGGCTGCAAGAGATTTATCACCAATTCGTCTATTCAGAATAACAAGGACGGATCCCAACACTAAAAGTGCCGGGTATACGTCCTTGTTATTCTGAATAGACGAATTACAAATACACTGGTCAAATCTATCATGTGCCTTCTTGAGCAATATGTTCATGATGATGCTTCTGTCAATAAAAAAGTATTAAAATTAACTTGTGTTCATTACAATGATGTTAAATAATAATAATTATGATGGTATGTGCCACTAATTTATTGTGATTTTGATTTTATTTGTAGCTGCTCAGAATTTGACGCTGATGATGAAGCACACAGGACAAGCGTACGATGATAGCGGCTAGATGTTTGAGAAGCAAGTGCTTTTATTTGGTAACACTTCTGCCGTAGTGCTGTTCTTTTACCAAATGTTGTAATGTTTTGTATTCTGATGTATGTATTTATGTTTATAATTATAATTTATTTATCTATTCTACATACATGTATGTCAATCTGCGTCCAAGGTCTGTTTCAAATGAGCCTCTTTGACATTCCTGTGTAAATATACTGTTATTATTATTATATAAATTTGTAGCATGTGCAAGGTCACACCAAACCGTGAGGCTGATGTGCCATGACATGTTGTGCCATGGAGAAATTTTGAGGTGCGCAAAACTGCGTACTTCATATAAATTAATTTGCATTTATGTATCTATTTATGTATGTGTTGTTTAGGTATGTTCTGTGAGTGTGTAGACTGCATTTGGATGTATTTATGTATGAACTGTATTTCTGTTTGAATGTATTTCAAGTAGCATGAAAAGTCGTTTTTCTTCTTAACATAAATTTCTGTGTCACTGCACTGAATATTATGATGCTTTTTATGTGTATCAGAAAAACATTACGTTTATGGTAATGTTGCTGATTTAAGTGTTTGCTGAACTGAAAGAAATGAAACAGTATATTAATGCAATGTAGGACTGTTCCAGATGGACGGTCCAGATTATAGACCCATGAGAACTTTAGGCATGATCAATATGAGAGTGTATTAATTGCAATTTCTTTTAAGTGTAGTCTGTAAAAGATTAAAAAATTAATGTGTTCAATTATCCATTTTTTAGCCTCCAACTGGTTTGCATCTGCTGCTGGAATGATTGCGCAGATACCGAGGTCTTCTCTCAATGTTTCTTGATAACCTGGTTACACACAAGGTAGATTACTCTTTATCCAGATGTGCTCTTGTGGAACATTTATGTGGCACCTTTTGTTATGCTGATGTCACCTGTTAAAATATTTTGCGATAATCTGTCTATGCACAGGATAGAGTGCCATTGGTTCGGACAAGATGGAGTGCCACTGTTATGGACTAAGCCATTGTTACGGAGAAGATAGCGTGCCATTTTAAATTTTTTTATGATAGCGGTTGGGCTGAGATATTAGTACACAATGTTTTGAGTATAAACTCTCACCATTAAGCAAGTCTTTTTTCGAGGACGTTTGATGCATAAACCAGTGTGAACAGATTTGTGTCATGATATCACATCTTTGTACGGCATAAATTGCTTAACTGAGGATTATTCTTTGATTCTCCCACATCTTTCTACATTCGTGACCGAACAACTTCACTGACTCCTCTATTTCTTCCCTTATACAATTTAAAGTTCTTGTTTTGATTCTTAGTCTCAACTCTGAATTGGCTCCGATGTATGTTTGTGATCTCATGCTTTGTCATGCTTTTTTGTCACTTCTCTGTGTCCTCTTAGATCCTCTGATTGGCTTGACATCTTTGCATCCCGTGTCAGCCTGCTCAAATCCCTATGAAATGGACTTCCAAATCAGGTCGCTATGCCTTTCTCTCTTTTTCTCACTTCAAATCCAGCCTTGTTGGTGTCGATCACACTTAGATTGTTTATGAAATGCTTGTGCAGAGAGAAGCACTTTATAAATTGGCAGTACAATACAATATCTGCCGCCATTTGTTCAGTTATGTTGTCGATGCTAAATATCTTATACACAGAGAGGTGGAATAAAAAATGATCTATAAAATTTTATCTTTTTATTCAAGACTTTTTTATAATTTGGTTTTGCAGTTGAGATCGTAATCATAATCTCTAAATTTCTAGAGCACCACTCGAAAGCCAAATGCAGGTCACCAGCTTATTCACAAACGCGGATCGGGTAATGCTTGATGGCCAAAATTGTGAACATGCAATTTGTGTTTACAAGACTGCACAGGTTGGATCTCAGGCAAGTCAAGAGCCACACCAATGATGTCGAACCTCAGCAACCATTTCTAGATAATGCTTCCAATAGGAAGCTTAAATTTATTGTAGTGTTTGTGTTTGTTTGTGTGTGGGTTTGGGGCTGTTTGTTTTTATAGATGATGATTTTAAATTGTAAAAATTAGTGCTGCTGCTATGCGTTATAATTGAAATGCATTATTGTGTGGGTGAATCTTTTTATGGGTGCGTCTGGGTGTGTGGGCGTTTAAGTGGGTTTGTGTGTGGGTCTGCGGCTGTTTGTTTTTATAGACCATGATTTTCAATTGCATTACAATTGATTGCTGCTGCTGTGCGATATTATTGAAATGCATTATTGAGTGAGTGGATCTTTTATGGGTGTGTCTGTGTGTGTGTGTGTGTTTGGGTGGTTTTGTGTGGGTCTGCGGCTGTTTGTTTTTATAGACGATGATTTTAAATTGCATTACAATTGATTGCTGCTGCTGTGCGATATTATTGAAATGCATTATTGGGTGAGTGAATCTTTTATGGGTGTGTCTGTGTGTGTGTGTGTTTGGGTGTATTTGTGTGGGTCTGCGGCTGTTTGTTTTTATAGACGATGATTTTAAATTGCATTACAATTGATTGCTGCTGCTGTGCGATATTATTGAAATGCATTATTGGGTGAGTGAATCTTTTATGGGTGTGTCTGTGTGTGTGTTCGGGTGGATTTGTGTGGGTCTGCGGCTGTTTGTTTTTATAGACGATGATTTTAAATTGCATTAAAAATGATTGCTGCTGGTGTGCGATATTATTGAAATGCATTATTGAGTGACTGAATCTTTTATGGGTGTGTCTGTGTGTGTGTGTTTGGGTGGATTTGTGTGGGTCTGCAGCTGTTTGTTTTTATAGACGATGATTTTCAATTGTATTAAAAGTTAGCGCTGCTGCTGTGCGATATTATTGAAATGCATTATTGAGTGAGTGGATCTTTTATGGGTGTGTCTGTGTGTGTGTTTGGGTGGTTTTGTGTGGGTCTGCGGCTGTTTGTTTTTATAGACGATGATTTTAAATTGCATTAAAAATGATTGCTGCTGCTGTTCGATATTATTGAAATGCATTATTGGGTGAGTGAATCTTTTATGGGTGTGTCTGTGTGTGTGTTCGGGTGGATTTGTGTGGGTCTGCGGCTGTTTGTTTTTATAGACGATGATTTTAAATTGCATTACAATTGATTGCTGCTGCTGTGCGATATTATTGAAATGCATTATTGGGTGAGTGAATCTTTTATGGCTGTGTCTGTGTGTGTGTTTGGGTGGATTTGTGTGGGTCTGCGGCTGTTTGTTTTGATAGACGATGATTTTAAATTGCATTACAATTGATTGCTGCTGCTGTGCGATATTATTGAAATGCATTATTGGGTGAGTGAATCTTTTATGGGTGTGTCTGTGTGTGTGTTCGGGTGGATTTGTGTGGGTCTGCGGCTGTTTGTTTTTATAGACGATGATTTTAAATTGCATTAAAAATGATTGCTGCTGGTGTGCGATATTATTGAAATGCATTATTGAGTGACTGAATCTTTTATGGGTGTGTCTGTGTGTGTGTGTTTGGGTGGATTTGTGTGGGTCTGCAGCTGTTTGTTTTTATAGACGATGATTTTCAATTGTATTAAAAGTTAGCGCTGCTGCTGTGCGATATTATTGAAATGCATTATTGAGTGAGTGGATCTTTTATGGGTGTGTCTGTGTGTGTGTTTGGGTGGTTTTGTGTGGGTCTGCGGCTGTTTGTTTTTATAGACGATGATTTTAAATTGCATTAAAAATGATTGCTGCTGCTGTTCGATATTATTGAAATGCATTATTGGGTGAGTGAATCTTTTATGGGTGTGTCTGTGTGTGTGTTCGGGTGGATTTGTGTGGGTCTGCGGCTGTTTGTTTTTATAGACGATGATTTTAAATTGCATTACAATTGATTGCTGCTGCTGTGCGATATTATTGAAATGCATTATTGGGTGAGTGAATCTTTTATGGCTGTGTCTGTGTGTGTGTTTGGGTGGATTTGTGTGGGTCTGCGGCTGTTTGTTTTGATAGACGATGATTTTAAATTGCATTACAATTGATTGCTGCTGCTGTGCGATATTATTGAAATGCATTATTGGGTGAGTGAATCTTTTATGGGTGTGTCTGTGTGTGTTTGGGTGGATTTGTGTGGGTCTGCGGCTGTTTGTTTTTATAGACGATGATTTTCAATTGCATTACAATTGATTGCTGCTGCTGTGCGATATTATTGAAATGCATTATTGGGTGAGTGAATCTTTTATGGGTGTGTCTGTGTGTGTGTGTTTGGGTGTATTTGTGTGGGTCTGCGGCTGTTTGTTTTTATAGACGATGATTTTAAATTGCATTACAATTGATTGCTGCTGCTGTGCGATATTATTGAAATGCATTATTGGGTGAGTGAATCTTTTATGGCTGTGTCTGTGTGTGTGTGTTTGGGTGGATTTGTGTGGGTCTGCGGCTGTTTGTTTTTATAGACGATGATTTTAAATTGCATTACAATTGATTGCTGCTGCTGTGCGATATTATTGAAATGCATTATTGGGTGAGTGAATCTTTTATGGCTGTGTCTGTGTGTGTGTGTTTGGGTGGATTTGTGTGGGTCTGCGGCTGTTTGTTTTTATAGACGATGATTTTAAATTGCATTACAATTAATTGCTGCTGCTGTGCGATATTATTGAAATGCATTATTGGGTGAGTGAATGTTTTATGGCTGTGTCTGTGTGTGTTTGGGTGGATTTGTGTGGGTCTGCGGCTGTTTGTTTTTATAGACGATGATTTTCAATTGTATTAAAAATGATTGCTGCTGCTGCTGTGCGATATTATTGAAATGCATTATTGGGTGTGGGTCTGTGTGTGGGTTTGTGTTTGTTTGTAGGACTGTGGCTGTTGTTTTATATAGACAAGGTTTTTAAATTTTGTTAAAATAAGTCCTGCTGCTGTGCGTCAGGGCGGATCCAGGGGGGCCAATCCGGGCCATGGCCCCTATTTAAAACTGCCATGGGACGTGGCCCCCTATTCGGTTTGAAATTTGCAATGCGAATAGGGTGTCAAAAAAGCTCATCAACTTATTTTTGACGGATGAAAAGTACTTTTTCTTTCAGCCAAAGACCGATGAAAAAAAGGGCATCAACTTTTGGGGCGGATGAAAACTACTTTTCCCCCCAGTGACCCCCCCCTGAAACAGTTCTGGATCCGCCACTGCCTATAGATGCGATATAATTTGAATGCATTATTTCATGTGTATGGGGTTGGTCGGTTGGTTGTGTGTTTTGTGGGTGTGCTCTGTTGGTAAGACTGTGTGTGGGTCTCCGTCTGTTGTTTATTTGGAGTGATGATGATGATGGTGCTCTTCCTGTATGCAGGTTCATTGGCTTTACGCCCCTGGGGGATCAGATGAGTGAGGTAGTTTCTCGTTGCCTTCCCCACAGACAATGATGGGTAGGCAACTTGCCCAAGGTTGCTCCGCAGCAGCTTGCGCCCCTGCGTCCCACACGTGCTAGCCCGAGATATCTAAATCTCTGAATGTCAACTCCCAGCCAAGGGTTTGAACCGCAGTCCGTTGCAACCAATGGCGTCTCGCTTACCGGTGTAGCTAACGAGGCCAGTGGAGTGTGTTTTGAAATTGTATTAAAATTAGTGCTGCTGCTATGCGATATAATTTAAATGCGTTATTGTGTATGTGTGCAGGTGGGTCTGTGTCTCTGTGTGTGTGTAGTTGAATTTGTGTGTGGGTCTGTGGCTGTTTTTTATATGGTCGTTTTTAAATTGTAAAATGAGTGTTGCTGCTATGGGATATAAACAAGTGGGTTGTAATTTTGTGTTGGTGGGTGTGTGGCTCTGTCTGTGCATGTGTTTGTATGTGGGAATGCTGGTTTATACATACAGATGGACAAACACAACAGACAGCCATAGGCATTTTTTAGTTCTAATTAATGAGGGTTATGATGAGATTTATATTGTCTACTGGGTTGTAATTGTAATTGCAATTTTTTTACTCATTTCCAGCCCTTCGTAAGATTTCAGAAAAATCTTTAATATTCTGACTTCTACGTTTGTTACATTTACATATCATGTCGTTGTGGCTGAATAACAAATGTTTTTTTATGAAACTGATGCAGATTGACCTGGAATTTGAAACCTGGTATTTGAATCCTCAAGACATTCGTCTTCCTCAACGAGTGCCTCATTTCATGGTTCCTGCTGCTTATTAGGGATGCAGGTGGTGTTGATCATGGTAAATACCTAAATTTGTATTTCTTTTGCTTCCTATACAAAGTAGACATGTGTTTTGATTGGTCATCACTAGATTTTAATCAGTACATACCTTCAATGTTCAGTAAAGTGGAAAACTGATTGAGAGTCTGGTATTTTAAAAGACCCTCATCCGATGTCTGTTCACACAGTTGTTAGCAGTGGATGAGAGTTGTGCAGTTTCACAACTCCAGGATATGACGTTGTGAACATGTATATTGTGAGGTGTGGTGGTGCAAGGGTATGTTCTGTGCCTTAGAGCAGGAAGGTTGCGGATTAGAATCCACCTCAAGCCGGTGCGTAATGCGTGTGGAACCTGAGCAACTCCTATCGCATTACTCATGTGCTTCGGAGTGAAACTGAGATTCAGTGTCGGTGCTGTAGTTGGGAGCTCATCGAAGTAGAATCTTGAAGGGCACTATTACAAGTGCTCATGCGTAATATATACTATCTATATCTATAATTGAGGATGTATGTATGTATATGACTTTGTCCAGAATACACGCCCACAGTTTTGCAGCTATTGATCTGAAACTTTGCACCTAGACAGAGTTCCACCAGAATTAGCCAGTGCAGGGTTGTCGAATTTCTAACACCATGGGGGCCAGGGTGGGAGAATCTTTGGGAGGGCGACGATTTTTTTTGCAGCTATTGATGTCAAATATTATTTTATATTTAGACAGAGGACCGTCAGGTCCACCCAGTAAAGGACTTGGCGAATCTCTACCACCAGAGGGAGAATGGGGGGGGGGGCAAAAAACTCCATTTCCGACATTTTTTTTACCATCGCCATAGTTTCACAGCTATTCACCTGAAAAGTTGCAGCTAAATAGGGTGCCACCGGGACCACCTCGCCCCAATCAACACACACCTCGCCCCGCAGGGCCCGGGTGGGGCAGGGCGTTGTTTAGGGGGGGGCAACATTTTTAGGGGCAATTTTTTTGCAGCTATTGATGTCAAATTTTGCATTTTGACAGAGGACCGTCAGGTCCACCCAGTGGTGGGGTTGGCGAATCTTTAACACCAAGAGGAGAATGGGGGAGGGGCACAAAATCCATTTACCATATTTTGTACCATCGCCATATAGTTTCACAGCTATTCACTTGAAAAGTTGCAGCTCGATAGTGTGCCACCGGGTCCACCGTGCCCCAAATCAACACACACCTCGCCCGGTATGGGCCTGGTGGGGTCAGGGTGCTGTACGGGTGGAAAAATTTTTGGGACGAGATGTTTTGCAGCTTTGCAGCTATTGATATGAAATATTGCATGTAGACAGAGGACCGTCAAGTCCAGCCAGTGGAGGGGGCCATGGTGGGGTCCGAAAACCCAAACTTTTGCTATTTCCATTTCGTCGCCATATGTAGCTTCACGGCTATTTACATAAAATTCCAGGGCATCGCCGGGTACCGCAGCTAGTGTCTATATAAATAAAGAGAAGATTCGGTGTCTGTTTGTCCAGGATGCATATAGACAGTTTTGCACCTTTTAACTCCAAACCTTCACTACTGTGTCCGCCTCGGCATGTGACACCCAGTGGAGGGGTTGGCGAATCTCCCCCATGATCTGGGGCCGGATTGGGTGCAAAAACCCTTATTTTCGCTACTTTTTCATGTTGCTATGCATAACTTCACACGGTTCCCGGACAATTCGGCGCCGGAAAATTCGGACCGGACAATTCGGAACCGGACAATTCGGAACCGGACAATTCGGAACCGGACAATTCGGAACCGGACAATTCGGACCGAAAAATTCTTTGCAGCCCAAATTCGTGATGGGATTTCTCCATCACCCAAAATGTATACTGTCGAAACTAATATTAATCTGACACCTCACTATTATATCGGGCATAAAAAAACCATGGGCCTATAGGTATGAAACTTAATTGATCTAAATGAGATGCCTATAAGTTGATAATTTACTGCATTTAGCTACTAATTTCAGTGTCTTATTTCTGTTATTGGATAAATTTTAGAAGATCAGACAATATTTGTTTGGTGCCATATAATTTTATTTCATACCATTGATAAACAAAAGTTTCATAGCCGTAAGAACAATATTTTTACATGCAATCCGAATTGTCCGGCGCCGAATTGTCCGGACACCCTTCAAACTTATTCGCCTGAGACGTTACAGCTAGGCAGATTTTTACACAGCCACCTCGGGTTGGCGGGGGATGGGGGTGGGGTGGGGAAGATTTTTTCCGAAAAACCCAAATTTCACGGGTGGCGTACCTGTGAAGGTCGGAGTTTGTGGGGTGTGGTGGGGGTACGGGTGGGGTTGGGGGAAGAAAATTTTTCTGGAAAACTCAAATTTCACAGGAGACGGGTGGAGGTCGGAGGCAGTGGGGTGGGGCGGTCATGTGGGGTGATGAAAACATTGGGAGGGCAGTAGGAAATCGGATGGGGTCGATTGAGGGTAGGGAAATAGAAGATTGGTCGGGAGCGGGGCGAATCCTGAATTTCCCGGGAAACGCCTTCTACCCCAGCTAGTGTATATAAATAAAGAGAAGATTCTGTGTGTCTGTTTGTCCGGGATGCATTTCGACAGTTTTGCACCTTTTCTTTCCAAACCTTCACTACTGTGTCCATCTCGGCATGGGACACACAGTGGAGTGGTTGGCGAATCTCTGCTTTTCGGAAAACTGCTTCTCGCCCCCACACACCCTCTCTCCCGACTACACCTCACCATATTCCGACCTCCATCGGTGCGCCACCCGTGAAATTTCGGTTTTCATTAAATTTTTCACCACCCCAGCACACTCCAACTTCCACCGGTACGCAACCCGTGAAATTAGGGTTTCAGGAAAATTTTCTCCCACACCCATCCCAGACTTCCCCGGCCCAGCCCCTGCGGGCCGAGGTGTGTTGTGTGGTGGCGAGGTATCCTGTGTAAAAATTTGTGTAGCTGTAACGTTTGAGGTAAATAAGTTTTAAAATCTGCATCGCAACAGCTGAAAAATTAGCAAAAATGCAGGTTTTGCCCCCCACCTGGCCTCCATGCTGATTTTTGGTCCGTGAACCACACTATAACCTGCCCTGGGTCGACCCCTGTAAAGGATTTTGGATCGATTGTTTCAAAACTGTGGCCGTGCTGATCTAACAAGCAATCTTGTTGAGTTTTTATAGAATAATATTAAATTCTGTTGTATTACATTGGCACATTCTGTCAAAGTAACTTGTTAATCTTTTTTTTTCTTCTTAAACTGATTCAGCTTGACCTGGAATTTGAAACACTGATGTCCGACACTTCTGTCCTCAGAGAGTTGCTGCAATGATGATGTAGCTGTGGAAGTACGCTTCACATCGCACAATCCCAGCAGCATATTTTTGGATGGCAGCTAATGGTAAATATACATTCATGTATTCCTTTTGTTTCCTAGACATGTGTATTTTTTATGAAAATTGGCTGTTTATTTTGTTTTGATAATATTTATTATTATTATTGTCCATGTTGTGAGTTCCACTATCTTCTTCTTCAGTCTTCTGCTGTTGAGCAGGTTTGTTCCACTATAACCAATTATAATATCGATGGTGGTTGATGTCGAGCAGTTGTGAGTGAAGCACTTGTTCAAGGTGCATAAACACAGTTAATTGCCTCAGGACAGGTTTGAACCCATATTCTCAATTCTATAAGGCAAGCACTCTAACCAATGTCCATTATGTCCGACAACGAATTGGTAACCAAATAGGACAAATGCGTTTTACTCTCTTTATTCTCAGTGATATTTCCTTGTGCAAATGGAAAGTAAAACACGTTATAATTATTAGCATGGAAATTTTTTGTCAAATCCTGCAGGATTTACATGTGTAATGCTAAAATATAATTTCCTGCTATGATTCACTGACCATGTGTTGTTGATGGGTAGGTTCGGCTTGTGAGGACAAGGACTTGACTCTTGATATGATGTGTCAAGACAATGAAAAAATTAAGTTGACGACACTTCTTTACCATTACTGTCTCTCAGGCTTCCTTTAGGCGCATCTATCATAAGTGCTTTAAATTGCTTACTTTTTAACATTTCCTGGTATATTATATGTTTTATATGAGTTTGTGATAAAGCTGTCCTACATACTGAAAAATGATGGATGACATACAGACGACTCCACAAGTTTCCCCCTTTTAGTTACTATTCCAGTGTTCGAGACATCTGTGTCCCTTCGACTCTTTGACTGAACACATTTTGATATGCGAAATAATGTGACCACATAATATTTCTCTTCTATTTCTTGTCCATTTGATATTTCTGTGTGCTGTGACTTTGGTCTTTGATGATGATGATGAGTTTATGTCCGAAGTCAGGGCCATGGCTTTAAAGTCACTTGGGATGACATGAGTGGCGTGGTTCCCATTCCCTTCCTCACAGACAATTCTGGGTGAGCAACTTGTCCAAGGTAGCTAGTCAGAGGCTTGATGTACAGGGTGCACCAAAAAAAGACCCCCTTAGGTTTTTTGCCAATATCTTGGCCAAAATTAAGAATTTTCGAATGAAATTTTACAGGCTTATAGACAATTTATATATACATATGATGGCCAGATTTTATCAAAATATTTCAAACAGAACAAAAGTTATGCCACTTTTAGGGAGGTCACCCCCGTTTTTTGACGTTTCAAAAACGAAACGCAGTTTTTTAAGGGTTTTTGCGAATATCTTGGCCAAAAATAAAAATATAGAAATGAAATTTTACAGTCTTATAGACAATTCATATCTACACATGGTGGCCGGATTTCATCACAATATTTAAAACGGAACAAAAGTTATGCCACTTTTAGTGAGACCACCCACCGTTTTTTGACGTTTCAAAAACGAAACGCAACAAAAAGTGACAAAAACACGATTTTTAAGTCTCATCACAAATAACTGTTGTCAAATGAACTTGGTAGTGCTTCACAACTTGTGTTCAATGTGCCCACCACCCGTGCCCAAACTTATTTTGAGTCTCTATGCAGAGTTCTTGATGGACCTGTTGACTCTCTGACAGATTCCGTGTTATTTCTAATTTTAAGAATATGATTGTCATCTTGCTAAGTGACTTCTCAGTGACGTGCAGCTACGCTGGTACCCTGTTTATTTTTTAAGTAATAATAATAATGATCAGCTGTCAATATCAGGGCTATTTTATAATAATTATTTGAGATGAGACTTAATAAAATCGTGTTTTTGCTGCGTTACGTCTTTGAATCGTCAAAAATTGGGGGGTGGCCTTACTAAAAGTGGTATAACTTCTGTTGCTTTGAAAATATTTTGATGAAATCTGAACATCATATGCAGATATGAATTGTCTTTATGCCTGTGAAATATCATTTCGATATTCTTACTTTTGGCTAAGATATTGGCCAAAATAATGAGATTATTTGTTCGTGGCTTTTTGCTGCATCGCGTTTTTGAATCATCAAAAAACGGTGGGTGACCTCCCTAAAAGCGACATAACTTTTGTTCTGTTTTAAATATTTTGATGAAATCTGGCCATCATGTGTAAATATGAATTGTCTATAAGCCTGTAAAATTTCATTTGGAAAGTCTTACTTTTGGTTAAGAAATTGGCAAAATTCTTAGGGGGGGTCCTTTTTTTGGCGCACCCTGTAGATGCGAACATGTGACTCTCGGTAACAATGCACAGAACATACAGTTACACAATCATGTCCCGTTTGTTGTCCTTATGGATCTGTCTGCCATTCAGCAGCAATACATTCAGTTCAGACAAGATTTAGTTGTTTATTTGAGTATCTTCATGAACTAGTATTGTTCATGGAATATGAATGCACAGTTGCACTTATAACTGCATGACTGCCACAAAAGCTGGAGCTCCTTGCTCAGTACTGGTAGAAGCCTTCCATATTTCTGCTTTCTGTTGCCATTATGGAATACATAATGGCGGTAATCTGCACAATTGCAAAAATATAGGTGTTGCAATTAGGCTGAAACATTGCCTCCCAAATCCAATTCTATTCAACATTTATAACTCGCTTATTTTCCATATTTCTCGTTTCGCAATATGTGATATTTTATTTTGATTAATACTTTGCATTCTGAGCGAACAATAAAATTAAGTATAATCTTTTGCTCTCAGACAGTTTACACTGCTCCTCTGTTTAAAAGTCATAATTTACTCTCCTTACGTAATAAAAACAAATGTCACGTCTTGTTATTCATGTTTTGTTTTCATTTCCTTTCAAACTTGTGACATTCGCTAGGCATTTTCACTCATACAGAATTGGATTTGTGCAGTTGAGAATTAAGCAATATTAATGATTCTTAGGTCCGTTACTAAATTATGACTATATACCATAATTATAATATAGCATAATACCATATAAACCATAGTTTAGCATGAATAGTTGGTCATTAAAATAACACAATTTTAATTTTAACGTGAAAAATTATATTGATTTTGGTCGTAGGATTTTGTGCTTTTTGAAAACATTTTGATTAGATATAGAAATTATGTACGTTTGGTTATTATACCATGTCTGACTGGTCTGTACACCAAAATGCGGATAGCAATTGGTATATTAAAGAATAATCTTATCTTATAATCTTTGGTAATTTTTTACATTAATAATTTTATTCTCTTTATTTTTGTTTGGCGTATTGCTGAAGATTTGTTTTATGTGTCTTTTATCATATATATGCCATATTCCATTCGCTGCTTGAACTTCCTTTTGTTCTGTGTGAATTTCCTTCCTGCGTCTCCAGTTTCATGATATTGACTTGAGTTTGGGGTTACCCAGAGCTAGCGGAACCTGTTCCTTTTTTCTGGTTAACCCATTTTGATGATCCACCTAATATATTCATGAGATGCTGTTGAGATTGTTTACACAGTATATTTTTGTATTCTGTCGAATTGGTCTATGGATGATAATATTGATATATAATTGACCATATTTGATTTGCTTTGAATGTGTAACTGAATTCGACACCTTAAATAAAATTGTCTTTCTTTTGATTAAAATAGGTCGGATCAAGTCAGAGGAGAAGATCGAGAGTATCTCCATCAATGCCGCCATACCCACAGTCATTTGCAATAAGTGCTTCATTGACTTATTGCCCTACAGTCTTTTCAATCAGAATCGGTCTCAGCGCTTCAGGAATTCTTAACCAGACACAAACGATGCTTTCTCGTCCTCAACTAAAGTCGTCCTTGCAGCGGCTGTTCCTCTGTCTAGTATTCGGACTCGGACCTCCATGAGATAAGCCCTATCGATCTCTGGAGTACACTTTTGAATCGTGCAAAACAGTACTTGGCTTGTGAATAAGCTGGTGCCATGTACTTTAGAGCTAATACCAAGATGACTTGAGAATCGTGTGGCTTTGATAACTTCTTCAAACTATTTTAGGTATTTTAATATGGTGTATTCATTGACCGCTTTAGCATTTCGGAATTTTTTGGAATAAAAAGACTTCTTTAATTTTAAAGATTGGACATTTATGCCAAAGGTTCGTGAACTCAGTAGATATGAAGTATATCGACGTTTAGTGATATGTGGTCATTTTTGCATTTGTTTTTGTCTTTATTATATCTGATTTTTATCAGTGCTCAAATAATAACCAAGTGCAGGTGTATTTTGACTTCGTCTTGGAAATATATGAAATTTATATATGCGGTTTTAACTTAGTGAAAGTGTTGATAGATTTTGAATGCTTGGTCTGTGTTGCTTAGATACTGGTCGGACTTCATATTATGTTTGATTAATTAATGATTCGTAAATTTATTAATTGATAATTAAATATTGTGGAACAAAAACAATATATTAAAATTGAGTGATATTATAAAATAGGAAATTGGACCGCTCATATACAGCTATGATTATAGACCCCCTTCCTTCACTGTTTGATAAATATTTCTGTAAAGGTGAGAGTTCTTCTATGGTCGGATACCAGAAAATAGTATAAATATCATATCCATGCTGCACGAACCAGCACAATGATAATTTTCACATAAGTGCTCAGGTTCATCAGTTTTGAGCTCTTCATCATATCGACTGCACATGTTACGTTTTAAAGCTGAATTGAAACATTTTTTACATAAAATTAAATTGATTGATTGTTCTTTTAGGATTATATAAATTTCAGTTATGGATGTTATGATGTGCTTGCACTTCTGTATTTTTTCTTCTATTCTATGCTGCAATGTTCTGCTGTTGCTTCAGTTGCAGGCTATTTTGTGGTCCAGACAATGTTAGGTTTATTTAATCACATTGACCGTAACTAATTGTTGTCTATTGACCATGTGTAAATTTGTGCATGCGAAAGAGACAATCCAGCATTTTAGAGTTATCTTAACCTTTGTTGGTGTCTGCAACAGATTAATTTTGAACTTACTGTTTATAAGTTTACATCTGATTTCTTTTCTTCTTGAGCCAATAAATGGTTGATTGATTGGTGGTAATTTTTTGGTTTATGGATTGATTGATTTTAATTTTTTGGTTAAATTATTAATGTGTGCCTAAAGAATGAAAGAGGCGAGAGCCTACTTAACTGTCTCACATATTGAACTATGTTAGATAAAAGGGTGGGAGCGTACTGGCTACGTTAGATTCTAACATATTGAACTACGTTAAATAAAGGGGTGGGAACGTACTGGCTACGTTAGATTCTAACATACTGAACTACGTGAAATAAAGGGGTGGGAGCGTACTGGCTACGTTAGATTCTAACATATTGAACTACGTTAAATAAAGGGGTGGGAACGTACTGGCTACGTTAGATTCTAACATACTGAACTACGTGAAATAAAGGGGTGGGAGCGTACTGGCTACGTTAGATTCTAACATACTGAACTACGTTAAATAAAGGGGTGGGAACGTACTGACTACGTTAGATTCTAACATACTGAACTACGTGAAATAAAGGGGTGGGAGCGTACTGACTACGTTAGATTCTAACATACTGAACTACGTTAAATAAAGGGGTGGGAACGCACTGGCTACGTTAGATTCTAACATACTGAACTACGTAAATAAAGGGGTGGGAGCGTAGTTGGCTACGTTAAATAACTGACGTAGTGAAGCTACGTTAGAAAATCACTACGTCAATCTAACGTATACTTACTCAGTGCATATATAACATAGTACTACGTTACGTACTACGTTACAGGTAACGTAGTAGAATTTAGAGTGTATGCCTAAGGCCGGCCCTGGATACCACACCCCCAGTTTATCTACTATACCACATCAATAGAACCATATTTATTGTGGTGAGAAACAAACTATGCCATTCTATAGACTCAGAGGGAATGTGGGCCATTTTTCCATGCTTACTAATTTGTCTTTTGATAACCAGAAGTGATCAGAATAAATAAAAATGTGTGAAAATTGGTGATTTTTTTATCACAACGCAAACCGATAGCTTACTTCTGTCTAAACGTTTGGCAGCAGCTAAGAAACTTATTATTATTAGCTGAAACAGATATTGAAGGTGAATAATTTAGAATCGCTAATATAAATGACAGTCATCGTAATCATGAATTTATATAGCGCCACTTCAAGAGAAACTCCTCAGAGGCGCTCCCAATCTGACCGCACCAAACCACAATCAAAGAGAAAAGTGTTCAAACGCTTCCGGAAAAGGAGTAAATGAAGACCAAGAAGTTCATTACGGAGACTGCCAGGTATACACTTATTCAAGAAGATGGACCGACCATGATTAAGACTTTGCACTAGTGCAATGCAGTTCTTGTTAAAAAAATACCAGTTTGAAGTCCGTTTTAGTACCTATAGCAGCTGCTGGTAGCAAGCAAAAGTGCGAAAGCATGTCATTTTTCTGTATACAGGATGGGTTTGGGAAGAGCTATATAAAATGTCGAAGCAAAATGTTAGCAAAGTCGGCCTATAATAATTAATTATAGCATTGCTGTGAAGTGTTCAAGAAAACGGTTTTTAGTAGGGCCTAAGCGTTCGCACAAGAACGGGAGTAAAACTTGCAATAACTCAAACACCACTTACATGTTGGCCTACATATTTTTGACTCCTGGGATCAATGACATAATTTCTTGTTGATTTTTGATATATCTACATGCCTTTTGATCTTGCTCACACCTAATACAGACTTATTAGGATCTACTAGCTTGTATCGTTGCCAATTAGGCTCTATCACGTGTAATTAACTATTGCCATCAACCATCAATTTCATTGCACCAAAAATAGCAAAACATTTTTTGTGAAATACATATACAAAACAGTAGGTTACAAACGGAAACCCAGAAGAGATTAGAAGTCCCACTGGTAGGGCTACCTATGCACTCTTTCAGATGCAAGATGGCAGATAGGCAAGTATCATGTAGCCTATTTACCTTTTATTTATCTTTTATACTTAGATGGTATTCAAAACACAGAATCTTTTATTTATGCAACAAGGATACGTTGTGTGGTACGAACGGGTTCCCATATTAAAATTTCACAATTTCCAGGTATATTTTGAAGCTAAATGTATCATTTTGCTCAGAAATAAATGCTGCATCCATTGCTGTATTACAAGATATGATACCTGATACCAAACGCAAAATCCAGGGGTGGTAAGCATCCCCTTGGTAGTCCATATCACACAAAACCTGGTATACCTTGAGGGTTAAAGATATTTTGCATAAGCTTATACATGTAGGTTGACTTGCCATTTGAATTAAAATCTTTGAAATCTGAATGTAGCTTACCAAGACTCACCATAAACCGCTATGCTATACAGTGTATTATAATACACCTTCGTAAAATGTCTCCATTCGACGAAATTATCTATTTTGTTTTGCAATATTTTTTCTATGCCATGGCGCTTTCGCACTGTGATGACAGCTCCATGCATGATTCACTTCTTAGCGCATAGGCCTAGCCTAATTATATTGATTGCTGCAGCGTGTGCGCAGTGTGCTGTGGAGAAAAAAACAGATTGAGCATGGTTATGATAATTATGTCTAGGCTACTGCACGCTATGAATCGACAGGTATAGAGTAGGCGATAGGTAGACTATAGAGTAGGCCTAATAATGAAAACATGACATTTTAGGCCTACCTTAATATTATTGAGGCGAAAACGAAAAGCTGACTGAACGCTGAAGAGCAGTAGCCTAGTCGTTATGGCTTACAACTGAACATAGGCGCAAGTCTGCACAGGACTTTATAAAGCGTATATATATACGTGCCACCTATACGCAGAACAAACCCAGGCGCTCGTTTCGTTGTCGACTGGATAGGCCTATTCTTCGTTAATTCCACTTCATGCACCATCACCATGCACGGTCTCAATGATAAGTGTTTCACTTTCTACGAAGCCGAGTTTTTCGGAAACGCAGTGTAGGCCTATTGTATGTTCACTTGACAACCATATAAATATATAAATGCTTGAATGAATGAATGAATGCTTGAATGAATGAATGCTTGAATGAATGAATGAATGAATGAATGAATGAATATATCCACCCGACCGACCAATGCACTAGCCTATGCATAGCGATCGACGCCCTGCAGAGTCGAAGTCTGGGGAGATGAGTGCTTAACACTTAGAAGAAGAGAGCGTAGGCCTATACTCAGAGCGAGTGGTAAAAAACGTAAAATTCGTCTGATTTATAGAGTGTCTTTAATGAACCGTTTGCCCCTTAACCAAAGGTCAGGTCAGGTTAGGTCAGGTCAAAGTCATTAAAATAGGACAATCAATTACATTGGTCTTCAGCAATAACTCTGGGATATCATCGATTATATATATATAGGCCTATATGATAATATTATACAGTATGTCTGCATATAATATATATATATATATATATATCGTTTCAAGCAGTCGGTATTCTGTTCATAGACAGGAGACAGACAGATAGAAGAAGTTGAAGAACGATATACATACATACTGGCCAACAGGACAAAGAGATATAAAAATGACTTGACCATTTGTAATGTAGGCTAACCCTACCACGTGAAACCAACCCTAGCTGTCCGGATATACAATAAACGTACTCTCTTGAAATGTGACATCTGTGCACAGAAATGATTGCTTAACATTTTGGTGTAAATTAATATATGATATCTCTGAAATTAGATCTTTGCCAGGTTAACAAAGTTTGGGAACGTTTTTTATGCGCCACCCGGTATATAAAACGTGTTTATCTGATTCTGAAGTTAAATCGTTAGCCTTGCATTATATAATAGGCTATAGCCATATTCGAATCGGATCTTATCTGAACTTATATGCTCTGCTCTTATCTTTTCTTAATCTGATCTGATTAATTGACTTCTATTATAGCGCCGTTATAATGATCTCCAATTTTATGTCAGTCGTCAGTCGATAGTCACTTGACGAAGTTGACGAGTAAATTTGCAATAATACGAAGTTGACATTTCAATCTGTCAAACACAGTAATAAAGTCTGGTTCTTACATGTGTCTAGACAAGTCCATGCAGGGATTGAATTCACTTGAGACCTATATAGAATATGGATCTATAGATAGGCTATGCAATGTATGCCTATAAAATATAGATAGGCTATGCATGTAGATAAAGCGAAGTTCATTCCGCCTACTCAAATCAGCGGAGGTGATGGGAGACCAGAAATATATAGCTAAACGTAGGATGTAAGACAAATCCACATTTTCCTGTGGAATGCATCGCTTCTTAGTTTTCTCTGTTCCTGTCTTCAGATATAGAGTGTTGCCCAACAGTCTATGCGCATTGCGCTCCCTCCCTCGGGGATGGGAAAAATGTTCCCCTCGAAAAAGACTCCCTTTTGGAACAATTGCTTCCATTAAACTGGATTTTTCTCTTCAATAGAAAAATCTTTCCCACTTAAAATCACACTCAGTTCAGTTTTTATTTTATTTCAATGTAGGCTATTGGCCTGCAATGCATTGACAGTATTGGAACAGTTACGAGGTTTTGTGTGTTCTGTAACTTCTGTTGTTGTATGAGTATTGAGTATGCACTAAATTGTATCAAGAAAACAATTTAAGAAAACTGCTGTGGCAAGACAATGCACAAAGAACTGACAAATAATTGCATGCAGCCAGCTCAGACCATGCACAGTTGCTTCAACGAATGCAGAGACGTCTGAAGCATTTCCTAACATCATTCGGAATTAGAGAGGACACAAGAAAGCAAATGAACGCAAAAAGTTAGAATAAAACCCATTGTTATTATATCATTATGAGATAATTCATAACAATTTTCTAATATGATGAGACATCAAAATTTATTGAGTATAACACATAGAGATCATTGAAGAACATTTCTGACAGACATAGGGACTATATCCTTCAAGTATGTCCTGAGAAATAATTAATTAGCAGTGAAAATATAGTCAATTGTCGAATAATGGTGAGTACTCTGCCCGACGGCAGGACATTGGCTCTTATCAAGTTTTATGCCCCTGCATGGGGGCCTTCCCCCACAGACAATTAATAATGGGTGGGTGAGCAACTTGTCCAAGGTCGCTATGCAGTGTCTTGAGGTAGATTCGAACCTGCGATTCTCGGTTAAAAGGCACAGACCATATACCGCTACACCACCACATCTCCGGAATCTCGAAGAGACTGGGATTCATGGATGAAGTTGAAAACCGCTGTTATGTCCTTGCTACAGCACATAATTGAATAATTGCAAATAAAGGTTACATGAATATAAAGTAGAATAATTTTATAACGTGCAATCTCTTTTGAACATCTAAAACTCAACCGCCATTTAGGCCTACTTGACTATAGGCGATAATAGGCCTGTAATATTATTTCGATTTTCTGCATTTTGTTTCTGTTCTCCCCCCACCCCCAAATAATTCCACTATACTGTCGCAACTCTCAAGTAGGCCTATAGCTAATTTTAGAAGGAAGTTCCAAAATATTAAGCTGCTCAAAAGTCCTAATTATTGACTTCAGACACCTGCCGCAGTCCCTCATTTACATGCAGCCTACATAATAATGTGGGTCTATAGACGTCAGTAATGTATACCCACGGATGTATTTATTTATTTATGGGTTAATAGTTCCAACTCACAAAATAAGTAATCTCCGAATTTAAAAAAGTAACTAATTCTCGGTATTTTACAGCCTTTTCCATTGGAAAAACTCCGAAGTGGAAACTCCGACAGTCAGTTTTCATGCATGGCTACATGCCTCTGGACTTGTGTAGGCTACCCTGTTTGACTGTCATACTTGGCTTACATAGGCTAAACGAAGACACCACTAAGTAGCTTTTAACCTAATTTCATAACCTTCAACTAATAATCTAATATCCTTTCTAAATGACATAGAGCGTTTGATAAAATAGTCTACTGAATGTGCTAGCTGTATTTATCGCACAGTCGTTGAAAATGGTCAATGATATGCATTCGGTCACGCTTCGTGATCTCTTGCAGGCTGAGCAGATTTTCGCCTTCAATGAAATAATGTTCAATGTGTTCCATTTCGAGGCTGCGAACGACCATCTGGAGAGCGTCGACGTATCGCTCTCGCAGCCTCTCCTTCGACCAACGGGCATCGTCGCTCGTCAGGTCATCGAAGTTATTCGTCGTCCATCGTCGATCGTTCGCCAGAAGCAGAAGAATTGTCTTCAGATGAAACGAGGAGAATCCAAGGTCATCGTCATCGCTGGCCCTGGTCCCGGCCTTGGTCCCGGCCTTGGTCCTCCTTCGCTGCTGCTGCTGCTGCTTCAGGTCAACGAGGTCCATCTTGAGGACGCGTAGGACGTCCTTCCGACACGTCAGAGTGGTGCTCAGAGATCCGTCGGCGTGCAGCATGAGGTATTTCTCGACGGCTGAGAAAGAGATTCGCCACAGTCGACTGTCGTCTGGAGTCGCAGTGAACTCTACACAACGAAAGGAGTAATAACGAGACAGATGTAACACAACGCATCTACTGCAGAAGCGGAAGCATGTGCACAACGCTTTCATGGTAATTAAATGCATCTATAGATAGCCGATGCAACGCTTGAATGCACAGAAGGTATAAGAGCAATATTGGAAGGCAATGGCAAGCGCGTAAAAATATGCCTTCGCGTAATGCATATAGAAGCTTTTTAGAGGCTCAGACGCTGAGGCAATGTTTAAACCTTGTTACTCTAAAATGCCAGAAAAACTTCTAACGGTCAATATACTAGAAATGATATACTATAGCACATGTTGCAGGCAATTATTCAACCACTGATCATCACTGGTCATTCCTATCGCCAGTCTGCCATTGGTGACACTGGTCACTCAGTTGGTGTTAAGTGACGGACATCAGTTGTGTTTCAAACGACGTACTTATACGAATGAGTTGAATAGAAAATAGATGATGTTCAGGCCTACCTGACGGGTGGATCTTGGCAACGGCGCACGGAGAGACGTTGGGTTCTTCCAACTTCTTCAGACGTTCTTCCACTTCTGGTAGTCTCCGTAGATGCCAGTTCTCGGCTGGCTTCGGCCACTCCATCAGCCGGATGGCTGGAACGAAGTCAACGGAAAACTGGAACTCGCCACCCATTGCTTCTTTTCCTTTTCCTTTTCCAGCCTTTAAGACGTCTATTGTGACGGCTGGACTGCGGCCATTGTGATCTCTGAACTCTGTGTTTATAAAGCAATGACCAACGACGTATAAATAAGCAGAATATTTTTTTTTACAAAGTCCGTTTACTTTATGCTGACGTCAATTCAAGCACAAACTTCAGACGGAAATCAGTTCTAAATGACCTCAATCACTTATATTCTTAAAAGGATCAATCAATTTCTATCGAACAGCAGTCTAAAGCCGGGAACTGAATCCATAGTTCCGCCGCGAAACATGTCTTGTCCTTAACCTTCCTAGAGCCGAGGGTTTGGTCGCTTATTAGACTGGTTTTCTCTATCTTTTCCTGTCCTTTGTCTCTGTCAGCACCCGATCGAATGACAATTCCATCCAGATTCTGACGTTGGCGATCTATCCCACCCTTACTCCTTACTCCTTAGTCTCCCCTGTGCTAAATACCGGTTAAACACCGGCAGCTTAATACGAGCAACAGTTTGTGGGGCACGGTGGTATAGTGGTGGGTTCGGTGCCTTAGATCCACGGAGGGTTCCAGGTTTGAATCCACCTCAAGCCGCTGCGTATAGGAACCTTCAGCAAGTCTCTCACTTGCAATTAGGCTACTCGTGCGCTTCGGCGTGCAACTCCGATGCAGTGTCCGTTCTGCAGTCGGAAGCGCCTCTGAGTATAGCGAGCTTGAAGGGGCGCTATAGCAAATGCTATAAATAAATAAATGACTAAAATTAATTACTAAAATTACTAACTAAATAGATAAATAAAAAGTTTTGCTGTGCAGTTTATTGCCAATCTTACTGATTATGTAGTCTTCTTTCTCCTGGCTAAATTTTTCGAGAGCCTTCCGGATCTTTCCCTCGAATTCCTTTCGGAACTTCTTCGGCGATAGGAAGGTGCCTCCATCCGCGTCCCTTCGTCCCTGGATCTCCTGATGGGACATGTGGGACGTTGGCTGCAGGATGCAGAATGACTTAGATTCGACGCCCGCTGCAGGGTAGTAGAGTTTCTTGCAACGGATTTCGCATGTCAACATGCAATCGTATTCATTCGGTGCCTGGATCTGTTGAAAATGAAAACATGAATTTCACCCTGAAATTAATTTTATTCAGATGCAACTCTCGCGATATTTATTTAGCCTATCTGATAATGAAGTCATCCGTTTAGGCCTATAGGCTACCTCTGAGCTCTCAGTTAACGTCTGTGTAGACCTACGCAATCGAGATGTTTCTAAAAGGCGCTAGATAAGTATTTAGATGCACACGAGAATGAATTAGAGATAATTAAATTAGCAGTTCAGTCGAAAGGTCTGCAGAAGCAGGTATATTATTTATAGTTGCTGTACCAACTTATGTATACGCCCAGGGCTAAGAGCAAAGAGACTCGTAACCAGGACATAGCCAGGGCATGCAGTCATACAAGTTACCAGTGTAGGAACATTTATGCCCCAAATAAATTTTCGACAGGACAGAATCTTTGGGGCGAATTTCTATCCAGCGCCACCTACTTTGGACAACATGTGCTATGTCGGTAAAACATTGACCAATTCAAATCTCAGGGTCCCAGACCGACCTTGACTTTTTCGTAGTACGATCCTTGATTGCACTTGGTCCATCTGGAGTGTTGGTCGTGTCTGTCGAGATGCTCCTGAACGCATTTATGGATGGAGTTGACGAGATCTGCGTTCTGCTTCGTCAGGTCCTTGTCCAACCGGATGCCCTCGAGACGTCGGCTCAGCTCGTCGTCCAGACTCTGAGATGACCTCAGCGTGGAAGACTTCCCAAGAGAAGACGTCGGAGTGGCTGCAGGCAGTTCCAGTGGGGTCGACGACAGGGAACTACTTGAGCTGACGTATCCACTGTCGTCCAAACCTGGTCGGTTCGTCTTATGATGATGGTCGAACGAATCGCTGCTGTCGAGAGAAGGTCTGCAGGTGAACTTCCGTCGGTCGATCGATGACTTCCGGTGGACCTGATTCTTCTCTCTGATGAGAAGTGCAGCTGCACTCCTCCGCAGAGATTCACCTTCATCCTCTGATGACGACAGATCTTTCTTGGCTGTCGGCCATCTTCTCTGGTCAGCAGCAGCAGCAGCAGCATCCTCCCTTGTTGGTCCTGTCCTCCATTTATGTTCTCTGCCAGCGGACTTTGTCTCCTTCCTCTCCATCCTTTTCCTCCTCCAATCTATCGATTTCTCATCATTCTGTTCATCATCATCATCGTCATCACATCCATTGCCTTCTTCATCTTCTGCTTCATCTGTGGCTTTCCTCCTCCTCCATTCGCCAGCGTCATCGTTCGACTCTTTCCTCGGCGCCCTCCATCCATTTGGTCCAATCCTTCTCGTCGATGATGGCCTTTGCACTTCCGCTTTTCGAGACTGTTCTTCAGATGATGTGGGTCTCCTGACTCGACCGGAAGAGGGACCCTGGCCGCTCTCCGCCACTGGAATTATCCTTGGCCTTTGCACTTCCGCCTGTTGAGACTGTCCTTGAGATGATGTGGGTCTCCTGACTCGACCGGAAGAGGGACCCTGGCCGCTCTCCGCCACTGGAGTTATCCTTGGTCTTTGCACTTCCGCCTGTTGACACTGTTCTTGAGATGATGTGGGTCTCCTGGCTCGACCGGAAGAGGGGCCTTGGCCGCTCTCCGCCGATGGAGTTATCCTTGGTTTCATTGGCACCGGTTTCTTCATCACCTCATGACCCGACGAAGGAGGATGAAGAGACTGCTGAGACTGACGCCTGGCTAATGCCATCTCCGTCTGACCAAGGAAAGGATTTATGCAACGCTAGCACAAGATCATGGAAACTGGTGAACGAAGAGACTGAGCAATCATCTTTGTGGTGGATGAGATACAGAACAAGGAAGGAACGGCAAATGAGATGACTCTGAAAGAGAAAAAAGAGAAATTAAAGATATAATAAATATAATAATATAATATAGCTGAAATAATATTGACCACTGCTGAGTGAATGTGAGTGATGTCATTGGTGACAGATACACCATCACTGGCAAATTTTGTGATGATCTTTAATACGGATACTCAGATAGGATCAAATATTGCGCACGAATTTCACAAGCGCAGCATATTACGCTGGCTGCGCTGGCATTAGTGAAACTCCATTGATCTTCACGTATACAAAACAGTAGAAAGGAATGATAGGATGGACCACCTGGATCAAGATAATTATGTCGAGAGAGTCGGAGAGACCCGAATCCGGACCACTACAGGGGAAGAATCAGTGATGGTAAGCTGCCCTGTTATTCCTATAGGCATGGCCTTCGAAGTTCAAAAGACAGTCGCCATGACGTCTGTCACAGAGATTTTCGCGGCGCATCATCAATGGAAAAAATAATGGCACAAAGCATAAATGACACAAAGCGGTATACATAATACCTCCTCTATAGAGTCGAAGCCGGTACATAATGGGCGGCTGAGAGTTGAGGAATGCATAAAAACAAATTTGGGAAAACAAAATTAAGAGATAGCATCGCGGCTAAACCGCACCAGTCATAACCGAAATAATGGTCCAGCTTATACATCCTATGCACTTAGCCAGAGTTCAGCGCAACAGCTTGTAATTATTTAGAGGCGTGAAACGTCTGTGTAGGACTGTAGGGCCTATGAACGATGAAGCGATAATAATTTATTCATTTATTAGACTACATCGAGCGCTGATCAGAACTCAGAAGGAATAGGGGGCTGAACCCCTCAGCAATTCTCATCCTGGTCCACGATCCCTAAACGACCCTTTAAATAATTATTATATAGTACGACTGCAATTTGATATCGCCCTTCTTACAAAGCTCAGAAGTGAACCCGCAACTGCAATTAAAGCCTAAATTGCAGCATAATTCCGAGTGAAGGACTTGCTCAAGGTAACCGCTTCGGACGAGGCTCTAACCCGTTCTCACCACGTTACAGGCCGACCACTCTATAGCCAACTTGCCACCGTGAGTCCGTTACCTCTGTGCAGCCCAAACATCCTATTCAACCTGCACGATGATTTTGAAACCGCACGACCAAAATTAACAGCTCGTCTGTATAATTATGTCTATCGTTCTCCTCCGTGTGTATACGACTATATGTGTGTGTGCGTGCGTGTGTGTGTGTGTGTGTGTGTGTGTGTGTGTGTGTGTGTGTGTGTGTGTGTGTGTGTGTGTGTGTGTGTCGTGCATGTGTCTGCGTACGTTCGCACCATCACAGCGAGGTCACTTAATTTAGTAGCGAGGTCACATTAACTAGCAAGAGGAGTAATTCCGCCGTAAGCCACTCCCATGCTCGTGTGTGAAGACACTGAGTTAAGGCGCACAATCGAGAGTCATTAGCAAAATTAGGCTAATAGACATCTATGACTCAAATTAATTTGATGTTCGAAACAGCTCCAGTAAATTTTGATTCTTCTCATCGGCGATTTAGAGGGGTGTTACGAGTTCAAATCCACGAAATAAATATTTGTCTAATTTAAAAAAAACTAATTTTGCGACTGTGCACGTCCAATAGAAAAAACCGAAATGGAAATCTCTCCCAATTTTTCCTGGCTATGCCTCTGGTTCTTCTGTCAGTGAAATAATGAAACGTATAAATGTAAAAAAAGCAAAGGTGTGAGTGATTTAACAGTACTGTAGTCTACTCTTAAGTATAGAACCGCTGTTGTCCTATGATTAGCCTACCGTATTTACGAAAAGCTCGAAGCTGCAAATGAACATAGGCTATATTCTCTTTGCCGTGCAAGTGTATGCATAGGCCTACATATAGCCTACAGTCAGACGTTAAAGCTGTCCAGGAGCGTGCTACCCATTCAAAAGGGTAGCGATGCTGAAGGATAAATCGCCCGATAAATTCAGTGTAAATAAGCGGAGGATGAAGCCAAACGGTCGATATAATATTGATAAACGTGCACATTTACTTTTGCATTTAGACCTCTACATCAAAGACCACAATGATAATTATGAATGCGATGCTCTCATGCACCTACTCGAACAAATGCCACTTTTAAGGCAAACACAGCAATTCAAGATTGATCAAATTAATTTGAACACTTATAAGTATTCTACAGTTGCTGAAATTACTTGAGCAATAGGAGCTTACCAGTTGAGCTTCACTGATAATTTATTGTTTATGGTAAACAAAAAATTCATGCAAGTCGGTTTCCACCTGTTAATGTGACGACATATTTAGTTCTGTACGTATACCAATGCATCAAAAGTTCTGCGGTATAAGCTTACAAGACGTGACAACAATATAAAACTGCTCTCTAAAGTTCTAAGCAAACCGTTACCCGATGGTCGTCCTTTATATCCTATCGTCCACGGTTACATGCATCTTCAGACAATGCAGAGGTTTTGGGCGGTTTACATGACCGTCAATTCTGCCGGTGGTTTTAGGGTACCGGTAGAGGCATTAAAACCACCGTACGCATACGTTCCAGACTGAGACCGGATGTCTATCATCACCACCCTGTCGTTCTATTCGTCGATGGATATACCACGTGATAGAAATGGCGCGAAGTACCTATGACTAAGAGTCTGAAGAAGGCTTGCTGCTTAGCCTAATAAGCAAGGGAAGACAAACAAACAGAGTAAGACATAGATTCACATTTCTTACCCAGCTAAGACCATCTGGATTTTAAGCAAATTGTGGGCGATAGGCACAATCGGATTATATCTAGACCCGTAATATGGGTATAATATATTATATTAATTTTATCATCAACAATAATATTAATTATGCTTTTGTAAATTGTAATTATAATAGTAACTTTTAAACTTTAGTAAGAGTGATAATGGCTTGAATATTTTGCCTTAGAGCATTTCTGAGTAGCCTCCTTGAAGAAGCTCTATAGAAATTCTTGAATGAATGAATGAATGAATGAAATTAGCCTAAATCATCTGTAAAAAATGATTATAATAATAACAGCAAATATAATAATAATAATAATATTATTAATATTAATATTAATGTTATTATTATTTTTTTTACCCGAGGTATTTATGATCCCTTAGGTGTTCAAAACAATATCCGGAGATGGGACTGGTGTTGTTCTGGGAAAATAATTTAAAATTTTTTTATTCAGCGTCATTGTCATCATAAATATCCATGATAGTTTTTAGCATGACATGTCGACATCTCATCTTGTATCGTTGCTCAGTAGCTATACATGTAGAATAGGCCTAGACATGAGTGCTCGTCATTGGAAAACCGAAAGTGAAACTTGATGATTGCCTGATGATCGCCGCCCACGCGGTCCCATTCAGTATGAGCGTGCACGATCTCACAACCCATTCAGCATTTTAAATTTTTTAATGTGGTCGGCGTCTGTCAGGTGGTTGCCGTTGACTCAGAATTCTAATACCTTTTGTTGTCGGTAGACCACGCCAGTGATTGTGTACGTGTGGTTGTAAGATAATAGAAAAAACGAAGAATGAAGAGTTTTGCAATGAATTACAATCTTCTTACAGGCTGCAGCACGAAGTGTTTACAATGCAACAAGTACTTCCTATCCGCCCACTTTGTAGGTAGCCTATGTTCGTTGCAGCAGGAGGGTTGCAGGTTCGAATCCACCTTAAACCGCCTCGAAATCAGGGCTTAAAGTGGGGCAGGATAGTCATGGACAGCGTTCTGGCACTTATTTTCAAATCTCTATGCCGACGTCCTGCCAATTATTTGGCAAGCACACCTGAAAATGCAAGGTGCGTCCTGGCACTTCTTTTGGAAAGGTAAGGGGCGTCCAGGCACTTTCTTACAGCGTTGTTAGTCGACCCAGAATAGATAAGAACCCACATACATGTACAGACATGAAGGGACAAAATAATGTGGCCCATTCAGGGCAGATTTAAGTGTCTTGTTGTGGACCGCAGCAGATTGACTTCAAACCCACACAAGCTAATTAATTATTAATGTAGAATATAATTAATTATGTCGACATGCGCTATTTTATCTTTAACTCCTCTTCAGGGACTCTCACCATGTCTCATCTTATCCTCCGCCTTCCAGTTCTCGACCCAAACGACACCCACCTTAGTATATAGCTGTTCCGACTCTCTGATTTATTATAGCAACCGACCCGGACCTTTTTTGGACTAGGACTAGGCCCTGCTCTTAGGGACAACCATGCTGACTCAACGTATAGCGCTCGATTGCACAAAACATTTCGCCCTTGTTTCGCACAGTCCATCCTGGGCAGTATTTAATCTAGACGTCTCTGGGGACAGTGGGGAGGGGGAAGCTCAGTCTCCAGGAATGAGATTTCCAAGAAAAATCTTGAGGTGTTGTTAACATGTATATACATGTTTGTACCACTTTCTTTCAGAGAAACGCTACATGTGACATTCCCCCCCCCCTCAAAAAAAAGTTGACGTCGACCTAGGCCTATATGTGAAATTTTCGTGTTAGAATAATTCGAATGCGGAGCATTGATTGATGTGCAAAAATGGTCAAGATATAAAATAGCGAATTTTGCAAATGGTAAGCTTATAGGCTTTTGGGGAAATTTACCAAAACGACCAAAATAAAAAGTTAAAAAAAACGATCGTGAGAAAACATTTTTTTCAAAGGGTGTCGTTGGTGTCTCGACTCAGCGGTTGTCGTCCACCCAAAACGGTCGTTTTTCGACCCTCCCTTCCAGAAACCTGAATCTCCTCACCCCAAGCAGGGGTACTAGATTAAACACTGCCTTCTGGGGATGTCTCCCGCAAAGCCAAACATGGGTAAACTGCTGAATTAAGCAGCAGCAGTATGCATACGAGGACCTATATTATCATATAATCCTATAATATATATATATATACCGTACACGCGTGATCGAGGACACAGAAATACATAAGTCTCTGAAGTCAGATGGAATTTGTAGTGCGGAAATAATAAGACAATAGCGCATAAATATTAAATATAAATAAATATTAGAATCTCAAATCGAACATGCTGTGGTATACGCAGGGTGAGAATTGTCTGGGGTTGAGGGATTGTGGGCCTACAGTCTTTCTAAAGACGCCATAGTAAATTCCTCATTGCATAATCAACGTCTCCCTACTGAGGCTTGCAGGCCTATATGCAATTTAAACTATTAATTTTTGGTCTCAAGAGCTCACCAGACCAAGGTTCAAACTAATTTTGCGGTCTCCTTCGTAAACTGGTCTCTCTGTTCTTTCTTCTCGTGCCCATCATTCTGCAGATACGTACATTCGACCTCTTATCAATATTATCAACGTAAGACCATCTGCAGTTCTAGAGAGACCGGGTGGTTCCTTAATATTTGGGAATCCCGCTCGTGTGAGACTCCGGCTGAATATATGTCGTTTAGTGCAAAATCCAGGGAGCACATGGTAACCATCCCCTTGGTATAGTCCATGTTACAAAAAAGCCTGGTATACCTTGACGTTTAAATAGACCTATATCCTACATAGGTTCACTTGCTATAGTTGCATTCAACTATTAATTCATTTAAATCTTTAATATATTAATGCACCAAGACTCACCATAAATCGCAATGTTATACACCTTCGCAGGCATATTATTATGCCTCCATTCGGCGAAATTATCAATTTTGTTCCGCAATGTGCGACGACACGTAGGCTATAGTAGCCTACTTCTAGGCTCCATGCATGATTCACTTCTAAGCGCAGAATATCGATTGTTGGCATTTGGTGCTGCCCGTGCTCAGTTTGCTTTGGAGGTAAAACAGATCAAGCAAAGTTATGATAATTAGGCTTAGGCCTAGCTACTGCGCGCTATGAATCGACAGATATGTCACAGATATAGAGTAAGCCTATAGGCCTAATAATGAAAACGTGACATTTATCCCTACCTTAATTAAGGCAAAAACAAAAATCAGACAGAACGCTGAAGATTAACAGTAGTCGTTATGATTTACAACTGATAACTGATTACTGATAAACGCCGAAGGAGACCTGATCGTCTTGAGTGTATACGCCTATCTCTTGCCAAAGGCGCATAGGTGCAAGTATGAACAGGACTTTATAAAGCCTACGTGCCACGTAGGCCTACCTATACTGCAGAACAAACCCAGGCGCTCGTTTCGCTGTGAACTGGACGCTCTTCATGAATTCCACTTCATGTGCCATCACCACGGTCTCGATAAGTGTTTCACTTTCTACGAAGCCGAGGTTTTTTGGAACGCGGTGTAGGCCTATTGGTCACCTGACAACCAGCCATCCACCAAACAGACCACTAGCGATCGAAGTCTGGGGAGATGAGTGCTTAACACTTAGAAGAAGAGAGCGTATACTCAGAGCGAGTGGTAAAACAACGTACTCGTCTTTTTTTAGAACAGTGTCTTTTATAATGAGCCGTGTACCCCTTATCCGAAGGAGCACGCGGTTAAAATAGGTTTCCAAGACTATGTAGGCCTACTTACTAAGGCCGTTATTAATTATTATTATTATTGCACGCTTCTATCAAAACGGAGTAGTTGCATGGTTTTTGTATGTATGTATGTATGTATGTATGTATGTATGTATGTATGTATGTATGTATGTATGTATGTATGTATGTATGTATGTATGTATGTATGTATGTATGTATGTATGTATGTATGTATGTATGTATGTATGTATGTATGTATGTATGTATGTATGTATGTATGTATGTATGTATGTATGTATGTATGTATGTATGTATGTATGTATGTATGTATGTATGTATGTATGTATGTATGTATGTATGTATGTATGTATGTATGTATGTATGTATGTATGTATGTATGTATGTATGTATGTATGTATGTATGTATGTATGTATGTATGTATGTATGTATGTATGTATGTATGTATGTATGTATGTATGTATGTATGTATGTATGTATGTATGTATGTATGTATGTATGTATGTATGACATTGTATGTATGTATGTATGTATGTATGTATGTATGTATACGTATGTATGTATGTTTGTATGTATGTATGTATGTATGTTTGTATGTATGTATGTATATGTATGTTTGTATATGAACATTTTATATATATGGCGCCTTACAAAGCCCTTACATCAACTGCATCAATGTAGCCTACGAGAGGGCAGGATTATGATTATCAAGCCTTTGGACCTTTGCATCTTTTACCTGAAGCATTTACTTGACAAGCTCAAACCTCGTTTGACTATAATCTTCGGGGCAGCAAATTATCTCACATCAAGAATTTTTCAAGATATTCCCGGGATTCTATCATTCTAACATTTGAGAATTGAGAGGAGGTTATCTGATTATTAAAATACCCAAGACAAGGTTGACAAGGAAGGGGGTTTCTATCAGTGAGGAATGTTGCTGTTAAAAAGGTTGAAATGGCGGTTCGTAACGTAACATTTCACAATAAAACATCATTAATTTTTATCAATTATCCAAACAGTAAGGACTTGAGGAGTTGGAAAACATTCCGATAATTATCAATTGTGAAAGAGGAAGTAAGGATCAACTAGGGCCTATAGGAAGAGTACCGTAACGCAGGGCTTAAAGTGTGCCAGGACGGTCATGGACGGCGTCCAGGCACTTATTTTCGAGGCTGGACGCCGTCCTGCCACTTATTTGGCCAGCACTGCCTGGACGGTCGTCCATGACTGCATGGACGGCGTCCATGCAGTTACGGACGACCGGCCATGACTGCCTAAAAATGGCTCCATTTGAGTTCGACACAGCCAAAAATGCGCTGGTCGCTGGGGCTCCGCCCCAGACCCCGCTGCGGGAGCTTACGGTCAACACAAAATCCTTTCTCTTTTACAATAAAATATTCATTTTTATTGTTATCCTGGTGGCTTGCGACACTGAAAAAACACTTCCTTTTGAAGTTTTCGCGACTTTATCGTTCACAAAATAGCTGGCAAAAAAGAGCCTAAAATGGCTCCATTTGAGATCGACACAGCCAAAAATGCGCTGGTCGCTGGGGCTCCGCCCCAAACCCCGCTGCGGGAGTTTACGGTCAAGACAAAACCATTCTCTTTTACAATAAAAGTTTTATTTTTATTGTTATGCTGGTAGCTTGCGATACTAAAAAGCCACTTTTTTGAAGTTTTCGCGACTTTATCGTTCACGAAATAGCTGGCAAAAAGCGCCTTAAAATGGCTCCATTTGAGATTGACACAGCCAAAAATGCGCTGATCGCTGGGGCTCAGCCCCAGACCCCGCTGCGGGAGCTTACGGTCAAGACAAAAACCTTTCTCTTTTACAATAAAATATTCATTTTTATTGTTATCCTGGTGGCTTGCGACACTGTAAAAACACTTCCTTTTGAAGTTTTCGCGACTTTATCGTTCACAAAATAGCTGGCAAAAAAGAGCGTAAAATGGCTCCATTTGAGATCGACACAGCCAAAAATGCGCTGGTCGCTGGGGCTCGCCCCAAACCCCGCTGCGGGAGTTTACGGTCAAGACAAAACCATTCTCTTTTACAATAAAAGTTTTATTTTTATTGTTATGCTGGTAGCTTGCGATACTAAAAAGCCACTATTTTTGAAGTTTTCGCGACTTTATCGTTCACAAAATAGCTGGCAGAAAAGAGCCTAAAATGGCTCCATTTGAGTTCGACACAGCCAAAAATGCGCTGGTCGCTGGGGCTCCGCCCCAGACCCCGCTGCGGGAGCTTGCGGTCAAGACAAAATCCTTTCTCTTTTACAATAAAATATTCATTTTTATTGTTATCCTGGTGGCTTGCGACACTGAAAAAACACTTCCTTTTGAAGTTTTCGCGACTTTGTCGTTCACAAAATAGCTGGCAAAAAAGAGCCTAAAATGGCTCCATTTGAGATCGACACAGCCAAAAATGCGCTGGTCGCTGGGACTCCGCCCCAGACCCCGCTGCGGGAGTTTACGGTCAAGACAAAACCATTCTCTTTTACAATAAAATTTTTATTTTTATTGTTATGCTGGTAGTTTGCGATACTAAAAAGCCACTTTTTAAAGTTTTCGCGTCTTAATCGTTCACAAAATAGCTGGCAAAAAGAGCCTAAAAATGGCTCCATTTAAGATTGACACAGCCAAAAATGTGCTGGTCGCTGGGGCTCCGCCCCAGACCCCGCTGGGGGAGCTTACGACGCTCCCTCAGACCTCCTAGTCGGGACGGGCTTCGTGCCCTCGGCACTCCCAACTTCGCGCCTTCGGCGCCGCCACTGACGACCAATTACAATACAGCGTCCAGGCACTTCTTTTTTTACACTTTAAGCACTGCCGTAACGTATACACACAAAGAGATTTTTAATAGTCCCGGACATGCAATTATTGAAGTAGGCCTATTATAATGCAAAGTATATCCAATCATTTCATTTAAAATTAGCCAGTCAGTGTAATTTTCATTCCAATTAGATGCCACATAGGCCTACATGTAATATTCTACCGTGTATTCCTCGGGCGGGTATAGTGTGGTGCGGTGGGACGGCGATGAGACAGAGGTATACCGCGTGGTACAAATTTAAGAGACCCACATAACACAGACGGGATTGGCGCATTGCATCTGCAGCGCATTAATGACAGTTCGAAGATCCTGTCCACTCCCTCTATTTTCATACCTTCACTGCTTCAATACGTGCCTCTATCTGCATGCACCAGGTTGAACTCTATTGTAATGCTATCTTTGCTGGACTTCCACTTGCTGATATTAGGGCCTATGTCGGCACTGCAGTCTGTTCTCAATGCCGCTGCCCATCTAATTGGAGGTGTCCCAAGATTTGGTTACCCAGGCCTATTTATAGCTCTGTTCATGCGGGATACTTTTCACCAGCGTGAGAATTGTGGGAAAAATAACGGGGGTTGGGGGTTGGACTATGAACCAACTTGGAATTGGATTATTGGAGTGTGAAAAACAGACTTTACTATGGAGCTCTAAAAAGACTGGGAGGTTGATGCCCCCTGGCAATTCTCACTCTGCTTTGCACTGACCCTCCCCCTCCATCCATGCAGTGACGTACAATCGTACATGTATATTATATTCAGTTTGAGATCCTAACCCTCGATCGTTAATTGTTCTCTTGCATGGGGCCGGGCTGCAACATTCCAAAAACTGAAACAAAAAAAACAGGATATATTATGTTCAATGTACATTGTACATCATACTATAGCCTATATACCAATACCCCAAGCTCGGGTGTATGATAATTATGCTCGCTTGGTAAGCCCCTTGGCACTATAAGCGCGCACTGTAACAGTCCGCTCGAAGCACCATTGTTATGGGTTCCACTTTAATTGTCTTTTAGTGAGTTCGGAGAACTGTCGACGTACTCCAGAGTCCAGACGATCGATGGTGAGTTTAGCGCCGATGATCCATTACCATTGTGGGGCGCGGTGGTGTAGCGGGTATTTCGTTGCCGCCGGAGGTTTGCAGGTTCGAATCCACCTCAAGCCGCCTCGTATAGGGACCTTGAGCAAGTCCTTCACTCGCAATTTTTGGGCGCTACTGATTCTGTGAGCGGCGCTATATAAATGTTCAATTAGGCCTACAATTACAATTGTTCAGCGTTTCGGCGTGAAGCTCCGATTCAGTGTCCGCACTGTAGTCGGGTGCGCTTCTGAGTAGAACTCTTCAAAAGGTGATGTAATTATGATAAGTGCACAAACAAGCAAACAAATAAAACACGTATACGACGACGACGACTGCTCTTCGTCACCGCATCAACGACGACGACGACGACGACTATTGACCGTCATCGATGATGAACCACCGCAACGACTGATTCATCATTCAAGACCGTCAGGAGGTATACATGCAGGGCCAGATCCAGAGGGGGCAATTTCTGTATTCGACCCTGTGATGCGGACGATCCGACGACGACTCATGGGGGGGGGGGGGGCATGGACGCCCGTATAAATTTTTGCAGGAGGGGCAAAACTCGATGGTGATGGTTAAAGTTTTTTTGTATCGATCACGAGCTTGAAAATGCAAAGCAGGAAATTAGGAACATAGGCCTACATTGGTATTTTTCATAAAGTTTTCTTAACCCTTAAAGCGCCGGAACCGCAAGTGTGCGGTCCCCGAGGAAATTTGGCTGAACGCCGGAACCGCATATATAGGGCCTAGGCCTATGCGGCTTCACATATTGTTGAACGCCGCAGGCAGAAAAATAGGTTTCAACTTTCCGGGAAGGGTAAGTGCCCTCTCTTGCCCCTATGTACGGGCGCTCATGGGAGGGGATGGGGGTGGGGGCGACGAAGACTGGTCGACGACGGACGATCGAAGTGACGAACAGACGACGGCCACTGATTAATCGACTTCTTTAATACCACGTATAACGTATTATTACATTGTCGAAAAGTCTGTCGAACTCCTTCAACTGAACTTTCGAGCGTCTGTCCTCTTCTGTGTGTCGTCGAACTGTAGGCCTACGTAGCCTACTGTGCTGATCGATGACGTAACAGGTGGAGAATCCAAGAAAGGTGGACAAGTCAAGATCGACAAGCAAGTTAAGCAAAGGCCATGGAAAGTGAACGTGCGAAGGTGGACAAACCAATGGAGGTGGACGTACAGACCAAAAGGAGGTGGACAGGCCAAGAAAGGAGGACAATTAAGTCAAGGAAGGTGGACAAACCAAGATGGACAAGTCAAGCGAAGACAATTAAATGGAAGGTGGACAACCTAGGCTTGCCAAGGTGGACAAGAAAAGGGATTCGTTACAAGAATGCTCTACACTTATTAAATCTGCTTTTCAATACATTTCGTGCATGTTACTAATACTCTACTTTATTATTACTTCTATTGTGTTATTGCAGTGTTCCATTGTGCGTTTGTAAATGGAGTAGGCTATTAATAAAGGCTCTACTTACTTCTTACTTACTTACTTTAAGAAAGGTGTTCGATTTTTGGTCTTTGAATTGCTGCCGTGTTGCTTCCTGCATTTTGAGTTATCAGGGAGGCCACTCGTAGCTTTTTACACCTAGATCTAGTTTGTCGGTCCTTTCCAGGTTTCTAGGAATTTTTGTCAGTAGGCCTATTATTTCTCACGGCGGTTTTCCAGAATTTGTCCACATAAAAAGACTTTTTAGGTTAAAGTGAAAAAAAACCGTGAAAAAATTTGAAAATGTCGTGGATACGGACCCCAAAAATTGTAGGCTAGATTTTGGAGCAAAAGACAAGAAGGTCATCAGAAATTTTTCGGAAAAAGGACCAAATTTTGGTCAGATGACTAAAAGAGATCCTCAGAAATTTAAACTTCACGCTCGAAAAATCGAAAATCCAAGTATTTCTTGGACATTTTCTATGTAGCCTTTTCTAGCCTTTTCCGGCCGGAGCTGACTTTTCAAAAGTCAGAGTGGCATCCTGTGCGTACAGTGCGTTATGCCGCCATCTTTGTCTTATTTGTCGTAATTTTATGTATTGATTGTTTCATGAAATTTGGAAACGAGGTATTTATTTTGAAATTTAATGCAATTTTAGGTTCGTATTGGTAATACGTGCTATGATTCAGTCCATTCATGTCTATGCTAGTTGATGTTGATAAGTTTAAGCAGTCTAGCACTTGTCAACCTAGAGAAACCATGATGCTCTCTTTAAACTTCTTTAAACGACTTCTCACTGCCTGCAAAAGACGACCGCAATTTTATCCCTCGTATATTATACCGACGAGAAGAAAAATCACACTCCTTATCTTTAAATGCCTGACTAACTGAATGACCGTTACGGCTAATGATTTCATTTCAAATACTGTTTTTCTTCTGTTTTTAAATTTTCTATATCTCTTCATGTACCCATGTGCGGTGTGTCACCTGGTTTTTCCCATTAAACGAATATATAATAAACAATTTAGGTGACCAGATCAGATCATCAGACATTGCACCAAAGGATGTTTATTGGGGGGGGGGGGGTTTCTGTTCTTTACTTGATGTTTAATATTTTAGTATGAAATATTCTATTCATATTTCTGTGAAATACATTTTTTAAATTTTAGACGTAAATCTCGCATGTTGCACTTTCAAATTATCTAGTCATTTACCTGTTTTCCTCCGCAGCAGAATTACTTTAGTTGCATATTAAGTAAACTGATTTTTCAAGAACTATTTCATGTTTAGATCACAAAATGGCGCCCATAAAGATTTTTGTCGGAAACATCGCTGTTGGGACATCTAATCAGGAACTGACTGATTTATTTGCTCAGTATGGTCAAGTAACGGAATGTGATATTCTTGGTGCAGGGAATTATGCATTCGTTGTAAGTATTTTGACATTTTTGGAAATTTCTGGCTCTTGTTTTATTCAAATACTGTACTCTGTATGTTGGAGACCTAATAATTTCTTATTCCAACGTTATTGCAGCCTTTTCAAGTTTTAATTAGTTGACTCCTGAGAATATGTTGACTTGTCTTTTTGTCCGATATTTGTTATCTGTTGACTTTTTCATTTATTGTATAAATTGCTTTTTTTGGCTTATTGCCGTTAAGCCTAGGCCATGGGCAATGGGCATTCCATGTCAAATCAACACACTTTAATACTAACTTTGTTAAAAAATAGATGTCGCCATCTCCAATTTTGTTGTAATTTAGTATGGTGTTAAAGCACTATGAAAATTGTTGAAAATCAGAATTTTGGATTTTTGAGTCGACCGGTGTCCGAGATATGGGTCAGCAAGAATGAACGATTTCTGACTAGCCGATGTTCAAACTGGTGTATCTCAGGTTCTACCGCATCTAGAGACACAAATAATATACCAAATTGAAGAGCTAAATAGCTCTATATTTGCATAGAACTTAGAAAGGATTATATAAATTGAATAAACAAAGCATTCTGAGCAACTGTACTGACATTCTCTATGCATGGCTTTCTAGTCATTTTGGTGATTTATAAATACTGACGCTTGTAACTTAGAACTGATGTCTGCTTGTAGCACATGGGTAGTGAAAGTGAAGGGGAGCTCGCAATCAAAGAACTGAGCAGCTGTGTTCTGAATGGATCAGAGCTGAATATCGAGGTTGGCTCTCTGATATATCTCCTTTAAAGATTAAATAGATCTGGCAGATGGATGTTGTCTGTATGTGGGTGTCAAAGCTTTTCAATGGCTGACCAACGGTAATATATTCCAGGGTGCTGAAGCAACCTTGATGAAAATGGTAGTCGGGATCTGAGCCAATCCCAAGGAATTGTTTTATAGAACCAAATCATAAACGATGCATATTTTACTATTATTTAGTATACAAAAGTCAAATTAGGCTTGAAAAATCTGGTCTTGGTTTTGATCTTCGTTATCATTCACAAACATCACATAAAACTCAGTTACTCTTAAAAATTAATTTTTTAACTTTTATTTTCAATTCTTTAGTCGCTCAATGGACCAGAATTATTAATTGCAAGCCGACAATGGTCCACGTGTGGGCTTTTTGACACTCACCGCTGTAAATGATACATGATGTTGTGGCACACTTTATTATGACATTACACATAACTTCATTATGACACATGTTTCGATATGATAAGCATCTTAAAATTGCATTCATTATCTGGTTTATTGTTACATTGCTATATTGATTGTCATGATTGAGTAAATTTACTGTTCTTCCAGTGTTATAGTTTCTGGTTTACGAGTGATTTCGATGTTCGTCCACCTAAGTTTGAAATTTTGTCAGACTTTCGATAAGCTGAATTGGTCAACAATGCATTCATATTTAGAAAGTGTGCCCTCTTGTAAAAAAAGAACAATCCACCAATTGATGTTCTGCTGAAAGGCACAGAGCTGGACAACAACTTGTGAGCAGTGACAAGTTTGTAGTCAGTTGGTGTGTACGGTCGGTATGCAGAGTTGCCCTGTATGATTCGTCAGTTGCTGTCTGTGTGAAAGTGATTGTAACGTCGAGTGCACCTGGCATGATCAAGTACAGATTTTGGACGTTGACTGACATTAGATTATGATTTTGTGAGCAGAAGTCAACATCTGCAACGCAAGGACGCAGACGAAAAGATTTTTCGCCAAGCTTCGGGGATGGATCGCGCCAGGGTGGAGGAGGACGAGGAGGAGGAGGCGGAGGCAGTCGCAGAGGGTAAGTGTCGCATAGAGTATTTGCCTCTGGAACAATCAAGACATCTGACATGCTAATCATTTTTTTTATTATTATGCTGCCTTTTGTCCACCAATCTTAAAATATAGCAGTTTATTAGATTAAGACTCTTTCTACTTTTGTTCAGTTTCTTCTTTTACTTTGTTTTCGATGGTTATCTTTTTCCGACTTGAGGATTTATATATAGAAAATCAAAGCACTTTTCAGCTGCTACTGTCATACACATTACTGTTCTGTACGTGTCCTACCTAGCAAGATTTATGATCTGTTCAGGCCAATCATTTTGGTTAATATAATTATTTATGTCTATACTGTGAATCAGGTGCTTAGAAAATGAGTGATTTTTTAAAATTTGTTCATTTGATCCTTTCCTAAAGCACTGTTCGTTGATACCTTCTGTAGTTTGACATTTATAAACGGTTTCAAGGTTTAAGGTTATGCATTTTGTTGGAATGAGGTAATTGTTGCTATTGTATGGTCTGATTGTCTTTCCTATTGATTGATTATTGGGAAGGTGGGTTTACCTGAACGGTAACATTCTGACAATAAGAACAGAAAATCAGCATGGGCGCAAGATTGTGTCCCGCTATCCTCCAGAAGGTTGATTCAACCTTTCATATGCCAGATGGCGTTGGTGAAGTGAGCCTTGATAGGTGCCTTGTATGGCTGTGAAACAGTTAACCCTTTGAACCCGGAGCTCCCGTAACGCTATGGATAACGGGCCAGAAAACCGGCCAGCCGGGTTCAAAGGGTAAAATTTCACTCCTGTAATAACTTGTGATCATCTGCTCATCCTGAAACTTGTTATCATACTGCATTTATGTCAGTGGGAAGTAATAAACAAAGATGATTAATATTGTTGTTCTTTTGTAATTGTGCGTCGCAGCATTCCTAAACGATCAACCACAAAGATCTTTATCGGCAACATAAAAGACGGAACAACGAATGCGGAATTGCAAGCCATCTTTGAGCCACACGGCTCAGTTGTCGAAGCCGATGTTGTCGGCGGTTTTGGGTTTGTGGTATGTTTTTATTTATTTATTTATTTATTTAAATTGCACATTTAACTCATTATACAATCATGAACATTGCAGTACAGTGCAACGGGGGGCCAACAAAAGCTAATAGCTTATAATATTATGACCCCTCTTACCAATTAATATTCATGAATGTTTTCTTTATAAGATACATATAACTTAACTAGGACTTAACTAACGATGAAACAGTGAATAATCATCTTAAGTTATCGAGGTGATAGGTGTGGCGCTCTGCGTGTAAGCACCGAACGTGGCTACCTGCGTTGCGCCTTCGTGAGGTTATTATAAGGCGCTATATAAATGTTCATATACATACATACATACATCTGTTTTCTTTTGAGTGTTTTCTGATTTATATTCTTTATAGTGGCATTTTAGTTTGCTGACACTTTGATCGTGAAAACGTATATATTGCCAGCATGTTGCTGCTCTGTAAAAATCATTCAACTGAATAAATTGTAATGCCAATTATTATCACTTAGTATCATGGGTGACTACGAAAATGTAAAGTAAATGAATGAAAATCTAAAGAAACTATTGATTACTTTACTCTGCTGTAACCTAACAAAAGTTTTTATTTGAATGTGTGATCATAGAAAGATGGCACCATGCAGAGTGCAGACTTAGAGACAGATGTGCTGCAAATACAGCATGTTCCTTTGCGCTGTCCACGTTTGTTACACACACCACATATAAGTAGTAGTTGGTGACTGTGTGTGGTCAGTGACCAGCAGAATGTCTAAGTAGAGTAGTGCTGTCCTGATGGTCATGATGACAGGTCAGACATCTTGTGTGATTAAGAAATGCCTTCGAAGCATAAAAGACCTCAGTGGCTGGTCGATTTCAAACAGTGATGATGAGAGAGCGAATGATTAAGGACAAGATTTGATCCTGACCCTGATTCCTGTCATATATGTGGTGCAGCAGCAACACATTGTTCATAGCCATGTCCAGTTTCTGTAGAACTGGGTCAAAGCTAACGTTGCTGGCGTGCGCAACCGGGGCATCGCAGGCCTCGGCTGCGTCACATTCACATGGAACCATGCAGTTCTTCATCGTCTTGCTCATGGTCACTATCACGTTATATGTCATTACCATCAAAATATTCTTCCTCCTTTTGATGAGATTCTACAAAATCTAATTACTCAAAAGAGAATTTATCGATACTGTTTTCTTGCGCTGTTCTCCAGCTTTCGTAAATTATATATTGACAAGTTTATTAGCATTGACAAGTAGATTGTAAATGGATTGTTGGAGAAGGTTACTTATGCTGCCATCTCTGTTTTTGACAAGTGTTTTATTCGCAAATCTACATTTCTATAGTTCTCAGATGAAGTGTCACCAACAAACACTGACCCACAAAAAGCAACATGCAGATCTATGTAGTAGTTATGCTAAGTATAGTAGCTATTTTTTTGTTATAAATGAACACTTGAGCAACGTGTTTATCTTGTTTTATTGTTTTAGCATATGGAATCACAGGGTGAGGCAATCAAAGCGATCAAAGCATTGAATGGATCCCAACTCAATGGAAACCGAATCAATATCGAGGTACGACATCGGAATTTACGTGGATGATTGCGAAATATTCCGAATTTAAGGAATGAATTTCTGCTGATGTTCGTGTAGCTTAAAGATTCAATGAATAATTTTATGATTGTATGACGAGCGGTTGATCTTTAACAAATGAAGGGAGCTTAGTTGATAGTTAGACTTAGACTGGAACTTTGCGAATTCTGACTAACACTGATTGAGATTACACATTCTCCTCCTCTTCATCCTGGGGATTTGGTCTATTTCTAAGTTTTTTTGATCAGTTTGCATTGGATCATTGGATGTTAATGATATTAGATGTGTAGACCATGTCGCCTTGAGATGGTCCACACATGTCGAGTTGTCATTCCTTCGAAGATCTGAGCACAACAGACTTTATTATTGACATTGGAAATACATATACACACAAATGCACTGTTCATATGCATTCTAATTGGATATACTATGATGTTCTATTTACAATGTCCAATCAGGACACAGTGTGTTCTATGATAGTTCAAGATTATTTACATAAACATACTTAAAATCAATGAAACACTTATTAGCACACAGGTCATTGAGTACATGTGTGCATATAGCAGGATGATTGTTTTAACTGAACTTGAGTTATCTTCTAATATCTTGCTCTGCATTAATTCTATGTCTATATCTATTTCTGCTTCTTGCAGTTGTCAACGGAAGCAACACAAGGTCGCAGTCGAGAATCGTAAGTCTTGTTTCCAGTTCACTAAACTTGTATTTACATGTACAATTAAATACCCAGTTTGGTGTTCTAAAATCTGATTTGTTTGGTATTTTGTTGAAGAAACCTAGTTTTAGCTGCTCAGGTTAGAAATTTTTCACACTTTTGCCATGGAAATAACTAGAGCTATACTAACTAGGGCCCATCTAGGGGTAATGTGGTATTATGACTTTTAAAGTAGCACAGAAAATGAATCTAAGGCATGGTAGGTCAGTTGTCTGAACATTGTTGAAGCACAGTTAGACATTTAGCTACCTTTAAACTTTTTAAAGACATTCAGCTGTTTTGAAGTCGGAGGCTTTTGTCAACGTAAGAAAGAGGTTGAGTATCAGAGAAACAATTGTAGTAGTCAGTTCCATTCCTTGACACAGTTCTGCATCAGTCAGAAGGTCTGGAAGCTTGCAGGCAGAAGGTTCAGACAGGACCAGTTCCCTTGGAGACTAATTGCAGTCTAAGCAAGATGCTGGTCAATTTATATCAGTTCCCGAGACGGCTTTTAGTAAGGGTAGGAGGAAGTAACTGTTGTTTTAGCTGGTGTTTAACAGTGTTGAAAGGAGCACTGAGGTCTGGGCATACTGAGAGGTGTATCTTTCTGGTAATAAGGTTCAATGAAGTTTTGGTTGTATAAATTTGACAGTTTGTGATTACTCATGCATGTTTTAAATTACTTGCAGAATGGATGAAGCTGGTGGTGGCTTTCCATTGGTCGAAGAATTTCTACCAAGAGGGCGAGCACTTGCAAGGTCTGATACCATTCTGTCATCGTCTGTGTAGTTGAATTATTTTGAGGAAAACCATTTATATATGGACAGCAGGAACTATTCTTCTGTCCCTCCTGGTATTTGTCAGATTTGATTGTTGTTACGAGCAATCTGAGGCAAAATGTCAGTTCTAATGTATATTGTACATTGTCTCTGCTGCTAGACAAGGGACTTGAATACTTGTCTTGTCTGTAGGTGAGATATTCTCCAGCCATGTCTAAGCATTTAAAATTTCTGTCCATTGATGGGTATTATGATTTTTTTGTCTTGCTGAGATTGTCATTGAGAACAATGACATCTGAGGTCATTGTTCTTGATAAGTCGCTCCACTCTCAATCTTGACGGTGTACTATCTATAAAATTTTGTAAATTGATGATTCATCTGATTCCGATGCACTGAATCCATGAAAGATTCTGTTCTCTTTGCAGGGGCAGAGGTCACCCGTTGACGGCGGGCAGAAGATACAACCCCTACGACAAAGCGCTTGGTGCCGTGCCTTCCTACAGACGAGGACTCTATCCGGCCGCAGATCCTTACGCAGCATCCGCCTACGCCTCGGCTTACCGTGCCATGGATTATGCCAGCGACCCTTACGCATTGGCACTGGCGGCACCGGTTATGGCACGACGAGCACCGCTGGCTGCCCCGGCTGCTGCTGCTGCTGCATCAGGTACGTCCGATACGTTTGCACGTCAGCTGCTGAATCTCTACATCAAGGATCCGTCATCATTTGACAAGTTCGCAAAGAATCCGTTGATCCAACAGTCGCTCGAACTGGACTCGGCGCAGGACGAAGAGGATCCGTACTACAGGCCACCGAAAGAATATTACGAGGCGAAATCAGCCACTTCGACCTCGTCATCGTTTAGGTGAGCTACACCTGTCCGCTGTTTGTAATTCAAAAATGTGTGATATCGTCAGTCTCTGCTAAAAATTTGGGGGTGTGTTGGTACGTGTACTTTCGCTTAAGGCAAGACATATTATTTACAAGAACCTTCAAAATACTCCATTGCTGCAAAAAGGTATATTTCTGCCGATGTTAATGATGAAATGACCAACTGGGACATCATGTCCAGAAGGGGCTGTTAACTCTAACAATACAATTTGTGTTGTCAAGCTTTAAATTGCAATTTGTGCCGTGACATTATAAGAGACATCAGCAATATTTAGTGAAACACAACTTGAGATAAACTTTTGCGCTGCTTGGATCTCAATATTGTACATATGTGCAACAGTACTTTTAGTGGCGGTGCCACCATAGGTTGTGCGGGTCATTTGACCGGCTTATATTACTCTTGACTTGCCAAAAATTCTTTGGAATTGTTAATATCTCCTTTTCATTTTATTTCTTCAACCAGCTGAATAATTCCCACAATGCTGATGCGACCTGCTGAAATAATACATCTGGCACCGCCACGGGGTATTTTAAACTTTTAATGACAAGCATGTACTGAAAGTAACTTTTAAGCCAATGCAGTTTGCCATTAGGAGGATTAAGGGAGTCCTAAGAGATTGAGATTTTAAATCTTCTAGCAGAGTTCAATACCACTTATCCTTTCTAATTATTACAAAACATATTCATTATTCACTTGAAGAAAGCAAACCTCATAATCAGCCTTTAATCAGTCATGGCAGCATTCCTTACTCTTTGCATTTTGTAAACCATCAGATCCTATCTTTTGTGGAAACAAAAATAGTCTGGATCCATGTATTATTACTCTTTGTGGAGTGTTGTGCTGCTAAGATACTGTTGTAAATGGTGCAAAGTAATATCATTGCAGTCCAAAAGGTTGTGTGGCTGCATGCTATGAGGCAGAGTAAATATTCTGAAAGTTTGCATTTATTTACTTTTAAACCCTTTGCAGACAAGGATGCAATAAAAGCTAGCGTGAAAACAATACTTTTTACATTGTTAAATTGGTGAAAAAAATGTAAAATTCTTTGCCTTTTAGGGGATCTGGCTTAGATGATGCGCATGGTGCAGGAGATGGGTATGCTGCAATTCCCAGGCGCAGCCAGCCTCTCCTTTCGGTTGGGAGCAGCAGGGGCCTGGTAGGTGCTGGTCTTCCTGCTCCGAGATCACTCGGCTTCATTGGTGGTGGACCACTGATGGGTCACAGATCTCTGGGTGCTCCGGGCCTCAGACAAAGGCTTCCTCCACCTCGGCCTGCCAATCTCTACACGTCGTTTGAGTAAAGAACTGCTCTGTATGTTGAGTTTCTATTCTTCGGTTTTAAGTAACTGAACTTGCGATCGATTCACGTGTGCGGATCGATTCACGTGGCGGATCGAGCGGATGGATTCAAAAACCGATTCGTTTGACCATTCTACGACGACGGACGTAAATTTTGTTTGACTCGTTTTTGTAAAACGTTCGTTGTTTGTTCGTATTTCTAGTTAGAGAGAAATGTTAATCCATGAGACGATCCGTGACTTTATAGAACTCGTCTTCTCGTTTGTGTCAGAGCGTTGCGTGCGGTTTTGTCGGTTGCCGTTAGTAGTGGAACGACAAAAGTAGCTGGGACCGAAGTAAAATTACTTGTTTACTTACAAAAGCCTGTTCTAATTATGTTTTCATTGCTTTGTACAGCTCTCTAATCTAGCATTAAGCTGCTAAATGCACGAGCCACAAGATTTTTTAAAATTCAGACACTGATGTGTTATATGAAATTATTTTAATTTGTCGAGACGGTTAACGCACCGATTTTAAAACAATCTGAATTTTTTTTAATGCTCTCAGGCATGCAGATCACATGGCAGTTTTTCTTGTACGGTCGTAATTTTTATACAAAATAAAATCTAGTTAATAACTTTCTCGATTAAATTGATGTTAACATATGGTCCTTTGAAGTCTTATAAGGGGTTAAAGAAGTTGCAATAAGGTTATTTTGAAGGAAACTTCCGTCCACTTATATTAAACAGATGATTTCAATTCTGTTGTATACCCAGGTGTAAAAAAACAATTATTCATTGGCATATTAGATGCCATATATATATATTTACTAGCTGAACCCGGCCACGCGTTGCTGTGGCTGAAAAGAGCATCCAACCACCCGTCCCTACCTCCATTCGACCTCCCCTTCCCCTCACCATCCCCCTTCCCTGCCCACTCCCCCTCTTTCCCTCCCCCTCATGTCCCCCCCCCCCACTTCCCCCTCCCCTTCCGCTCCCCTCCCCTCCTTCTTCTCCTCTTTCCACCCCTCCCCGTCCAATCCCCTCAACTCCCCTCTACCTCCTCCCGTGCCTTTCCCCTTCCTTTCCCTTCCACCTCCCCTGCACCCTACCCTCCTCCCCTTCCCAGTCCCGATCCGTCCGTCCCTTCCTCTGCCTCCCTGCATCCGTCCCTCGTCCATCCCTCCCCTCAGCTCCCTCGCCTCCCTCTTCGTCCCGCTCCCTCCCCTCCTTTCCTCCCTCACGCCGTGTCTCCTCGAGATCGACGCGAAAAGGCGAGCGCAACAGGGCCGCTATTGAATGTGTTGAATATCTATACAGACCTAGGCCTAAATAAAAATGTAACTGAGTACGCACGAATCTTTCGGACCAAGGATCTCGGAAATTTAAAAATTGCCGTTCGAATAGGCGCGGGTTTGCATACTGCTTTTTTGCTAAAATCTTGAGAAAAAACACTTTCACTTCGATTCGACCGATTCCGAGTTCAAATTCAACCCGTCAATAATTATGCATGCCTTGACCCAATTCGGGTGCCTTTGAAAACGGTGGTTTCGACCGATTCCGAGTTGAAATTCAACCCGTCAATAATTATGCATGCCTTGACCCAATTCGGGCGTATTTGAAAACGGTGGTTCCGCAAGACTTGTATAGCGCATTTTGAACTCGAAATCGGTCGAATCGAAGTGAAAGCTGTTTTTTTGTTGTAAAAGATTTTAACAAAAAAGCATTATGCAAACCCGCGCCTATTGGAAGGGAACGTTTTGCTGCAATTTTGAAAAGAATCGGTCCAGGACTTACCAAGATCCTAGCGGAGAAAGATTCCTGCGAACGCAGTTACATTTTTATTTATATAGATATATACCTTTTGACAAAGATGACACGTCAACACGTGTTGACCAACAAAGCACACGAAGAAACCATAACATCTAACAAAGAGCTTGAGCGCCTGGTTTCTAATTTATGATACAATTGTCATCAACAAGCAGTGAGCAAAAGCAGCTGCTTATCATGACTAGCAACTTATGGAAATCGTAATGCGGGTCTGATTCGGATGCGCATGTATTCCGTCTTTTACGCAGTATACACACATTCGGACTCCTGCAAAAATCATCAGGCAAGTTGCCCATCCCGTCTTCTGCCGTACCTGTTGCATCTACATACCTACATGCAACACTGGCAATAATATAGGAGTAATTGTGTTTGTGTCCGATGTTCTCAGGCAACTTTGGGATGCAAAACAAATACAAATTTTGTTTATGTTTCGACAATCAGAGTGATTGAAATATTGGAAAATGCAAACAATTCTCAGCAATGGGCATTGTTTCGAGCCCCTAACAAAATGTCAACATTAGTATGTATTAGGATACTGTAAACCTTCGAACATTTTCTTCGAAAGCCGGAGCTGACTAACACATACGTTGCTGATCATTTATTACCGTAATTCAGTTTTTTCACTGAGGTCTATCTCGATGATTCAAGGCGCTGATTCCTATACCGTAGTTTAGATTAACTAGATATTGTAAGCTCTCTTAGTTCTTTTCATTTGTTTCTAACAAGCTACTAATACAATCATTGCAAACAACGTTGCGATTCAAGTCTCCTTGAGTAGGTATGGACTCTGTAGACAGCAGATTTGCTACCAAAGTTCAGTTGGTGTAAGATAAATTCAGTGTCCACGGTAACAGGGTAAATCGAATGTATGCATCGGTTTACAAAACTCGACGTCTTTACGAGTGATCGGCTCAAGGAATTCAGCTTTCGACTACGTGGCGACTTAACTGTTGAGTCGTTTTCGCTTAAAAGCGACTCGTTGACGCTTCGGACGATAGTTTGCCTTGCCGCTTCTTGAGAGTCTAGAAAATTGTTTTCGACCGTGATGCGGACGACCGAACGGATGTTTAGCGATCGTCTGCCGATCGATCGTTCCAATCGTCTGCCGACCGCAACGATCGACACACGGCTTACGATCGTCCTACAGTCGGAGGAGGTACAGTTGATGCTTTCGATCACACGTGGAATAGTTTTTCGATCATCGGTATTTCGTACTGAGCGATGATGAGCTTGCGTTTCAAACGTGGCAACTATTGGAGTTGTCTGTGCAACTATTAAAGTTGCCCGTGTAGTGAACTTTGCTCTCAGTTTAATTTTGTCATTGACCGTAGAATATTGCTGTCTATTCGTTTCTATTATGATTCGTGATTTAGCGAGGGATATTTCAGTTTGGTGGGCCAATATTTAAAAGATCCATTTTAGTGCCATTTTTTTATATTTTTCGTTTGGACATCAGATGAAACCTTCTTCAATGTTGGACCGCCTGCCATCTGGGGATTTTAGTACTTCTTTAAACTAAATCTTCAGCTGTTAACCTTTTACCCATTCATTTGTCCCGTTAAGCCTGTGTTTTCAGCGGATATTCTCGGGCAAACGGGTAAAGGGTTAAGAAATTCTGCAGCTAGACTATTTATTGGAAGTGATGCTACCTGTGACAGCTAGCATCACTTCCAATCAATTGCCTAGTTTCAGAATTTCTCTGTTTGAGGTTACATTTCTTTTCATTTTTTTAGATCTGTTTCTCCTCTTTATATTATTTTTACTAGTGAAAACAGGTAAATTTTTGGTTTCACATACGCAGAAAGTGGGTAATGTACTTTTTCTGCTAATGTGGTGAATGGTTTTAATTTGATTTTGAGATTGGTCGATAATTTATTTGATGCCTATTGTCTCTATTTGCAAGCAAACTGTTGATGGGTTGATGAAGCAGAGGACAAAAGAGATGATGCTTTCCATATAGATGCTTCTTAACTGGATCAGGACTTCCAGGATTCAGTCTTGCAATGATCCAAGGGTATAATTTTTGTTTTATTCCTTTCATTAGAAGTATTTTTATTTCATCCATTAGTAAAGGCATTCATTTTGCCATCTTTTTCTAAATATGTTTTTAATAACCTTTTCTCTGACTGGCCATTTGTAAAAAAAAGGACGAAACCCCATTCATACACCATCATGCTGTTTAGAACTGCAATCTAACTTGCTTCAATGTGGAATGTTTGGTGGTCTGACCAAGTGAAGTTAAATGAACCTTCCAAATAATATTCTGCAGCATTGTAAGTAGCCTGCTGATCAGTGCTTCTTTGTTGCATGTGATCTCTGATGCAATACATGATGGGATGGATCATAGATTTAAGAACGGGTTTCTTCTTAACATGGCCGAACATTGTAAAATTTTTTAGAATATGCCGCTCATAAAATCACCGCTATGCATTACTTATATTATGTCGCCTTTGCTCATGTGTTGAGGTGTTGTAGTGTAGCCATAACCCTTTCCAGCCGGAATTGTTTTGATACCTATCCTGTTAATGGGGTCACGGTGACCCGGTCCAGCAGGAAAGAGTTAACAGAATGGTTATGATGCTGTGTTTCCTTCACCCCTCAGAGGCTGCATCTTCCTGTCATCTGTACTTCAGTAGGCTATAGATTAATTATTGATGGGACTCAGTACTTAGGGTGAGAATTGCCAGAAACCCCCCAATCTTTCTTAGAGCCCATAGTAAAGTCTGTTTTTTCATATCCCAATTCCAAGTGGATAATGGTCCAACCCCTCCCCCCAGTTATTTTTTCACAATTCTCATACTGTCAGTAATTGCACATGTACATTTATTTTACAAGTTGTGATTTTCTCTCTTCTGTCTTGCTTATCATTTAAAAGATGTTTTCACATAGAACTGATTGAATATCTTCTTTTGCAGATTGAATGCACCAGATCAACGTCGCAAAAGATCTGAACTGGAATGCATCGCTGTTGGAGTAGGCATATTTATTTTTATGTAAGTTATTGCGATTAATATAAATTGCATTTATTACACAGGCAAAGTTAGTGAATCTGATTACAGGCATGAATCAGTTGTGGGTGAAGTCTTTACCGAAGGGATGGTCTTGGGGTGGGGATGTTTAGAGCTGCACTCTTGCCATTGCAATCTGAATGCTCTACTTGAGGGCCCCCCACAGAGGCATGGTTCTGTCTGGTAGAGGTGTGAGCAAAAGGGACAGAGCAAACCGTGTTCAGTCCAATAGAGGGAGTGCATATGCTGAGCACTATGAGCAGGACTATCCCCTCATTTAGTGGATTTGCACATAAATGGGCCACCCCTTAAACGTGTCTTCACAATGTCTATGTGGCCATTAAATGTATTCAGATAGGATGAAATATCACTTAATGTGATATAATGCTTGGTCTATTTTAATGTGTACTTTAATGTTAATTGCCTTGTGTATATATTATCAAACGCACGAGCTACATACCTTACGATGCACCATTGGTCGACTATGGCATGTAAAGTAGTAAAGGTGCTGATGAAAGCCATGTAGGAAAATGCAGCTCTTGTCATCTGTAGTCTCCTCTCTAAGAACTTCCATACCAACCTATGCTCACGGCTGCATTATTTGATCCACATAAAGATACTAGGAACTACATGTATGATAGATCTGTGAATGCTATATTCTATTCCATTCTAATTACCGATTTATAAAGTGCCTCTCATTAGAACCTGATCTGATATTCTCCCAGTGCGAAGAACTACTCAAAAAAGAAAAGTTTTAAGAGAATGTACATTGTATGTAATGGTTGCTACAAAGATTGTACATGTAGTTGCAGGATGAAATATTACTGTGGTGCCTTGCATTTAGTCTTAAAGTAACTGAATGCTCTCTCTAAATGAATTGTTCTTGCCGCTGAAAGCTTTTTATGTTAAATCAGAACAGCTGTGCATATTTCCTGGCTCGGTTGTTTCACCATTTATCATGGCCAAGCTTTCCTATTTAGCCACGTTGAGACGCTGTATGTATAGAAAGAGGCATGTGCTATTAATTATAGATATTCAATTATTTTTCCAACATTAATTGCCAGATTATATCAGATGTTGTTGGAGCTGAAGTGGATCAATGTTTTGTTTATTTAGATTCGATGAATGATCCAGTGCAATCCGTTACGACAGCTGGGATGCATTCAGCCAAGCGGATGACGCTACAATTCTTCAAAACTATTTTTCATTATTTACAGAACATTTCATTGGCATTTCATGCTGGACTGAATAGACTTAGCAAGATTAGATCAGCAGTTAATGATGATGATGATGCAGTGAGTGTGTTTATGAACAGCACTTATTGAGAACTTCTCAGAAACACTTTTCCTGATTCCAGCAGCGAGACGGTTTCACTGTTCTCTTGCTGAAGCACAACTGAAAATTAGAACTTCAGTGTGCTAGAATAGATCTATAGCCTTGAGAACTCTGATTCGTGATTTGGAACAACTTAACATTATTAAAATCTTTTAACAGTTGTTTTTTAAGAACAAGACCGAAATCTTTTTTAAATAGTCTTTTATGTGGTTCTACCATTTCTTGGTTATTTATTCACACCTTTCATTTTGGGGAGGCAATTTAGTTGTCCGAACAAAACTGATTAAGTGGATGAGCATTGTCCACTGATAAATAAATGTCTGACATTCTTAAGAAGCACAAAGATTTCTCAAGACATTGGGGATAAACAATAAGTCGTAACTCTAGGAAAAAGGTTATAACAAATTCTGTAAATGGGATGCAAATCTACGAAAGTAAAAAGTATGAACTGTTAAAAGAGACTAAAAAAGTTACAAGCCAAAGGAAATTTAAACATAGATGATTAAATGGTCATCAAATGTTATGATAACTTGGAAATTAATTGATTTTTATACAAGAATTTCAACCCTCTTACAATCGCCTGCTAGTCGTCATCCAATCGTTCGTGTCAAAATAATTATCCTTTAATATGCAATGCTGCAACTTGGCTGACCGCCCCGCCACCCCCCCCCCCCCAAGAGGGATTGGTAGGCCTACTAGCCTGAAGGAAATGAAAGATGAATCTGCAACTGTTTCTGTTTCTCTACTGCGCCAGCTCAATGGAACGTACTTTCGCCAGTTTTCTGATTTCACTTTATGATTCCATTTCTCGGCTTGTAGGCCCCACTCTCCTTTGCTATTTGCGACTCACGACTGTATAACCACCATCCGTCTCCTCGACTTCACTTGACCTAGTGACCTGCCCGGATTTTGCCCTTCCTTAATTTGACATAGGCGTAACGCCGGGGAATAACACGCTAGCCTACTTGAGTTGACGTGGTTTTATGAGCGCTGACTCCGCTGAGAGAAAGATTTCCAAAGATCTAGGCCTGCATTAAGGACTACATCACTCGTACTTAGACCTAAGACCTAATTACTAAGCAGGACATTTGGAAAATCTGACATTGTTTACAGGCGTTCAGATAAATTTACCAGAAATTACCAGTAGGCTAACTGACTAAGCCTTGCCTTTTCCTTTTGTCCATTCACTCGCGCTCTGGTCGGTTGGACATTTGCGCAGCTCTTTTTGTATTATAGGTCTACCCAGACTCCCAGAACCTTCTATTACTGAGCTCTGTGTTGGCCTATAGGTACCGTCTACCTAAATGAGCGGACTGCAACTTGATCAGAATGCAATTTCCAATGCGCTCGCACATAGCTAGGGCTTAATTAATTGCCCCTGGAAGATTGACACCTATTTTGTAATACACGTAGGCCTAACTACTCTTGGTTTTTATACAAATTTCTTCGCACTTACGATGTTATGATAGCCTATGTTCTAGGCCTAATGATACATTAAGTGGAAGTGATAAAGTTTCATTTAGAAACCTGCATGAAAAATATAGGCCTAGACCTGCCTACATCTGTTCTTAATTTTCCGCTTTGCAATTCTCCAGGTCTTGTTAAAAAGTTTTACCGCGACCATTGTGCTTTTCCCAGGCTCTCCTGCAAAAACTAACATATAGGCCTATCTACTGCCACCCATGATTGTTTTTAATCATATTTTGATTAAAGAATTGCTCAGAGATGCACCGGGCCCAAGGTGCAATGTTGGCGAGTTCGTGTTATGGGTCAAATCATGGTTAGTAGGACGGAATGCGTAGCCTACATGTTGAAGTGCAACAGCGCGCAAACCTATAGGCCTACTCTTATGTGGAACAATGGAACTCATGGGTGAAAGGCATGAACACAATAGCTTTGCTTTTATCGCAGAACTTTTTAAATAATAAATTATTATCGTCGGTCTTTTGTCGAAGTAAAGTCAATTAAGCAGGTGCCATTGTTTAGAGTGATCGATAAAATATATGGATCAATTGAAAATTGATTTCTTTGTTTCAGAACGTCGTCTGTGTTTAGTAGGCTAGATAGGCATGAAGGCTAAATAATGAGCAGATTCTAGTCGAGCGATAACTGCGCGAGAGGTTGTGGTGGTGGTATTGGTGGTGCGTGGTGGTGGTGGTGTTGGTGGTGGTGGTGTTGGTTGTGCGTGGTGGTGGTGTTGGTGTTGTTGTTCGTAGAGGTTGCATAATTCAATTGTCTATTAATTTAGTCCAATTGCAGGACAGAGAGTGAAAAACAGGTATAGGCCTACCTGAAAGGTCACTGCATGTTAGACAGAAACACGAAAGCTCCATGCGAATTTGCTGCACAAGCCCAGAATAAGAGATTGTAAAGTCGTATAATTATATAATATAATTATTTGACTGATATGCATAGCGACAGACAAGCAGACGAATATTATATCATATATAAAAACATATAATTATAAAGTCATATATAAATAAATATAATTATATTCGAATTATTTATATTTATACATATGTATTTATATTATATTATATGTATACATATATATATATAAGACGAATATATATATATTATATATATATATATACGTCTGCTTGTCTGTCACTATGCATATCTGTCGCTGTCTACCTTTCTTTCCCTTGTCTGTTATCGTTAACCGTCCTTATTAGCCTATCCTGTTTGCATAATATTTTGAACGTGCAGTCAGCCGTAATTATTGGTCGGCCTATCGTCAACGCGCCTATAATATGCCCTGGTAGGCCATTGAAAGGGACCTATTAATAGGCCTAGATTGGATTACGCCATCGTGACCGGTTGGGCATGTAGGCCTACGACTTTCATGAGCCGACGAGCCTCGGACGAGGAGTCAAGCAGAGCGATAAGGATATTTGAACGCCTATAGGACGACATTTGACTGGTGCTATCAGGGCATTCGATCACAGCAAAACAAGCTCACCTATGTGTATGTGTAAGTCTGCGTGTGTGTGTGTGTGTGTGTGTGCGTGTGTGTGTTCGTGTGCGTATGGAAGTGTGTAGCCTATGACTTCTGTTTACCTATACACTTGAGCAAACGCGGCTCGTATCGTTACAGCGATAGGATATCTTTGTTTGTATCAGTGAGTTGAGTATAGGCTATCGTTGGAGTGCATGCGTTCTTAGCCAAGTCGTCAATGTCTTTCGTCGCCTGATTACCATAGCGTGAGTTCACACGTCATATTTTTTCTTTTTACAACGACAAGTATTAGGCTATAGGTTAGGCTGTAGGTAGGGAACGGTGCGTAAACTACTTACAGTAATAGGGCCTAGCCTATACGAGGTAGGATATTTTGACATCTTATACTGTAGAAGGTAGAACTATAGGGTATTTGATCATCTCATTATGAAAGACTTAATACAATAGTAGAGTAGTCTATAGAATATGGATTTTTAAAGAAGGGTAGGGTACATGAACATAAAAGAGGATTTAAATAGGTAACCTAATGCATAGGCCTATGTCAGTTTCTAACGATTATTGCAGACGTTTCAGTGTTGACCATGCAGCTGTGCATTTAGGCACGAGACCAAATGTGGCTCATTCCTGAGTTGGGAAACATCAGAAATTGAACACTAAATTCAATTTAAGACAATAGGAGATGAGGCAACGAATAAGTGTAGGCTAATTGTACTGATAAGAGTCCTATAATACCCGGTAGTAGCCTACTTGACTTTGGACTTGAGTAGCCCCATATAGGCCTACGCATAATTAATGGTAAAAGAACCCTTTAATTAAACAAAAGGTCCAGAGTATATGGCATGGAGAGCAAGAGGCACTGGCGGAAACCTAGGGGGGGACAGCGGGGGACGGTCCCCCCCAATGAAGATGTTGGGGGGGACGGCCCATGCATTTGTCCCCCCCAATGTTCAAGCGTTAAGATATGTACACACTCTTCAGTAGAGAACTCGAGAAAAAAGTTCAGCAGATGAAGTAAATATTTATGAATTCCCGAAAAATCCAGGCTAGTCCAGGCAATTTACAGTTTCACCTGGGCAAAATTGCAACACAAGCTTTTAAGACGGTTTCCTGCTCAGAATTTTGTGCTGAATAACATATCCAAAATCGGCAAAAAATCCGACCATGGGGTCACCCCCCAAAATGGGGTTCAAAATGTAATGGGTTTTCGTGCTTTTTTGCATTGAATATCGGGCTGCTAGTTCAGCGGCCTGGTTAAATATTGATCACTTTGTGATACAAGCATAAAATTTGGTACATTCTACGAATATGTCATAAGAAAAAGATTTCGCTATAGGGCCATCGCAAATTTTACCCCTGGCCCCAATGGCAGCCATTTTTCAAAATGGCCCCCGGTAAATTATCTCAGCTTCCAGTACACTTATAGAATCTCCATTTTGGTGTCTAAACATACATAGTTAGGGGCGAGGATTCCAACAAAGCCATTGCAAATGTTCCCAACGGCTTCAATGGCGGCCATTTTCCAAAATGGCCGACCAAAATTCGAAATTTCCAATATCTCAGATTCAAGTACACCTAGAAACGTCATCTTGGTGTCTAAACATACATAGTTAGGGGCGAGGATTCCAACGAAGCCATTGAAAATGTTCCCAACGGCTTCAGTGGCGGCCATTTTCCAAAATGGCCGACCAAAATTTGGAATTTCCAATATCTCAGATTCAAGTACACCTAGAAACGTCATCTTGGTGTCTAAACATACATAGTTAGGGGTGAGGATTCCAACAAAACCCTTGCAAATGTTCCCCGCGGCTTCAATGGCCGATTTTTAAATATCTCTGCCATCAACAGCAATGACCTACTTGTCCTGGATACCAGAGATCTGATCGATCGAGCAGTCATAAACACCATGTGCAACCTTGAGAAAACTGGACAAGAGCAGCACGAAACATTTGTCAAGGAACGTCTTATTAATCAAACGCAACCTGTCAATGATCCAATAAAAAGAAATAATTCCCCTCTCTTCAGTCGTCCACCTGTGCGGGACAAGTCACGAGCAAAACGACACTTGTCATCTGTGAAGATGGACTGTTCACTAGTCTCCAGGTTGTACATTTTCTTTCAGACACGATATAATCGGAAAGGAGACCTGGACGAAGTTTTGCACACGAGAACCAGGCACGCCCACCATCACTCTCGAATTATGGGTAAATTACGGCTAGGACATAAGTCAGACAGTGTGAGTTGTCTGGAAGAACTGATTCCAACTTCAATAAATGAGGCCACGTCAGATATCCAACTTGGCCATTCACTGGATGTTCCAATTGTTGACGCTCTTGTACTGGATGGAGCCGCCATAGTCAACACTGAAGCTTGGCAAAGTATGCACCTTTTCAGAGTATCATCATCATCATCATCATCATCATCATCATCATCATCATCATCATCATCATCATCATCATCATCATCATCATCATCATCATCATCATCATCATCATCATCATCATCATCATCATCATCATCATCATCATCATCATCATCATCATCATCATCATCATCATCATCATCATCATCATCATCATCATCATCATCATCATCATCATCATCATCATCATCATCATCATCATCATCATCATCATCATCATCATCATCATCAACATCATTGGGCTCAATGCCCGTAAGGGTCCGACGCCACTCTCTGTCTGAGTCTGTCTCTCGCCATGCTGCCCAGCTTCAACCGTTCCGATCAGTATACCATTAACATCTTGGATCAGCTCGACCACCTTGTCTGATTGAAGAGAATGTTGGAAAAGATGCATGAAGGACAACGTGGGTCAATGCCCGTATGTGTCCCATGCTCTCTCCTCCGACTCTCTCTACTGGTCTGTCCTGACTGGCCTGTGCATGTCTGCTCCACATCATGACACCTTGAAGCATCTGGGTCGCTATGTCACTTGTGTTGTGGTTTTTGCGGATTTCAATCGTCTTGGTCTTTTCCTGCTAGTGTATCGCCACCCATCTGGCAAACCTTCCTCCTTTGGGACGTTGTTGGTTCCCTGTGGCGGAGGATGGATGCAGTTTAACGTCATGCCCAGGACAGAGTTTCAGAGTATGCCTCCCATAATTTCCTGCCCTACATCACAAGACAGCTAGAGCATGTGCCTAGAGTACATGTTATATGGAATGAATATGAGGGTGGCAGCTTGAAGACATACATCAGCTGAGCATTGATGAGCTGCAGTGGGTTGGCTTTGCCTCAGACAAATACTTCAGATACCTACCAGCCTATGAGATGGTGCGTGAACTTGGTCCAGAAAAGTGCGTAGACGTGCTGCCCTACCTATACACGCATTCAGCGGACGTGACACCGTATCATCCTTTGCTGGCCGTGGAAAAGGACTGTCTGGGACATTTGGAAGACATTCAGCAACGTCACCCCAGCCTTCTGCACTTTAGCATCAACTCCCAGCTCTGCTTATGATCAACTCGATATAATTGAGCGCTTTGTGGTTCTTCTGTACGACCGTGCCAGTGGTGAGGAGGAGGAGACCGAGGCAAGGAACCAACTGTTTGGACATAAAGACAGGCCTATGGATGGCTTTCTGCCAACTCAAGCTGTTCTGGTGGAACATACAGCCAAGCAGGTCACGTTTGAACACAGATGTTCATAGCTGATTATAAACTACCATGTCCTGGTCAGTGGGAGTTGCTGCAAATGAATGAAGGTGGCTTGGACATGAAGTGGACGACACTTCCCGAAGCGTATCGTGCCTATCGTGACTGCTCAGACGTGGCTGTAAGAATGGGTGTAGGGAACAATGCAAATGTGCTAAAGCCTAAAGCTTCTCTACAGTGTACTGGTCTCTGTCTCTGTAAAGGCCTATGCGACCGTGAATGACATGGACGATGTTGTATAATTCTGTGATCAGTACTTTGTCTCCATGGATAAAGGTTCCCAAATGTCGACTTAGCTATATGTCACGATACACATTTACGAGAACATCAATAATATCCTGAATTACATATAGTCCAAAACTTGTATTATTGCCTAATGAACATGAACCCAATCAGAAGTTTCAGAACTAGTATGATTGTTACACTAGACGCACCATGAGTCCATCATAACAGCTGATTTTCAAATAAGCAGGAAATTTCTACCTTGCCGCATCATTGACGTCCTTGGCTGCAAATCTTGTGAACAGAAACATTTGTGTTTGATTTCATTGGAATCCTGGCCTTTAATTATGGTTGTGTAGACCCCATCATGACGATTCTAAGTGTACTGGAAGCTGAGATATTGAAAATTTCGAATTTCGGTCGGCCATTTTGAAAAATGGCCGCCACTGAAGCCGTTGGGAACATTTTCAAAGGCTTCGTTGGAATCCTCGCTTCTAACTATGTAGGTTTAGACACCAAAATGGAGATTCTAAGTGTACTGGAAGCTGAGATAATTTACCGGGGGCCATTTTGAAAAATGGCTGCCATTGGGGCCAGGGGTCAAATTTGCGATGGCCCTATAGCGAAATCTTTTTCTTATGATATATTCGTAGAATGTACCAAATTTTATGCTTGTATCACAAAGTGATCAATATTTAACCAGGCCGCTGTACTAGCAGCCCGATATTCAATGCAAAAAAGCACGAAAACCCATTACATTTTGAACCCCATTTTGGGGGGTGACCCCATGGTCGGATTTTTGCCGATTTTGGATATGTTATTCAGCACAAAATTCTGAGCAGGAAACCGTCTTAAAAGCTTGTGTTGCAATTTTGCCCAGGTTCACTGTATATTTGAGCTAGATTGCCTGGACTAGGCCCGAAACAAAAGTTTATAAGTCCCTCGTTGGATAGTTTGCGAACATTATACTGTTTGGATAAGACACCTCTTTTAACTTGTTACCATTTAATACAAAAACCTTGACAACACCCAACTCACAACGTCATATATCTGGCTTCCTCTACATTTCTTTCAAGCTCGAATCAGTGTCATGTTCAACATCCATGGGCGGAGTTTGGTCTCAGCTCCTGAAGGGTTAAATCATAAATCACCCCTCGTGGGTTTGGGTATACCACCGAGCGGCAGAAGGACGAGCGCCAAACGCGAAGCGCCGAGAAGGGAATGGGCAAAGTTTCGCTAAACAATAATTAAATAGATTAACAATGACGACTATTAGAGCCCAACCAATTTTTGTCTATGATGTCATAAAAGTCTTTAACCTGCTGGAATTCCAATGTCTCGCGGATCTCTATAGTCAAGTCAACTTGAAAACAGCTGCAGGTCTTTGATAATACTGGAACCAAAATGGTGTCTTTACACACCCGAAATCGTGGATAACAATGAAATCAAAATGATGTAATTAGACAACCGAATATCATTGATAAAATTAGAATAAAAATGATTTCCTTATACACCCGAAAATCGTTTATATTACTGGAATCAAAATGATGTCATTACTAGTTTGCACACCGGAAAAACCTTGATAACAGAGGAATCAAAAGTAATGTCCTTAAACACCCGAAAATTATTGATAATACGAAAAACGAAATGAAGTCCCTACACACCCGAAAATCCTTGATATTAGGGGAATCAAAATGACGTCCTTAAACACCCGAAAATCCTTGATAATAGGGGAATCAAAATAATGAAATCAAAACGATGTTCTTACACACCCGAAAATCCTTGATAATACTAAAATCAAAATGATGTCGTTACACACCCGAAAATCCTTTATAAAACGGGAATCAAAATGATGTCTTTAAACACCCGAAAATACTTGATAATTCTGAAACCAAAACGATGTCTTTAAACACCCGAAAATTATTGATAATACAAAAAACGAAATGATGTCCCTACACACCCGAAAATCCTTGATATTAGGGGAATCAAAATGACGTCCTTAAACACCCGAAAATCCTTGATAATAGGGGGAATCAAAATAATGAAATCAAAACGATGTCCTTAGACTTTCGAAAATCGTCGATAATACTAAAACCAAAATGATTCCTAGACATCTGAAAATCGCTGATAATATTGGAATCAAAATGATGTTCCTAGACACCCGAAAATCGATGTTAATACTGGAATTTAAAATATTGATTATAGTATTATCAACTTTTAATTGGATGGATCCATTATTTGACCAGGGTCTATGACGACAGAGGCCGTTACCCTGAACAGAAATTTGCTTGGGATATTACAGCACTTAATAAGCATTTTTTCTTAACAATTATCTGGTGGCAAAGGACATCATTTTAATTGCAGTATAATCAACGATTTTCGGGTGTCTAAAGACATCATTTTATTGATGTCTTTACACACCTGAAAATCGTTAATTTCACTTCCATAAAAAATGATCAAAACTTCACCTCAAAGTGACAATTACACGGTAGTAATGACATTGTGACTGAGAAAATTGATATTTTTTTAGTATTTTTGATGACAGTTAGAATGCTACAATTAGATGTCGACATTTAAAAACAGCCTTCCTTCACCCCTCAAAACTCGGCGCTTCGCGCCTCAGCGATCGTACTTCAGCCGCTCGTCCGTCCCCCCAAAGTTCGGACCAGGTTTCCGCCCCTGGGCCAAGAGGTACCGAGATCAAGCCCCGTAGGGAGGACGTGCTCCTGTAGGCTGCTATTAGCACCGTGTATTAAGCTGTCTGTTCTGTTAGTATAATTTATAGTTAAGTTCGATGTTAATTAAGAATTTAAGATTAGGCTACTGCATAACTTGTAGGCTGTAGCCTACATGTAGGCTAGACTGTAGAGGACCGGTTTCAACGAACGGGTGTTGGATTGTAAATAAATGACGAAGATATAGCCTAGTAGGCCTACGGCTGAGAGCTTTGTATAGACCTAATTCGTAGACCTATTCTAATTCTATTTACTCGTCTGTAGGCCCTTTTTAGGCCAGTGAAATGACTTGACAGCAGAAGTGGTGTCATATTTGCTTAGAGGTCTTAGTGCGACACGGCGAGACCATTCTATAGCTGTCTTTGAACAGTGTCTATAGGACCTAATAAGAAAAAATGAATTATTGCATGCAGTTGCCTAGATCTGCATAGAATAATGAAAATAGAATAGTAGGCTAGCTTATATGCAATTTTGAGGTCAGGCAGATACACAATCAAGTAGAGGTCACGACTGTTCGTTGAATAGGGCCCAATACGTCAGTTACGTCTTGCCTCTAGTCTATTAGCTGCGTCAAATTCGATCAATTATAAGCTTAAGCCTAATATATAGACTTAATTTTCTCTACATATCATTGAACTGCATAACGTGCCTAGCTGTTCTACTGGAATTCTAGCATTGCTGTAGGTGGTCAAAATTCCGAATCTCTCAGCTTCATTCCGTGCTCAACCTGTGCGCCCGTCATGTTGCCAATTTACGTTGAGAGCCTCCTTTCAGTAAATTATGCAAAAGATAGGCCTATATGCAGGCCTACGTTAATTGCAGTGGTCAGGTCTAGCTGCATGGATAAAAGATCCGATTGAAGATTTGAAACTCCAGGTTGTGCCAGCATTTCCTTGACCTCTGCATGGGACACTCATCCATGGGCTCTGTAAGTTAATTGTAACCTATGGGAAAATGCGACTTATATAGCCTACGTGGGAGGGAGACGAGGAAGTCGGGTCTTTTCCGTCGGCACCGCCACGATTTTATGATTGCCATGTGAGGTCGTCAGACGCTGTGTTTGGCTATTGTAGTATCTCCACAGGTTCCTCACTTCACTTCCATAAATCAAACGAGAACGCGGCGAGATACATGTAGATAGTGTCCTACGCAGGTCCTTATCCACATTTCAAGAGAGTACGTTTATTATATAACACTCTGCGGCAAGGTTAACGTCGTACCTGTTAAAATATTTAGCACAAAACTACGTCATTTATATCGCCGCGAACGAAAGTCTTCTATTGCGCCAGTAAGACTTTAATCACTTTATCATGAGACTAGTCGTTTCTCTAAAAAAATTAATGGCATCTGCTGGAGTTTTGATGCGCGGTAAAACAGACATCATCGTCATTGATCGATCCTCGGAAAACCAAAGCCAATGGAGAGTAGGTCTATTACGTTGGCTTGTTACGCGATAAGCTCATTCCCGAACGTCGTATAGTACGTTACTGTACGTAGACTCAATCCTGAGTTAATATTACATCTTTCAACAAGACAGTGCTCCTTCACATCGTTGCAGATTGGATCAGCAATTTCTTCAAGCAAACATCCCTGATTTTATCCACAGTGATGCCTGGCCTCCAAACTCTCCCGATCTAAATCCTATGGTCTAGCCTACTATGCCTGGAGCGCCATAAAGGAGCTTGTGCAATGTGCATGTAGGCCTAATCATGTGTATGCTGGTCGCAGAAAACCGTTTCTAAATGCTGACGAACTTAAGCATGTCATTGAAGTAAAAAATTAATGGTCTCTATGAGACGACACACAATAAGTCAACAGGACAGTGGAAACAGCGTTTAAGGGTCGTTACAAGAGAAAGCGGAGGATCAATCAAATATTTTCTCGCGTAAAACATCATCATTAAACAACTGTGCAAAATTTTGGCCATGGGTCATACAGTTCTAACAACAATTTCTCTCAAACGGTTGAGTATTTTGGGCTAAAATTTGGCTTTATTCTACAAATATGAATTTTGATTAGTTTGATGTACTATGATTTAGTTTATCTTTAAAATTGTTTAATTGCCAGCCTGCCAGGTTAACAAAGTTTGGGAACGTTTTTAATGACGTTGGTTTGTGCAAAATTTTGTAACAGGTACGACGTCATAACCTTGCCGCAGAGTGTGATATGATAAACGGACTCTCTTGAAATGTGACATCGGTGCACAGAAATGATTGCTTAACATTTTGGTGTAAATTAATATTTAATAACTCTGAAATTAAATTTTTGCCAGATTAACAAAGTTTGGGAACGTTTTTTATGCGCCACCCGGTATGCTGCCGTTAACTCTGTCCAAGTAACATACCGGTGCTCGTAGTTAAAAGAGGTATCTGTTTAGATCTCTTAAAGAAAACCATGCATGCTGTCTGCACTAGTCTTGTGAGAGGTTCATTAGATATACGCTCTATAGAAACCGAGACACGTATGACAAACATAATAATGATAGATAGTAGACATTCGCACGCAGGCTACTTTCATTTCATCCGAAGAGAAAGAGCAGAACAGCTAGGTAGCATAAGCTTAGGCCTTCTGAAGAAACGGCGGAAGACGATTTGAAAATGATCGCCAGAGCCCAGAAGTTGCAATTGAGAGGTTGGTTAGAGATTATTGCAATTGAGAGGTTGGTTAGAGATTATTGCAATTGAGAGGTTGGTTAGAGATTATTGCAATTGAGAATTTGGTTAGAGATTATTGCAGTTGAGAGGTTGGTTAGAGATTTTTGCAGAGGAGACGATGAGCAGAGGTCTAGAGGATTGGGAATGAGCCAGTGATGAGAAAATCTGTTTTTATGGATGTCATTAGGTCTATAGGTCTACCAAAAAACCCACGTCATTTGAAGAAGAAAATTATGAGGCTCATATTAATTTTATAGTCTAAGGATATTAAATTTCATTATGTAGCCTAGGCCTACACCATAAAACGCGGTTGATCGAATAAAATAGCATTCGTTTTTAGCATTTTGGACAAAGTTTTATGCTTTATGCTAGGCTTTTATTAGTTATTACGATCCTTGAATGGTTCTTAAAGGCTAAATCAAGTTTTGGGCCAACTGAAATTTTTATTTGTTATCAATCCGTTACAGGTAGCATAGTTTGCCTGTTGTAGCTACTTCGAATCTGACATTCGAACGTTGATCCGCACATTAATAACATAGATTAGCCAATGTCTATAGATCTATTGTTGAATATAGATTAATTATAGCAGCTGCAACTGAATTTGTCTTTGTCAGGCTAGTCCTTCATCGCAGAGCACATAATATCACTTCTTCTTATCTAAGGTCTCTGATTTCATGATGACGTCCACATATAGAATCGAGATAAGAGACATAAACAAATCTTTCAGTTGAATAATATCAGCAGAGTCGGGGTCAATCACAGCACCAATCTCAAAATTGTGCATGCAGACTTTGAACTCCGACCACAGGACAATGTCCATAAAGCCGCTCCTATAATTAGTACGACGTCCACTACATTGACAAGGGTGGATTGACGCTGGACACCAGGACACCTATGAGGCGGATCAGCATCAGACTCGCAATGCAGCGGCTGACCAACTGATCCAACTTAAAGACCGGCCTGCAGGCAATCCGCTGCCGGAAAAGGAGCAAATGGAAGCTGGGAATCACGTATAATTAGCCTATAATTAACATGAGACATAAATATTATGAACAAATTTTGAGATATGACCAATAAATCGCGCCCAGTTGCGCAAGACCCGTTCCAGACAGCCACTAAAGTCAACCGATAGTGAACCAAAGAGTGCGTTACAATAGTCAAGGCGGGAAACTACGAAAGAGTGGCAAGGGTAGAAGCAGCACCAAAAGTCAGAACGCGGCAGACTACTCTGAGCTGGCGCAACTGCTAATAGCATTTGCACGTCCACTTCTGCCCAGGTGTACCTAGTATACCAATTGTTGTCCAAGAAATTTGTTGCTCTGCTAATGCCCGGTTCGGACCTTTTTTCTTACGATTTAACCGAAAACCAACCCCTCAATCTGCTAATTAATTCTATGTTTGCGGAATTGTCCACTGGTTAGATCAAATCTGTCTTTATCGATGAAGATAATTGAATAATTATATTGATTGGTCGTTGATTGGATGACAGAACAGTTGTTCACGGGTAGAGATCTGTATCTGATAGGCCTACTTCTATTGATCATAGCCTATGCTATCATCTTGTGACGACTTATTATCATCACTTGAACTGTGTAGCCTAAACGCTGTAATTGTTGGTCGAATGTTGCTGGTCAAAGGTTGACCATCGCATGCGCGGTCTATTTACAGGGTACACGCCTTTTTAATTGGGACTGGGCGAGACGTTGGCCTATACCTGTTCGTCCTGTTGGTAGGGCTTATCTTGCCTGTTGGTAGGGCTGTTTGTTTATCTAGTTGTCTACTGCTCTTTCTTTCACTCTCTCTCTCTCTATCTGTCTGTCTGAATCTGTCTCTGTCTGTCTTTCTGTCTGTCTGTCGTCTGTCGTCTGTCGTCCGTCTGCTAATGTCATTATATGTGTCATATCTAGAATCAGCGACGAGTTCTTCACGACCTTAATTTTACTTTCGAGTAATTTCATTCGTTGAACTCGATAGCTAGGTTGCGGTATGTGTTTTAGGTGGAACTGAACTTCTTTCTTCGTTGAAAAAATGACCAAGGGTAATAACGGTTAGTAGATTGATCAGTTAACTATATTATTATTATTATTACATACGATATTGTTATTTTTTATTAATAATTATGTATAGGCCCTATGGAATTGCGTTATTTAATAATAGCCTAAACAATAGCGAAAATTTCTATTTGATTTCTTGCGCACAGTGGCTCATGCCTAGGCCTACCCAATGGAATGCATTCTTACAGCTGTTGAACGTTACGTCATTGTTTCCAGCCACAGATCGTGTGTGCATACATTGTATGTATATGACTTGTATGTGTGTACGTATGTAGCCTATATATTAGACCGCGTGTATAGCACCCTTTCATTCGTACCTTAATTGTTGGAAAGTTGCGTACAGCTTCTGTCGATCTTTTCAGTTTTGTCCATTCTTCGAACAATTTCGATTCACAGTAGCCTACTCTGTTATCGAGATTTCCATTAATAATTTGAATGCATTTGAAGAGCGCTCGATCTTTCCTATCGTTCAAGTGGTTTTCTGTGAAGATTTGAATTTTGGCATCAATTAAGTTTCTCCATGTCCTTCATTCATTCTACCATTCTTTCCTTGCTCCCTTCATTCATTCGTTCATTCATTCATTCATTCATTCATTCATTCATTCATTCATTCGTTCATTCATTCGTTCGTTCGTTCGTTCGTTCGTTCATTCATTCATTCATTCATTCTCTTCTTCTCTTCTCCATTCACTCTGTCCCACCGTTATTCCTCCTTTTATTCTGTTCTTGATTCCTTTCATACTTCCACTAATGACTTGCTTTCCTTAATTATTTCCTCTATCCTTCTTCCATCATTGTTTTTTCTGTTTCCTCATTCTTTCCATCCTTTTGTTTGTTCATCACAACGTAACTATTATCCACAGCATTATGATTACCGGTCTATAATAGGCCATGGATATATTTTCATCTGTCGTCTGCTTAGGTCCGGATGAGGTGCTGGAGTCTGACAACCTGATGACTTGGGCGGAAGATGGCTTCGTCAAGTTGCGGATGGAGAGTTCTGGTCCAGCGTCTGAGAAGCCCGTTTCCATAGTAACGGCCTTCAAGACAACCGTCGACAGAAATCCGGAACACAGAGCCCTAGGTAACAACCATCTGTTCGTCTTTGCAGCGCAAGGTAGTCAGGCAGCTGAATGCAAGGGTGGGTCCTAGGTAGCAAGCATGTGCATGTATAGTCCATGACTTCCGTCTCTTTCAAGTGACCGGGCCATGCTAGATGGCGCCTGGATCGCCAAAGTATGTATGTGCGTGTGTTTGTGCTTTTGATGCGCTATAATAATTATAGTATACAATCAAATATACAACAATCAAACAACATTCTTTTGTCTGACGCACGTATAAGTCACGCGGGCATCGACGTGCGTTTTCTGGATAAAATTCATTGACTGAGTTCATTGGGCCTATATAATGCTAAGGTCTAATTCAGGGTGAGAATTGCCGGGAGTTGGGGTTTCAACTCCAGTCTTTATGAGAACCCCATTAGCCTCCATACTAATAAAGTCTGTTTTTCACGCCAAAATTCCAAGTGGATCATAGTCCAACCTCCCCTCTTAGTTTATTTTCCACAATTCTCACACTGGTCTAATTAGGCCTAAGTTTGTTTGGTCCGTTTAGATTTGAAACGGAGATTTGAAACCTGCAATCAAATCCATATCACTTGCAACTCTGCATGAACACTTACTGTACTAATGTTCTAATTAAGTTGTGTTGAATGCAATGTTTTAGCGTCGAAAGTGAACGGTCATTGGAAATACTACAGCTACAGAAAATACTACAGTCTCGTCAGACAAGCGGCCAGAGCTTTTATTAAGGTACGGTTTATCGGTGTGCGTCACTGCGTAGGCGTATTCGCGCTTGTATACATCTGTGGTGTGTGTGTCTGTCTGTGTCAGTGGCGGCGCCACCATATACATGTATATTGCGGCAGGTCATTACTCTTGACCTGCCTATAGTGAGTGTGAGTAACCTGCCTAAAATTCTTTAGAATTTTAATATCTTCTTTACATTTAATTTTCTCGACCTGCTATACATAATCTCCATGACCGTAACGCCACTTGCTCAAGCTGCATAGTTGACTATTATAGTGTGCTCGGTGTACTTTTACCTGATAGACAGACAAACAGAGAACCATAGTTGCAAAACGAATGTGAGATAGACAGACAGACACAGATACAGAGACAGAGACAGATAGAGAGAAAGAGACAGACAGTCAGACAGAGGGAGAGACAGATGCGAGGCAGAGACAGAAACAAAGAGATGCAGAGAGACGCAGAGAGTGAGAGACAGACAGACAGAGACAGACTGACAGACAGACAGACAGACATACAGAGGCAGAGACACAGAGACTGAGACAGAGACAGACCAACAGAGAGAGGGAGAGACTGAGAGAGGGACAGACCAACGGAGAGAGAGACATTGAGAGAGTGAATGAGTGAAAGAAAAGAGGCAAACATGGAAGAGAGAAATCTTTGTTCTATAGTGTGTTGATTATGATGATAGGCTATACATGTACGTGTGTGCATGCTTTTTGTAGTTGGGTCTTGAGCCATGTCATGGCGTCGGAATTCTTGGCTTCAATTCACCCGAATGGTTCATCTCCGATCTCGCATCCATTTTCGCCGGGTAAGACATCATCATCATCATCATCATCATCATCATCATCATCATCATCATCATCATCATCATCATCATCATCATCATCATCATCATCATCATCATCATCATCGTCATCGTCATCGTCATCGTCATCGTCAGCGTCATCGTCATCGTCATCGTCATCGTCGTCGTCGTTGCGTCGTCGTCGTCGTCGACGTCGTCGTCGTCGTCATCGCCATAGTCATCGTCATCATCATCGTCATCGTCATCTGCTCTGTGCCTCATTACGCAGCGTTGGCCTTAACTTATAACTTAGACGTAAAACACAGATTGGTTCATTAGATAACAAGAGAAAAAAAGTAAATTAACAGACATCTCATCTCCTTAGATTTGTGTCGCTACAAGTAGGCTAGGCCTAAGTCGAAGAAGAGAAACAGGATCGGATGTAGTTGGCTATAATTATGTCGATCAATGTTGCTTCAGTTGTTAATTGTTGTTCTAATGTTGTCGCTGTCGTTGTTGTTCTGTTGTTAAAGTGGTTTTGCCACCGGTATCTACACAACGAACAACGCAGAGGCGTGCTACTACGTGGCAGAGAACGCAAAGTGCAACATCGTCGTCGTTGAGAATGACCAGCAGCTGCAGAAGTTCATTCAGGTTCGATCGCGTCTTCCGCATCTCAAAGCCATCGTACAGTACACCGGAACACCAAAGGCCGACCTGCCAAACGTCTACTCGGTACGTCAAGCTGTCACTGTCCATCCATAATTATATTGTCCTGCAGTGATTGTATGGCATGTGTACATTTATGCAGCACTTCTCGCAGAGACATCAAAACTCCGGTGGAAAATAAATGTTTTTGAATAATGAGAGATTGATAATGAAAAACCATTCATTAGTTTTGCCCGCAGTGATGTCCACTTATCAAAAAATTATCTTAGACCTACTTATTCGTTCCCAGCAGCCCAGCTGCCCATACTCTGCAGCAGGAGATATTTGGCAGGTATATACGGTCAACCAGGATGCCAGCTGCTTGATATAATTATACAAATAACGAGATGAGTAAGTAAGTAGGAAAGTAAGTAAGTAAGTAAGTAAGTAAGTAAGTAAGTAAGTAAGTAAGTAAGTAAGTGTACCCTTTATTTAACCAATATTGCTAACTGCACTTTGGTATATAATATCCACGACAATGTCGTTCGTTAAGAATAAATAATCCTTGCAGCAGATTACTTTCAAGCCAAACTATCTGCCTGTGACGTGTGTTATCGTGTAATTTTGGACCCTATTGGACGCAGTGCATCTATAGTGGGTTTGATAGAGGTGGGTGGCAGCAAACCACGAAACGTCTGCCGGATCATTAATGATGGCAGCTAATTTTGCAGTTCTCTTTCAAACTAAATCTGAAGATTAGAATCGAGTTGCTCTAATCTAAGCTAATCGCAGGGCGACCATAGCGTCACGATGCTGATCTCTTCGAAGTGAAATCCTCGTCCATCTGAACAGTTTCTATCCATTGGTAGGCCTATCCGTTTCTATCCAGTTTCTATCAATTGCTCAGGATTCGACTTGTGGTTCGAAGCTTAGGGGTGTTGACGACCAATGATACGCCACCATGCAGATAACTGGGCAAAAGAATGGAGAAGCTGGACAATTAGTTTTGATAGTTTGGCTTTGGGGAAAGGGGGATTATTCCCAAAGACGTCGGCTGCAGAAATTAGAATATTATCGCTATCTATTTGAGGTATTTATATAGCGCCTCTTCAAGATGATTAGGTGGCGGTTTGAGTGATTGAACCGTTGTTCTAAAACGTCTTCCACTTGTCAGATGACCGCTACGAGTTGTAGCCTACATGCATGCAGGCCTAGGTCTGTAGTTGTTAAAGTTGTTTGATTGCAACGTGTTGTATAATATGTGTTATCCGTTGTTGTTGCAGTGGGACCAGATGATGGCTCTCGGAAAGGATGACCTTGAACCGGAACTGGAGAAACGCATTCGTCAACTGGCGCCAAATAAATGCTGTACTCTCATCTACACGGTAGTTGCTCAATGCTCAACCAATCATCGACTAAAATTAATAAATACTAATGATAACGATAATTAGCGCTATTAGTCTATAGCAATATAGCAATTTAGCAATGATAGGCCTATTATGGCAATAATAGTAGCAATAATGATGATGATGATGATGATGATGATGATGATGATGATGATGATGATGATGATGATGATGACGACGACGATGACGATGACGATGATGATGACGACGATGATGATGATGATGATAACGACGACGATGATGGTGATGATGACGATGATGATGACGATTGCACATAATTATTAAAGTAATTTTCTAAATGATTAATAGCATTGAAATTAGCTAGTCTATAGACTTCCATGGACATATGATTTTAAGACCATTTAAAATACGCTCATTTACTAACATAGGACGTAATTGAACATGATATCTAAATAACGACATTATCGAATATCTAGTAATTATTAATCATTTTGTTTATTTAATAATTATTATCCACTTAGCCTGCATCATTACATGTAATTTGTCTATTGTCTATATTATTTGTTGTGAACTGCCATTGGTGAATTTTCGCATGTGTACGTTTACAGTCGGGTACAACAGGCAATCCGAAAGGAGTGATGATCAGCCATGACAATGTACGTCCATTCCTTGCACTTGTCAAAATGAATTGTTATTGTAATCTTAATTATTGTTATTTATAACGTCAATCGGTAGGCCTATAATAATTCCCGATGCATCAATGCCATCAACGGACAAAGCACTAAAACTGAGCCGTATATCTTATAATCAAGTCACATAATAATATATCCAGATAGATGAATCCGAAAGACAGATTGGGACTGACGGGAGAAACTTCGGACCCTATATGCAGAGCAGTCACGGGCCCTAAATTATCTTAATTAAAGCTTAATGAGAAATAATTTTCTTGGAAACAAATTGAAGTGATAAAGTGCAGGTATGACCTACAATTTTCTTATTTATATATAAAATATGATTTTATTCAGTTGTTAACCAGCTTGAAGTTTAAACAGATTGCAGTTAATATTATATTTTAAAAGCCAAATCATGAACTTTTCTATATAGGCCTACATGCATATAGATCTAACTATACTAGCCCGGGCCCCCAAAAGTCGCCGGGCTCCTCGGCATTTGCCCCGCTGACCCTGGTGACCCTGAGACATATTATGATGGAAAAGGAAAGGCGAGATGAGGATACAAGGGAGGAAACCATGAAGTGTGATCGGTGTATTTGATTGATTCTTTGTTTCTTCTGTAGCTTGTCTGGACGGCTAAGATGATCGTTCGAGCGTTCGATGCCAAGTTCAACCAGGAGACCATCGTCACATATCTACCGCTGAGTCACATCGCTGGTCAACTGATCGACATCTTTGGTCCAATGATGTGTGGAGGGACAATCTACTTCGCTCAACCGGATGCTCTCAAGGTCAGTCTGAAGGGCGAGGGGAAAGCAGGCATCAATCGAACAGATGAACGAAATTATAAGTGCACTTTGCTTCTGCTTTGATGGTTCATTCGTTTAGATTATATTCTAAATGTGAAAACTTCTGTATAGCCGTATATAGATTATAGACTATAAGAGTCATCCAAAGACCCATATTTTCACATAAAACTCCTTTTGTATATATAATCCATTTAATGCTGGTGCGGATACATGGGCGGAGACTTAGGGGGGGACAGAGGGACGGTCCCCTCAACGAAAGTGTTGGGGCGATGGCCCATGCATTTGTTCTCTCCCCCAATTGTTGAGTATTAGGGCATGGACACTTCCCGAAGACGCTGCATAGACTGGCGAATAAATTACTAAAAAAGGTCATCAACTTTTTGGACGGAAAATAGGGGTATTTTTTCTGGATTATATCGGCCGGATGACTAAAAAAGGTCGTCAGAAATTTTGGTCGGCGAAAGTGGAAAATTTTATATCCAATAAATCCTTAACTCTGCCACTGTTCACACGCGGTGTTGACAATCGACTTTCGACGACTTCAACAGCCTATAGGCCTAGGCCCTACCTACTTAATTCATCGTTGATGCACTAGGTGACTATAGGGTGACTAGGCCTACTCTTGATTTATGAGCAATCGTCGAACGATTCAAACTGAAATAAATCAACTGGAAATTTCGACGATTCAACCTCTCGAGCTATAGGCCTAGTGTTGTGTTAATCATTGAAAACGTTATTCAAACGAAACGCGTTTCACTTGTCCAACTGTAGTCTATTATGACCCACATGAAACTAATAATGCACATGAAACTACGAAATGTGACAACGTTAATTGTTAACCGGAATCGCAATCTCGTTTTGACGTCCTTTGAAAAACCCATTCTACTTGACCTGCAGGCTTGACGAGTCGCTCGTGAATAGACAGATGCCCTGCGCTACGTTGTCAAGTGATGCGGAGTTTACGATTACGATTACTAATCAAGCTTCTATAGAGCTCAGCAGTCCATCGATTTCAATCGTCTGCATAGTTAATCATTGCGTTACAATTACAGTACAGTTACAGGATGCATAATTGATGTATAGCCTACTTGAGCATTGCGTTGTCTGTCGGCAGGGCACTCTGGGAGTGACGCTGAAGGAGGCGCGACCAACCTTCTTCCTCGGAGTTCCACGTGTCTGGGAAAAGATGCAGGAGGCCATGCTGGCCGTTGCCAAGAGCAACGGAGCCGTGACCCGATCAGTAGCCGCCTGGGCCAAGAAGGTCGGCCTCAAGGGAAACCAGGCCATCATGAATGGGTCAGTTCACGACCTTTGAAATACTTGAAGATGACAATGATGATGATGACGACGACGACGACGATGACGACGACGACGACGACGACGACGACGACGACGATGACGATGATGATGATGATGATGATGATGATGATGATGATGATGATGATGATGATGATGATGATGATGATGATGATGATGATGATGATGATGATGATGATGATGATGATGATGATGATGATGATGATGATGATGATGATGATGATGATGATGATGATGATGATGATGATGATGATGATGATGATGATGATGATGATGATGATGATGATGATGATGATGATGATGATGATGATGATGATGATGATGATGATGATGATGATGATGATGATGATGATGATGATGATGATGATGATGATGATGATATCTATCGACGATGCCGATGACGAGTAGGATGAGGAGAAGGAAGGAAGACAAGAAGATGGAGGGGACATTTTCGGATGTGATAGCCTACTGATGAACTGTGAATTAACTGTTGATAAGCTTATACGTGCGTGTGTACATGTATGCATACAGGAATTCGACGCCGATGCTTTTCGGTCTGGCGAATAGTCTCGTCTTCAAGAAGGTTCGTCTGGCGTTGGGCTTGGATCGGTGCAAGATCTGCTTGAGTGGCGCTGCTCCCATCATGAAGGAAACTCTCGACTTCTTCTTCGGACTCAACATTCCCATCTACGAAGTGTACGGAATGAGTGAAAGCACTGGTAAATAATTATGCGTGCTCTATATAATTGGCTCTATATAATAATTATGCCTGCTGCTCACTAGGCTCATTTGGCACCTTAGTTTAACTTACTTACTTACTTGTCTACATATGCCCTTGTGTTCTTACTCTCGATCACTGTTTAATAATTTTATGTGTATATTGTTAACCATTTGGCTACCATGTGTAGTCTATAATCTCCGTCTAACTATATATACCTCACTCTCAGTCTATCTCTCCTACCCACTCTTCCTTTACTTCCTTGTATACATGTATTTCTCTATCTGTGAACATCTCTCTACCTGTTTCTCCCTCTTTTTGTGTGTCACCCTTTGTCAGTCTTGATGTCACTCTGTCTTTCTGCGTCTCGACTCTCAGTCTTTCGCTGTCTATGTCTGACTCTGTTCAATTTCTCAACATGATTAGGATAAAGACCCCAAAGGTGAGCACCTTAACGAAATTTTGAAATTGTAGGAAACTGATAGAATATAGCAGACTTTTCTGATAGTTGCAATAGGTAGGTACAATATATGTCTATACAACATATAACCATTATAAATTAAAATAATTGACATTATATTTTTATAATAAAAATAAAATTTTGAAAAAAGTGCTCACATTAGGGTGCCATAGCTTAATGTGAGCACACACAAATATTGCACTATCTTGCATTATAATTACAGTAATGTCCATATTATTGTGGACAAGGCTAAAAAAAGTTATTTTCACATTTTGCACTTATTTTATGCAATCAAAGGACTGAGAACATCATATGGCATGGCATGGCATGGCATGGCATGGCATGGCATGGCATGGCATAGCATGGCAAGGCATGGTATGGTATGGCATGGCAAAACATGGCAAGGCATGGCATGGCAAGGCATGGCATGGCAAGGTATGGCATGGCAAGGCATGGAATGGCAAGGCATGGTATGGCATGGCAAGGGATGGCAACATGGGCGGAGACCTAGGGGGGGACAGGGGGGACGGTCCCCCCCAATGAATGTGGTGGGGGGGACGGTCCATGCATCCGTCCCCCCCAATCGTCAAGTGTCAGGACATGGACACTTGATGAACACACTGCAGGCGACTGACGACGTTACAATTTTAGAACAAGAGATTTTATAAAGAAATACTAAAAAAACCTGTTCAACGCAATAAGAGCGATGCCATAATAGAAACGGTATTAACGCATCGTCCCTTTTTGAAAACACCTCTCTTGGACACCCTTAAATTCTTTTTCGTGAAGCTATACAAACGTAGTAAGCTTAAATACCTCAAATAATTAAATTTTTCCATCAAAATATTAGAAACATTGATCATATCTTCGAGAAACCTCTCGATCTAATCATGAATTGAGTTTAACTTCAGCTTAACCAGTGTAGATTCGACAAGTCTAGATAAGATCGGTTTAATTCAGATCTATAATTCAATCACAAAGAATTAATATTATTATCATTGAAACCATTTAATTTTCGATTCGCTCACTAACTTCCATAAAATGCTGCCCATCTTGCTCGTCCCCCATAATTGCTGTAGCCAGGATTTGATTTCGGGGATGTTTCTTCAGCGTAGGATTGGTAAAGACCATGTTGTAGTCGTTCAAATTTCTGAAAACACCTTTTTTAGTTGTCACAATTTTTTGTAGACACCTTTTCACAGTTTTTAGTCGTCCAAATTTCTAAAGACACCTTTTTTAGTCGTCGACATTTCTCTACATCTTGTTTTATTCATCTAAATTTCTGAAGACACCTTTTTTAGTCGTCAACATTTCTATACATCTTGTTTTATTCGTATAAATTTCTGAAGACACCTTTTTAGTCGTCAACATTTCTATACATCTAGTTTCATTCGTCTAAAATTCTGAAGACACCTTTTTAGTCGTCAACATTTCTATACATCTTGTTTTATTCGTCTAAATTTCTAAAGACACCTTTTTTAGTCGTCAACATTTCTATACATCGTTTTTTATTCGTCTAAATTTCTGAAGACACCTTTTTTAGTCGTCAACATTTTTATACATCTTGTTTTATTCGTCTAAATTTCTCAAGACACCTTTTTTAGTTGTCAACATTTCTATACATCTTGTTTTATTCGTCTAAATTTCTGAAGACACCTTTTTTAGTCGTCAAAATTTGTATACATCTAGTTTTATTCGTCTAAATTTCTGAAGACACCTTTTTTAGTCGTCAACATGTTTTATTCGTAAAAATTTCTGAAGACCCCCCTTTTAGTCGTCAACATTTCTAAGCATCTGTTTTATTCGTCAAAATTTCTGAGGATACCTTTTTTTTGTTGTCAACATTTCTATACATCTTGTTTTACTAGTCCGAATTTCTGAAGACATCCTTTCTAGGCATCACAATTTCTATACACCCTGTTTTTGTCGTCAAAATTTCTGGACTTTTTTACTACGAGCATTTCTAAAGTCACCTTTTTAGTCATCAAATTTTTTGAATAAACCATTTTTTTAGGTCTGTCAAAATGATTTTGCTATTATTGTTTAAGCTTATAGAAATATAGATGATGGCTGAATGATTTGATTTTCATTTTAATGTTGAATATCTGTTTGCGTATACCTATTGAGTCATAAATTGTTTTGAATAAACCTTTTTTTTAGCTCTGTCAAAATTTCTGAAGACACCTTTTTTTAGTTGTAAAAATTTATTTTTTAGTCGTCACAATTTTTTTGGCCGCTTGTCCGTCCCCCCCAAAGTTCGGACCAGGTCTCCGCCTTGCCATCATGGCAAGGCATGGCAAGGCTTGGCAAGGCATGGCATGGCAAGGTATGGCAAGGCATGGCATGGCTTGCATGGCGAGGCAAGGCAAGGCATGGCATGGCACGTAATGGCATGGCAGGGCAGTGCCACGCCATGCCATACCATGCCATGTCTCGCCGTGCAAGCCATGCCATGCCATGGCAAGGCAGGGCAAGGCATGGCATGACCCTGCCATACCATGCTTGCCATGCCATACCATACCTTGGCATGCCTTGCCAAGCCTAGCCATGCCTTGCCATGCCATGCCTCGCCATGCCTCGCCATGCCATGCTTCGCCATGCCATGCCATGCCATGGTAAGGCAAGGCATGGCATGACCCTGCCATACCATGCTTGCCATTTCATGCCATGCCTTGCCATGCCATGCCATGCCTTACCATGCCATGCCATACCATACCTTGCCATGCCATGCCATGCCTTGCCAAGCCTAGCCATGCCTTGCCATGCCATGCCATGCCTCGCCATGCCTCGCCATGCCATGCTTCGCCATGCCTCGCCATGCCATGCCATAACATGCCATGCCATAACATGCCGTGCCATGCCATACCATTCTTTGCTATGGCATACCTTGCCATGTCCTGGCATGCAATTTCTCAGTTTAAACCTCCTGTCACTTTTAATATAGTAAAAAAAATAATGTCCTTGATGTGAGCACGATGCTCACATTGCGGTACTGTTTTAGTGCTTCTAGTGTAGTAAAATTGATGGCCATATTGTGAGCACCATATGCTCACAATGCGGAACTCCTTTGGTGCTCACATTATGGTACAGGCAGTCAGTATGAGAAAAAAATTTTGTAAATAAACGGCACTAGAAAATTCTCTTATTATCGCTCACTGTTAAAGTGGACATTGAACAGATTCGAACAATACCAGTAGCTATACCATGGCCAAATACACGACTAAGTTATCGATTATTTACGAAAAATGAAAAATAAGATCATTTGCATCATTTTGTTTCAAATAATTTACATCTTGCGAAAAGAGTGTCCACAAGTATATTTAAACGTTTTCTGGTGTGCTTATGGTTACTACCATTGATATTCGCAGTGTGACGCCACCGAATATGATGATTTTGTGAGATATCGGGGGATGCTCACATTTGGAGGCTGCTCACCCTTGGGGTCTTTACCCTACTCGCCAATTATATTTGTGTGCATGGGTGCGTGTAGGTCCTCACACGGTGGCCACGCCATCCTCATTCTTCATCACGAGCGTAGGAACGGAATTTCCGGGGGCGAAGACCCATCTGGCCGACCGCGACGCTGAGGGAAACGGAGAGGTATAGACAAACCATGGACCGCCAAATCAAAGTACAGAATTATGTAGTGTAATGTAATGTACATTATAAGTCTCAAAGTTTGTCCTTTCTGTTTTTATGCCCGGATGTATTGTGTTGTATACAGCCTAGACATGTGTGGTATTCCAAGAAAGGCTCTGAAACGGTAGATTTTCGTGTGATTAAAATTTTTAAAAATCATTCTTATGTAAATTTGTAGGTCAACGCGACTATTTCAGCTCTCGATTCACTTTAATTAAAACTGGGGCGCTAGTGGGATGGGGCAGAATCGATGTGGTGGACCCGTTCCATTTACCTCTATAAATACGGTTCTAGGGCACTTACCCCCTGGACAATTACCCCCCGGACAATTACCCCCCGACAATTACCCCCTGGACAATTACCCCCCAGGACAATTACCCCCCGGACAACTACCCCCCGTGCCAATTACCCCCCCGGACAACTACCCCCTGTACCAATTACCCCCGGACAATTACCCCCCGTGCCACAATGTGTGAGCTTTTTCTCTCACGCGTTAATCTCTTTACCAGTCTTTTTGTATTTGTCGGACGTTCAGCGCTGACTAAGCCTATCCTACATTAACTGTGGTAGGCCTATAGCCATCTTTCTTCACCATCTCACTCTACAATACTTATTCAATGCAATACGGATTTATCTTACACACAGTCTACTTAATTTAGATATATAGTCATGATGGAATTTTCTAAATCTGAGAGATGGAAAGATAAACGTTGTTTCGAGGGTTTTCTTTACGTGAAACAGAAGAAACACAAGAATTAGCAAAATGGTGTCGTTTCGTTTGAGTAGGCTATGAAAATAGGCAGAACTCTATCGATAATTACATTTAAATATTTTATTAAGCAGGCGTTTAAAACGTTGAAGTTTTCTTGAACTTTTAACCTTTTCACACATTAACTTAGAACCGTTTTTAGATTTGATTTGATTTAGTATTTTTCTTGAACGTTTAACAATAGGCCTACTTGCCTATCTTCGTGGAGTTGCTCTTAACTTTGCTTAGTTATTATGCTAACTAAAGTCATAACTCATCAATAGCATTTAAATATTTAATTAGGTAGGCGTTTAACATGATAGGCCTATAGATTTAATTTTTGGCACGGGGGGGTAATTGTCCGGGGGGGGTAATTGGTACGGGGGTAGTTGTCCGGGGGGTAATTGGCACGGGGGGTAGTTGTCCGGGGGGTAATTGTCCGGGGGGTAATTTTCCCCGGGGGTAATTGTCCGGGGGTAATTGTCCGGGGGGTAATTGTCCAGGGGTAATTGTCCTGTCACCATAAATACGCCCCTTGCTTTTAGACCTATATTTTTTTCATGATGAAATTTGATTTCTCACGTGCGATCCATGTTTCCTTGTATGGCTCAGGGGCTGCTTCTAATTTTGTTATTGTGATCTTCTTTAATCTCACAAAGATCGGCTGTCTTTTTTCTTGTTGTTCGTTGGAGATTTTATTGTTGTCTTCGTTGTGAGAAGACAACGAGGAAAAACCTCCGAAGAACTTCAAAGCCTTTGTCTTGTATTTGGACAATAGATTTGCATGGGCGGAAGACACGTGTTCATGGGATACCTGAACATGGAGGACAAGACGAAAGAAGCAATCGACAGCAGCGGATGGTTGCATTCGGGTGACATTGGCAAAAAGGATGCCAAGGGATTTCTCTACATCACAGGAAGAATTAAAGGTACACGGCCGCTGCATTTTCACAGTCTCTACTAAGTCTACTTAACTTACCGGTACTTAACTTATGGCTTTGACGATGCTTTCGCACGTGACAGCCGCCCAGCTATGGAAAATCTCCAATTCTTTTTCTTTTGGGCTTTGTGTGTAGCCTCCTGTATGGACCAACCAATCTCCCGACATTCTTCTCCTATCATGTCGAACAATCGAACAGTCTCTATACTACACAATAAAAATTATATTCATCACATTGTGCATGTGGGCCTGTTAAAAGAATAACAAACGGAACAACAGTCTTTGTCATGAACTGTTATTTAAAAAAGTTGAATCTAACCCTCGTAGTCGGCTAATCCAATGCAGCCCTACTCCTATTCCAGTGTGACGGATGTCCCGCGAGAGTTTTGAGCTCCCACAACGCAAAGCCCTGGAGGCTGGCGCTGTACGCTGCAATTTTATTGGCGCAAGTCTATGTCGCCTCTTAAATTAACACGAGTAGGCCGATATACGATGTCATCATTTGGCGCGAATAATTGCGCTCGTGAATAAGCTGGCGCCCTAACTTACGCTTGGCTTTTGATTGGGGCTTTAGTAGATTAGAGTTAATGATTACGATGATGTTGATTGCTTTTTTCTGCAGAGTTGATCATAACGGCCGGAGGAGAGAACGTTCCACCTGTTCTGATTGAAGACAAAGTCAAGGAATGTTTGCCTTGCATCAGCAACTGTATGCTCATCGGAGACAAAAGAAAGTTCCTTGCGATGCTACTCACACTCAAGGTATACTCAAATTGAACCTGTCCCATTTCTCTCAGACGAATGGCTGCAGAGATTCAGGCCTACTGTCAGTTCTTAGAGCGTTTGCGCAACGATAGGCCTAGTTGCTCACGTAGGGAGGCCGAGGGGGAGGTTTGCAGAAATATATCTGTCCAGTAATTAATGGTTCACTTTGTATATATAGTGTCACTTCTGTTATAGGCTACGCTTCTTTAACGTAAGAGAAGGAAGCTATAACTGTTGTTGCCTTATGATCGTCCATAATCGTTGATACACGGAAGACATCAGTCAGCTGATGGTCTGTCTCCTTTTGCAACGAATGCTAGCTTATTATGATCAATCCAGTCGACATTCAAACTGTGACGGAGACTGGAAGAGAAGATCGGAAGCGAGTTTATGGATTCTAATGCATATGCCCTCGTAATTAAATTGGACATTCTGAGAGTTGTGTCCATATAGTTGCAATCCATAGAAAGGCTCCTCAAAGTTGTTCTGTATCTATACAATGCATTGAATGCGTAGCGCATTTTTCATGTCATAGACGCTATAGCACAAGCAAAATAATGGCTGCAGTGTATAGTTCATTGGGGGCTGAGAGAGATCAGTCACTTGTAAGAAAATAATGCACAGTCAAATAGTTGAAGGTGACTTTCCACGATGTCATTCAGATGCAAATCCGTTTCAACGTCCCTATAGCCGCCCCTTCCTTACGGGTTTCAGTTGGATTTCGGCCGGAGTTTTCAACGAATAACGATTTTCAGATGACAGTGCTCAGCGATCGTCAACGGATGCATTGCTACAAAGGCGATATATAAATTAATGGATGTTTGCTTTGTGTGTGTGTGTGCTGGTAGACGGAAGTGGATGCGGATACGTTGGAGCCGAAAGACCGGTTGATTCCAGCGGCCGTCGATTGGTGTCGATCTGTGGGGAGTCAGGCGAAGACGGTGACGGACGTGATAGGCAAGCAGGACGTTGCAGTACTCAAGGCCATTCAGGCTGGCATAGACGCCGCCAACAAGAAGGCCGCATCGAGAGCGCAGTACATCCAGAAATGGTCGCTTCTACCACGTGACTTCTCAGTGCCAGGAGGAGAACTCGGTCAGTTAATAATTATAGGCTACCTTACGAAATCTCAGTCCAATCTATAATCTCTATGCAATTTTTTTCAATCTAATCTAATGTATCGTTTTATATAATTAGGCTTACCCTTCCCAATTATTATCCCTCCCCTGTTACCCTCCCCCTCTTCGTTCCCATGCACCATTGATCGATTGCATTAAACAGCTCAGTCACTTTCAGTGAGTTCGGTTTACTATGTAGGCTAATGATTATAATTATGTATACAATTATAAATATAATTTTATTAGACCTATGTATAGGCCTATGTTTGTGTATGGATATAATATAATATATCTAAATATAATATAGGCCTATATATATAATTCCTGTTAGGCTAATAGGCTATGAAATTGTAAGACTACACGTGTGACGTAAGCCTATACGTTAATAGATTAAAAAAACTGTGTTGTTTTGCTGTAGGTCCGACATTGAAGCTGAAACGTCAGGTCGTAAACAAGATGTATGCGCACACAATCGACGCTTTCTACGCCGACCTTGACTAACAATTAATAATCTGTCGTCAACGACCTCTGAACGACTTACTCTACATTATACGTCTATATACTTACATAAATTCAATGTCTCTTTATAGGCCTGCATGGACTATACATAAAGTAAATAATGTTGAATATAAGATGTAGATATTAGGCAGGCCTATACATAATTACTATATGCGAGGCCCGATTTTTTGGGCGGGACCGATGATGTCTTTTCGGTTTTCTAGTGACTGTATCCGGTGCAATTTACTCGTTTTTGATGGAGACATTTCTAGCCGTTTTAAGGCATTTTTCGTTTTCGATGTTGATCGATGTCTATTTAAACGATTGAGTTTGTAGCTAGGATGGCAAGAAATGCTGTGAAAAATGGATCGATCCGTTATTGTTAAAATGATTTCAGCCGATAGATTCTTTGCTCGGATAGGCTATGTAATAGCCTATGCATCAACTGAACCTCATAGGCTGTGCATGAAAAGTCCTCATTATTTAATATTTAGGCTATCTAGGTCTAGCGTTTGCAGTTCGCGCTAAGCCAGTGCACAGCATCCTCATCATCAGCAATAGGCCTATTATGGAGAGCGGAGAGTCCGCCAGGAAGCTAGCAGGCGCGGATCCAGAGGGGGGCGGAGCCGGCGTACGCCCCCCCTAAACCTCGGCAAATGTTCTCAAACTAAACTGTAAAAAGTCCCATCTCGTTCCATGAGGAACACAGGGAGGCGCTCATATCCTTTTCCATAGCCTTGAGCCAGCAATGGACGAATCCCAAGGTCCTGGACACGGGGCCAGTGTATCGCAGGACTTGCTGTTTACTTCCCAGCTTACAAATGTACGCCGGTCCCAAATTATACTGCTTGGTGACAGAGGCACGTGTGCGCGAACAACTTGCCCAAGGTCGTTACCCGGAGTCGAACTCGCAAACTTCCGCTCTGTGAGCGGACGCTTTACCGGTCCGCCACCAGGTAAACTAAACTGACCTAAAACTAATAATTTTATAATTGCAATTTTGGAATAGGATGTTTGAAGTAGCTGGACCGGCAGAATGGAGCTCTCTTACCGGAGCTCTCTTACCTACTTACCTGAGTTGCTAGCAGACGTTGCCCACGTGACCAATGACTTTTGCCGTTACGTCATTCACAAAGTTCATGTACAGACAAAATTTACGTCAATAGAAATTGGTCAATTAAAAAATATGTCGAGTGGTCCGCCGTCAAAACGGCTTAAACAAGCACTTTATCATTCGCGAAAAAGCCGACTGCCGTTGGTAAGACATAAGCCTATCTTAGGCCTAAATCTCAAAAGATGGCATATGATTATCATTATAATTTTGAAATTCGTCGTGCTGATTATAGCCGCCGAAAGCGTTCAGCTGTCGATATTATGGACAAATGCAAATCAAGGATATAGGCCTTGAACTGCAATTTCAGCAGGTCGGGTCATGGGAGCTCTTCAGCAGAAATTAAATGTATCAAAGATTACTCATACAATCATTCTCTTAACGCTCAGTGGCGTGCGGTCCATGGATGAGGCGCATCCCTTGCTTATTGAATCTATTTTTATACAAATTCTAGTGTATTCAATTTCTATCATTACTATGTTAATTATCGTATGATAAATTGGCATCGACTATATATTATTTTTACATACATACATACATACATACAACCAAACATACATACATACATACATACGTACATACATACATACATACATAGGCCTACATACATACATACATACATACATACATACATACATACATACATACATACATACGTACGTACGTACGTACGTACGTACGTACGTACATACATACATACATACATACATACATACATACATACATACATACATACATACATACATACATTATATACATACATACATGCATACTACACCGTGAGGCATAAAAAACAAAGCCCCTAAAAATTGTTATAATTGTAACAATATTCAAAGAATGTCAATGAAATTCAGGAAATTTATAGCCAAATAGCAGGCAATGTAAACAGATTTTCAGTTTGTACTCAAACTGTCCGCCTTTAGCTTCTACGCATGCGCGAAGTCGCTAGCGCCATTCACGCACCGCCGAGTCAATAATTCGCTGGTCAAGATAGTTCCAAGTTTGCATAATTCTCTTACGAAGATCTTCAACATCACGGACTGTGGTTTTGTACACCATTTCCTGCTTCTCGTAGCATTACTCAAAATGATCGTCTGTATGTAGCAGTTGGAACTCGAAAGAGAGATATTGCAGCCGACCGCCTTTTACGCACACGTCCAACGTTTAGCAAATCCCAAATGGTATCAGTCGGTGCTTCTTCTCAATTCACTTTGTTAAACCGGGGGGTACAATCAACGGCCAACACTACAGAGATGTTTCTACTCATGGCAGGCCTTCTACCTGAAATTCGAGAACTCTGAATTTTACATTTTCCAGCAAGGTGGTACTCTAGCGTATACCGTACAGAGTTCAAGAAACGGTTGCACTTCTGACGAATGAAACTCGACTTGACTTCATAACTCCAAACGAAGGTCCGTGATGTTGAAGATCTTCGTAAGCGAAACGAGAAAGCTTGGAACGATCTTGAAGACCGAATTTATTGACTAGGCGGTACGTGAATGGCGCAAGGGACTTCACGCATGCGTAGAAGCTAAAGGCAGACAGTTTGTGTACAAATTCATAATCTTTTTACATTGCCTGCTATTTGGCTAAAATTTTCCAGAATTTCATTGACATTGCTTGAATATTGTTAAAATTATAACAATTTTTCTAGGGGTTTTGTTTTTTATGCCTCACGGTATATAATAATTAGGCCTATACCCTTCACCACTGCGCCGAACAAATGCATGTATGTGTGTGGGCTTATATGCCTATATAATGTATGTATGTATGTGTGTATGTATGTATGTATGTATGAATGTATGTATGTATGTATATAGTATTTACGCCCCCCCCTAACCAGAAATCCTGGATCCGCCCCTGGCTAGGACCGTTATTCCGTATAATCACTAACGATGTGAGACTTTGTCTGCACCTATCCGCAGTCTATAAGTCGTCACGAAGGTCGCTGAAGGAAAATTGTTCCTTAAAAATCCTTAGATAATTATTATATAGGCCTATATAAGCCTACTATACATGGCGCGATTTGTATTGAGAATTTGAGAGAATGGAGCTTCAATGGCTAAACACATTCTTTTGTCCGGGAATATTCTTTGTCTACATTTCTTATAGCGCACTGTGAAGACTTTACTCCATAGGCGTACGGGAGTTTTGTTCGGGTTGTCTTTGCCCGAAAAACCAGACTTGCCCGCCCCCCCCCCCTGCACCCTCGCCTCGTACGCCTATGCTATACTGATACTCTATAGCCTATATACTCCTATAGGCTACTAGAATACGATGAGGGGGGAAGGGTCTCGGCTGGTGAAGTAATGTCTAGCCTACGCTGACAAGGATTTCTTCGAGTTAAATAAGTTTAGTTCTGCCATTGAGGTTCTGCGGATTGCTATCAAGAGGCGATAGACGAGTATTCATTCGAGCCCTTTTCGACTCGAAATTTCAAGGCTCGGAAAGTTCTTTTCGGTTTTCTAGTGACAGGCGTTCATGCACTTTTTCAAATCTGCACAACGCGTCCTGCCACTTATTAGGCTAGCACAGTCTGGAATGGTAAATCTGTCCAGGCGATTCTTTTTCTACACTTTAGGCACTGGGCATAAGTAAATGCTTGCGGCTTCTTGGCCTCCTCCTCCTCCTCCTCCTCCTCTCCTCCTTCTTCCGCCTGAATGCGGCCTGACAGCTTTGCAGAAGCGCCTTGCAAGCGAGTCAGAGGCCCGTGTATAAAAGGCATGTAGCCTAATGCACCTATCATAATACACCTCATAATACACCTCTCAGAGCACACACTAAAAATTTATTTCTGAACTTGAATAGGCCTTATCCCTTAGGCCTATAGCCTACTGCTTTTCGAAGGTATTATAAATTGCAAGTGGGGGCTATTAAATTTTATGTTTTAAGTCCACAATACACAGGTATAATGGATATAGGTCCTACTTAGGCCTACCTATAGCCTATCACCGGTAGGCTTTGGCCATTGTTTTCGTATTAACTCCTATTGTGGTCCATGGTTAGCCTACTTAGCGCATTCTTCTAAAAAGTTTCGTCAACTCAGAACGGTGTTGCAAAGTGAGTTAAAAATGTTGTAGACTTATTTTGTGTCGTGTGTTTTTCCAAATCGATCACAATGATTGATTTTGATATTTTGAAGTGCAGGCGGCAGCTAGGCCTATAGGCCTAGGTCTAGGTATATAGTTCATAGTTTATAATGTGCGTTTTTAGGATACAGTACAGGCCTAAGCAGTGGCAGAGTTTTCCCGCTTTTTATCTTGGGAGGGGCTGAGCCAAATTTGCATCGCCCCAGGCAGGGCCGGATTTGCATGTAATCCAACTAAGCAGCTGCTTAGGGCCTCCGGAATCTGGGGGCCTCCAATAGTGAACTAAAGAAAAAAATTCAGAGGGCTATAAATTAAAAATTATAATAAGCCACTGATTTTTTCTTTAGTTCACGATTGATTATAGCTCATAATCAATCATTTTAGCCTATCTAACTTTTCTAGGAATTGATGCAGTTAAAAAAAGTTGGATCACTGGCGCAATATGCAATATACTTAGATATAGCCATAGGCCTATGCATTTTGTCTGTTTTTATCCTTAAGTGGGGCCTCATAATTGAAATTGCTTAGGGCCTCACCCTGTTCAAATCCGGCCCTGGCCCCAGGCCCCCAACCCATTCCTGACGCCATCACCTGAGCAATCACAAGTGTTCAGCCAGCCAGCCACTCTATATAGTTTCTCGCAGAGCCTACTATTAGGCCCTGAGCTTATCAGCATGAAAGCGGAATTATTATCGATCAAACGTTTCTCTCGGCTATTCATTCGCCAGGTGGCGATGGTAAAATTATTCCGGGCAGCCAAGCCTGCCATACATTAAAATTCGTTTATACTTTGGAATAATCCTGATCTAACAATAATGCCAGTTTGAATAAATAAATAAATCATTGTTTTTATATATCTTATATGCGATTTTAAAACGTTAATCCTTGGATGGGCATAAACTTTTCGCCTAGTATAGGGTCTAATAAAAAAAGCACATGGTGAGCATAGAATAGTTAATTAAAGAAAGATGGGCGTGAACTCAACAGATTTTTCGTAAGCCATTTTGCACAATCTACACTGGCACGCGTATAACCGTGGAAAACTGTTGAGATACTTTATTATCGCATAAAAGTATTTATAGCTTTAAATAAGTTTATCATGTAACACGGAGTGGTGCTCAACTGCATCTCGCTGATGCAGATTTTAAATTAGTGCTTATCTGCTTACGTATATACTTTTGGGAGATTCTATATATTTCCGAGACTTATATTGCGGTATTCCTTGTATTCCCACAAAAACTATGCGGATGCGTCTAAAGGGTCATGGTCATTTTAGTATAATATAGGCCTAATTATGATATTCCAAGCCAGTGATTATTTCACATCGCATAGCATACTTTTATTCTTATGATTCATTTAAGCGCTGATGACAATATTGGACTATGATTTACGTATACTACAGTGCTGTTGTATTTCGAGGCATAATAATATTAATATGTGCATTATTTATCGATTCCAGCGGCGTCGTGGTGCCGTTTTCCATGCGTTATATCAAGTGCTTACGCTATCCTATGCGATTTGGTCGTACGTCATCCTCCCCCTCTTCTTCTCTCCTCCTCCACAATTTGAAGTTGCGGTCGACGACCTCTTCTTATTTGCAGCAACTGCGGCTGTATCTTTCTTTCGGCTTCTGAAGCTGTACCAGCATTCTTTAGGGAAAACTTAATTGCTGGTTATAGTCCGTGTCTCCTCTGTTCGAACAGTAAGTAGAATAAGAAACGTCTCAGATTCGCCGTTTGACGTGTTTTCAGACAACACTTAAATTGTGTGCTCGCAGGATACGTTGCTGCGTGCGTGGATTTATCTTATTGGGAAACTGTTATGTGCTACGCCATGATTAAACATATTATCTGGACGAGATAAAAAAAATTCGAAACTTCCATACGAAAGCCGCGTGGAATATACCTTTCACTTGCATCACGTAACGATAGGATTATTATTACATCTGTCTCACCTTGGGAATAAATAATAAAATGGTAGACTTTGCAAGGCGAAAATTGCTTCGATGATATTTGTGCGATAGTTCACACTGTGTGATGACTTGTGTTGTCTTCTAAAATTATCGACGGGAGCAGTTAAAAACTCGTTGATGCACCATGTATCATTCCTTTTTTTTACTTTCTTGCACATTTGCAGCATGCAGTGATAAAAGTGTAGAAAAATAAGTGCCTGGACGCCCCTTACCTTTCCAAAAGAAGTGCCAGGACGCCCCTTACATTTTCAGGCGTGCTGGCTAAATAGGTGGCAGGATGGTATAGAGATTTGAAAATAAGATGCCGTCCATGACCGTCCTGCCACACTTTAAGCCCTGGCAGCATGTCCATAAAACATGCAGCGTAACTGCAGAATCGGGGGACCGAAGCATATACATTATGCAGTATCTGTGGAGAGTAGCCTATCTAATGACGATACTAACCTTAATCCTAGTCGACCCTCACAACATCTAAGCTGACCCTAGCCGACCCTCACGACGCCTAACCGACACTTGAGGTCCTCAATACTGCAATTAGGCAAACATGCACTAGAAGAAGTAACTGTGTTATTCAAAATTCACCATGGTCATGATTTATTTGAGGTCAGCCCGATTAACTGAAAATCGAATCCTTGAAAACCCTAAACATACACAGAAGCCTGATATCCCGAAATAAACCAGTTTTATAATATAAAGCAGACTAAATCCTGAAAACTATTCTGAGTTAAATTGCATGATATAATATATCTACGTATTGTTGTTGATAACACAGTTTAGGGTCCAAAAATCATTACCTAGGGTTTGTAAAATTCGTTTTGGGGATATGGGTCTTGGAGGATTCAGGCCGCACCCATTTTTGTGTGTTTTGTACAAGGACTATGTCTCCGTACCAAACTAGGAACATAAATTATATGTTCTGGACATGTGCAGGTATTTATATGTGCATGCACAAGCTTACAAACAAAACAAGTTTTAATTTCAGTGTCATTTAATTTCTTCAGCATATACGTTTGTCAATGGCTACTTTGGCTTTCGGAAAGGCTGGATCTTTTCTATCGAAGGTCAGTCGTCGCCTGTCGAAGCGTACCGACTGTCTGTCGTCATGTCGCTTCTACTATGACTACTCGCGTGAACCATTCCATCCAATTGCTGGCAGGAAACAAGAATGGAAGACTGCTGATGAAGCGGTCTCTGTCATTGCTTCCAGTAAGTATTAGTGCTCAACTAAATATGTCATGGTAGGAAATTGGATCATGTTACGCAATGGTTGGGTACACATGTGACCTGAAGATAAACTCTAATAAGATGTATGAAATGATTGTCAGAAGACCTGGGGGGCATGCAGCGGGTGGGACCGACCCAATAGAAACACCTGGCTTAACCAGGGTTATCAGCTGGAAAGTTCTTGGTGTAATATTGTCTAATAATCTTAGTTTTAATATTAACAATGATAAGATATGTTGTAGGGTGAAGCAGTCTCTTTGTGCATTCCATGTGTTGACTGCTCATGGTCTAGCTGGCCTCAAGCTCTATGATGTGGTAAGAGCTACTACGTTGTCACGTCTGCTTTATGCAGCTCCTGCATGGTTGGGATATGCTGGACAACAAGAAAAGGGTAGGCTCCAAGCCCTGATGAATAGGCTTATTCGACAGTGTTATCTTCTGGGTGATATTCCAACATGTGAAGAACTGTGTGTGTGTCGTCATGCTGATACCCGTTTGTTTTCGGCGGTTCTGACACGACCAGGCCATGTCCTCCATGAGCTGCTTCCCCCAGCGAAGCAAACAGGTCATACCTTGTGCCCCAGACACCATGACCGGGTGCTGCAAAGAGCAGACAATCAAATGAAACTAGAATGCTGTATACATACTAATTACTTTGTTTAGTCTTGATAGTTTTTGATGTCTTATGTGAATTTTTATATGTGATACTTGTTCACTCAGAGTGCTGTTTTGCAACTGGTTAATGGTTATATTAAAGAACATACTTACTTACTTTACTCCTGACTAAGGCCAAGCAAAAAGTCTTCAATGGTAGGTGAAACTGAGCATAGTTTAGGATGTGTTGTATAGTCAAGGGAAACCCGGTCCAGGTTGTTGAACTAAACGTTGCTATCGTGCTTAAGAATGTCACACAGTTTAATTGGATCCTTACCTTACTTGCTAACTTGTTTATGGATAGCAGACGACATCACAATTGTAAACAGACTGGGATGTGCATTGATAAATGGTTTAAGTGTTTTGGCTATTTATCGCATTAGGCATACCGTACTCGGCATGGGACAAATAAGCATGCAGTTTGCATTGTAAATTAGACTTGTAAATCAGACTCATACCAGCTACTGTGCTGTCAAGCGGTGGTGACCTTAAGTAGAAACATTAACAGTCATGTTGGAGGCACAGATACCTGTGACCACTGCTGTTGGCTTACAAGGTATCCTGCTGCTGTCTCACTTGCTGTAGGCTGTATAAATGAGGCGACTAAGATAACTCTGATGGTATAACTCTGAAAATGACAGCCAAGCACTTGATGGAGTCACTCGTCTAATTTGTTTTGATGACAGAAACGATCTGTGTGACTAGAAATTGTGATCACATATTCAAAGGCATGAAGTAACCGTGTGACAGCAAATTCGATACACTGATCAATGCTTGCTGGAGCATTGTGCTTACAAGTGTTTAAGAATCTGCTGAAATATTTGACAAATGCACCGTATCTTCATTTCGTAAAAGAGTGATCAGAGTCACTTGTTCTTGTTGTTACTCATTCAGTAGGTGTTCTGGGAAGTTACGCTGTTAATGGATGTTGTCCTTCCTATCTCGCTTTTAGATATCTTTACTGGAATGCATTGTGATATATGGACTGTTGTTTGGTTGTCAATATAAAACTCTTAGATTCAGCGATAGGTTTATTGCTGAGTTATCGTGAAGGGCATTTGCGGTGGGCCTGACAGGTAAACGTTTGGATGTTTGAATTTAACATCTGTCTACCATATATCAGAGCTGTCGGTTATGCTCTGTCCTGCTATGAACTTTGTTCTTTTCTAGTGATATCAATCTACCTTGAAACTGTGTAGCTAAAAAGAATTCTATATGAAGCAACCTTTGCTGGCAAGTTCACACTCATAGAAAATTTTGACTTTGGTGCTCATTGCAAACGAAAAGGAAAAGTCTGTAACTTGTGATTTGTTTCATCTGAAAACAAATTTGCATTCCACACTTTTAATTATTATGCTCTGTTTGACTTTCTACCTCGGCTGTATGTAGCTTAGAACTGCTAGTTCATTGTACCAAGTGTGTGGGTTCTTATTATTCAACTGAACTTTTACCTTGATTGAGGTATTCCCACACGTTTTTTCCCACACACCCCCTCTTGAACTTGGTCACTGGTTTAAATCTGAAGTTGTTTTGTTCCGTGGTCTAGGGATTCAACTAGAACAGGGTTACTCTGGTCCAGTTAAAGGCCTCATGTGGACAAGAGGTGAACTGCTTGACCCTTCTTAGCAACTTCACATTTGAGTATAATTGGTTAAAATAAGAGTCATTGATGGACACTGGTGCCTATTATTGTCTTCTGCTTCTTGCTACACAACGTGAGAATTAACACCAGCTGAAGCTGCACTATAAACTATATGCAGCTGGTATTTGCTGCCATTCTTCTTTGTAAGATCCAGCTGCTGTGTGAAGGGTAATATTTTATATTTGTTAAGACCAGAACTGTGAACTTGTGTGAAGGTTACATTGCATCTATAGGTTTTGGTTTGAAGCCTTGTAAATTGCATAAGTTTTGACAGAAGTTACATGCATAATTGCATATGCACAGGTTGTGGTTTTAAGAGGTTATCTCAATTGCATAGGTTGCATTTGTATGGGTTGTTGTTGATGAAGGGTTTACAGTTGTGATTGCTTTATACATCTATGGAGAAGTTTCATTACCGTACTTAACTTACATAAGTTGTGATTGAGGTCACTTATGCATAGGTTGTGTTTCAGGTTATATTTTGTATGAGTTTTACTTGAATTAACTATGAGGCTAGATGTGACTGAGGTTGCATTTGCATAGGTTGTGGACTTGTGGTTGCATAGGATGTGGCTGAAGTTACTTATGCATGGTTTTGAAGCCGAGATTACTTCATTTTCATTGGTTGTGGCTGAAGTAATTTTTGCATATAGTCTATTTTGGCTGCAATCCTTTCATAGGTTGTGACTGAGGTGGCTGGCATATAGGTGTGCTGCTGCTGCTGATCTTTTACCCAGAGAATGCGCATCGTCTGCAGACGTTATCTAAGCCGCTGTTGGTATGACGTAAATCGCCGTGAAATGTTGGTCTGCATTCAGAGCAGGATTTTTTTTATCTAACCTTCCGGGCTGTTTTTCTGGCAGAGGTCAAGGTCTAGAAGGACGTTGCCTTGCAGTCCATGCAAGCAGATAGATAGATGGCTGTTGCTAAGTTCTAAAGCTCACGAAGAATATTGTCAGAAGTGCCTGTGTATGATGTTTGTTTGTTTTTGTTTGTATGTGCCGGTACACTTGTTATATGTAGAGCTTAGAAAGCATTTTCTACTCTAGGCAATGAGTTGCTGTTACTTCAAACAGTTCAGTATGCTGCTGAGTGTCTAACCATACCATGTGATCACTGGAAAATTGTGTATTGTCTTTATGGTTGCTGTGCAGAATATTTGGACATTTCCTGGATTTTAGAAACTTTTGTTTCGTTTATTGTTTGTTTACTGAAAAATGGAATCTATCGGCCAGTGATTATTTTCTTGTCAGATTGGTGATTGATTGATTGATTGACTCATTGATTGCAGTTGTATGATGTAGTGAATTGGTTGCATAATTTGTGCATCTTGAGATCAGTTCATCAACATATTTTCTGCATTATGGGCAAGTAAACTAACCTGATTAGATGCAAGTGCCCCATGTGTGATGAGGGAGCAAACCTATGGTTCCTAGTATCACAGATTAAGGTCGGTCACGGCAAGGTTACTGTATCCTCCTTGCCTTCTGTGGCTAGCCAAGGGCTCCTGTATAAATTAGTACAGCCTAAGCCAGGTGCTGGTGGATCTCTGCTGACTAACAGTGCATTGACCCAGCGGCTGCTGCTGCATGTTCAGAGGTGACAGCAGCTGCCTGCTCTATATGAGGTCACTGCTTAGTGGCTTATCGTACAAATAGTAATGTCTAGAAACTGCTAAGTTAAGTGTCAGTTGCCACCTTTTAGGCAGGTACTTGGATCTCTATACATATTCCAGTTCCTGTGCCTGCCAACTCATTAAATTTACTTGTTTGCTATGGCTTATCGGACATATTGACTGCTTTGTAAGGCACCCTTTGGCTGTGATATAAATTGTCATAATTATATTATTATTGTTATTATTATTATTTTTTATTATTTGCAGTAATTGGATTAGTGTGCACTGTGGGAGGTGCTATATAAATTTATAGATACAATACAATAAGTACAATGCTCGCTGTTCTGTTTTATAGACTGCAAAGATAATTTGGAGGAAATGATGGATTACTAAAATGACGTTGAAACTTCTGTTGTTGCAGATAACGTTGTGTTTGTGCATGGATGTGCGTTGTGTGTTGCAGATAACGTTGTGTTTGTGCATGGATGTGCGTTGTGTGTTGCAGATAACGTTGTGTTTGTGCATGGATGTGCGTTGTGTGTTGCAGATAACGTTGTGTTTGTGCATGGATGTGCGGCCACGCCGTCCGTCCTGCTGGAGGCAATGGCTCGACACGGTCAGAAAGCTCAGCTGAAGGACGTTCAAACGATTCACATTCACATCGAAGGACCAGTTCCACACATGAAGCCAGAATTTAAAGGTTGCACTCTCTCTAATTATTTCAATTAATTCTCTAATTATTATTATTATTAGTTCGCCATCTACTTCTGTTGATGCCTTTGCCAGTTTAAATTGATGCAGATGCTGAAGATTGAAATTATGACATAAGTCCACGAGCGCCGAGCGCGCTGTATTGGTTTCGGTGCATTGGAGCCAGAGGGTTGCAGGTTTGAATCCACCTCAAGCCGCTGTGTAGTGGCCTTGATGAAGTCCTTCACTTGCAATTGCTCATGCGCTTCGGCGTGGAACTCCACTGCAGTGTCCGCGCTGTAGTCAGGAGCGCCTCTGAGTAGATAGCTTGAAGGGACACTATAGCATGTATGCGAGAGAGAAAAAAGTGTCAATGTTTGTATGACTTGTGTAGCCACTTATTCAATCATTGCTGTACAGCAGCCCAGCAGCAATGCACGTACTTCATATTTTGCTAGCTACTGTCAACTCACCCTGGCAACTCACCCTGTTATCTGACACCATGGCAACTCACCATGTTATCTGACACCATGGCAACTCATCCTGTTATCTGACACCATGGCAACTCACCCTGTTATCTGACACCATGGCAACTCACCATGTTATCTGACACCATGGCACCTCACCATGTTATCTGACACCATGGCAACTCACCCTGTTATCTGACACCATGGCAACTCACCCTGTTATCTGACACCATGGCAACTCACCATGTTATCTGACGCCATGGCAACTCACCCTGTTATCTGACACCATGGCAACTCACCCTGTTATCTGACACCATGGCAACTCACCCTGTTATCTTACACCATGGCAACTCACCCTGTTATCTGACACCATGGCAACTCACCCTGTTATCTGACACCATGGCAACTCACCCTGTTATCTGACACCATGGCAACTCACCATGTTATCTGACACCATGGCACCTCACCATGTTATCTGACACCATGGCAACTCATCCTGTTATCTGACACCATGGCAACTCACCCTGTTATCTGACACCATGGCAACTCACCCTGTTATCTGACACCATGGCAACTCACCCTGTTATCTGACACCATGGCAACTCACCCTGTTATCTGACACCATGGCAACTCACCATGTTATCTGACACCATGGCAACTCACCCTGTTATCTGACACCATGGCAACTCACCCTGTTATCTGACACCATGGCAACTCACCCTGTTATCTGACACCATGGCAACTCACCATGTTATCTGACACCATGGCACCTCACCATGTTATCTGACACCATGGCAACTCATCCTGTTATCTGACACCATGGCAACTCACCCTGTTATCTGACACCATGGCAACTCACCCTGTTATCTGACACCATGGCAACTCACCCTGTTATCTGACACCATGTCAACTCACCATGTTATCTGACGCCATGGCAACTCACCATGTTATCTGACACCATGGCAACTCACCCTGTTATCTGACACCATGGCAACTCACCATGTTATCTGACACCATGGCAACTCACCCTGTTATCTGACACCATGGCAACTCACCCTGTTATCTGACACCATGGCAACTCACCCTGTTATCTGACACCATGTCAACTCACCATGTTATCTGACGCCATGGCACCTCACCATGTTATCTGACACCATGGCAACTCACCCTGTTATCTGACACCATGGCAACTCACCCTGTTATCGGACACCATGGCAACTCACCATGTTATCTGACACCATGGCAACTCACCCTGTTATCTGACGCCATGGCAACTCACCCTGTTATCTGACACCATGACAACTCACCTTGTTATCTGACACCATGGCAACTCACCCTGTTATCTGACACCATATCCTCTGTGTTTGCTCGCAGGAATATTTCGAGACAATTCTCTGTTCATCGGAGCGAACTGTCGTCCGGCAGTCAACGAAGGTCTTGCCGACAGCACGCCCATCTTCCTCGGCGATATTCCTTACCTCTTCATACGCAATATCGTGAAGGTGGACGTCGCTCTCCTCCAAGTCACTCCTCCAGACGAGCACGGCTACTGCTCGCTTGGGCCGAGCGTTGACACCGCTCGAGCTGCTGCGCAAAATGCCAAGGTCCTCATCGGTAGGTGCTGATGGTGCTAAGGACGTTGTGAATCGTACCTGTGTGCTTCATTCTATTTTGCACCCGTTTCTGTTTCTATATGTGGGAAATTATAATATATTGTGTTTCTTTGAAGTGATTCTGTTGTGTTAGATCTATAGGCTTCATTAGAAATGTCATGATTGCAGAGTTTCTTGGACACAGCAGAAGTGCATAAGTACAGTTATAAGTAGATCATAGTATGCATTGTACGTATGAATGTCTGTGCGTGTGTGTGTGCGCGCAGTTAGAAGTCTAAATGTCATGCAAATGACATGAGTTAAGCTATCAGTACCTCACAGTAATAGAGCAAGTTTTTCGGAATTGTAGTAAAAAAAAGTGTCTGAGTCTGTGTATGTATGTATATATGTATGTATTGTATGTATTAGTATTATTATCATCATCGTCAGCTATTTGGCAGCGATGGGTACTAATAAATGATCTGCGTGCATTCTTGAGTATTTGTCAAGTTCATTTCCCCCATAGTGTTTGTCCAAGTGATGTTATGTGTCCTTTGTATTATTATCCATCCAGTGCAGACTTTTTCTGCCTTTGTCTCTTTGGTGTTATGTTAAATATTATGGGAGTAAGTTATGGGAATAAGATTCACCCTTGTTTGGTTTTTGTGTGAAAGTATTCAGTGTCTGTGATCTTTTTTTAAATCTGCTTTTATGGCATAAATATCATTTGATGATTTTTTGTGTACATCTCTAGTAGAAGTTGATTAAATTCTCCATATAATTATTCGTGCATTTTTATTCACTCTCCACATATCCATCATGTCGTATGCTGCCGAATGCTTGTTTGAAGTCTATGAAGTTGATAAAGACTTTCTGGTTGTAAAAAGGAAATGTCTGTAAGTGTGGTGCACTGGTCCTTGCTGCAGTTTGCTGTGCATATGAGCCAGATAAATAATATCTATGGCGCCAGTTCATGTACCAACCATCATGCATGGATGAGTTCTATGCTTTAATTTTGTATCAGTGGGAGACATGACGGCTGCTGTTACTGCTGCATGTTAACTGAATTTTGCTTATTGACGTAATGTTCTCTGCACGACATTGATTTTAGATACATGCGTATGTTGTATGTGACTCTGTGTGTATGTTTGCGTATGCATGAAAACTATTGATTATAATTGCATTCATACACACGTAAACGAATGAATGATTGCATTTGCCATGTTGACCTTCTCCCTTCTAATATGTTGCATTGGATGTTTGAAAACAGCTCAGGTTAACAAGAACCAGCCTCGGACTTTCGGAGATTCGATGATTCACGTGTCGCACTTTGACGCGTTGGTTGAAGTTAACACGCCTCTCCCGTCACCAAAGAAAAACGCAGGATCGGAAGTTGAAGCCAAAATTGGAAAACTAATTGCCGACAACTTGGTCGACGATGGCGCAACACTTCAGATGGGTAAAGACAGCTTAAGACGTTACTGAAATTTGTGCCAAATGACACTAACAGTGTCGTAATTGTGAATTTGGCTTGCCACCCTACCCTGTCTTTTGGGCAGCTATGCATAAAGGCAGATTCCCACTTTTTAGGCGATCCTGGAAGATTAGGGACATGTGCTGTATGATTTACTTCTCTTGAGCAATTAAAACTGATACCTGTACGTGTCCTCTCTGCCCTTCTCTCGTTACTGTATTATTCCTCTTGCAGATTGTTCGACGTATAAAACTTTCATCTGTAAGCTGCTATATAAAGTCTGACAAATTCACTTTTTAAAAAAAGTGTGGGACTATAATTGATTGTATCTTATTTGGATATTGGCAGAATTATTTTGTAGAACTTGCCAAAGATTGATTTGTTTAACTATTGCCATAGAGGCAAGCGAGTGCTAATTGTTTCTGCATTTATTAAATGCAAATAAAACTATCTAGTGATGAATTGTCAGTTGATAATGCTGAGAACTATTTGAAGAACTCGTTTAACCCTTTAATGCCGGATGTTATATGATTTTCCATACCATTTTCTACTATCTCGGCATTAAAGGGTTAAGTAATTATACAATTAAATGGCATCACATACCTTGTCTCTAAGAAAGGTCTTTTTGTCTTTGTTCGTTTCAACGACGAATCACACGGCGTTTGAGATGCAAATCGATCGACAGTGACTTGAGAAAGATCGATATTTGTCCACTTAAAATATCATTTTGATTACTTCACATAATTCTTCGTTCATTCATTCTGCTCTATACGCTGAAGCAATGCTTCATTTGCTTACGTAGTCAAAGCGTTCGTTAGAATGCGTTTGACATACATGTATGTCTTGTTTGCTGACAATTGCAATTGCTTTTGTTTCAGGCATTGGTTCCATGCCGGATGCCGTACTGGCAGGGCTGAAGAACCACCGTGACCTTGGCGTGCACTCTGAGATGTTCAGCGATGGCCTCATTCCTCTGATCAACTGCGGAGCCATGACAAATGCCAAAAAGAAGCTGCAGACGGGAAAGATTGTCAGTGGATTTGCGTACGGTTCCCAGGAAATGTACGCGTTCATGCACAACAATCCATTGATCGGTTAGTTCCGTCTGATGCGCTCAACACGACGACGCATTTGCGCATTACGTTTTCGAGACTCTTAAATGTCTGTTGCAGAGTCACAACAAAAAGCGACAACGCTTTGTGCATTTCTTGCGCATTCGAGTCTACGTTGCGGGGACACGACAAATATAACGCTAGGCCAGTGGTTCCCAACTCGTGGCTCGTGGGCCAAAAGTGGCCCGCCAGGAGGCCTAAAAGATGGCCCTCATCTCTCAAAGAATTAGCAAAAATATATAAATAAAATCGACAATTTTAACAGGAAAGAACACAATTATTTTTTATTGCAAATTGTTTCATTTTGACATCTATAAATAACATCAAACATTCTATTTTGATTCAAATATAACAATTTTATATGCTTTTAGTTAATTAAATTTTAGCCCTGTGGCCCCCTAATGTTCTTCAACTAAGAAAAGGTGGCCTTCGTGTCCTTCAACTTAGAAAAAGTGGCCCTCAAATAAAAAAGGGTTGGGAACCACTGCGTCGTTAGGCCAACAACTAGCATGTGGATACAGCATGACAAAAGGAAAGAATGTCGGCCATTCAGACAGCGAACTCCTCAACATATTGTTTTAACAATAGACAAATGCGCAGCTGTTGAATATAAACTATTTAGACTTGCATTCTGTATCAAAAACAAATTAACATAGCATATAAGATAATAATAATAACAATTGATGACTATCTCCGCGGCACCGTAACACAGTTGCAAGGGTACCTCACATACTGCCAACAGCACGATAGGTCTTACAAAATAAATTAAGTCCGATGGAAAATTCCACCCTTTTTTATACGTTTGAGCACTTCACTTCTTAAAATGGACCTAATTCTTTGCAGATGTCGTTCATATTTTATGAAATGAATTTTTCTTTCGTAGTCATGTGTGAGCTGACATTTACGAACGCGGAATCCTTCATCTGCCAGAATCCAAAAGTTACGGCAATCAACTCTTGCATCGAAGTCGATATCATGGGGCAGGTCGTTTCGGACTCTATTGGAACCAGGCTGTTTTCAGGTAGGACTTCAAGTCGTGATGCAAATCATAGTGACGTTATGGCTGTCTTCATGTGAGGCCATTTAAAGCAATCAGTGGTCTGCGGGCCACTGGGACTCCTCGGCCATGTGCCTGGTGGTCTGCGAGCAAGTCCTAAAATTTATATATTTATTAATTAAAAACATAGAAACTGATGGATTTTGTCAATTTTTCTATATTTCTTCATTGCAATGGCTGTACGAAGAGCTCTAATAATACGCTGATTTGTGTGAAAATTTTTCTGTTTTAGGTAAGTATTTTTGTTTTAATCGCTAGAATATATGCTTTTATATAGGGTCACACAGTCACGATACTGCGCCAGCAATATAAAATTTAAGTGGTGGTCCGTGAGTCTAAAAAAGGTTGAGAACCGCTGATCTAAATCGCTGCTGCTTAAACTGTTGTCCACATCTTGGTATCGTTCTTCGAGTCATAGGCTACAGGGTCATGGAGTGATAGCCGGAATCAAACTATTTTTTGTTGTACTGAAGTAAAATATTACATTGTATTCAATTTAAACATGAAAAATCAGAATACGGCAGAATGTTCATGCGTAATAAATAGTTTTAAACATACAACAGTAAAACAAACTATGCTTGTTATAAACCATGAAGTTGTTATCAATTCTGGACTTGCCTTAAACATGTCAGATATGTCGGCTGATGTTGAAGCCGATCCGTTATGAAGCGGGAGACAATTACCAGTATGCAGTCTCAGAAAGTTTAGGAAGCACAGATCTAAAGTATATTCAGGGAAGTTGAATCATTGCTTTTAACCCAATAATACCCGGTGATGACCAGGCGCTTGAACATATAGAAGGCTTGATGAGTAATTGAGTATGTACCGAAGTGTTGTGACTGTATGCTGCTGTAATGACACATGTTGTATTTAGATTACTGATAATAATGGACACTATCTCGCTCTCTGTGTTTTAGGTTTTGGTGGACAGGTTGACTTCCTGCGGGGAGCTGCGCTCAGCTCAGATGGTCTTGGAAAGCCAATTCTGGCAATGCCATCACTTACTCCAAAGGGCATATCGAAGATAGTACCCTTCATTAAGGAAGGTTAGACTATTTTGCGCTTAGATAGTACCTGTTATTATGGAAGAGTAGATTTTTTCGCTTAAATAGTACCTTTCACTAAGGTGTTGGATTGTTTTGCACTTAGATAGTATCTTTCATTAAGGAAGGTTAGACTATTTTGCGCTTAGTAAGAAAGAGTGCCTCGGCTTAGTTGAACATTTTATGTAATGAACTTCTTTGGGTAATTCTGCTATGCACTGGATTTACCTTAAACTGTGGTTTTCTTTGAGTTCTGTAAAGTTGCAGACTTTACTCTTATTGTTTTGTTCCATTGAATTATTTCATTTCCTGTGATTCAAGATTAACGGGAAGATTTGTGAGAAATCAGTTCAGACTTCCAAACGCTGATATCCAATAATGGCTAATATTGGAATGTTCGTTGTTCTCATATTATGTGCTGAGCAACTGTTGTAATATATATCTCCCTTTTTTCTTCCAACGCGAGAAGCATGCATTGGTAGCTATGGTTGTAAATTGGAAGTTTATATGCAATATTTGCGCTAATGGGGATGTCGATTTCATCGTTGTTGATATTTGTGTGTTGCAGGCGCTGGTGTGGTGACAACAAGAGCGCATGCTCACTACATCGTCACTGAACATGGAATTGCCTTCCTCTTTGGCAAGACCTATCGCCAGAGAGCGCATGCTCTGATCAACATCGCTCATCCGGACCACCGCGAGGAACTGGAGAAGGCAGCATTCAAGCGCTTGAAATGCATGCCATCCGCCTAGATCGTTCGTCGCACATTCTGCGTGTGCGTGTGAAATGGCGAAGGAGGCTACAAACATTCTTGGAGACGTTTCTCATTTAGACTAACGAATGTTGGTGCGTTTTCACTTAGTTGATTTCAAGTAATGTTGTAGGTTGGTCTATTTTCTTGTTTTACTGTTTTTAGTTGTGTTTTATTGAAGAAATTGACAGTGCGATCTTCTAGCGTATATCGGTGTGCGTAACGTTAGGCTTTGTGGTAGATTGCACACGCGTACATGTACCGAGCACTTGAGAGAAGCCGAACCTATCTGTGGTCGAATTTTTCTGTGTGCATGGTATTCGGTTATGTGAGTTTATGCATTACAGGATTAGAGGCTCTGTTGTCAGTATCTGTAAGCATTGATTTAATTGGTATTGTTCTGCTTTTTTGGAGCTACATTGTTTGTGTGAGTCATGGATTGGTGTTTGATTTTTTTGTGCTTCATATTTGCCAAGTGATGTTTTTAGTGATTGCTGTTTGCATTCAGACTTCTACCAATTCAATTCAACTCCGATTTCTTTGCTTTAAATTTTATCTGTGCTTCAAACTTCAAATTGCTTGCTTGCTTTTTTTCGTTTGTTTTAATATTGTGTTGTCCCATTGAGTGTTTGGTTTATCATTTCCGTTATCTCTGCCCATCTTCTCACATGCATATAAGCAATATTTACTGTAGAGCTATATAAAATAGTATGGCCTATGATCGATCGAATTTAGTGCTACAATCGACTTGACTTGGCCAATAAAAAAATGGCAAATAAAATATTCACATTCAAGTCAGGTTTCATTGATTTGCAAGTCGATTACGACCATCTTGATTGACTTGCTCGATCGATTACGGGTATACTAGTGAGACATTGAATCTGTTGCCAAACTAAAATTGTATTCAGTTTGTTCTCATCTGAAATTAAGATCTGGGTAAAAATCTGAAGCTGTGCATTTTCTTGTGTTGCAACATGTAAAGTATTGCATTGGCATTCTAAGGTTAATTAAGTATTACGAAGGCATTCTAAGGTTAATTAAGTATTACGAAGGCATTCTAAGGTTAATTAAGTATTACGAAGGCATTCTAAGGTTTTATCTACGCACATACAGCTTTCCTTTCTTGATGTCTGGTCAATGGAGCCGCTAGTCGATTTTGTTTCTTTTATGGATTTGAGGTTTTCAGTATTGCTTAAATTTTCTTTTGTATGATTTTTCTCGCCAATACATTGGTGTGTAAAAGCAATAACAACAGACGAGAAAGGTTTGCTAGTGTTAGCCTTGTATTATGTTTGTATTATTTGGCATTTGCAATCAAATCAAAGACCTTGCAACAGTGTCCCATCATTAACCTGCTGTGATTGTATTACTGTACTTCTGAAGAGTCTCGTAGATTACAACAGTTGAATATTGCTTTATCTTTAACTATACAACAATTTCAAAATGAGTCAAATTAAGCTAAGTGGAGTTGTCTGTCATAAGCAATCAAAGAAACTTAGGTAAAATTGGTTTAATACGCTGTACATGTATTTCAGGTTGTTGCTTGTAATGCTCTGTGCAATTTTGTGCAAGTTGTTGAGTTTAGTGCTGTGTACAATAATATAATTATGGGCTATGAACCATAGGACTCCACATAGAAAAGGTTACGACCTTTGTATAATACTAGGCAATTGCTGGGAAGCGCTTGATGTAAGATATTTGTTGAAGCAGAGTGGGAGTATGGAGCATCAGGTCGTCACGGACAATTGATTTGTTGAACTGTGCATTCGATTAATTAATTGTCTGGTTTATCACGCCGCATGCCTGAAGTTGATTAAACTTTTGCTTAATAGAAGCAGTGTGAAGTATCTTGTCATGTAGCTGTGTTGTGTAGGAAGTACCAGTATTTATTCAGAGGTTTTTTGTGTTCTGAAGCATTACAAATTGTGTAATGTCCTTAGGAGACACTGCTTTGTACATCCCATCTAGGATTTAGGCCATTTAGGTCAAGTACCACGCACTAGGGTATTGTTGTTTTAGTTGAATTTTACAGGAAAAAGGTGTCTGGTTTTCGCCTTAGTTAAGTTATGCGAAAAGCTTGTGTTTTGCTGCAGAGGCAAACAATTATAGAGACATCAACAATGCCAACTCACTTCAGCTCATGGTACAATTGGTACATGTGCCAGGGAATTTCTGGTTGGAGTTTGTCTTTAGCCATGTCAACGGACAATGAAATAGGAATCAAATAAAATTGTTGTTAATGAAATGATTTATCAGCATTTTACAGAACCACAGACTTTTTTGTTTCTTAGTCTTCTCTTCATCTCCGTTATGTGGCAAACTAATACATGAATATGATTATGTTCTTTGCGTCTAGGTTATGGAAAGCATGATATTTGTATCTCAACTTTGAATTTCAGGTGGTGGTGGTATGAACATTTATTTTGCACTCTAAGAAATTCATGTAAGACATTTGCTTCTGGAAAAAAGCTTTTCAGTGAAAGTTACGGAATTCTGATAATTTAATCAACTGATCCCCTGTTCTACGATGCTTATGGTGTGCAATACTGATTATTCAGAGATTGGTGACCTCTACCTGTCCTTTATACACAGGTCTGCATGTTAGGCCATTTTAAAGAAACTTGCTAGTTTTGTTGGTATTTACCTGAATGTAAGTTAAATTGCATGTTGTATTAAAAAAGTGAAGAAAAATGTTACGGTTGTTAAGTATTTGTGAATTACACAGAATGGCAAAACATCCAAAGGTGTTTTCTGTTGTTTTTTTTATCAAGCTTCTCGTCAAAGTGTGCTTTTGGTTTAAATCAAAGCAGATGTCTGATTAACTAATTCATATAATTACTTACCGAACCTCTCAGCCTTCAAAGTTTTTAACCTGTATGATGCCATAATTTCTCCATACCTTCACCTTTGCAGTCATTCCATCGTGCTTGGCTATTAATTTAAGCAGCACCGTGCTTTCTCGGTCGTGGGCCTAATGTTACTGTTGCTCTTTGCTCTACTTGTGGTCCATCTGGGTGGGTTCTACAAGTCTCTCAAGCCTTTTTTCTTTGTTCGTGGTTGGGCTGGGAGCACCTCCGAGTAGTTTCTTTAAGGGGCGCTATATAGATGCAATGAATGAATGAATGAATGTTCTTTTAGTCATGGATGGATCTAGACATGCTGCAAGTTGCAGACTTTTCTTCATAATTATATAGACACCACGCATGATATAATGCGTTTTCAAGCCATCCAGAATACTTTTGCCTGTGCAATAAATTGTTATATGAAAACCTCCAAACATTATCGCATTACTTCTGTTCTTTCATCAGTTCAATAGCATAAAACACTTTACGAATAATAATAGATCTAGTACAAAGTCTGGTCACACTTGTCTACAATTAACTCGCACCAACACCTTCTATTAGTTATAAGATCCTCGCATCTCTCGTCACCGACCTACTGAGCACCATCCACTGTATTCTTATATAAATCTACCCATTTTGACCTGAACCTCACCTTAGGGCCCTACCAAAATGTTTTTCATCGAGTGCCTCCGATCTTGAGCTATGGTCCCCACGGCTTAGCTGTCTAGAGGCGACGTATGCTGAGTATAGCGATTAGGATTCGTTCGGGGCCAGACGCACCTCCCCCAACCACCACCCCACCCTCAGCTGAAGCAATAATCGTTTGCGGCTGATCATGGTAGACCTCTGTGTCGCTGTCTCCAGTATCGACAGCTGAGAATGTTCCAGTAGACCTGTCGCATCGAATCGGAGAACTGCGCGTAGACGACCGTGGCGACGGCGGCCGAACTGTACGCGAGCCACTTGAAGGTCACGGTGCCAGTGAAGGTCATCGCGTCTCGACACGGTTGACAGACGCTGTAGACGACGTTGCTGATGGACAGAGGCAGCCAGAGGACGATATGAACGGTCATCATGAGCGCAGCCAACCATGAGATGGCCAGCTCCTGACGCAGCGTCTGGTCGGGGATGTTGCGGAAATCGTCGACGATGCTGTGGTGATGATGGTGGAGCGTCGACGACCGGTTGCAGCAGCTGGTGTTGCTGCTGCCTCCTCCGCTGGTGCCACATCCGCATCCTCCTCCTCCGCCCATCAGGTGACAGTCGGATGAGTCGTGGAAACCGGACTGGCGCAGTAGGATGCTGTTGCATCCGCTGTAAGAGTCCTCTGACTGATGCTGATGATGCTGATGCTGATGATGATGCTGATGCTGGTTGATTCCGTTGCGGTCGTCGCAGAAGGCTGTCGTGTCTTCGCAGTTGCTGTCGACTGATGATTCCCTGGTGGTGGAAACGGTGGTGGTGGTAGCGGCGGTGTGCCTCATCGACGACCGCTTGGATTGGGACTCTATCGCCTGACCAACACCTGCAGGACCTCCTCCTCCTCCTCCTGGTCCTCCTCCTGATCCTCCTGATCCACCTCCACCGACGATTTCCAGCTGAACCTGTTCTGTGATGACGGACGCTCGATCCATGTTGCGGACAGACATCGACTCCGATCGATTGTCCGACTCTGCTCCACTGCAAGTGGAATCGGACGCGTTCAACGACTCATCGTAGTCCGTTCCCATCCTATCCTCCTCCTCATCCTCTTCCTCATCCTCCTCTTCGGCATCGATGCCGCGGCGCCGCCGGTGTCGACCGTCCCCCGCTGCCTCTGATCCTCCGATGTATCCCGGGACCTCACAAGAGGATGAGGTCAGGCCAGTGCTGCACAGGATGCGACCCTTGAGCGCCCGGATCTCGTGGCGACACAGAGCGGCGAAGCTGATCGCAACGAAGCTTGGAATGAGAAATGAGAAGAGAGTTCCGAGAATGACGAAGTTCTTGTCAGCGATGAAGCAGAGTCCCGCTCGAGCGCGGCTGTCAGCGTCCGCTTGGCTGAGCATGAACTGAGCGACGGACTGGACGAGGGAGACGGCCCACGGGGCGCCGAGCCAGAGCAGCAGCGAGCAGGCGGTGACGTTGCGACCGTGGCGAAGGGGATCCTTGAGACGGAGGAAGGTGTCCATGTTCATGAACGCCAGGTGGAGACAGGTGTTGTTGCAGAAGAACAGATCGGCCGTTATCCACAGCTTGCAGAGCGCATCCGAACAACGATACTCGCCTACAATATTATGCAGGCCTAATCACAAATGCTGGCACTAACCTCGGCTATAACATTCAGGGCTGTTTTTAAGGAATTTTAGAACTGCACAACCCCTTCTTTTCCTTCTCATATCATCCATGGTAAATTGTTTCCAATCGCAGGACAATGACCTTTTTGCTAGTTTTAACTGTACAGAAGTGCTTCTACAACTGCACAAATCCATTTAGAACTGCACATTTTGTGTGCAACTGCACGTTAAAAAGCCCTGATAACATACATTCATCTCTTATCTCTTAACTTTATCTCTTTGTCCCGCGAGCTAGGACCGCCATGGCTAAAATGCGAGCATTTGCTCTCATTGGCACTGCACTGAGGAACCAACTTCCTCCTTCAATGCCTTCCTCCTGGTGAGCCAAAACTTTTTTTCGTTGTCTCAAGACAACTTTTCTCTCTCTTGGTCTTACGCACTGGGAGCGCCTCTGTTTGTTGTGCACTGTGACAGCCTGACAGGCGCTATATGAATTTATAGATAGGCCTACAATACAATAGATACAATGTATCGCCGTTATAATAATGTAATGTAAATCTTCAAGAATTTCTCATGGCCCACAAAAGCCACGTCAGGGAGACCAGCTTATTCACCGGACTTCTAGCGGTCATGATCAAGATGCACCCTTTGTGGACAGTTGATTTGGCGTGCTTCTCTGTCTTTTGCTCAGCTGCTATCCTTATATATATATAATAATATTATATACATGTATATACAGTTTATACACGCTGCCCAATTTGTATGGCAGACTTGTAAAGGATTGGCCCGGAGTGTAAACTACAGCGAATGAGAAACGATGCAGGCAGCAGCGCTTCGCAATAATCGATTCACATCGGCGAAAATGCAGCTGATGTATTATGGAACACACCGAGCTGTCTGTCTGTCTGCCTGTCTGTCTGTCTGTGTGTGTTCGTCTGTCTGTCTGTCTGTAAATGATTGCCCCCGGAGTGTAAACTAGAGCAATGTCTGTCTGTCTGTCTGTCTGTCTGTCTGTCTATCTGTCTGTCTGTCTGTCTGTCTGTCTGTCTGTCTGTCTGTCTGTCTGTCTGTCTGTCTGTCTGTCTGTCTGTCTGTCTGTCTGTCTGTCTGTCTGTTTATAGACGCCATGTACACAGCATCGGTGTGCCGGAGCGTTCTCCGCAATCGCTGATTTACAAGCCGACGATCTCAATTCGCGTATTTGCGTAGACCATATTTTTCTGCAGAATGATCCTCTAATATTATTCATCTCGAGCCGTTCATTCATCGCCAAACATTTTTTCGGTCGTTTCTCACACACAGAAAATGTTTGGACGATCGACAAAATTCGTATAGGGCTATGTGTCCTCAAACTACGTGTAGGCCTACAAGAAGGAATGCGCAAATCGTTGTTTATTTTTTTCAGAACGCTTAGGCCTAAACGAAATTAATTTTAGTCTTAATTGCTCTTCGTTACCAGGTTTTATTGTTTCTAAATCTGCAAAATTAATGTCGTTTAGGGTTTAATAAATTGAGAAACAAGCGATGACTCCGGATTGCGATGTAGGCCTACGAACTTGTAAAAGTTTAAAACTTAAAATTTATAAAGACCAGTTTAGTAGCCTACACTTTTAAACGCGGCCTACGCTAGTTTCCTTATTTCTCAGAATTTATAATCACTTCCACGTCGTGATTAACCGCTCTCTTCGTCGTTGCAATTGTGGCTGTCATTGCAATGACCTCACCCACTGCCACTGAATACTTTTACCACAATGTTTATCATTTAAATTATCCTGAATTAGTGTTCATTTAACTTTTAAAATCAACTGGGCCTTCACCTAACAATATGTGAATTGTTTAACTAAACAATATGCGCTCAAATGCGGAAAGAACACACGTCTTGTTCTTCGATTTGACGCTTTCTGCATTTGTAGCCTATCTCATGTGACGTAATGTAGGCAGTGGCGGATTTAGTCCAGGCCCGGGGGGTCTGGTCGCCCCACCGTGCCCCTCTTGGGTAAGAAATGGCGCCCCCTCGGGTCCGACCCGTGCTTATTAAAATTTCCTACATGGAAACTAAATTCTCATACTTTTACAGGTTAATTATTTTATAATAATTTATAATTTTACGTAATCACACCATGAATTTAACGCTCATTAAAGAATTACTTATTTTTTTTATTTCTATGGCGGTTATTACTTATTTTTATTTATTTCTATGGCCCATTACCGCATTGCGTAGGCTATTTGAAAAAATTCAACTTGCCGTCATACAAATTTATATTAAATAAATGATGTTTTATTCAACCGGATGTCGTAAACAACCCTTACCTACCATCTGCTTGCTGTCCTTGGCAGTTCCTCGTCATGACATTGTGTTGATTTTCTGCAGAGGTTTGGTTGAATATTTTAATTCTTTCAACAGTCTAAGTTTGACTAGCAAGTTCCTGCGTAAAGCTTGGATCAAGGTAAACGTGTATTTTAAAATAATATTATGCTACACGTTCACCTGGATCAATATCCAATAAATAACATTAATAAATATTTGTTATTTATAGGCCTAAGCATACATTTATGTAGGCCTAACTCAAGTAAGTAGTCAAGCTCACAAATTAAAAAAGTCTGTGTTTTAGATTCTTGATTTTGTTTGATGTAGTCAGCTAAATCGGATGATTTATAATTAATTTACTGTTTTTAACTATGTAAGTACAGGCGCCCTCTTGAAATTTTCTTCGCTCCCCCGTGCAATAAAACCTAAATCCGCCACTGAATGTAGGCCTAGGCCAAAATAGACCTAGGCTTCAGTTTAATTAACGATCTAACACAGAGACCATGGATGCCCACTGCCACATATAATTTTGTAAGAGGGGCAAAATACAATGGTCACGGTTAAGTTTCCTATAAACAACTTGAAAACGCAAAGCATTAAATATTAATAGGAACATTGATCTTTTCCATAGAGATCTAATATTAATGTCAACCCATCAGTTCCTCTTTGAGTAGACATAGGCTATCATTAGTATCGTTAGAGCTTTCGTGCGAAGAGAGCCAATAGCAGTAGGCTATGTTTAAAATACCCCGGTAGGTCCCAATGTTCCATTTAGGGGGCAAGTAGGCCTATCCTCTCTTGCCGGGAAAATGCCCCTCTTCCTCCTATTTGCGGGCGCCCATGACAGAGACATTAACATTTTAAATTAGGCTTAGCCTACCTTGCATCGTCTACACATGAGAATTTGTGGATTTTTGCAGACGGTGACGTAAATTAGAGTGTTTACAGACGGGAGGAATAAACACATTTTTCTTTCGCTTCCTTAAAACGTCGAGACGCCGTTTTCCGCTTAACCGCGCCGCGCGCATCCCTACTGCGGCGCCGCCAACCACCGTTCAATAATAATAATCGGGCGGCTTCTCGACCACTTTCGACGACGCGGCGTGCTTTAATGCTTTATGCTCGTGCTGTGGCCGTACATCATTTAGACAGTAGTTTGAAATTTGTATCTTCGCTCTAAAAAAAATCCGTTCATACATGAATATGGCAACATGGAAATAATTTTTTTATAACAAGGCATGTATACTGGTATTGTAAAAAAAATTCCATCAAAAAAAACTTGCACATTAATTTTTTATGGCACTTTATGTAAAGGGTGGACAAAAAAAAGATAACTCGAAGTTTTTTTGCCAATATCTTGGCCAGAAGTAAGAATTTGTAAACAGAATTTTGCAGTCTTAAAGGCAATTCATATTTACATACAAAGGCCACATTTCAAAAAAATATTTCAAACAGAAAAAAAGTTATTTCACTTTTAGTGAGTCTAACCACTGGTTTTTGATGGTCCGAAACATAACGCAACAAAAATTAACACAAAACGATTTTAAAAAGTCACATCTCAAATAATTGGTTTCAAATGAACTTGATAGCACTTCACAGCTTGTGTTCAATGTTTAACTAAGGATTAAAACAAATATTTTTGCACTAATATGGGTGCAAAAGTGTTTGAAAAACGCAGTCTCGAGTCTAAATCAGTGATGATTTTGGCCGCGTTTGCACCAATTTTATTCCAAAACTATTCGTTTCAATTCAAAATGATTTAGAAAATCAGTAATTAAACCAAACGTTGTACAAAATTACCACATTTTGCAAGTCTATTAGCATCCATTCATGAGATAGTGGTTTCTAAACATGTCACTGGAGGCAAAACATGTCACGAATGTGCAATATATCACTATTTAGACCATTCACAAACATGTGAAGGACTCAGATATGCAAGACATATCATATATCATTGGAAAGATTTGTTCAAGTTCTACAAGGCAAAGTCAAAAGTATTGCTCTATCAGTTGTCCCACATGCAAGTACATGCAGCCGAAGATAAGGCAGTTCATGGGATGGACCAACTTTGACAACTCGTATCATGATGAAGATTTTAACAAAGAGGCCAAAATATGTTACATAGGCCTACAGAGTGAACCAAAGAAATTTAAAACATTTGCAATTGTTTCTGTAGTCTTCAACTCTTCATAGCTACAATGCCATGATATTGCCGATGTAGAGTCGCGTCAGTGTTTTTGGCCACATTTGCACCCATTTTGATGCAAAACTATTTGTTTCAATCCAAAACCATTTAGAGAATCTGAAAGTACACTAAAAGTTGTACAAAATCAACAAATTTTGCAAGCCTATGTGCATCCATTCCTGAGATATTGGGCTCTGAACAAGGCTCCACATTAACTTGCTTCACAGCCCCTCTACTTCCGTCCAGCATACAATGCCGATACATGCTGATAGGTTTCTAAAAATTTCAATATTGTGTACAAACATAACCAACTTCAAAATAGCAAGATTACAGACAAATCTGAGATAGGTCAGTTACAGGCCCTTGGTGATTTCACATGGACTGACCCAAGTGTGCCAAAAACCCAATTATGGCTTAAATTGTTTTTAAAGAGTTTACTGCATCAAAAATGGTCCGTTTTGGTATTGCATGTTGGAATCATGAGTGGTATTTAACAGATTTGTTGCCCTAATATATAGAAGTGTTAGAACTGTGAAACGGATGTGATCATTTTTTAATAGGCTGTAAAATAGAGTGTAGAACTGTAGATGAAACATAACTAAGTAATTCTTCTAAGGCTACGGTTAACATTGATATTTCTATATCTAAGTAAGCTGAAACTGAATGTATGGCTGAATTTATGTTCATGGGTGGTCTTACTGGTCTATTAAGCCATGTACGATAAAGTACCATGTGGAGTTGAAAATAGTTGAGACATGTAAATATCCGATTTAACAAATCCTAATAACTAATTAACATTATTTTTTCATAGGCCTACTGTGGGTCTATCATGTATTTTAAAAGTTTTTCATATTGTTGTATGTTTGTATGCGCACTTGTTATAGTGCCCTTCAAGATTTCTACTGAGAAGCGCTCCCCACTACAGCACGAACATTTAATCGAAGTTTCACGCCGAAGCGCTGAGCAATTGTGAATGAAGGACTTGCCCATGGTCCTATGCGGCGACTTGAGGCAGATTCAAACTTGCAACCCTCCGGTTGCAAGGTGACAAACATACCCACTACACCACCGCGCCCCACATTTATTGCCCTCGGTCTTACTGCTATTGTACATGCATTCATCTACTCTTGCATAGACTACTGTAACTCACTCCTTATTGTCCATTCCAAGCTGCGTCTTACTCCTCTTAAGTCAGTTTTAAATGCTGTAAACGTCTTCCCAGGTTTTGCTCATATCTCTACCAACATGTCTGAAGAACTACACCAGCTGGCTCCCTATAGTTTACACATTCGTTATAGGATGTTCTTTGTGGTTCAAATATAAGTTGGATCTTGTCCGAAATATCTCCCTGACCTTGCATGCAAGTTTTTATCTGCTGCTTCGCTTCATTGCACTCTGCGCTCCAATTGAATTGTTTCGCTTCACGGACCAGGACTGTTTTAACCCAACACAGGGCATTTGTTGCTGTGTAATTCTGCTTGGAATTACCTCCTTCCTCTATAGGTGAAGTTGATATCTAGGGTTTCCTCCTCAGTTAGTCATTCCCAGCAGATATTTTCTCTTGCCAAGCGGTTTCTGCACAGCGCTCCACTACTGAATAGTTCATACTGCGAGACCCCTTTTTGGACCAAACACAATATGATATGGTTTAGCGTTGTGTCATCATAAAAGCAATTGTCCTCTTTCTTCCTATTCAGAAATACAATCTTAATTAATCTTGCTTTCCTAACTAGAATTGGCACAGTCTTCAGAGCTAGCAAATCATGATGATAAGATGACAAGTCGATCAGTGTAAAAAAGACAGCTTGAGATTGTCCTTGAGTTTATTCTATTACGTACTGTCATATTTACAGATTTTTTAAACGCGCCTCTACAATGCAACCCGATCAAAGTTGCTTCCAGCCCATAGATTCCTCTGGTCGTCAGCTCGGCTGTAGCCTAGCTGTTATAGACTGTCATGACCCTCTAGTATCACAGTCTCAAACTGCCAGAACATCATTTTCTATTGACCCTTTGCTATGGATTGACCTTCCTTAAAAAATCTTAATTAAAAGAGAACGGGCATGAACAGTAGTATTGCCAGATAAACTCCCAGCACGAGCTATACAGTGCTGTAAAGGGTCAATAGTAGGCATATGGGAGCGGTGCTGTGGCAGCCCGAGACTGGTACTAGAAGGTCATAATGGTCTATTGAGCGGAACGGACAACCAGATGTATCTTAGATAGGCCGCCTGGTAAACGTGTAGTTTAGCGTAATTAATTATTTTCACGCTTATAATGGCACAAAAAGCGATAAGAACGTAGAGGTAGCGTGGATATGGACCCCAAAGCAAATCTTTTTAAGACCGGAGGCGACACACGTCGCTAATAAGCATTCCTTGACTAGCACATGCCTGTAATATCGCTCATATACAAACAACAGCAAAAATACCATCACAGAATGATCCAAATCAAGTGTAAATTTATACCAAAGCAAAAACAACATTTATTATAACTATGCGCCTGAATTATAACACTGATCGAATTTTTTTAAAACTAATAATGCGCTTTTTAATGTTGACGTCGGACATCGCGAATGTGTTTAAAAGTAAACTCAGATTGAAATTTTAGTGAAACAAGTAAGTAAAGCGGTCACTTAAACAGTAAAACTTTAAAAATTAATTTCTCTTAAATGTGCAACTTTTCTTTGATGGAAAATGACACTTATGTTGTTCAATAATATGCGAATACGTGTTTAAAATTCCATGATGCCATGTGAAAGTATGCACGAAAATTAACATTTTTGGTGTTCAGACTACCGCCTAATTTATATGATGTCGCCATATCGCGTCTGCACAAGCATTCAACGCCGCGTGCTCTCTCGATTACTGCAGTCGCTTTCCTGTTTCCGCTCTGAGATGTTAGTGTTGCGGCGTGTGGACGTTAAGAGGTTATCGTCTGGCACTGATGATGATTCCGTGCCGTTAAATTGGGAGACTTGAGGAGAAAGAGGAAATTGCGGTCAACTGCTTATGAATATGTACGTTCGATTCGTTATTGTTATTAGCAGCACTGGTGATTGTAAAGCAACTATTTGGGCCGATAGCGTTGTTCTGTCATCTTCTGCAATATAATGGTTATGGCCTAATTAAAAGACCAGATACCTACCGTAGGCTACACACAAAAACCTACAGAAAAACACTAAATGAAGTCTAAATGTCTAAGAACACAATAATTAAAAGATGTAGAAATAAAAAGCATTCACTGTAGAAATACAGACAAAAATATTTATTCCGAACAAAAGATAAATAGAACAAAATGACTCCCTGACCTTGCCAAGTGATGACGATCGCTGGCGGCATAACTGCGGTTGCCATGATGGCATGTAGTATCGCCATTGAAACTGAGAAGTAGTAACTCGTGTGGTGCATTCGCGTGTCCCACCTCACCGCCAGACATGTCACCAGACTTCCGGCTAAAGTCATCACCGGAAGACAGACCAATCCAAGCTTAGCCGCTGACTGATGGGGCTGATCAACCGCTGCTGCCGCTGGTCCAGCAGACGATAAATTAAACGGATCCAGCAACGTTTCGAAGTCAGACTCTGGTGACGAACTGCGATAGGTCCAGCTGTTGTTGATGTTGTACACTGAACTGACGTCACTGCTGTGTATCTCTGACTCATCGGCCATGATGTACAACCCGGTGAATCCACAGAGTAGGCTAACTAACTACTCTATGAAATAATAATTATGGAAAAGTTGTAGGCTTACATTCTCCATGAAATAATTTTAACAGGTTTTTTTTAATCTCTGGCAGAGTGTGAACCAGTCTTTGCATTGTCTTTCCTCTGAAATCACAAATCAACAGAAAATCCATCGAATTGTTCTGAACATTGAACGACACTAAAATACTCAAAACGAAGAGCAGGTAAGGTTCGTAGGCTACACGAGTAGGCCTAGCCGCCTAGGCCAACACGTAGCCTATTAGCAAAACGGTTTATTATATCCGAGTTTAAGCAAAACCATTCTTTTATTATATATATTATACTATGCTAAAGCTCACAAGCAGAAAAACAATATTAGCGAGACAAGCAAAGAATGAGTTCGTAATTATGCTAGGCATGTAATTCTATTTTGGTCGACATGAGCCAATGTAAAGAAAGGCCGGTGTTGCTAATCTCGCTCTTGTCTCTCGTCACTGTATTCGCCCTCTCACAATTGATTGACATTCTATTGATGGGTCTAAACAAGACGCTGCTGCCATCCACGATCCTCAGCATCATATTATACACCACTCTTCCGCATCCTACTCCTTCTCCTACTCATCCTTCTGATCTATTTTCTCTTTATTTTTTTCTCCTCCTCCTCTCTTCCTCCTCAGGCCTTCTCCACTCCTTCTTCTCCTCCTCTTTCTTCTCCTTCTCCCTCTTCTTCTCCTCTTCCTTCTCCTCCTTCTTCTCTTCCTCCTCGTCATCCTCCTTCTCCTCCTCTTTATTCTTCTCCTCCTTCCCTTCTCGTCCTCTTCCTTCTCCTCCTCCTCTTTCTCCTCCTTCTCCTCCTTCTCCTTCTCCTTATCTTCCTCCTCCGCCTCCTACTCCTCCTCAACTCCTTGTCGTCGTCGTCCTCCTCCTCCTAATTGCAATATATACACATGTATATATTATATATATAATATATATATATACGGAATAATTGCCGATAGGCTACTAATGATGTGGACCTTATTTGGAACGCGACAGAATTAAGTAAACAGAGAGAGAAAACTAATCTTCATTGTGCGTGATGTGTAGTCTACGTTCGTCCATGGTTATCGCAGCAGGTATAGGTTTACAGACTTTGTACATCGTATACCTAATTGCCTTTACGCATCTCCAGTACCTTAGAGCAGCTGTATTGTATTGTAACTTATTGTATTGTATTGTACTTCGTTAAGTTTTGGGAATTTCGATAGACGCAGATTTCGATAGCAGACGTACCGTACAACGTTCTGGCCAAATTATGCAGGCGTTAAATAAATATTTACCTATTCGATCATAGCGTCTATACCTGAAGTATGAGTGGCCATAGTGTATTGCATTGTTATGAATTAATGCATTTTAAACACAGGAGTGCCTGTTTCGTAGCAGACATAGCCTACCTTTGCTCAACGGAAGCACTCCAATGAGGATTAGTATAGCCTATGCGTCTATTTCACTAATGGAAGTCTTTCATGACCAAGGGCTATCTATTCCATTCCAAGTATAGAGAAAATCTGGAGCACGTATACATCCATAATTAGGTCGTTTGCAGATGCTGCTAATGTGTTGGCATAGATAGGGTTATAGGCAACGTATCTGAAGAGATGGTCGAAAATGCTCAAGGGGACAATTTGCGCTCTTTTACGAATTTCACGTTCGTGTGTGTAATACTGTGTATACGGTTTTAGGCTTTTAGTTCATTGGACGTTACATTCAGCTCGTTTCCGGTGAAGGGTGTGAATTTAACGGTCTGTCTGGAGCCCCATCTGGCCACAGAGCGATCACTGTTCATTACGAGCACTGCAGTCCATTAATTGTTTGTGAAAACGATCACAACCTGCAGTGGCGCATCTGGCCGCCATCTCTATAGATTCCTCTGCTACCAACTCTTTCATCCTCGCGATTCGTGTAGATACGATCGAATAACTATTTCAGTTGTTACTCTCTGTCTATGTCTCTGTCTCTGTCTCTGTCTCTGTCTGTCTCTGTATCTGTCTCTCACTCTCTCTCTCTTCCTCTCTGTCTGTCTGTCTGTCTCTCTCTCTCCCTCTCCCGAATGTCGAGCGATGATAGCATCACCAATAAGGAGTATAGTTGCCCAGGCAGGTTAAAAATGATCGATATGCTATTTCAAATGCTTTTACGGGGTCTATAGCTCCGCAGTGGGGGCTCGGGAGATAAACCCTGCAAACGCTAACTCCTGAGCTCGTTACGTTAGCTTATTCGGGACTTTGATCCAAGATATTCTAGATTTTCATCCAGATACCGGAACTCCGTTGATAAAAAACATTGCGTTGGCACCTGTGCGTAAAAACAAGCCCAAGAATAATCCCCGTAATACCTACGTTAACTGTGTAGACAGTGCAGTGGACCTACACTAGCCTCCACAGCAATACTTTGGACTCCCAACTATAGGGGTGATATCTACGCATTTCTTTAGATTTCTTTATCCGTATAGCACATTTCTTTTGTTCATTTTGCTACGCTTTCATTCTGTGTTGTAGGCTACAATACTATAATTATATCTCGTTTGATTATTAATGGAGTTTGTCTCCAATCTTTTTTAGCCTACTCCTCACCACGACTTTCCCATCTTCCTTCTATTCTGTGTCATCGGTCTTATACGCTATGGGGCGCGGTGTTGTAGTGGTGACGTCGTTGCTTTGAAACCGGAAGGTTTGAGGTTCGAATCCACCCTCAGCCGCGTAGGGACCTTGGGCAAGTCCTTCACTCACAATAATTGCTCAGCGCTTCGGCGTGAAACTCCGATGCAGTGTCCGCTCTGCATTCGGGAGCGCCTCTGAGTAGTGAGAGCTTGAAGGGACGCTATAGCAAGTGCACATACAAACTATGCACTTCCATTAACTGTCTTTCTGTCTCTGTCTCTACCGTCGGTGGCCTTCTATCCTCTCCAGAGTATCCTCATAATATTTTCTTTCTTTCTCTACTTTGATCTTCAATTCGATTGCTGTGTGCATGTCAGTCCATGTCTTCTGTTGGATAATCAAGTTGAGCTCCTCTTCAGTTCTTCCTCTTCCTCCTTCCACCCAATTTCCCGCAGGAACAGACAGATATAAATTCTTTGAAAAATGAGCAGGACCGAGGCTGAAGGCAATGTGGTCAGTAGTCTATGTGCAATATGAAGCAAACGTTTACATTTATTTATAGGTCTATGTCCGCCGGAAATTGCCGACCGCTGAGAGGATCGCGCAGTCGAGAGAGAGAGAGAGAGAGAGAGAGAGAGAGACAGACAGACAGACAGACAGACAGACAGACAGACAGACAGACAGACAGACAGACAGACAGACAGACAGACAGACAGACAGACAGACAGACAGACAGACAGACAGACAGAAGCAGACAGACAGACAGGAGAGAGAGACAGACAGACAGACAGACAGGATAGAGAGAGACTGAGAGAGATAACTTGGTTAGCCAAAGATATTAGTTAACAGTAGGCGTACATATTAGTCTACACATAATTATCTATCTAATTGGATTTCGTGCTGCTCTCATCTGTCCTAAAAGGATGTCCATATTATCTTAACTAAGTCTTGCGTGTCTTTCAGCAGATATTCTATAGTTCCGTCTACTCTATTTGGGTGTTATTTAGAAGAATACGGTGATAGGTTCTCTGCAGGCTTTTGGTCTCGGCTTAGGTTTACTTGTAGCCTTTAATTGTCCACATTTGTTTTACTTTAGCTTCTGACCAGACACAGATTTGTTACATTCGTTTCTAGTATCAACCAGACATTACTTGGACAAGTAAATTAGTTCCACTCTCATTTCCTTCCGATAAGCCTATGGTTTGCTTAGAACACGGAACCAAATCGGAATCTAATTGACGAATGCACGCAAGATGAGCTGCAGAACGGTAATAATAATATGCTGCTTTCGATCGTGCTGAAAATATCATTCGATCGCCATAGCAACCTCGATTATTATATACTGAGGTTGCACCATATTGTGTGGGGCACGGTGGTGTAGTGGGTATGTTCGTCGCCTTGCAGCCGAAGGGTTGCAGGTTCAAATCCACCTAAAGTCGCCGCGTATATAAGGACCTTAGGCAAGTTTTTCACTCGCAATTGCTCAGCGCTTCGGCGTGAAACTCCGATGCAGTGTCCGCTCTGTATCTTTGGACTACTCTTACGCACAGCCCTTTTGACGCAACGCAGCACTCGTGAATAAGGCGGTGCTCCGCGTTTGGATTTTGAGTAGCGCTTTAAAAGTCGAAGATTACGATTTCGATCACATTTTACCTGCGATAATTAATTATGGGGATCATATTCATAGTTTCTCCGACGACGGACCTGGTCGGAATCCGACCACGCCTCTCGTTAATCAAGCGCTTGTTGCATGCATATTCATGAGTTTCGTTGACTTCGTTCTAAATTAAACTCGTCCTATATAGGCCTACATAATATTATACACTGTATACAGTACACGTGAATGCTACGCAAAAGCTCTGCTCAAAAGCTCGTCGCTCAATTGCTCAGTTTCACCGTTCAATGCAAACGCAAACGCCTCGATTCTTTATCCTGCAACACCGAATCATCTCAAATGAAGCACGTATACGGCCACTCGTATACCGTCATTAAACAATCCCAAACACCACGATAAAAAACCTATTTCTCAAAATTAATAACTGAATTGTCTTAGTTGTATCTCACCTAAAATGAACTGAAAACCTCTCAGTCTCTTGACATTCACCAGCTATAAATCACTATCCAACCGCACAGGGTAGTCCTACTCGTTATCATAGTCTTCCTCATTTAATTTATCAGTCTCATGCAGTCTTCTCCGCGTCCTCCTCCTCTTCATCCTCGTCCTCCTCGTCCTCGTCGTCGTCCTCGTTGTCGTCGTCGTCGTCGTCCTCGTTGTCGTCGTCGTCCTCGCCCTCCTCCTCCTCTCCCTCCTCCTCTTCTTTCTTTCTTCTCCTCCACCTCCTCCCTCCTCCTCTTCCTCTTCCTTCTCCTCCTCCTCCTACTCCTCCTCCTCCTCCTTGCTTCTTCTCCTCCTACTCCTCCCTCCTCATTTAAATTCTGCAGCCGTTCATGATCTCTGTTGCGCCACCAGCTGTTTGGAATTTACTCTCGAAAGATCTGCGGATTCTGCGACAATTGCTCTGTCACTTCCAGCACTCCCATGGCTGCACTGCATCCTTCAGCGCTTGCGAATAAGCTGGTGCCCTATCTTGAGCTCTCCTGTGGCGCTTTAGAAGTTTGGAGTCTGCGATTAGGCTACTATTACGATTCGTCATTCAACTCAGGATTGAAAACCAAACACTGAAAGTTTTTTTGAAATTCTGGTTACGCTGGTGCGCCCTTCCATTACCACCGCTGATTGCCAAAGGCTTCCGCCGACTTATAACACCGTACGAGTATCTCCCTGACTTAATACTATCCCGGATTCTAAGGTGGTACGGATACCAACCAATCAACTAATTAGTTTTTGCGCATTTGATCTGATGCAGAGCAGAGAAGTAAGTTGATATATATTTTAGGATTCACTTTTATGGCATATGATGAAATCAGATGTTTACATTAAATTTAAAACACAAAACACATTGACATGCAAATAAATGAAAATGATTTCCACGTTCTTTATTGTTGAGCAGTTGCATAAACTTATATGCTGCAGGTGGCACTGCAGCTGCTGTCCAAAGTTCTGCAGTACTGTTGTTGAGAATTTAATAGCAAAGCAGACCTGAGAAGCATCTTCTCTGATCGATTGCTGCCATGAATCTCTGTCGTCGTCCATCGTCGCTGATTCAGACGAACTAGTCGTCCACTAGATGACTGGATTTACAAATAACCCCTCCCCAACCCTACAGCCCCACCCCAGTCTCCCCAACAGCCTCCCCCAAATGCACAAATGTGCTTTTACCGCACTGATGTGCAATCGACAGAATGTTCCTTATTATTCAGCTGTGCAGACTGAATAAATCTGAGGATGCCAGAGACTGACAGATGCAGACATTCTGTGCACCACCATCGGTCAGGAGGATTGCCTTACATGGAGTCCACACATAACTCGCCGATCGTGACCTGCCTCTGCTATTCGACGGTCAATTATCTATCAGCTGCTGCTGCTGCTATGGCCACGTGAATTCGCTTTGCAGAAACTGATGGAATCAGTTGCTTTAGCTGCGGGTCGAACGGCGTAAACCTTTTCGTTCAATGCTGTCGTATATTATGTGACCATAGTTCATTCGTTCATACTAACCAAATTTACTACATTGATTCCATCCTAATATCCTAATAACAGGACGCACAGCAGAGCACGACGCCGCTCACGGGAGCACCGTTACACACCACAGCACCACACCGCACAACCCAGCACCCTCTGAATCAACAGACTACACCGTGCCACGCAAGACACTACCAACCCCACGAATCAATGAACTACATAGTACCACACATCGGAAAACCGTAGCCTACCGCACAACAGCACTGTGCCGCACAACAAAACAACATCTGAACAACATAGACTACACTGTGCCAAAATTCAGATTACGTGCAGCTTCACTCGGTCTCTCAACTGTGCCTCAAGAATCGTGACCAATCAGCCAAAATATTCGCATAGATCTGACTGTTGACCTATGCCAGAAGTACTGCACTGGCTTCCATTTGGGGAGGAACGAATTCGATCCACGATTCTTCTATTTGAACGATGATCCTCGGCAGTTGACTCTGCATAGCATACATCAAAAAGCTCTTTGATCCTGCAGCCTGGTCAGCAATCACTGCGCTCTGCTGCACTAGAAGATTTACAGAGCCTTCGTTTCCGTACTGCATCGATGAGAGCTCATCGAGTTTCCGGTTCATTCGCTTGGAACGACCTTCGTCCAAGTTTATTTACTGTATCGATTGATTCAGCTTAACAGAGATTTATTTTCAGCTGACCTCATGATACTCTTGTTTATGTATCAGCAAAATGACCATGCAAACTATACGGTTTGGGAGTTATAACATGCAGGCCGCTATACAAATGTCTTGTAACTCTACATCGCATAACATCTGTGCACATCAAATCAAAATACCATTTTTATTAAGGCAACAACCGTATAGCACTTTGATAAAAAACACAGAATAACAACATTAACATTAACATTAATGATTAACATAACAGAAAGAATAAACAGTGTAGCCTATCATAAGAATAAACAGTACATCATAAATCAAAGGATCACAATACAGTTGAGTGCTTACATCATACAAACGAATAAACACATTTGCACGCATGTGTGCGTATAAAAAGACACAGAAAGGCATAAGCGGAAAGGTAGAGTGGTAGACTGTACAAACGGTTAAGTGCTGCAGCAGCATGGGCAACATCATACACGAAATGTCTGTGAAGAAGCAGTGACTGCAGTCTGTTAAAAATTTCTATATCTATCTATGCTGTTCGGTCCAGAAGAACAAATGATGCATCGCTGGCGGGAAGTCTCTCGTCTTTTTTAGCACTTATAAGAGAAACACTTTATGTCTACAGGGTGCGCCAAAAAATGCCTAAATCTGGAAATCAATCGCAGTTAACGCGCACCCGAGAAGTTCCGCTAATCGTCGTCTCCCCTCGTCTTCCTTCTCTGCCCCTTTCCCCCAACGGTCGTTCATTCTCTCTGTCCCTACCCCAAGGGCCATTCACCCTCCTCGTCCCTACCCCAAGGGCCGTTCATCATCTCTGTCCCTACCCCAAGGGTCGTTCACCTTCCTCGTCCCTACCCCAAGGGTCTCTCTATCCCCGAACAGCGCTGTGAAGACAGGTCATATTTTCTTGACTAAACAATTCTCATATCGTTTCTTCGATATAAGAA
>OX243811.1:23896321-23996321 GCA_945859605.1 Lumbricus rubellus
GACTGCAAGGATTGGGTAGGCTACTTGAGTTTGCTATGCCATGGCATGCACGTATACGGTATACGAGAATCTCGATCTTTTGAGATTAACCTAAAAAGATCTGTGATTTAGGTTGGAAACTGCTTGCTACTTCAGCGATACCAATGATGAATTGTTCACTTTTTGGATTTTTAGTATCACACATCACAGTGACATCTTTTTATGGATGCACCACTGTCAAGTCTATTACAAGACGGAAATGATGATGATGGTGAAGCCTAGCAGTAGCATATACAATATGCACATGAAAGAAGTGCTCACACAACAACAACACGGACTTGTTGTTGAAACAGAAGCACATGCAGGGCAATTTGTGCAAAACTACAGTCGAACATCTTTGATCTAAAATTAGAGGAAGTGCTAATATAGTTATGCAGTTCTGGCATAGCGGTATAACCAATGAGATATAATAATTATACCTCATCGGATATAACAAGTACAGCCTACATTGGGTTGGATTCTACAAAAACAATATGTAGGCTACTCTGAAAGTGGACCTTTTGGCTTTCCATAGTGTTTGATATATAACGTCGATGACTTTATCTTGGCATATACATGTAGGCCTAGGTCTAGTTGCGGGTTGTGTTTGATCCACAATGAGTTTGGATCATGTCAGAAAAATTCGGAGGCGACCATGTAGTTTCCGGCAGACCCATAATTCATCACTGATAAATTGTTCGACCAAGGGCCAGGGCCCATCCTCGAGGGGGCTCTGCCAATATATTGATGTCCCGTATAATGCACGGTCCGCGTTTGGCGTACTGTACACGACCATACCCTAGCGGTTAAAGTATAAGCTATAAATTATAAGAAGCATGGCAACGAAATGCGGTATTCTCTGTTGAACAGTTATGCTACTCGAATCGTCGTCAGACTGCTGCATTTGTTTGGGTTTCAGCGTGAAATCTTTACTTGGTTATCGGCTTGTTCTTAATGAGATTCGTTTTTATTATTTATTTTCACATTTTCTTTGCCTGCGGCTGACTTTCATTTCGCTCATTAAATTACTTTATGGTCTGGTCGAGTAGGCCTACTTCCTCGTTCTACGAGTTAGTCTCCTCAGGCAAGTGATTAAATCCATCTCGAGATATATTCCCGTATATACGTCGCCTCTCATTATATGACGATTAAACGCCGTTATACATCGCTCTGGAGCAGGACGACCTCGAGATCTATATAATTATACACTGTTCTTTGTAAGATATTATATATGGCCTAATAAGCCGTCCTCAGATGTGTTCTTGAGTAGCTATAGGCATTCTGCTGTCTATTGGCTGAAACCCGAGAGTTATAGATTTGTGTAAACAAACATGCACATATTAAAAGGCAATTATGCACACACACATGCTTTCATGACGCGTACATTAGGCCGTACATACATATACACTGTAGGTCTACATACATTCCTATATACGCAAATGGCCTGTATACTATAGGCCTACATACACAAATGCGTAATACATACTTACATGCATACATACAATGCTTACATACATTTTTTATCTTCTGCCTCCGCCTCTTCTTCTTCTTCTTCTTCTTCTTCTTCTTCTTCTTCTTCTTCTTCTTCTCCTCCTCCTCCTCCTCTTCCTAATCTTCCGCCTACTCTTCTTCGTCTTCTTCTTCTTCTTCTTCTTCATCTTCTTCTTCTTCTTCTTCTTCTTCTTCTTCTTCTTCTTCTTCTTCGTCACTTTCTTCTTTAGAGAACCGAAGGACTGCACGTTAGGCATGCCATTTGCAGAGGTTCTAGGAATGATTAATATTCTGAAAATAATTATTTCAGCCATGCGCACGCATTTTCTCCGATCCCAGGTGACTTTAGCAAAAAAGGCGGAGCCATGTAAAACTTCGCCTCCTAATTTGCTGTATATGGGTCAATGTAAAAATAGACTGACCACGCCTCTCTTCCGTCTTTAAGGGATTGTTGATTTCGTTCGGCACACACGTTACCGCCTACTTTTGAAGTAATTTAGGCAATAAAATCTCAGTTTATCGTAAATATGTCATGGAAGCAGCACACGAACGTCTAAAATACGGAAGGTAATGTACCTTGGTTATCTATCGTCCAATTGGTCTAAAATCTCTAAATTATTCGGCAAAACTGTAGTATCGAGACCGAATGTCGCTTACGATCAGGTGTGGCGTCGTTTAGGGTCAGGTTTGGCGTGGTCAGGGTCGGTTAGGTTAGGTCAGGTTAAGCGTGGTCATGGTCGGTTAGGTCAGGTTACCCTTCGTGAGAGTCGGTTAGGGTCAGGTTAGGCGTCGTGAGGGTCGGTTAGGGTTAGGTTTAGGGTTTCGGTTAGTGTTAAATGTTTAGGGTTAGAGTCGTCATTCAGTCGCCGATACTATAGTTTGCCAATAATAATAATCATAATTATTATTCATTGCATGACATTCAGCGGCCTTATTTTCAAAAACATGCTTTCAAAAGTCGCTGTTTATCAATTTCAACTTCAATATATTTCCTTTAATTCATCGTATTTTTCGTCAACGCGACGTTGACTCTTTCATCTACTGCCCTTTTCAGTGGTAATCATTGCTGTGTTGACTCCTAGATATATTGTCCTTTTGCGTCGCTAATGAGCTCGCTCCGGATTTGGACCAATCACACAAGCGATATCAGTCCATATTGCCAAAGTCACCTGGGATCGGCGAAAATGCCATGCGCACTGCGAAGGGCTTTTGCGTGCGTTTCTATGCTAAATGTCCAGTTCCAAACGGATTTGTGCAGCTGCAGAAGTAGCACTTCAGTGCAATTAAAAACAGTTTTAGAAGGTCAATGTCATCCGATCTGCAGTAATTTTCCATGGAGGATGAGAACGGACAGAACGGGTTGTGCAGTTCTAAAAATTCATTTAAAAAGAGAAATAGACCTTGGCTATGATATGCTGCGTATTACATTGCGCCATGTTGAGCTCAAAACGAGGGCAGCAAAGCAATCGACCAACGCATTCGGTTACAGTTCAACTTATGACGTCATTCAGATGAACATGTAAATTATCACAAGCACTCAGATACAGACATTGCGCATCAACATTCACAATCTCTGTGTGTTAGTGTTAGTGTGTATAGACCTATGTCTGTATGCTCGTGTGTGTGTGTTTGACCTTTCTCCCCTCCACGCTAGATTCTTATGACTTGCAGCAATTTTAATCAAGGTAGATTATTAGCCTAACACGTGTGTCCTTTGTTGTCCCGTCCAAGTCCCATCCGGTCGCCTTGCCCTTCGTTCTTCTGCTAATGGGAGAATTTCTAGTTACCCACGTCAGCATCTCAACTTTATATGCAGCGTCGTACAACCTCGATTGTTGACCCATCCACCTGGAATGGACTTCCGTTGGAGATGCGCCTATAATACTCCACAGAAATAATGCCAATACATTTTATACAAGGTTCTGAAATCTAATCTGTAATGTCGTGGTCGCGATGGGAGTGCTTCTGAGTGAGTAGGGTGCTAGAATAAGACTTGGAAATGAAAATGAATATGAAAATTAGAATGACTTACCAGAGTTGAAGAATGTTCCAATACTGAATAATAATTATAACCGTGAGCTGTGCGTCTAGAACTCATGCAAAACAGTCTTGAAGAAGCTCTCTATAATTAGTTATCAAGTAGCTTCACTACTGTTGTATTAATTGTGCGTACACCTGAAAAAACCTATCCGTATTACGTTGTCTTTCTGTCAGTAACCAACAAACGACTTGTGGGCATTTATGTTATTTTTCGCACTCTCTGTTGTGTGATATAATATATCGTTTCTCCTTCTCGCTTTCTTTCTCCGTCTATCTCAGTCCGTCTGCATGTCTAGACTACTTATATCCTATTCTTTGTATCTCTGTATACGAGAACTATGTGTATATATCTCATTCTTCGTCTTTGCGACCATCGATGCGGCGATCGAGGGACTCAACAAACACTCGTCATGAAAGAAAAGCTAAAAGAAGCGAATCGAATGACGGCGCCTACGATGCATCAGCGCCAACTAACGACTATGGAGAGCTTTGCAGCAGCAGCATCAGCATCAACAGCAGCAGCAGCAGCAGCATCAACAGCAGCTGATGCTCCATGGAACAGACAGTCAAATGATCCCACTCAATCGTCTTTCTGTTTGTATCTTCACGTCTGTCTCTCTCTGTGTATGTCTCTGTCTGTCTCTGTCTCTGTCCCTGTCTCTGTCTGCCTCTGTCTCTGTCCCTGTCTCTGTCTGTCTGTCTTCTTTCTGTCCGTCTGTCTCTCTCTGTGCATGTGTGTGCAACGTTCTATAATTATAATAAAGCTCAATTCTCTCCAGTGACTGCGAGCGAAGGAGCAGAGGTGATAAGAGGAGAAGCCGGAAAAAGAGTGTAAGGAATGGATGGATATTTCTTACACTCTTTTTCCGGCTTATAAACGTGGAGAAGATAATATAACAGATGGGAAAATAGCGACGGAGGAGAATGCATGCAGTGGGAGAGGTGTCACAATGCCGAGTAGAAGCAGACGTAGACAGATGGAGAAAGAAGATGAGGAAGAAGGTCTTAGAAGGAGAAGAGAAAGAACATCGAGAGAAGAAGACGATAGGAGAGGATGAAATAAGATTAAGCTCATGCAGTGAAGATGACGCATGACGAAGTATAGCATAATTTTATGTCTCTGTTTGAATGTGTCTCAAGTATTTCTGTGTAATTATAAATGCTGCACACACACACGCTTGTGCGTCTATGTGCATTTGTGTGCGCGCGCTCGTGCGTGTGTACGTTTGTATGTGTGCGTGCGTGTGTTTAGGTTTAGGCTCCTTACACTCTTTTTCAGGCTTCTCCTCTTATCACCTCTGCTCCTTATACTCCAATCTCTAATTCCCGGCTCAGACGACACCCACCTTGGTAGCTGTTTCCACCCTTCTGATCCTACGGAAACTCGACCCGGACCACCTTGGACTACTCTTACGGATAACCCTTTTGACTCAACGCAGTGCTCGTGAATAAGCCGGTGCCCCGCGCTTGGCTTTCTAGAGGCGCTTTAGAAATCAGGAGTTTACTATTACGATACGATTAGGTTGCATGCGTAGGTGTGTGTGTGTGTACTGTGTATGTGTTTGTTTGTGTGTGTATGTGTGTGTGTGGGTGTGTGCGCGACTGCGCGCTAGATATTGGTGCATGTGCGCTTTGGCACATAAACTGCAGTGCAGAATAAAGCATATACGATGTCGTGTGTTCATTTTGCAGCCGTTGTTGTCTCCTGTGCATGCAATACGTTTAAGTTGCTATTGTTTCTGCTGCTGTTGTATAGGCTACTTGTTTCAGCTGTTATTGTTGCTGCTGTGGCTGTTATTGTTGTTATTGCTGTTGTTTCATCAAGTGGTCGACGGCTGATAAATCTGCGTCGGCAGTCGAAGTAATGATCAGTCGTCGTTGTTGTTGGAAGTAATGCTTTGAAATGGCAAAGTCTGCAGTCGCCGAAAGCAGCACACGCACATTCACGCATGGAAGGAGACAGAAGCGGGCAGAGGGGAGCAAACAACTAAAGAGAAGGAAATGATGGTGGGCGTTGAGAGAGGGGCAGAGGGAGAGAGAGGGGTAGAGGGAGAGAGAGGTGTAGAGGGAGAAAGAGGTGTAGAGAGACAGACATACAGAGAAAGAGACAAAGACAAAGAGACAGAGAGAGACAGAGAGAGCGAGAGAGGGGATGAGGGAGACATGGAGAAATGAGAGACAATAAAGGAAGAAGAGACGGATAGACAGAAAGAGGTGGGTAGTGGATACTCCTGTATATGGTGTGGAATCAAGAGAGAGATGACGAGAGATGAAGAGAGATCGGTGGGGATTGTGGTTTCAGACGAGCAATAAATGGGGACGTCTGATAGACGTATAGACGACGGATCCTTGTAACAAGAGCTTCCATCTCCCCTTTCCTCCTGCTCTTCCTCCTCCTCCTTCTCCTCTTCCTCCCACTCCTCCTCCTTCTCGTCGTCGTCGTCGTCCTCCTCCCATCCTCTGATGTGGTGGGTGTGGCGTGACATGGGAGGGAAGGAGACGGAGAAGAATTCGTGGGGGATGTGTTTGGAGCAAAGGGGGGCGAGAGACTCGGAGGAGAGAGGCTAAGGCCGAAGGAGGACAGGCAATTACTTCGAATGGCGAACGAAATAACGCATCGACATCAATCAATAAACTCAGACAGTCACCAGGCGGCGCTCGGCTTTGTCACGTTACATCCGGTGTCATGGCGGCGGCGGTGACAGAGGCGGTGGCGCCCTCCAACGGCGATATTCTGAAATATCCTTCATCACGCGAAGGAACATGCAGTTGAAACTCTACCTTATTTCGGTTCAATGTTCGTGCATCGTGGTAACCAATGGAATGGGAACGGGGTTAATCAGCGGAAGCTTTGATTGGTTGATAAAAATAGAAATTAATCTGCAGATGAAAGTTGCTAGTTGTCATTGGTCACAGTTGTTGTGGAGCGCAGTGGTTTAGTGGGCATGCTCGTTGCCTTGCAGCCGAAAGGTTGCGGGTTCGAATCCACCTCAAACGTGTAGGGGCCTTGAGCAAGTCTCTTCGCTCGCAATATTGCTGAAGCGCTTCGGCGTGAACGGTGAAACTCCGATTCAGTGTCCGCGCTGTAGTCGGGAGCGATTCTGAGTGGTAACCTTGAAGGGGCGCCATAACAAGTGCACATACGTACATGTACATGTACGTACAGCTGTTCTTCACAAAAGGACCAGACACATTTGTGCCGTGTTAACGACCAGACCTTTGCTTAGCAGACATTACTGACCATAGTCGCATCATCATCTGCCTCCATGATCTGACTCAGGTCCTGCACTAATCTCTTCTCTGTCACGCTCTGTGTACGAAAGGTGCGTCCGCCATCTTTATATGTGGTTGTCTTGGGAACCATACGTCATTCGACGGCTTTGCATAAAAACGACCGACTTAGAGGCGAGCGCGGGCACCTGCTCTGGTGTAATTGCCGCAACGGTGGCAAGGGTTACACGTCAAATGGTAATATAGAGCGAACAAAATGGCCGTGATTTATCTCATGCGGGGGGTGAAGGCGGGGGGGGGGCGGCTGATCCGGCTTCAGACTCAAGTAGTCGAAAGAAAGATTTAATGTGCTGCAAAAGCTCTAACAGAATCCAGATTAGCGTTTACTTTATAGAGCAAACTATATAGCGCAGGAAGCCTGGTGCAGAAGGTTAGATGGCACACTATTATTATACGGTTCATTAAGTTATATTAACCCTGTAGGGCAGTGTAGGCTACATCAACTGAGCACGATAGTGTTTGATAAGAGGTTCTCTGGTCGAGAGAAATTTCTAGTTCCTGTGTTATTGGCTGTCGACAGACAATGCAGTCATCGACGAAGTTTGGCTCTTTTTCTTTAGCAAATTTAATCGAAGCCCGCATTCATATGATGTTATGTGTCATGAGTTATCTTAAATGGCGAGTTAGCCCTAGCCTATTAAGAAAAGGGTGTCTAGAATATTGTCATCGAAATACTAGAAAACAAAGCATGAACTCGTTTAGAAAATTATTAAGGTATAAAGACAACTGAAATTAAACTAAAAGACATATACATATAGAGCAAAAACAGTATCGTTAATAGGCTACGCCTATAGCGCCCTAATCGATGGTCGTGCCCTCCCCCAGACCCCTCAACAAAACTTCGCCCCCACTCACGTTTCCGTTCGCATGGAGACAGTTTCTGCAGGTGTGAAGAAGTCCTATTACGCAGTGAAGGGCTTCGGTCGGCTCACTGGTCTGGTTGTCTGATTTTGAAGTCGTCCGTTGGTCCGTTCTCGAACCCGGCGTCGAGACTTCCAGTCCTGCTGGCGTTCCAGCTACGACAGCTGGTCGCGTCTTGTAGAGGAGTGCCCGTTTCTTCCGGCACCGCCCACCTCGGTCGTAGAAGTGGCGGAGAAGATTCCGCTCTCACAGACACCGCCCACGTCTAGCATAGACGTGGTCACGTGGTAGAGAAGTTGCGAAGAAGTGGCGGAAAGTGACGGAGAAATGGCGGGAAAGCGTCCGCCCTTCTAGCCCGTCCTCGTCTTGTAGTAGCACCGTTGTGCTCCGAATTCACCTGGTAGCACCGTTGTGCCCAGTATTCACCTTCTTGCACCGTTGTGCGTTGTCCTACGCTCGAACGTCCTTCAGCAAAGTTCAGCGTGCATGCCCACTTCGCATCTCCGACCGACGACTGATGACTCCTCGACGACAGCTTCCGACGACTGACCGCCGACTGACCCTCCTCCGACGACTGACCCCCAGACAGTCTGTTCTCTTGCCTATATAGGCCTATCCGCCTTCCAGACAGATGACCTTTACCCCCGACACACCTTTTGGACCCAACGACCATCGACGACCATCGATATATTATATAAGCTAGATTATTATAGGTATATCTATATACTATTGTCAAACTGTCATTTAAGCCCATAATACTATTATATACGACATAACACAATATAGGTATATAATGCATAGGTCTACAACAATGGGCCCAATACTATTTACAAGGGCAACTCGTGACAATGGCCCCCCACTTAAGAGAAAACTAACTTAGCTTTTCTTTACAACTAAAACTAAAACGATTGCCCTGTTAATATCTAGGTTTACTTATCCTAGTTCCTATTTAGGCCTACAGATGGCGGCTTAAAAAATCGGCCCCCACATTTTCAAACTTTTTTTTAAAAAGCGTATAATAAAGAAATACGGCTGCAAAATTAAAACCCAGTAAAGATTAAACTCCCATTTACTGGATTAGCTCCTTAACGATAGATCAAAGACTGATGATCCATCCGACTTACTCACTCACAACATTATCACCCCTAACCTAGTCCTCGATTTCCTTGTCCAGCTCCTGTCTCATAGCCTATGGCACAGGATATGGCCTCTTCATCCCTGCGACATTTAACGTAGGCTGAATCCGATGACCGACTTGATTTGATTTGATTTGATTTGATTCTTCTTAGCACATCACTGAAGATGTCTTGAAATTCCTCCAATAGATTTTCGACCTCCTTCTTCTGATCCTCTGACAGATCGTGGCCTATCTCCACATCTTTGTAGGTCTCTTTCTGCAGATTGTTAAAGAGTGGCAGATTTCCTTCACCTGTCCCACTCATCTCTGCATCCGACAATTCTTCGACGACGACAGCCGCTCCTACAGCTTGCATTTCGTCGTTCACGGTTTCCTCGCTCAGTCTGTTCTCTGCCTCTGGTTGACGCTCATAATAGCGTTTCAGCATGTTCGCATGGAACGTCTTTGCTCGGTGAGGAAACTGGATTACATAATCAGCTTCTCCGAACCGTTTCAGTACTTGAAATGGACCTTTCCATTGCATTTGCAGTTTGTTGCTCTCTGTAGGCAACAGTAGCAGTACTTTATCGCCTGGATCAAACTTTCGAGGCTTGGCATGCTTGTCAAAATTGCGCTTATATTTATCAGCGGCTCTATGCAGATTTTCTTGCGCCAAGTGACAAGTCTCTTGAAGACGATTCCTCAGATCGACAACATACTCATAAGTCGTCTTCTCCTCTGGTTCAGCAATGTCTTTAGTCCACAGTTCTTTCAAGATCGCCATGGATCCTCGCACAGGTCTTCCGTAAATCATCTCAAATGGACTGAATCCCGTACTTTCATTACTGACCTCACGATATGCGAACATCAAAGGATCTAAGTATCGATCCCAATCTTTCACTTTCTCTGCACACATTTTCCGAAGCATTTGTTTGATGACTCCGTTATATCTTTCAACCAATCCACAGTTCTGACTGTGATATGGAGTGCTGAATAATTGTTTTATCGACAGAAGTCGACCTACTTCCTTCATCATCGCTCCTGTGAACTGTGATCCATTGTCCGAGAGCAGCTCCAATGGCGCCCCCATCCTTGAAAAGATGCTAAGCAATGCTTCTGCAACAGAACAGGTGTCAATTTGCTTAAGCGCGATACACTCCGGATAGCGGCTTGCACAATCCACCAATGTTAGAATGTACCGGTGTCCTCGCTCTGAGCATGGAAGTGGTCCAATCAGGTCGACCACGCATCTCTTAAAGACCGTGTCAATTATCGGCATCTTGATCAAAGGCACTTTCTGAACTCGCCCCTTCGGCAAGGTTCTTTGACAAATATCGCAGGATCGACAGTATCTTCCGATATCACTGTAGCATCCTGGCCAAAAGAATTGAGATAGAATTCTCTCTTGAGTTTTGTGAATGCCCAAGTGTCCTCCAAGAATTGAGCTATGGGCTATTTCCATTACTCTGGTTCTCAACCTGGATGGAATTACCAGCTGTTTCACTTCATCGCCGAAGTTATGATGTGGTGATCGAAACTTGCGATACAGCAGTCCTCGTTCCACATCAAAGCGTACGATGCGATCGTCATCGTTCGTTCCAGTCGCTTCTTTCTGTGTAGAATACTCCCAGTATTTCTTCAATGAACTGTCTTCAGCTTGTTCCTTCTTTAACGTTTCCAATGTGACTTCATTCTGAAATTCTGGGACTCGTAACTGCTTTGGCAATGCTCTCGCTTTCTCTTTCATATGTCGTGTTTCCACAGCTGATGCCACATTCAACTGCTCTTCAGCACACCCCGCATCTCTCTCTGCGTCAATCAGCAAGTCTTGTTCATGTACTTCAGTACTCTTGTCGAAGGATCTGGGCCGTAGTTCTGCTCCAGATATATTTCCAATTACAAGGTCGCATAATGTTTCCTTCATGCAGAGCGCTTTCACTTTCCCTGTGAAGTAGTCCGTTCTTACTTCAATGATAGCGGTTGGCACTTTCCTCGTAGTTTTGTCAATCAGAATGCACAACTCATGTTTCCCAGTCATCTGATTCTTTTTCACCAGTCTCCTGGCTACAACAACTGACGAACATCCAGTGTCTCGAAGCACTTCGACCTGTTGATCTCCTACATAACCAATCGTTGTTTTCATATCAGTTCCGTATTTACTCGGCCTACAGGCTTCAGCTATGACGTGCGCTTTGCAACCACATCTTAGTTCGACATCTTCACCATCGGACAGATTTTTCAACGCTTGACCAGCATTTTCGTCACATCCTTTCTTGACCGGCGTTCTTTCTGGATTGGTTGAAGTTGCGGTCGTTTTGTGCGTTGTCTTATCAACTGCAGAAGATGCTGACTTATCTTCCTTGTTTTCAGCTTTTTTCTTCTGGTTCTGCCGTGCATTTCTAGGCTTCCAGGAAGTCTGCATTCCTGCTGCTTTATGTGAAGTATTCATTCTAAATCGACATGAATTATATGAGTGCCCGTACCGGTTACAGAAAAAACAAGGCCTATCAGTAGCCCCATTACGTTTTTGGTCTTTTCTTCCAGTCTTCTCATTCTCCTTAGCGAAGTCTGGCTTGAGAAATTTTCCCTCTGTTCTTACTTCTTTCTCTCCGTAGTCCGACTGGTATGGCTGTTTTGACTTTCCTTCGTGTGCCTCCATGTAAGTCTCCGCTAATTTAGCGAGTTCTTGAAGGTCTTTTGGCGCCCTTTCTCTCAAGAACAGCGACAATTCTTTGCTCACAACAGAGAGATACTGCTCCTTTACCAGCAAACTCTTCAATCCATCAAAGTCTTGAGTGACTTTGGCGAGCTCAATCCATCTCATCAAGTAGCTTTCTAACCTGGTGATGAATTGTTGAGGCGCTTCTCCCGTCTCCGGTCTACAGTTATTAAACCGCTTGTGAAAGCCTTCTTCCGTCATCTGATATCTTTTCAGAAGAGCATCTTTCAATGCGTCGTAATCGTCGTATTGTTCAGGCGGCATACGCGCAAACACATCTAAAGCGCGTCCCTTCAAAAGTGCGGCCAAATAAACTGCCCATTCCTGTCTTTTCCATTTTCGAATAGACGCATATTTCTCAAATCTTCTCAGATAAGCGTCCATATTATCTTTGCCATCCTCAAATGGAGGCAGCTTTGGTCCCTTCCTCGCATTGACTGTAAAATCCGAGGTCCGCTCCTCTTCCTCCTCCTCTTCACCATCCTCTTCAGATGCTGCGTTTTCACTAACACTTCTGATACTAGCCTGCCGTACAGTCTTTCCTTCGAGCTTAGCTTTCTCCAAAGCCATGGACTGTTCATGCTGCTCCTTTTGCATTTCCAATGCTTGCTCGTGCGCCTCCTGTTTCATCTTTCTTTCAAGTTCCAATTTCCTCATGGCGCATTCATCGGCTTCGGCTTTTGCCCGTCTTTCCAAATCTAAGGCTTCGGCTTTTGCCTGCCTCTCCAAATCTAACTTCCTCATGGCGTTTTCTTCGGCTACAGCTTTAGCCTGTTGCTCCATCTCAAACTTCTTGAGTGCGTTTTGTTCTGCTTCCACTTTAGCCTGACGCTCCAGTTCAAACTTGCGCATCTCTCTGTCAGCTGCTCTCTCTTCTCGCTCCAGAATCCGTTTCTGTCGCGCTTCTTCATCCGCTCTGTGCTTTTCCACAAACTCAAGAAGCTCAGGCCCTTTCAAGCCACTCCTTTCGGCAAGAGCTATCAATTGCTCCATGTTGCAATATAATTAGCCGGCTGGGCTAAACTGAAACAGAATTTCCCCTAAGCGACAAATGCTAGTCTAATCAGTCTAGATAATTACCTTAGACCTCACTATAGGCGACACTATAGAAGAAGTATGTTTACCTAAGTCTACAACAGATCTTTAAACAATCCCACTGGCCTATTTATGCAGCGTGAAACACCTACGCTATCCTAGCATAAATTATCTTTAGCAATGCTTCAATGCGTTTAGCTAAATCGTTTAATCAGTGTCTAAATCCCCGTATAATTCCATCGAGTCAAATATAGCCTATGTTCCTAATACAACGACCATATCCTAAACAAACTCAACCATCCCACCTATGCTGCCACCACATTGTCATGAGTTATCTTAAATGGCGAGTTAGCCCTAGCCTATTAAGAAAAGGGTGTCTAGAATATTGTCATCGAAATACTAGAAAACAAAGCATGAACTCGTTTAGAAAATTATTAAGGTATAAAGACAACTGAAATTAAACTAAAAGACATATACATATAGAGCAAAAACAGTATCGTTAATAGGCTACGCCTATAGCGCCCTAATCGATGGTCGTGCCCTCCCCCAGACCCCCCAACAAAACTTCGCCCCCACTCACGTTTCCGTTCGCATGGAGACAGTTTCTGCAGGTGTGAAGAAGTCCTGTTACGCAGTGAAGGGCTTCGGTCGGCTCACTGGTCTGGTTGTCTGATTTTGAAGTCGTCCGTTGGTCCGTTCTCGAACCCAGCGTCGAGACTTCCAGTCCTGCTGGCGTTCCAGCTACGACAGCTGGTCGCGTCTTGTAGAGGAGTGCCCGTTTCTTCCGGCACCGCCCACCTCGGTCGTAGAAGTGGCGGAGAAGATTCCGCTCTCACAGACACCGCCCACGTCTAGCATAGACGTGGTCACGTGGTAGAGAAGTTGCGAAGAAGTGGCGGAAAGTGACGGAGAAATGGCGGGAAAGCGTCCGCCCTTCTAGCCCGTCCTCGTCTTGTAGTAGCACCGTTGTGCTCCGAATTCACCTGGTAGCACCGTTGTGCCCAGTATTCACCTTCTTGCACCGTTGTGCGTTGTCCTACGCTCGAACGTCCTTCAGCAAAGTTCAGCGTGCATGCCCACTTCGCATCTCCGACCGACGACTGATGACTCCTCGACGACAGCTTCCGACGACTGACCGCCGACTGACCCTCCTCCGACGACTGACCCCCAGACAGTCTGTTCTCTTGCCTATATAGGCCTATCCGCCTTCCAGACAGATGACCTTTACCCCCGACACACCTTTTGGACCCAACGACCATCGACGACCATCGATATATTATATAAGCTAGATTATTATAGGTATATCTATATACTATTGTCAAACTGTCATTTAAGCCCATAATACTATTATATACGACATAACACAATATAGGTATATAATGCATAGGTCTACAACAATGGGCCCAATACTATTTACAAGGGCAACTCGTGACATTATGTGATGTGATGCTGGAAGGTGAAACCTTCACAATGCATGTTGTCAAGTTGCAAAACGCAATTTATGATGTTCAGAGGCATTGCTTGACTTCAGCGTAGATACCTGTGTTCTGTGTATTATGATTATACAAATATACCCCATCTAGTAGGCCTATTGACTATTCCTACGGCATCTCAAGTATTTTTTCTTTCATTAGTTTGATATCCACCTAACTAATCCTAATGAACACGTTTACATGATTGTGGCATTCCGTAATCTGTTTCACAAGGCTCAGTTCATGCAAGTTCTACAATTTCAATCTATACCTCTGCACTGCCAGCGATTTGTCAGTCATCATGGATCCATTCGCAGTGGGTATCAAGGTACTTTGCACCTACATAAATTGATATTCTGCTATGTAGTTAGTTTCTGTATCTCAAACAATACACCCGAAGGCCGAAGTTCGAGCTTATCGGTTTTGGCAGTGGCACGAAGCTTCATTGCAAACTCTTAATCTCTACTTTTCCACTAGAGTACTAGACTCTTCCATTCATTCGCTGGACGGTAACTATGGAGTCGTGCTTAACTTAACTTAACTCTGAAATCAATGTAGCGCGACTTCTTGAACTTGAGAAAGGTTTTTTAAATTGGAAAGAATGTTGGTTATCATAACCAGAACCTCTTACATACTTCCTACACCGGTTTATAGGACTACTTCAATTGCGTTGCACCATATAATCTATACAGCGATATGATCTCGTCCTCTGCACATGAATCTGGACTCAGAAAATTGGTAGTAGGTTATTACAAAAAAGGGCAGTTCGTATGATTGCTGGCATTCGGATGGACTAGCACGCTGGTTCGTTCTACTGGGAGCACAAGCTATTTAGAATTGATCAGATTAGGGTTCTCCAAGTTATTGGTGAATTCGTTTTCCGCTTCGAAACCGGATTTAGGTCTAGGCTACTCCCTCCGGTTTTTATTGGCTACTTTTCCACTGGGTCCGACACACACATAAAGACAGACACACATACGCACACACGCTCACTCACACAGAGGCTCGCACCAACCCACGTAGGCTCAATATCCAATTTTATGGTTCCTTCATATGGAACACGATCCTTCTGAAAATCCGTTTTCCGCCGATCTACAGGAGCATAGTTGGTTACCGTACCAAGCCTCATTCTGACGAATAGCCTATCGACTGGGCCTACTGCCCTACTGTAATTCTACAATTTTTCGGAGTCAGTCGATAAACAATAATAATCAGCTGACTTACTGAATCATCGACTGACTTTAGTCGACTAATTCACATGCTTATCGACTAATTAGCTCGTTCAGACTTGTCGAATGACTTTTAGACGTCTTATTGACTTCTTATAATTATGTTTCCCGATATGTTATGTTATTAACATTATAATAGAACTGAAATGTTCGTTGTGTTGTCATTCAACATTTCGGCTGCGCATGCATAGCAAGCGATCGTGTGTTGCGCAGCGGCCGAGTCGCAGATGCACCGGGAGACTGCCGTCGATAAGACCCACGAGGATCGAGCAAGGGTTAATCTCATTCGAGGAGCAAGGGTTAACATCCTTCGAAGATAGAGCAAGGGTTAATCTTCTTCGAACTGTTTTTATTAATGCGTTGCGTGGCATCATGCAAAGTAACAGACACGAATCAATAGAGATCTTAGATCAATTTATTCCAAGTCTATTGTATAGTCCTATATATCTATATAGAGTTTCGGTTTTCGACATTGTGCGTGCACCCTTGATAGCAATGATTATCATAGTCGCAATCCTCCCTCCTTCATCCAGGCTTTGGACAGACACTGCCTGGGTCGTGGACACGTACGAGCAGAGGCAGAGTAACTAATCTAATTCTGGGCTGTTCAGTCTCCTTGACTGACTACTCTGTCATTATTTCAATTAGAATCATCACCAAGCTGCACAACAGTATCTTGGATTCTGCCTTTTATTTTCTAAACTTATTTCCGGTATCTTATACATCAGAAGTTGAGCTTGAAAGTGGCACGCTTCGTGTACAAGGTACAAATCATGGGGTATCCTGCCTATCATCACAGGTAGTTCTCTGTAGTTCTATCATCCCACCTATCATAGCTAAAAGAGCCAGCCAAATGTACAGAAGACACAAAACGTACCGGTACGTTCAATTACTCAACATATTCAGTCTTAGTTTATACGCTGAATGTAGCAACTTAGTCTATCCACAATAATAAATAATATCAATTACGACAATTTATATGACGCCGTAACACAGCCATTCCGTTATAAGGACGCCTGACAAAGCAGCTAACATGCGGAATAAGTCCTAGCGAGCAAGTATGTTTTTAGCATGGATTAAAAAGAGTCCACTGAGCCGGCTGATCAGATAGCGAGAGGAAGTCTGTTTGAGCATCGAGGACCAGCAGCTAAGAAAAAGCACGATCGCCGAAGCGCGTTCTCATCCTCCGCACACCACACGCAGATCGGTCCTTTCGGATGATCGGAGCCGAAGCCAGATCGCGGAGGAAAGAGTAAACTGCGAAAAACCTACAAATGAAGCTAGACAACATACTGCGAGCAGCAACAAGCGGCGCTCCTCCACTTCACAGTAGCTTACTTACTTAATTACTTACTTACTTAATTACTTACTCTTACTTACTTACTTATCTAGTCGTATGTCGCCGAGACAAACGCGGTGATAGAGAGAGAACGGAAATAATATATTATCGTGAAGACGACATCAAATGACGCCGTGGTCACGTGGTCACCAGTGCTAGAAGACGAACGGTCGACCGCCGCCGCTTCACATGCAAGCGGCTGTCAAGTGCATTGGCTGAGGAGGAGGAGGAGGAGGAGGAGGAGGAGGAGGAGGAAGTGGAGGAGGAAGTGGAGGAGGAGGAGGAGGAGGAGGAGGAAGTGGAGGAGGAGGAGGAGGAGGGAGGAGGAGGAAGTGGAGGAGGAGGAGGAGGAGGAGGGTGGGATAGCGGTGGAGACGTTGTCAGACTAACAGGTTGGCATGCATGCAGTTGGCACGGCAGGAGGAGGTGAAGGAGAAGGCGGAGAGGAGAAGGGATATGAGATGGGGGCAATAGGAAGTGGAGTGAGAGGAGGAGACAAAAGAGGGGAGGATGACAATGAAGAGGAGAAAGAGGAGGTGGAGAAGAGGAGGAGGTGGAGAAGAGGAAAAGGAGGAAGAAGAGAAGGAGGAGGAAGAAGAAGATGGAGAAGAGACGATGAAAATGAAGAGAAGGAGGAAAAGGAGAAGGAGGAGAAAAAGGAGAAGAAGGAATAGTAGGAGGAAAGGAAGAGGAGGAGGAAAAGGAAGAAGAAGAGGAAAAGGAACAGGAGGAGGAGGAAGAGTAGGAAGATGTAGAGGAGGATGCCATGGAGTGATTGATACCGGCCGCATTAGCGTCACATGATTCAAGGGAAGCAGCGACAAAACGAAGCGGTAATTGAATCTTCCTGTTCGGTCTTGCAATCAGGAACAATCTGTCAGAATGTAAAAGGTCGACCTCTAATTCGCAGACTAAAACGACGACTTATTCCACGTCGACCGACTGCAGGTGGACGTCGTGTCATTAAAAAATAAGGTTGTTGCGTCATTCGAGATCTCAAGGTTGGATCGTATTCTGTTCCAAGACCGTGGCCAGGATTTTGTTTCCGGGTGGAGGTGTGTTTACTCAACTAAAATGATTATTCAGTACTTCAGCAGCTTCCACATAATTATCATCATCATGATTAGATCATCGTCGTAATCTACTCTATTGTAAAATTTCACATAGAAATAAGAGCTTCAAAATTAAATCATTCCTCCGACCCCAAGATTCTTTAATATATCGTGTGTAAGTAGGCCTAAACACATTTTATTTCATTTTACGTTATTTCGTTTCGGAGGTATTCAAACACCCGAAAACTCTCCCCCCGACCTTGTTCTGTTCTGTTCTCGTAAGAAAACTCTTTCTAATACAATAAAAGAAAACATCTGTTTGGATAAACAGAAAATTACTCAAGCGGACGCATGTCAATTTCGAGGCGTTCATGAAGATTCTCACTTAATCTAGAAGAAACACATTAAATTTTATCCCATTTCCTACAAAATTTAAAAATTGGGATAATTTTTATCTCGTTAGTTGTGTTCCGCCTTCACATGTTCTGCTTAATTTATACTACTCTCCTATTTAAGCCCTAATTATCTTATTTCTTATCTTGAAAGGGCCTATAAATTTACCTTTCTCACTTGAAGTAGGCCTACAGCCTATCTCTATACAATACGGCAAAACTGAATCGCTCCCTGCCTTTGCGTTACTCCCATGCAATTAATCTTAGCTGTAGGCTAATTGGTTTTTACCAGGTCGCTTTTCGTGCTGCAGCATTTTTATTCCTAGGCTAAAAATGCGAAGGACGATTCAATCTGTGGAGTGTGGATGTCAAACTGAAGACACGATAAGAAACTGTAAACGTCTAAGCGTTTGTCTAAGCTTCCATGCTATAGGCAACAGATCCTCTCATCCATCAGTTGTTGGTGGCTCAAGGTCGCCGAGGAATGATCTGCGGAATGAAGGACGGAGGAGAGCTGCAGTGCGTGACTTGAGCCGATGTTAGATCAGGTGGTCAACTGTATGGTAAAGTTGATTAGATTGTGGAAACAGGAATTGAAGAGAGCAGCTTCATCAGACGAACGGGATTCGTGCAGCGGAGACTGGGAAGGCGGAAAGGAGAAGGAAGGGCCACCTCTGCAGTTCACCCTCCCCTCACCCACTTTGGCCTATACAGTGAGATTGATAGTTGGACATCAAACCAACTTTAGTAGAACCTAATAACCACCAATATGCCTGGCGATAGGCCTACGTGATGGCATTACATCTCTTGGTTTGAATGAGGAATAACAATCGATGTAAAAAATAAATGTAAAACATAGGCCTACATGTAGAATGTGCGTATTTGTAAACACGCATTGGTTATTTTCAGGCATTAAATATTCATGGGTAGACCTCTAGGCCTATTAGTTTGGTTTGGTGCTAAATGAAAAGCTAGAAATGAGTTTAAAGCAGTTGACTAAAATTTAAATTAAGCGGCGCTTTTCCATGCATGCATGGAAATGCAGAATTCAGCAGAAATGATTGTGACAACAGTTTCATCGGGTCGAACGTTAAACATACATGTACATGTACGATTGTACATGTACGATTGTACGGTGCACGGTTCTGTGAAGGGGACAAGTGGGTTGCTCAGTATTATATCACTTACTGTGTTCGATAGCAGAACGTGACGTGGGACTAATCCACTGGATTTTCTTCCAGGAAAGGAACGGAGATTGGTGGGAGGAAGGAAGGGATAACGGAAGAAGAGACTGGGGGAGGAAAGAAGGGAGAGTGGAGAGAGGAGACTAGAGGGAGGGAGGTATGGAGGGAGGGAGGGAAGATGTGGAGACGGGATTAATCTCATCCGTCGATGCATTCCGATACCTTTCGATTGGTTAGTCCTAGATTGGCGACAGAGTAAAGGTTCACGGAAGAGAGGAAAGATGAGGACAAGACGGAGGAACATGAGGATGAACAGAAGATGAGGAGGATATAAGTAGGAAGAAGAAAATGAGAAGAAGAAGAAGAAGAAGAAGAAGAAGAAGAAGAAGAAGATGATGAAAAAGTAGAAAGAAAATGGAGAAGGAAAGAAGAGAAGAGTCAGAAGAAAGAGTGAGAAGAAAAATTAGAAAAATCTGAAGGAAGAGGGACGAAGAAGAATGGAGAGGAGCAGAGTATAGACTGGAGGAGAGGAGAGGAAGATGCAGAGAAGAGCATAGAAATAACGAGGAACGATTGTTCGTATACATTGTACATGTAACTGAATCACAGACATCTGCTGCAGCTGCAGTGATCGGCTAATCCTCTCCTAACGATTCAGATTCAGCAACGTCGCACAAAAGCAGGATGAGTCTGCATGCAAGTCGTCCATTCGATATATTGTGGAGTGGGTATATATAATATTATATAGTATATAATATACATTATATACTATATAGCCTACATAGATAGTAAATACATATGTGAGGATAAGAAGACGAGCTAGGATGCACAATGTGTGGGTTGATACTTGATCGCGCATTTCGCTGTATAATAGACAATTAGAAATTGTGCAAGCCGCTTCACTTCTCTTATAACACACACGGTTGTATCTACTGAACATACTTTCAGACGTACGCACCTATAATAAGCAATCGCCCATATCCACAATTTTTTTTGTAGAATCATGTTCTAAAGTCAATGACTCTATACTGTTCGTCCATACATGCATCAACAACGCTCCATTCTTTCTATATATGTGCATGCGTGTGGTGTGCGTGCGCGCGTGCGTTTAGGTGTGTGTGTACATGGGTATGCGTACGTACGTGTGTGGGGTGTGTACATGCGTGTGCGTGTGTGTCTGTGTGCTTGTGTGTTTGTGTGCTTGCGTGTGTGTTTGAGTGATGGGTTTCGCCTCAAGTCCACAAATTCTTGTCGGAAATCATATATATGAATTACAGAGATCTATTTAACGACCATTAGCCTTGTCATCCGAGCATATGCTCCATAGCTATAATACTACACGCATAATACAAATGACTATATTTCACACAGATAAATACGTTAGACGGGACTTAATTCACTTATTGACCGTGCGTGTCGTCATGAGCTGCTGTTCGAACGAGACTTGACTGCGCTTATTCATTCTCAAAGCTTGGAATTGTAGGCTATTTGGAGAAATCTGGATTTCGTTGCGGTGGCTGCAGGGCATACGACGGAGAATATACTGTACACGAAGAGCAGTTATAAAAGTAGGTTTGGATAGGGATTTGGTTTTATTTGCATTATAGACTATATATATATGTATTATGTACATAAATCTAATTTTAGGTACAGTGTATATACTTTCAGTGAGTGTGCGGAATTGAATCTGTGCGCTGTTTCTGTGATGTCGTTATATGGATAAATTGACATTCCGATGAGAGAGACAGACAGACAGACAGACAGACAGACAGACAGACAGACAGACAGACAGACAGACAGACAGACAGACAGACAGACAGACAGACAGACAGACAGACAGACAGACAGACAGACAGACAGAGACTGAGAGAGAGATGTAGAGAGACAGAGAGAGAGAGAGACAGACAGAGACAGAGACAGAGACAGACAGACAGACAGACAGACAGACAGACACAGTGTTACACATGCTCGTACGCTTAAGAAGAGAATATTCTGGAGAATCTGTTGCCGCAGCCGAAGGGAGGAGATGCACATCTTGTTAGTGCGTGATGGAGTTGAGCGTAATTGGGTTCTTTCAACGACAGTCGAGCACTACCACCACCACCATCTCTACCACCACCACCACCACCACCACCACCACCACCACCACCACCACCACCACCACCACCACCACCACCACCACCACCACCACCATCACCATCACCACCGCCACCGCCACCGTCGTCGTTGTCATCATCATCATCATCATCATCACCATCACTGGTTGAATGTGAGCGAGCAAGAGACGGTTTATGTCTGGTAGAAGGTGGCTGCGATATCTGTTAGTCAAAGTTTTAGATGAGTCGAAGGCGGCTGATGTTTCTCTCGCCTGTATTATTATGTCCAACGGAAACTCAACCCGAGGACAGACATGTATATGTAATTAATGTATATGTATATATTATGCTTGCATTTGGTTATTTGTAAATAACCTGTTAATAATAATCTCCGAATGGCGTGCCGCATCGATGCCGAGAGCCGCATATAAACCCTACAAGCACAGAAAAACAATAGAACCTGCAATTGAACAGAGAACGATGTACAATTGTACATAGAAAGCAGTTAAATGTAAGAGAAGAATGAGGCAGAGGAGGCACTGCTGCTGCATGTCTATTGCCCACGCGAGCGATATATATTAATACGGAAGTGATTCGTTCGCTGTCAACACTTGCTTCATTGTCATGCCCGCCGCTAGATGTTGTCGTCGACGGTTATGCCGCCGATGCCGCCGACGATGCCGACGATGCCGACGATGCCGCCGATGCCGCCGGTCACCTTCTGCATTAGCCAGCAGACGACGACTGCGGCGGCAGATTCCAGTTAACGCTGAGACCGAGGTCGCAGTCGTCGAATGTTTTTTTCGCCCACTGTGTAGAGCACTTGAACGAGAAAAGCAGATGGCAGCAGCAGCTATAATATATACAATATATAATTATATATATATATATATACACACATACATGTATACATAGAATTATATATATATATATATAATTAGGCCTACATATAGGTCTATATAACATATGTGTGGGGCGCGGTGGTCTAGTGGTGGCGTCGTTGCCTTGGAGCCGGAAGGTCCGAGGTTCGAATCCACCTCGCCGCGTAAGGACCTTGGGCAAGTCCTTCACTCACAATTGCTCAGCGCTTCGGCGTGAAACTCCGATGCAGTGTCCGCTCTGCATCGGGAGCGCCTCTGAGTAGAGAGAGCTTGAAGGGGCGCTATAACAAGTGCACATACAATATATATATATATATATATATATATATATATACCGGGTGGCCCATAAAAAACGTTCCCAGACTTTGTTAACCTGGCAAAGATCCAATTTTAGAGATATCATATATTAATTTACACCAAAATGTTAAGCAATCATTTCTGTGCACAGATGTCCCATTTCAAGAGAGTGCGCTTATTATATCACACTCATCGGCAAGGTTATGACGTCGTACCTGTTAAAACTTTTTGCACAAACCAACGTCATTAAAAACGTTCCCAAACTTTGTTAACCTGGCAGGCTGGCAATTAAACAATTTTAAAGATAAACTAAATCATAGTACATCAAACTAATCATAATTCATATTTGTACAACACAGCCAAATTTAAGCCCAAAATACTCAACCGTTTGAGAGAAAATGTTGTTAGAACTGTATGACCCATGGCCAAAACTTTGCACAGTTGTTTAATGATGATGTTTTACGCGAAAAAATGACATTGTTTGATTGATACTCCGCGTTCTCTTGTAACGACCATTAAACGCTGTTTCCACTCTCCTGTCGACTTCTGTAGGCCTATTTGTGTGTCGTCTAATAGAGACCATTGATTTTTTACTTCAATGACCTGCTTATTAAGTTCGTCAGCATTTAGAAACGGTTTTCTGCGACCAGCATACACATTAAGCTTACACAAGCTCCTTTAGGGCGCTCCATGCATAGCCTAGTAGACCATAGGATTTAGATCGGGAGAGTTTGGAGGCCAGGCATCACTGTGGATAAAATCAGGGATATTTGCTTGAAGAAATTGCTGAGCCAATCTGCAACGATGTGAAGGAGCACGGTCTTGTTGAAAGATGTAATTGTCATCAGGATTGAGTCTACGTACTCTACGACATTCGGGAATGAGCTTATCGCGTAACAAGCCGACATAATAGGCTACTCTCCATCGACTTTGGTTTTCTGAGGATCAATGAAGATGATGTCTGTTTTACCGTGCATCGAAACTCCAGCAGATGCCATTATTTTTTTTAGAGAAACGACTAGTCTCATGATAAAGTCTTACTGGCGCAATTGAAGATTTTCGTTCACGGCGAAATAAATGACGTAGTTTTGTGCAAAACGTTTTAACAGGTACGACGTCATAACCTTGCCGCAGAGTGTGATATAATAAACGTACTCTCTTGAAATGTGACATCTGTGCACAGAAATGATTGCTTAACATTTTCGTGTAAATTAATATATTATATCTCTAAAATTAGATCTTTGCCAGGCTAACAAAGTTTGGGAACGTTTTTTATGGGCCACCCGGTATTTAGATAGACTGACGAGATCGGCAGCTGCATGCCGTCGGTTCTGTCTCTACGGTTCATCGGGCATCAGCCTCAGGCGAGCGCTGGTCCACTGGGTCTTGTAAGTCTCTCTGGTCGATGCATCTACGACGGTCGATGCCACAGCGGCTGCTGCTGCTGCTGCTGCGGCTGCTGCTGCTGCTGCTGCTGCCGGAGATGCTTTTATCACATTCCTCGGGAGAGATTTCGAGATGGATGCCAATGCGACGTCCGATCGAAAATGCCGACCAAATCACCGATGATATTGTTTTACTGAACGAACGATGACCGCGATAAAGGCAGTGTGTATACGCACATGTATACGGCCGAGGAACGAAGCAATACGCTCGTAAAGCGGCGCTATAAAAATAATGTAAAGAACGAATGCTCTCGAAAGCATTTCATACGTTGCTCGCTTCATTTGGACGACGACGATGACCAGAACAAAAGAGACAGAAAACAAAGACTGGTCGATAGAAAAAAACTTTAAAAAATGAAACATTATTCCATGGAAGAAAGAAAGGATTGTTTTGGTTGGTCTGGCATATAAGTCTCTTATTGTAAACGTCCGACTGTTTTATGATTCAATGCTTTCACCATCAACTGAAGGAATTGACCCGCGACGACTATACATATACGCAGTCGACTACTCGCCTGTCCTCCGATTGATTGGCTTCCAACTAAAAACATCTCTCTCCCATTTGTTATGCATCGTTGGGTTAGAGCTTTCCGATGTATTGCATTGCATTGTATGTTTATCCATAAATTTATACAGGGACTCCACTAAGCGGAGGTTCCCCCAACGCGAGAAACGCAGAGAAAACAGAGTGAAGAGAGCTTTTTTGGCCTATAAATAAGGAGGAACACCTCGACGGAGGTTCTATGTTGCAGGGCCAATGAAGGCATGACTTCTGGTGTCTGCTCAACTTATTGTTCGTTGCCTATATTTCTGCTCTGCATATGTTTCTCAAATTGGATGTCTCTGTCTTCTACCATTCAACTTTCTATTTCGTCGGTCCTAATTCAATCTGTCTTGCTTCATACAATCAAACTCCACTTTCCCCTCCCATCCTCCAAACCTTTTCTGGCACCTTCTCTTAATCTTCTTTTCTCAGTCCCTTCATCTGCCTCCACTTTTCCCTTTTCTCCTGCTTATCCCTCTCCTCCTCTTTACCTCTCACCCCTCCTCCTGCTTTTCCCTCTTCTCTTCCTCCTCCTGCCTATCCATCTCCTCGTCCTTCTTCTCCTCGTCCTCGTAGTCATCCTCATCCTCCTCCCCTAGTTCATATTCTGGCGTGTTCTCGTAAACATCTCATTTCGTTGACCATTCGTCCATGGATCACTTAGCTCTGATTTGCACAGTATTTGTATGCACGCTTGTCTGTCTGTCCATCCGTTCGTCCATCTGTCAATCCATCCTTCCGTCCGCTCGTCCCTCTATCTGCCTGCTACTGTCTGCTACTGCCTGCTACTGCCTGCTACTGCCTGCTACTGCCGCTGCTACTGCTGCTGCTGCTGATCAATTCGTCGTCGTCGTGGACAGATTGCCATTCGAATAGTAAGACTGTATAAAGCTCCCAATCAGCCACCGGTCATCAACCAACTGCATTCTTCGACTCATTCATCTGCAGGTTATTTCTATTCCTCTGCCACCGGTCCTCTCTTTCTCTCTTTCTACTCTTTGTCGACCTACTCTTTCATCATCTTCATCTTATGGTCCTTCCTTCTTTCCTTCCTTCCTCTGCAATTAATTATCGGCTACATCTTTTTCTTCATCGTCGTTTCCTCTGCTTCTTCCACTTCCTCTTCGTCGTCTCTTTTCTTGCCTTCTTCTTCTTCTCTTGCTACTTCTTCTGTTTGTGTTGTTGTGGCTGTGGTGGCGGTGGTGGTGGCGGTGGTGGTGGTGGTGGTGGCGGTGGTGGCGGTGGTGGTGGTGGTGGTGGCGGTGGTGGTGGCGGTGGCGGTGGTGGTGGTGGTGGTGGTGGTGGTGGTGGTGGTGGTGGTGGTGGTGGTGGTGGTGGTGGTGCTTGTGGCCTCTTAATTCGAAGGATCACAGCACAAGAACGACAAAGAGGAAGTAGAAGAAGCAACAAGAAACAAGAAGAAAGCTATGAAAAGGAAGAGGAATGAAAGACGGAGGAATAGACAGAAGAAACGAAGGTATACAAGAGGAGGAGAAACTGTAAGCAGTAAAAGGACGAAGATAGTAGTTCGAGTCTTAGCAACAGACGACGAAATCGAATTAAAAGACACCGTCTCCTGTCATCCCATCAAACGACTGAGGAGGTGGCTGAGGATTTTACCTCGTTGCTGCTGCTGTTGTTGCTGATGCTGCTACTGCTGATGCGGCAGCCAACGCCTATGGCGCTGATGAAGAAGCAATGTACGTGTGAGAGATGCAGGGCGGCACTTTGCCTCGACTCTTACAGGGGAAAGATGGCAGCTGTCAAAAGCATCGCTCTTCTCCTCCATCACCTCTTAAGACTTGCTCTTATTCTTTCTCTTGCTTTAAGTCTACTTCCTACTCCCTTCCACTCTCTTCCTTCTCCTTCTCATCCTCCTTGTCGTCCTCCTCCTTCTTCTTCTCCTCCTCCTGCTCCTCCTTATCATCATCTTTTTCTGGATCGTCCTCTTCCTCCGCTTCTTCCTCTTTCTATTATTTTTTATTCTCCTTTTATAATTCTCATATTTCTCACACTGGTCGCAATCTCATCAATATAGTCGTCTCACTGTTGCGAGAGTTCAGCAGCGAAGGACCATTCCAAATATTACATGTATATAATTATGGGCATAATTCGACTTCAAAGACTCACTCGATTCCAATGGCTTACTCAATATACACACCTACATGTACCACCCAATGCGCGCACAAACACACAGTCACACACACACACACACACACACACACACACACACACACACACACACACACACACACACACGCACACGCACGCACGCACACACACACGCAAACGCACACAAGCACACACGTATACACGCAAACACGAAAGAGAATTGAGAAGCATGATCATGAAAATTGGCTCTTTAGAGACTGTAGGCCTACCGTCTTTCAGAAGAGGCGCATTATAACACTCACTCTTCCTCCGTTCACAATTTCTTCATTCGTTTCTTCACCCCTTCCTTCCATGGTCCATCATTCCGTCCATCATTCCATTCTACCTTCCTTACTTCCATCACTCGTTTATGCCAGCACTTCCATCCATTTCCAGTTTCCTTCCCTCGTTTCTCTTCATTTATCCATTCACACGTTTATTACTTTCGCATTTTCTCTTCCTTCTTCATTCCATTTTCGGCACATTCCTTCCTTCCTATACCCTTTCTTCTCTGGCTTGCATCGCTCGGGGTCAACTTTTATCGTAGCAGAAACTCCTGTCACTGATTTCTATAATCGATTAATCGAAGGTTGAAAGTCAAATCTCGGAATTTCCATAAGCATCTATTTTGACCGCTGACGTCAGTCGATGAAAAGCAAAGCCATTGATCGAGTGACGTATGAACCTGCGTCATCAGTGAGAATGATCGAAGGCAAACAGAGAGTAAATATGATCCGTCGATCAGTGACGGCCATAGAAAGCCACACGAGCGCCCTCTGTCTATAAGCAGACGAAGCTTAACGAGAACAGACTTTTTAATGAGAATCGAAATGGTACATTGCCACATTGTGGTGTTGCAACATAATTAGCTACTTTATTAGATGTCTCTGCTAATAATTAATTGCTTTTGCAGACACTGCTCTGATCTTTCACGCAAGTAGTACGCTAACCATTAAAATTTTATGCAAGTAGTTGCTTGACGTACTTTCTATAACACGAGTCTCAAACCGTTCTGCACCCAATGCGATTGGACACGATGACACTGGAGACGATCAATGAGCCGACGGCGGACAACTTATGCGATCTCAACGACTGAGAAGAATCGACTATGATAACGACGACGACGACGACGATGGTGACGACGACGGCACTGATAACGACTGCAGAGGCATTGGATAGGAAAGGCAAATGGCGGAGACCGGTAATGCGAGAGGATGTCTACTTCGAGAGAGTCGTCCATCTCAATGCGGCTTCGAGGAACGTGCGAGTTACATCCGGAAGTGGAAGCCATATCTCATCTGAGAATCCCTCGCTATATATGAACATACATCATTCTTGCACGACTATGTACGATGTAGATAGATTTGTGTTCGTGGATAAACGATGCAGAGTGCGCTACTGTGTGGGTCTATCTATTATGTAGCACACAATTTATGAGGGACCTCTATAGAGGTCCCATGCTGAGGCTCAGTGTCAAAGGCAATTATTGTTCCTTTTAGAATTATTGTTCCTTTTAGAGGATAGCCTATCCCTGCAGGCGTTGGATGTAATTGAGAATCGTGTTGTTGTGAACATTTGTGAGTATAGTACATTGTACATTTGGTTCAAGGTCGAATATGTTTTTATAATAAGGATCATGAGATTTTTATAATTGATTAAAGTAATCACCTTAATTTTTAAATACATCAAATACGTCTGCATCTTGTGCTTTTCTAGAGGGTCTACATGTGCGTGATTCTAATGATGTTTTCAGAACCACTCAAAATTTAAACCGATGTTACAAAAATGGTCGACTAAGTCATTCACCAGATGGCGCCAGTTCTCTATATGTGTGAGGTAGTAGGGCGTTTTTGAACGTCTTGCATGGCTGCCAAACAGTTGATGAGATATCTTGCCAAAGTGCATAGGAACCTTTCATGCGCTTCCCATCTTCAGGTTTCATGGTCTTCAAGCGTGTTCTTTGCAAGAAGTCGTTCGGATTACAGAAGTTGCAGGTGTGCTCTACACTCTACAGCTTACGCAATACCTGCGTTGTAAGATATAACAATGCAGAACAGGATCGTATGAGGCACTTGTCAGAACTCGGCTGGCTGGTTATAAATCTAAGGACATTATTTTCTAGTGATGAGACGACAGCTAAAGGAGCTCAGGATCCATTACTATCTGTGACGACCACGGGAGAGGCCTCTTCTTTTACCAAGAGGTTCTCGGTTTGGATTCATTTCATAACAAAGAAGTGACGACGATTATCAAGTTCTCAATGCATCATTATAAATTGTATGCTAAAAATATCAACATTTATTGTTGTCAGAACGCACATGTAGTTAAGCATATGTATCTTGTATCAATTAATTATTAGACCAATCTAAAGCCACATATTTCATTATCTATATTCGCCACAGTCAAATTTTCTTGCCTAGCTCTTACTTAGATTAATAGTATTAAAAATACTGACTATTAGTTTATCTGATAATAAGCAGCAAATAACGCTACACTATCTGCGGTCCAATGAAACAGTTCACGTGTTCCGAATAACCTTTCATATCTAAACACCTACATACACACGTCAATATATAAGGGACGTGATATTGCGACGGCGTTCGAGTCATGCACAGCAGCCGGACAAGTAATGTAACTGCTTTCCATTGTTATTATCTCCGCGTCATCTGCACTGTTTTGGTGCCGTGTAGTTGACTTGGGAGACATTTTCCATTGACCTGCATGCGGTCCAATGTGAACTCGTGGCCTCTGTATAGAACCATCGATGACCTCGCTGTCATTGATCTCTTCATAGATGTCCGATTTACGACACTCAGTGTATCCGTAGAGTGGGTCCTTATGGCAGACAAATTCGTCAATGGATTTCCCTCCTCCAGAGGTAGTCCTAGCCACACTCAAGTAGTGGGCTTCGGAAGCAGCAAGCCGAACTAATCGACGTCTTTTCCTCATCTTACTGACCACCAGACAGACGACAGAGGCAATGATTCCTACGATGAGAGCCGAACCCAGCGCCAATGTCAGGAAGAAAAGCATTGACTCGCTCAGCAGATTCGTCCGATCCGTTGCTGTATCCAAGGCATATCGATAAGTCACAGAGTAAAAGGAGAGCAAAGCAGTTATATTTTCTGACGATTCTGCCGCCAGCGACCTGTTCACATAAACAGATGACGTAACGCAGCAGGTCCTGGTTATTTCGTCATCAGTTCTTGAGTTGACGGACCGCGATGAGGTACTTTGAACTCGAGGAAGTACGTTGACGCTGATGTTCCTCGAGGTCAGTCGGTGCAATTTGTTTCTTACAGTATTCTGAGCGACGCATCGATATCTATGGCGACCGGGAGCACTCAGAGTCAGATGAGGTCCAGTGGTAATGTTTCTCTCTCTTCCAGATCTGATGACGTCCAACTCTTCCCAGTGGAACTGAACTTCCGGATTACCGTCTGCTGAGCACGTGACTGTCTCTCCAACATACGCAACGATTTCGTCATCTTCTCCAGTGACGTTTACTTGAATGTTCGTCACCGGGAACAACACGTTGACTTCAGGTGACGTCCAGGTGTAGTTTTTGTCAGGGTCGTTGGCTGCGAAATTTGAGCGACTCTTGTCCTTCACCGTGAAAGTCAAGAGGAATCGATACACCTGGCGTTTGCCTTGAGTTACATCTACGGTCACGAGTCTTCGAAATACCTTCGTATCGCTGGCGCTGGATATATCATCCTCTGAAGCAGTAATCCGTGTACCACTTGGATCGATCCACTGTCCAACTGATCTCATATTTCCACGATAACCGACAGAACAGATGATCAGAATCGCGTTTCCGGCTGTGACTCCGTTATCCGTGACATTCGTTACGCACGACAGACCTTCATGGATGACGACGAAGATGATTCCAAACGCTGTTCCGAATCCCTCGTTGTCGTTCCATGCGTGGACACCGGCGTCTTCCAGCGTGACGGAATCGATGGTAAAGAAGTAGTTTTTGGAATCGTTGGAACTGATCGAATATCCGTCACGGTTCCTGATTTCTCCGGAGAGCTGCCTTCGAACTTGAGTGTGTGACCAAGTTATCCGTTTTAGAATGTCTGTTTGACAGTGAAATGTGACTCGACTGCCTAACGTGGTCACCTGATTTAGCGGAGTCACGGTCAGATGGCCAAATACAGGTGGTTGAAGGAGAATGAGAAAGAGGAACAGATCAGACGTCATCTTCACGGATATAATTGAAATAACCAAGGGAGGAAATATCGTTGAGGATACTCTGCTACATGAGATGACGTCACATGGAGGCTTCAGGATGGTACGCCTGTACGCAACGTGATATCATAATTGAGTACGTAGAACAGGGATTGTCATTAGGTGATGACAAAACCAGTGTCGCTAATGGCTGACAATAACTCGTGATGATTGTTAGAATTTATAAAGCCTTTGTGAGTGGCGGTAGTCCTGTGGGAAAGTGAAGCAGGAACAATGACACGTCCAAACGACGCGTAGACTTACAGTTGGCCAGTCTTCAGTGTAGGCATGACATTCGTCCATCATAATTCAGGAGATGTAGGCCTACAAGATCTTACATCGATTGAATCAGAGCAGGAATTGACATCAGTCATGAGCAACAGACTTTCATTCTGATACATCTGATGAAAGTCAACTTCAATCAACGACAAACATCACGTCATTCGGCTGTGAAGTCAACAACAAATCTAGTCTGACTTCTCCATACTAAGAAACTCTTCATATTCGATTTTATTATAGACTATTTCGAAACCTTGGTCTTATCGTGACAGATTCGTATTTGATGTTGTATAGCTTTCAAACACGATCACGAGAATATCCTTTCTTCCGTGTTGAACCACATTAAAAGTCTCTCTCTTACTACAATAGGCTTGTAGAGTATAGCCTACCTGAGACTTCATACACATCGCCTTCAACAGATTCTGCCCGCGAAATATTGTTCATCTAAGGATGAAAGACTCGCAACCTTTCTATAATTGCGAATTTCATATACGCACCGAAGAACCTATAGATGAACATGAATGAAGGTAGGAGTATTGCCTTCACAAATTCAACTTTAGACGTTCGCCTACAGTAACTATTGACAAAATGATCGACAGTACGTAGGCCTGGCAGCGTATACGAAACAGGACGCAGCCGATAATTGTTATTTGTCAGAAACACTGCCTCATGTGAGATTATGAAACAGAGTCGAGGTCAACAATTATTATACTCATAATAGTTATTAGCTAATTGACGCATGGGGGCTGTTGCTTTTGGAAAGGCCATGCCGAGGATGAAGCGAGTGAACAAGATGTTTAACCTAATAGGTCAAATTTACGACCACGTTAAAGATAATTATCATGGGTCAACTAAGCTTACAGCACAACGCCTCAACCTGTCAGCGTCGTGCTTTTTCAATCTATCTGTCTGGAGTAGCATATAGTCTCCTGTTGGAGATACGTCTGTTACCTATAGGGTTGACTCGTCAGTATTTTACAGATTCCTTAAAATCTGTTTGCATCACCGTAGTTGAACTGGGAGCGCCTCTGAGTAGGTTTCTTGAAGGAGTGCCGAATAAATTCTTTAAATGAATGAATGAATGGCGTGAATCACTCGTTAAGGCCATGCAATAGCTTTATAGTCCATAGATTGAGTATTCGTGACTTTAGGTTTTAATATTCGTAAATATTCGTGAATATTAAGATTTTTTAATATTCGTAAATATTTGTTAACGAATTAAGGTGAACGATCGAAACCGCAGTTACTGATCAGTAGCCTATTAAGCAGTTTAAGTTTCTATATGTCTCTACGACACTCACTCGCATCCAGGGCAAAGTTGAATTAAAATATGCATTGCGCTTATTATTCTGAGATTGGAATAATTTTTTCTTGTAATCCAGCTGGCACTATTATTTTCTGCGTTGGCATTTATATTTACTCATTCTGCTACACTGATATAAAAACTACTTTATCAACATACAGTTACTATTATAGGCAGCCTACTATTGCTGCTACTTGCCAACTGCCATCGGTGCCTCTTTTCAGTTGAGGAGGATGGTCAGAAGTCAGACAAAGTGACTAACATTAAGTATTGAATGTGATATGAATGCCGCATGGCCACATTGACCCGATCCAGCAGAGACCTTGAAGTTTTTAAGAAAAAATCTATTAAAGTTATTAATTGTCACTTACTGATATAGGCTTATGTGTAGACTAACTCAATTTTGTACAATTCATTAAGTGAAAGTTAAACATTTTCATAAATAACAAAATAAGAATTAAGAATTTCTTGAAAGAACAAGAATAAATAATTTTTGGAAAGAACCTAATAATTATTTTACGAATATAATATTCGTTGGCAGTTTTAATATTCGTTAATATTCGTGAATATTTGAAAATCTTAATATTCATAATATTCGAATACTCAATCTATGCTTTATACCTTTAAGAGAAACGCAGGTGCTAGGCCTATATAATAGCTGGATACACAGACTGAAAAAACTGGATGGGTAGGGCGAATTATCAGATCATGAGTTATTGGACAGATGATAGATTCGCTACGCTAGCTGCGACTGTAGTAAGGTGGCACATTTTAGAAATAATTTATTTGCTTCATCACCCGTCGATTGAATTTCTTGAGATTAGATTGCGATATTTGTTTATTATAAATTCGAAGACATGTAATTTAGTTAACTATAGGCTATATACAATACTCTTTTCCAGTTCTAAAATTGGTAAAATAATGGAAAGATAATCAAGCAAACAAGCGACATGAGGAGGAGGAGAAGGAGGATGAGGAAGAAGAAGTGGAGGAGGAGAAGGAAAGTGGGGCGGCAGTGGATATTCTGCCCAATCAACAACTACTGAATCAGCACAGACTATGTATACAGAAATAACCCTGAATAAAAGGTCACGATTAAGAATCATTAAGAATTTTATTGTTTTGTATAATTATTGTTCAGTTGGAAACAATAGAGCCATGGTCGACCAATTTACACTCAAAACTCAAACAAATAGTCATCAAAACTGTTTCTCGGTGACACAGACACTGTCCAATCGAAGCTATATGTCTGGAGACATAATCAGGTGTTACTTTTAATAATTATCAGCTTATATTAAACTATATCTCCGATGATGAAATGTGTAGGCTATGCACCACACTGTGTAGGATAAAAAAATTGCAAAGTTCTAGTTCTATATACAGGGTGCGGCAAAAAAAAGACCCCCCTAAGATTTTTGCCAATATCTTGACCAAAAGTGGGAATTTTGAAATGAAATTTTACAGTCTTAAAGACAATTCATATTTACACCAGATGGCCAGATTTCATTAAAATATTTCGAACACAACAAAAGTTACACCACTTATAGTAAGGTCACCCACCGTTTTTTGACGTTTCAAAAACGCGACGCAACAAAAAGTAAAAATAAAACAATCTAATTATTTTGGCCAATATCTTGGCCAAAAGTAAGAATATCGAAATGAAATTTTACAGGCTTAAAGACAATTCATATCTGCACATGATGGTCAGATTTCATCAAAATATTTCAAAGAGAATAAAAGTTATACCACTTTTAGGGAGGCCACCCACCGTTTTCTGACGATTCAAAGGCGAAATGCAACAAAAAGTAACAAAAAACCCGATTTTTCCTCAATTCAAATAATATTGTTATCAAATAGCCTTAATGTTCCCAGATAATCATTATAATTACTATTTTAAAAAATAAACAGGGTACCAGCGTAGCTGCGCGTCACTGAGAAGTCACTTAGAAAGATGACAATCAAATTGGTAAATAAAGAATCTGTCAGATTAATCAACACGTCCATCAAGAACTTTGCAAAGAGACTCAAAAGAAGTGTTTGCACTGGTGGTGGGCATATTGCACACAAGTTGTGAAGCACTACCAAATTCATTTGACAACAGTTATTTGAGATGAGATCGTGAGACTTAATAAAATCGTGTTTTTGTTACTTTTTGTTGCGTTTCGTTTCTGAATCGTCAAAAAACGGTGGGTGGTCTTACTAAAAGTGGTATAACTTTGTTGTGTATGACCTATTTTGATTAAATCTGGCCATCATGTGTAAATATGAATTGTCTTTAGGCCTGTAAAATTTCATTTTGAAAGTATTACTTTTCGCCAAGATATTGGCCAAATACCTAGTTTTTGATGCGCTTCGTTTTTGAATCGTCAAAAAACGATGAGTGACCTCCCTAAAAGTGGCATAACTTTTGTTCAGTTTGAAATATTTTGATCAAATATGCCCATCACGTGTAAATATGAATTGTCTTTAAGGCTGTAAAATTTCATCTGGAAATTCTTACTTTTGGCCAAGATATTTCCAAAAAACCTAGGGGGTCTTTTTTTGCCGCACCCTGTACGACTCGACGTTACAGAACAGAATTTCCAAGCGTTTGGCCTCGTTTGAGATGAAGTTCGTCACTGTAATAATGCAGAAAAGGTCAATGGCAGTTTTACATGAAATCTGTGTAATCATGTATAATAAAAATGGTCCTACTTCAGTTTTACCAGGAATTAATGAAGACATCAGATAAAGTAAACAGTGATAGCCTACATCGTGGCATCGCGCTATGCAATGAAATTTGGACTGACTAGGCCTAAATAAACCAGTTACTGCGATAGAACTCGTAATGATAATGACCAGCATGGCAGCATTAACAATATCACTGTCAGATTTGTAAAATCTGGATCGTAAGAAAAGAAGACGATCCTGGGTTTCGTCAGACATTCGGCAGCGGTTTTATTCTCTCCAGAATTAGTGAAGCACCACGTCAAGTACTGTAGAAATTGGAGGAGTAGAATTGCTCTTCCTAAAAGTTTCACACACACAAAATGTAAGAATACGAATAAATCAAGAACCGCCACCCGAGACGATGGAAAAAGTAAGACGTTAGATGTGAAGAGACAAGTCAAAAGAATAAAAGCAAACAGACAGAAAGTAAAATTAGGAATAAAACAAAGTGGAAAGAAGAAGAAGAAGAACTCGGTAGAAGAAATCAAGAGTAGAAGCAACATAAGATAAGGCGCTGGAGGAGAACAAGGAACAATAAAGGGAAGAATGGTTAAAGGAAGATGAGGAGAGATGGAAATAAACGACAAGGACAAGCCTTGAAGGATCAGTCTAAGCTGGGCCTACATACAGGCTTAGGACCTAAAGCGGCATTTCGTTTTGAGGCACAAAACAAAGGTCGCTTCTAAGCAAACCCGCAATTTGGAATCACAATTCCACGGACAGAGGTGAAAACCTAACAGCTCCAAAATGCCAGAAGACAGGCCTTCTAAACTGAAGAAGAAGACCAGGAAGACGAATCACAGAAATAATGTAATGTAATATAAATTTTTAACTGATTGCACCGATCCCAACAGTGTCCATGGCATTTCAGTAGAGTGTCCACTGTCCAGTATACGAGTACACCTGTAACGATTGTCACCCGCGGCCGGCCTAATCTAATTTCGCTTAATTTCGGAATGCGCTAGAAAATTGCTATTTTTAATCTCGGTTCGATTACGTAATGGCTAATAATAGCTCGGGACGCGATCTTGGCCAATCAGGAGGCTTCCCTCCCGTCACGTGGGTGTGTTTTCGGCGTCATAGTTAGTTTCGCGATGGGCTGTTGACGGGAGAGGAACTAATGAAGGATTTTGTGACAAAAATGCGTCTTTGTGACGGAAATGGTCTTTGTGACCGCAATTTATCTGTGTGATATAAGAGAAGGGATTGATCCGCTGTGTGCGACTGACGTGGAAAGGTTTTAAGTGCTTCGAAACTCAAATTTTGATCGGAAACAAGGCCGCTGTAAAAGAAATCAACAGTGGGAGGAAATTTCTTCTTGGGAACAGAAACTGACAGATTTCTTCAATTATTTCTCTGGAATGTCAGGGAAGTAATCAGTGTCACCTTACAATAATTATTTTCGATTGAATATTATTGATTGTGCATTTTACAAACGTTCTATAATAATTACTGACGAGAATAGTCAGATATTTCATTTGATCTTTAGGCCTATTCAAGAAATCTGAAAGCAAATTAGATTGTACTGAAATTAACAATGACAATAGTTGTTTAGTTTGAACTGTAAATTAATTAATTGGATCCCGAGGAGATCCCTTTCGTTCCACTCGTTAGTGATTGAAAACAGGGCATTTTCCTGTTCGTCGATAGGCCTCCTCTGTCTCTGTGAAAGATAAAACAATTGTCATAATAATTATAACTGCAATAAATAATTAAGGAGAAAAATCTGAAAAGAACAATATTCGTATTCTTTGTGTAACTGATAATAATAAAATAATAATGTCAGAAGGTGAAACGGAAAAGAAGGAAGGAAGTGAGAAAAGTGAGTCAGAAGGAGAGGGCTTAGATGACTCTAATTCAATTCAGCTGGAAGAGACCAATGGGGCCCTTCTCGATAGGGTTAGGGGACAAGAGGAAAAGTTAGAGGTTATGTCCCAGGGGCTGTTGAAAGTCTTAGAGCGCTTTGATACCTTGACTTCCATGGTTAGTGATAACCAGGAGAGATTTGAGAAAGTACAAGAAGAGGTGAAGAATCTAACTGGACTGCTTTGGAGGAAAATCGGGTCTGAGAAAACTGCTGCTTGGGAACCGAACCCAGAAAAGTCCTCAAGGGGGGCTGTCGTCGTCCACCAAACGACCGTGCGACCATGTCCAGCCACCACTCGTCCATCTCCTGGTGTAGAATCTGGTAACGAGACCCATTTCTCAATAGAAGCAGGGACAGCAGTTACTGATCGAGTCATAATATAAGGGCATTCTTCCCTGGAACCTGGGGTTAGGTTTCCCCTGTCCGAGGACCTGGCGAAGTACTCGTTTCCCCAGCAGTTAGCCCTCTCGCGGGTGGTCCAGTCCGAAACTCCTAAAATGCAAGAATCAGGAACAAGAGTAGGCGGCCACCTAGCGAGTGAGTACGGCGCTACACACCGAGGTAATAATAGATTTTGAGGAGGGAGAGAAAGAGATAAAGAGAGAAAGAGACAGACAGACAGACAGTCAGACAGATATACAGGCAGATAGAAATAGAGATAGTGATAGGAGATAGAGATAGCATATAATAATAATAATAATAATAATAATAATAATAATAATAATAATAATAATAATAATAATAATAATAATAAATGCAAGATGCAAGAATCAGGCCAAGGACCTAATGTTTGAAACGATTATTTACTCGTCTGTACATGATTGTGTCAGTTTTTGAAGAAATAAATGTGTTATTATAATAATAATAATAATAATAATAATAATAATAATAATAATAATAATAATAATAATAATAATAATAATAATAATAGACAGACAGACAGAGACAGATATATATGTTTGCATATAAATATATATATATAGATATATAGAGATGTGGCGGAAATGCCACAAGATGAATTTTCGAATATGAAACATAAGCTGGTAACTGACAATACATGGGCGGCCAAAGTAGGGTCGCGGGATTCCTTATAGCGCCGGAGCTATGGCCGATAGAAATTCGCGGTATATGCGAGTCGATCGGTAAATCGTTTCGCTACAATTTGCCATGAGGCACTAAGCGGTCAAAATTTACGTTGAAGAGGTTTTCCTACGAAAGACCGATTCGTGTAGTCAAGAAAAGTGATTTGGGCATATAAAATTTCCGCGGATAATGGTATCGAATTTCTGAATACACCGTTCGAACGATAAAATTGCGGGCTATCGAATTGCTGTTGAGAGCTAAGAGCTAGCTCTCTCCGTTCAAAAGATATAACGTTATGACCCGGTGGAATAAAGCCTGCCACACGCTGCTGTGCTTTATATGTCTAGAGGTACAGCAAGACAACACTCTGTGGATGATTCTGCATTTCTAGATACATATACGGTGCGCTGACGACCACTCAATACCCTGGTATTCGACGTCGTTGACGGCCAAACGTATCCGGTGGCGTATAGATAGCTGCTAACCCGGCTCTTCTGCGTCATAGCTGTTTCGGTTAAGAGTTCGAGGGCAAATTGATACCGGTTCGATTATCCGCGGTCCCCGACCGTCGGAAGACCCGCGTTCCGTGGTGCATGTTAAAATATCAGTAGGGCAAGGGTTTGGGCTCCCTCCCTGCTCGATCAGACGTGTGTGACAGTTACTTGGTGACCGGCTTCGGCCGTTGAAATCTTAATATACATTCATATATCCGCGCTAACTCATCATTCACCCGTCGGACGTCCCGGTCGCTGCGCCTCGGCACCGCACGGCCACGGACGCCGCGGGTAGGGCTCGTATGTGAATTGATACCGTGTTTCCAATCGCTCGTTCTCAGAGCACGCTCGTTGTCGTCTGTATTCTGAATCCGCTCAGCAGAAGGTGGATAGTTCCGACTGGAAGAGTCAGTAGGTAGAACTGCCTCGGTGGTTCGCGACCGATCAGGTCTTCGTTTGGCGACGCCTCGGCGCCAGTGGTCCGAGGACGGGGAGCAGCGGCCGCACGCGGGCTGCCCTCGTGGAGTAAATATTTCTTTACTCGTCCGTGATTTCTGTGTTCTTGGTGATCTTCGTCGATAGATCAGCCGTTGACTTCACTGTCGACAGTCAACTGATTATTTTCATACGTGGCTTTAGAAACAGGGGGCTACCTGCCTCGTTGAAAGCTTTGTTGGCGTCGCCTCAGCGCCGGGTCTGAGGGCGCGCTCGCTCTCGGAGCGCCGTACGAGTTTCTTTCCTCTTGTGTCAAACTTTGCCAGTGATCGTTCAGTTTCCGTGATCAAACTTTGTAGTTCATTTGAAACACCGTTGGCTTCGCACTCGCGCCTCGGTCGGACGGCCTCGGCACCCGTCCCCGAGCGCGCGCGTTAGCACAGGTTGAACGCTAACGAATCACGCTGGTAAGCGCGCAAAAACATAAGATACATTATACAGAGTGACCCCGTCGTGTAGGCGGTCGGCCATACTCTGTCGGCCGCCGAGCCTCTTTATAGATATACATGCATAACAAAACGATTCTTTGACTAATACATTATCTTTCCTTTACACTTGGGTCTGTCGTTCGGCCGAGTAGCAGGGCCGTGTCGGGCGATCGCTAGCCATACCGGCGTGTTCGAGAGTTAAGGGTTGAGTCCACTCCGGCGCACGACGCGCGTGGTGAGTTTTCTGCACGGTGTTGAGAGTTCGTTCAGTGTCAGCTAGAGTCAGTGTTTCATCGTCGGCCGAGACCAAGCGGCCGACACCGGTATCCAGTGCATCTTGAGACGCTCGTCCTTCCGGGCGGGCGCCGCGCATCGTAAAAACAAGGGTAGGCGCGCCGGGTCGGCCTAGCCCGTTACATTCCGTTGGTTCCCCTCTCAGGTCACTCAGATAATTCTGCCCTTCCTGCTCGCGGCGAGAGGTCGGTGCAGTGACCGTTGAAGTTGTCAGTGTTGGTTCGATAAAAGTGTGGTAACTTTGATTGACGATATCTCGGTCGGTTTTCGTCCGATCGGCGAGCGGCTTGTGTCAAACCACGCAGCGAGAACCGCTGCTTGATCCATCTCACGGTACCGTTGAGTGCCCGTAGAACGGTTTTCGAGATATTTACGTTAGAAGGGAGGCCACCCGGTCTTTCCCCGGCTATACCATCTGATTCTGACTTTCAAAACCGCGCGGAGCCCCGCTCTCGCGTAATTTTGTCGTCTGTTGACCGATTCGCACGTTCTTGGTGTCAAACTGTGCAGGTCGATCTTGTGAGTGATAAACCGTTGAGAGATCGACCGCAGCTCTAACGGTCGTTTCTGTATCCGTTACCGAAGGGAGGCCGCCCGGCCTTTCCCCGTGTTCCTTGTAACCTGTTCGTGTATTTGGCGGGCACGGTCTGCCCCGGGAGTACGTCATTGTGAGTGGTGGATCAGGCGTTCAATCGAGCCTACGCCTAAGTTTCACGCCGCGAGCCCTTGTATTGACGGGCGAAGATAACGTTGTCAGTAGGTGCGCCGCTGGAGGCCTGACCTGATCAGTATCGGCCCGGGAAGAGTGCCCCGAGGCTACGCGCTGTGGGTCTTAATTCATTCATAACTTATCGACGGAGTGAGCGATCGACTAAAGCTTTTCACTGCCGTGTTACCCGTTCCGTGTCGCATCTTTCCTTTCTGTCTCCCTGCTCGTTCAAGGGAGGAAAGATTTCACAGGCCCTGTAAGGTTCGTTGCCGGTGCGCCTCGGTTACCAGGCCGGCAACGAACGTATCGGTCACAGCCAACCGATCCGTCGGGGTAGTTAACGGTCCCTGTAAGTCAGTTACCAGCCTCTAATTACGTTACCCTAAGCGTCCTAGGCGTTAGCTCAATTGCATTGCTAGGTCCCCGGCCTTTTTAAGCGCCTGGGGTCGACCGATGCTGTTCTGAGCGACGTCGAGCGCGCGGCAGAGTGTTTCCTGGGCAAGATTCGAAGTCGGCGCGAAGCCGCATACAGTTCGACGCCTCCGGGCGAGTTCGGTCAGTGAACGCAGGGAGAACCGCCTCGGTCTCCCCGGTGAATTTGAAGGCCCCTCTCGGTGGCGACAGTTCGGCCGCGTGAAGCGGGCTTGGTACAGGCAAGAAGACAGTAGGGTGAAGGAGAGCGAATTTGAGGACACTCTCGAAGGCTGGTCGTTGGCCGGCGAAGGTTCGTTGCCTACGGGCGAAGGAGTTGAAGGAGGGAATTTCTGGACACCCTCGGAGTCGGCGGTTTGGCCGCGTAGAGTTGGTCGCCTACGGGCTATTGGTTTCTGGTCTTTCTCGAAGTCGGCGCGAAGCCGCACACAGTGCATTGCCTACGGGCGTAAGAGACAGTGATCCCTCGGAGAGCAAGCGGTCCGTCTTTTCTTTGAAGACCGTCTTCGCCTCCGTTCGTGAAACAAATTGACGGCGGTCGTCCGGATCTCCGGCCGCCGATCGATCGACGCAACGACCTGGTCGCACTGGGCGTTGTAAAATTGATCCTGGTACCAGCTGGTTAGGTTGCCGTTTGCGAATCGACGCAGCGACCTAGTATATTGTCCGTGTTTTCCATTCCCTGGTTTCGAAGTTGATAATGGCATTTTGGCGCGGCTTGGGGCTCGGACCCCTCGAATGGCCGTGGTTTCGGGCGTTTTGGCCTGCGGAGAAAAGACAGTCTTCAGTGATGCCCGTCGGTGGCACCAGTACACGAGCTGTGGCGTGTAATATGATACGACGGAGGTCTGAGCGGACGGGCAAGCGAACGAAGAAGCCCGTGGCCGTGAAGGGGAGCTCCAAGCGAGGGTCGACTGCCCGGAGAGGAGCGAACCCTGATTTGAGCACAGGCGGCCATCCTGGCGCTCAGGTTGCTACCCACCCGGTGGCCGCGGACGGGGCAGAGTCGGACTCCAACGCCTCCGAGCTCTATACCCTCTCACGAGCGACCGTTTCAGAGCCGTCTTGGCCGGGTAGTGAAGGGAGTGACGGTGCCTTGGCGGCCCGTTACACGGAGAGCGTACACCGGCGAGAGAGCGACTCGGGCGGCTCCGATCAATTTGAAGCAAGGGAGCAGCGCCCGAGTCGAGAGGCCCAGCTCGCGACCCCTCGTGCGTCGGGCGATGCACCGGCGGCGAGGGGGCTTGTGCCGCTTGTGACGAGACGGGTAGGTCCGCCACAAAGTGGTACCAGAAGTGGGGTCTATTTTGACTCGCTTCTGGTTGCCGCAGGACAAGCTGCGGCGGGTGAAGTTGAATCGGATGGAGAGCGGGTGGCGCGAACGAAGATGTCTTATCCGCCAAGACCCGATTTGGGAGCCGTAGCAGCAGATGCGGTCTCCAGGAATTTGGCTCGTCCTGATGTTCGTTTTGGTGAATATTCCGGTGCTCGTCCAAAAGTTTCGCAGCAGGTTTCGCCTGATGACTTTGGTGCAGTCGGTCCAATTGCTTCTGCTGCTGTCGATGTTCGGGATCCTCGTTCTTCGGCGACGGTGGGAGTGGAGAATTGGCTTCGTTCTGTTCCTGAATCTCAAGAGACTGGTGATGGACGCCAGGCAAGACGTTTACGATCTGGTTCCCCAGTTGCTTCAGAAGACGCACGGTTACTTGTTAATTTCAGTGAACGAAGCTCAGCAGGTTTAGCAGCCGCTGAGAGACCAAGTGCGGGCCAGGTAGACAGTCAGAGCTACCGTCCCCGGTGTCCGGAGCGGAGAGACAGTTTAGTGAATGCTGAAAGAGGGTCAGCAGAATCAAGGTCGTCGCGGAGAGACGACGCATCCGATGTTCGGGCCGAGGTGTCGTACCTGCGCGAGAGCATGGCGCGGATGACACAGCGGTTCGAAGAATTGACAGTGCCTGTCGTTCGGGAAAGAGAAGCGCCTTGGGTTCAGGCGTCCCGTTCGATGTCGTATCCAGAGTTCCGTGCAGACCCGCGAGAGACAGTGCCGATGGAGGTGATGCCATCGAGGTTACGTGGACCGCCGGAGGTCCGGAGACTTGTAGTACGTGATGCTAGGGCAGGAGACCCTAGGGAAACAGGCTATCGAGACAGGCCTGAACGGGTTCATCGGTCTACTGTCCCGATCGACAGCTGGGCGCCTGATGATACCGTGTATCGTGACTTACCGACAGTGGCTCCACGGGAAACGAGTTCGAAACGGAGGTTGTTATCGTCGGATGACGCATCAACAGAGGCGGACATCAATTATCGGCGTACAACTCCGGATAAACAAAGTGTCAGTCGTCAGGCGCATAAGAAGGGCGAGAGGCCCAGAAAGTTACGGTTTCAGGATGAGGCGGGTGTCTACCGCAAGCCGATGTCTTCGACCTCGGAGCATCGTGCATGTCAGAGCCGTGAGCGAGAGACGCACAGAGAGCGTCGGCCGGGAAGGGCCAGAAGAGAGGAAAAGGAGACGTCCAGTGACGAGGACGCGTCTCCGGCGAAAGTGCGTACGGAAAGGAAATCTATACTGCATGTGGGCAGTAGGCATGAGAAACGGCCGGTAGTTTCCAGCACAGTCGATGAAGGTGAGACTAGCGACGACGACGACCCTCCCAGGAGACGCCGTCACCGCGCGGGTTCGCAACGTCGGTCTGTGGATCGGGAGACGAGAGGCAGAAGTCCAGCTGACCGTGGTATTCGTATCAAGCTTGAGAAGTACGACGGCAAGACAGCCATCGCTGCTTTTCTAGCGAAGTTTGAAGTCTGTGCCCGGTGCAACAATTGGAGCGACCGCGAGAAGGCCGACCAATTGATGTGTGCCTTGACGGGGCCAGCTTCGCAGTTGCTATGGGACATGGGTGCCCAGGGCGACGTTACTTGGCAGGCGTTGGTTGATAAATTGAAAGCAAGGTACGGTTCGGAAGAACAGACGAGCCTGTACCGGGTAAAGCTACGAGCTTACCGTCAGACGAATAACGAACCGTTGAGCAGTGTGGTTCAAGAGGTCAGGCGACTAATGGTTTTAGCGTATCCTGGGCCGTCGAGCGAGTTAGTAGAAACGATTGCTTGTGACGCGTTTCTAGACGCGCTGTCCAATCAGGAACTAGCGCAGAAGGTGCGGGAGCGAGAGCCCGTCAGCCTGGAATCCGCGTACAAGCACGCAGTGAGACTCGAGGCCTACGGCCGCTCGTCTACGTCCGGAGGAGACGGCGACCGAAGGCAAGGGCGAGTAAAAGCTGCGAAGGAGGATCGGACGGTGCAGCCGTCTAACGATCAGCAGAATAATCGCATAGACGATTTAGAAAGTGCAATTCGGAATTTGACAAAGGAAGTAAGCCGCTTGGTAACGAGACCCAAGGACGACTTCACTTCGGGTAAACCGTTCGAGAACTGGAGGAATCCGGGAAGAGCACCGGACGGACCGTGGAGGGATGAAGCTCCAGCTTTTCAGCGACGTGAGTTTCCGCCACGATTCCGAAACGCAGAGATGGAATGCTTTCGATGTCGACAAAAAGGGCATTCGCAAAGATTCTGTACGCAACCGTTACCAGAGCAACGTGACAACGGAAAAGTTATTGAACCGACTAAGAACGATGCCGCGCCGGAGAAGGCGCAGAACAGGCTGGTGAAAGGAAGCCGCATGGCTTATGTCGTGGCTCGCGTAGACGGAGTACGCAGGAACTGTCTACTGGACTCAGGGAGCGAAATGTCTCTGGTCCCGCGACGCTTTATGGTTAAATCGGTAATGACGCCTTCGCACCAAAGACTGTTGGCGGCGAACGGTAGTGAAATTCGGGTGGATGGCGAGTCCACGTTACAGCTTTGCATCGGGAAACAGTCGTATCCGTTGCATTGCCTGATAACAGATCAGGTGAATGAGGTTATCCTGGGTCTATCGTGGCTTGAGGCCAATCAAGCACGATGGGATTTCGCAGGAAGGAACGTGTACCTGGGTGATAGACAGATTCCGTTACGTGAAGCGGCTTCCGAAACGATGTGCCGCAGGATCATTGTACAAGACGATATCACGGTTCCAGCACGGTGCGAGGTCGACGTTCCAGCATCTGTTGTATACCCGCATCTGCGAGTGGACACGGACGTGTGGACAACGACGCCGGTTGAAGTGACGAAAGGGTTGGTGATTGGCCGTACGTTGGTATCGGGAAAGGAGCCAACGGTGTGGGTACGGATGTTAAATGTTAGCGATAAAGACTTGACAGTTCAGGGCAAAACGGAGTGTCGATTGGAGCGGGTGGAGCTCCTGAACGTTACGAGTGCAACGGTACGTGAAAACAGTGTACGAGAGCCTACGTCAATGGTTCGCATGACCGCCAGTCAGCCAGACGACATAGTAGCGGAATCAGTGTTAAAACGCCTGTGGGAGGAAGTGCCTGGAGCAGTCTCCCCAGACGAAAAGGAACGGCTTCGAGAGCTCATCATGGCTTATCGAACGACGTTCTCGCTCAGTGAATTGGACCTTGGTTTTACGTCTGTGATCCAGCATGAGATCGACACGCAACAGGAGCGACCGGTTCGTCAGCCGCTGAGACGGCAACCGTTAATGATGATACCGGAGATCGATCGGCAGGTGGAGGACATGTTGTCCCAAGGGATCATCGAGCCCTCCATGTCGGAGTGGGCTTCGAACGTGGTTATGGTGAAGAAAAAGGACGGTAGTATGCGTTTCTGCATCGACTACCGCCAGCTGAATTTGAAGACGCGGAAGGATGCTCATCCTTTGCCGTTGATACGCGAAAGTCTAGATACCCTCGGTGGCGCGAGATGGTATAGCACGTTTGATCTCCGGGCGGGTTATCACCAGATGGCTTTGCATCCGCGAGACAAGCATAAGACCGGTTTCATAACGAGGAGGGGAAGCTTTCAATTCAAGGTGTTGCCCTTCGGATTGTGCAATAGTCCCGCTTCGTTTTGTCGGCTGATGAATTTGGTTCTAACGGGCTTGAATTACGATATTTGTCTAGTCTATCTTGATGACATTATCGTATTCTCGCGTGATATTGAAACTCATATGAGACGACTCGAGATGGTGTTCAAACGACTTCAGGAGTACAACCTGAAGCTGAAGCCATCGAAGTGCCACCTAATGCAGCGCGAGGTACTTTTTCTTGGGCATATCCTGAGCGAGCAAGGTGTCGCAACGGACCCGAGCAAGATTACGGCTGTGGAGGGTTGGACTGTTCCTAAGAATCTCCGTGAGGTTCGTTCGTTCATTGGACTCTGTTCGTATTATCGGCGTTTCATACTCGACTTTGCGGTTGTAGCCCAGCCACTTCATTTTCTTACGCGGAAGAACGTCCCGTTCCGATGGACTGAGGAATGTCAGGCGGCTTTCGTGGAGTTGAAGAAGAGACTGGTGTCTGCTCCGATCTTGTCGTTGCCAGAAGACGAGGGTCAGTATATCCTAGATACTGACGCCTCTGCCTTCGCGATTGGTGCGGTTTTGTCCCAGGTGCAGGACGGCGACGAAAGGGTAATCTGTTACGCGAGCCGATTGCTATCTACGGCCGAACGGAATTACAATGTGACACGTCGGGAGCTTTTAGCTGTGATATACTTCCTGAAGGAGTTTCGACAGTATCTCCTAGGAAAACGGTTTCGGTTACGGACAGACCATTCTGCGCTGCAATGGCTACGGAAGACTCCGGAACCCATTGGTCAGCAGGCACGTTGGCTTGAAACGATGGAGGAGTTCGACTTCGAGATCGTTCATCGAGCGGGAACACAGCACGGTAACGCGGACGCCATGTCGCGTGGACCAATGGGAGAGGTAGCGGAAGAGACAGAAGAGACTGATGAGACATTTGAGAACACGGCTTGGATTTGTCCGGTTGAGGCAATGAGACCTGGTGCTACGTACGAGAATATAGCCGGCCATGAGACGGGCTGGACTAGAGAAATGTTACGCAAAGAACAGTTGTCCGACATCAGGGTTGGTCCGGTCTTGCAGTGGAAAGAACTGGGCCGCCAACCTAATGAAGATGAGGCGGTGCGACTGAGCGCTGAGACAAAGACAATTCTGAGTCATTGGGATCTGTTAGAGGTTCGACAGGGCGTCCTCTTCAGACGATATATCCACGGGGATTCCGGAGAGACGGAGCTGTATCAGCTGGTTGTTCCGATTCAGATACGAAAAGAGATGTTCAGAGTCATACACGGTGGCTTTGGCGGTGGACACTTCGGCTTGCGGAAGAGCCTCGAAAAGGTTAAACGTCGTGCTTATTGGCCGAGTTGGAAAGACGACGTACGACGTTGGTGCCAGAGTTGTGATAATTGTGCTCGGTATCGGAGGGAAAAGCCTCCGAGACAAGGTCTCCTACAGTGTCCGGTCGTTGGTGAGCCAATGGAACGATTCGGTATAGACATTACCGGTCCGCATCCCGTTTCGAACAGGGGCCACAAGTACATACTGACGGCGATTGACTACTTTTCTCGTTGGGCAGAGGCTCTGCCCATCAAGAACCAAGAAGCAGTCACGGTTGCAAAGACGTTAATGGTGCACGTTTTCTCGCGCTTCGGAATGCCGCGCCAGATTCTTACGGATCAGGGGTCGTGTTTCGAGTCGGCTTTGTTCCAGGAGCTGTGCAAGCTCATGGAAATCGACAAAGTCCGAACGACGGCGTACCATCCGTCCGGAAATGGTATGATTGAAAGGTTCCACAGAACGTTGAACGCAATGATTGGTAAAGTAGTCTCAGTGAAACAGAAAGATTGGGATCTACATTTGCCGTACGTGATGGCCGCTTATCGTGCGACGGAGCACGAGGCGACGCAACGGTCGCCAAATTTCCTGTTCCTTGGTCGAGAGAATCATACGCCGTTAGATTTGATTCTCGCGCAGCTGACAGACTGCGATCGACCGCCTGCAGAGGAAGTTGAAGAGTACGTCGAAAAGCAGCAGGAGCGGATGGAAGCTGCTTACCAACTGGTGCGAGAGCAGTTGGGTCGCGTCGCTGAACGCAGGAAAAAGGCGTACGATCTTAGGGTGAAGCCCAACAAGTTCGTCGTCGGAGACTGGGTGTACTACTACTACCCCAGGTTACGGTGCGGAAGAAAGATCAAGTGGACTCGTGTCTACACCGGTCCCTTCCTTGTGATTCAAGTCTTGAGCACGGTCCTGTATCGTATACAGAGGAGTGTCCGTTCGCACGCGATGGTTGTCCACGTAGATAAACTCAAGAAGTTTTACGGTGAGACCCCGCGTAGCTGGGTGTCGGGAGAGGACGTAGAGCCTACTACAGAGGCCGGGCCTTTCCCTGGTGACACAGAGTTGGTGGGATCCAGTACAATCCCCGCGGTGTCCCCCGCGCCTGTTGTGGATAGCGTCGGAAGACCCAGCCGGCGCTTGCATCGACGCCCTCGTCGAGTGCAGCAGCCCTAGTGGCTAACGTTAAAAGACTGCGCTTAATTGCGCGGGTTAGAGAAACGTCGATGGTGCACGGCGTAGAGAATGATTTTAGTTCGCTTTATGATGATACACTACAGTTATGTTTGCCATGTGTCCAACAAGTCGGGACGGCACAAGGATGGAGGGGCTAGAGTCCGCTTGATTGCGGTGGTTCGAGACATTGTCGGTGGACGATACTTTTACGTTTTCCTTTTGATGAATCCGTTTCTGTTCAGGGTATAAAGTGGTACCTTTTTCTCTCCGCGGGACGACACACACGGTAGTCACAAAGTGGACCAGTTGGTCTACAGTAAAGTGGTGCCTGTGGGGTCTCGCGCAACGCGTAATGGCGTTTGTTTGATTATAGACTTGGTGCAGTCTTTCATTCTATTTCGATCTGCTGACCGTGTTGTCTACGGTGGGACTGTCCGAGCAATTGCCGGATGACTCAAGGTCTGAGTCGCTTTTCCTTTTTGACACTCGTTTCTTTTGAGGACAACGGTAGTGCGATGAGATGGTGACATCGCAGGTTCGGGACTCGTTTGGTGACTTTTCTCGCTACCAGTCCCCTAGCAATCGAGTTAGGTGGAGCTTGGCGGAGAGACAGAGGGGCTTTTGAGGTTGGTATGCTCGTGGCGTTGAGACGAGATACCAAGCAGATGGTATTTGGTTCGTGGAGTTACTCGCACCTGAGCGAGTCGTTGTCGCCGTAGGCAACGGGTCAGGTAGGAAGCCGAGGCTCCTTCAGTTCGGAATAACTCACACCTGTCAGGCTGACGTTGTCGGTAAGAAGATTTGCTTCGGAGTTTGTGTGAACATGGTTTGCGGTCTTTGATCAGCACCTAAAGCGCGTCTCCGGGTCTTGTCTCTCGTGTAGTTACCCAACGATCGGGCGAGGTCGGAAGTTGAGGTTCCTGTTGTCTGTGTTCTACGCGCTGTAAATGCCAAAGCCAGCGAGATTCGTATATCGCTCGGCCTGTGCTTGGTAGCGGAACGGGGTCTGGGGACGCGGTCGGTAAGTCGTCCAGTTGTTGTTGGGCCATTCTGCATCCGTGATGTTGCTCGGATACTCGCACTCTAATCAAAACCAAGTTGGCGTGCTTCTGTCACGTTTGATTGTCTCAGTTCCTGAAGCCGGTGTGTTGCACCGAGGAACGGTTCGTGTTGGAGAGGTGATGAACTACGGAGATTGGACCGATAATTCGGTGGACTTTGCGGAGAATGGTCGGAAGACCGCGTTTACGTTTCTTTTGATGACCCAGTTCGTATACGAGACGCCGCTGTAGCGTTTCACGGTGCAATAAAGGGCCTCGGGACTAGCGATGCTAGCGTAGACAGTTTCTTTTCAGTTGGTATGCAGGTACTCCACTTCTGACTGGTTAGCTTTTAGCGAGCGGAGACTCGCGCGACGACTCGTTTGGGTTAATAGTGGACGGAGATCCACCCGTATACGTGTTCCTTTTGTCATAAAAAGTATCCCACTTCTGACTTGTTGGATTTTTGTGAGCGGAGACTCACACGTAAACGTTTCATTTTCAGTTAGCGAAGGGTTACCCCACTTCTGGACTGTAGGATCCCAGTTCGACGTGGTTTAAGTGACGGTTACTCTACTGCTGGACCGATAGCTCCCGTAGCGGAAGACTTCGCTCTGGACGTCGGGACTGTTGACTGTGACGGTTTCGCTGATGGTTACCCCGCGTCTGGTCTTGAATTTCCAAAGGATAGACCGCTGCTGGTAGATTGAACGATTTCCCCACTTCTGGCCTAAAATTTCCGAAGGATAGGCCCTGCGACAAGTAAATTGTATTTTCTGTTGCAGATGGTGATGGAACAATGGTGCGACGTATGGTACGAGAGACGTGTAAATTCAGCACGCAGCTGGATGTGAAATGCTTTGTGGTGTAGACGGAGACGGAAGCCGCCGACAGGCTTCACGGATGTACGAGAAGGATTCCCGTCATGGTCCCAACCGAGGGACTCGCTGAAACGATGGCGCTGAAGACGGAGGAATCAAGGCCTGAAACGAGGGCGTTGGATGAAAGAGCTACGACTACGAGAAAAGGGCTTCGAATGTACGCAGAAGAAAAGAAGATTATGTGAATTTGTGATAACTGACATTTGCATTGCTGTTTCTGTTGAATTGTAAACGTGTTCGTGTTGCTTTCTTGATCGGGAGATAGCGTGTTAGTGCTATCTCCCAAGATTCCAGGTAGGTAGGCGTTAGAGGGGGGTCCCTCTAGGCTTACCCACACGTACGCATCTTGCCAACGGATGCTCCGCATCAAGGTAAGGTGGGAGGAGTGTGGCGGAAATGCCACAAGATGAATTTTCGAATATGAAACATAAGCTGGTAACTGACAATACATGGGCGGCCAAAGTAGGGTCGCGGGATTCCTTATAGCGCCGGAGCTATGGCCGATAGAAATTCGCGGTATATGCGAGTCGATCGGTAAATCGTTTCGCTACAATTTGCCATGAGGCACTAAGCGGTCAAAATTTACGTTGAAGAGGTTTTCCTACGAAAGACCGATTCGTGTAGTCAAGAAAAGTGATTTGGGCATATAAAATTTCCGCGGATAATGGTATCGAATTTCTGAATACACCGTTCGAACGATAAAATTGCGGGCTATCGAATTGCTGTTGAGAGCTAAGAGCTAGCTCTCTCCGTTCAAAAGATATAACGTTATGACCCGGTGGAATAAAGCCTGCCACACGCTGCTGTGCTTTATATGTCTAGAGGTACAGCAAGACAACACTCTGTGGATGATTCTGCATTTCTAGATACATATACGGTGCGCTGACGACCACTCAATACCCTGGTATTCGACGTCGTTGACGGCCAAACGTATCCGGTGGCGTATAGATAGCTGCTAACCCGGCTCTTCTGCGTCATAGCTGTTTCGGTTAAGAGTTCGAGGGCAAATTGATACCGGTTCGATTATCCGCGGTCCCCGACCGTCGGAAGACCCGCGTTCCGTGGTGCATGTTAAAATATCAGTAGGGCAAGGGTTTGGGCTCCCTCCCTGCTCGATCAGACGTGTGTGACAGTTACTTGGTGACCGGCTTCGGCCGTTGAAATCTTAATATACATTCATATATCCGCGCTAACTCATCATTCACCCGTCGGACGTCCCGGTCGCTGCGCCTCGGCACCGCACGGCCACGGACGCCGCGGGTAGGGCTCGTATGTGAATTGATACCGTGTTTCCAATCGCTCGTTCTCAGAGCACGCTCGTTGTCGTCTGTATTCTGAATCCGCTCAGCAGAAGGTGGATAGTTCCGACTGGAAGAGTCAGTAGGTAGAACTGCCTCGGTGGTTCGCGACCGATCAGGTCTTCGTTTGGCGACGCCTCGGCGCCAGTGGTCCGAGGACGGGGAGCAGCGGCCGCACGCGGGCTGCCCTCGTGGAGTAAATATTTCTTTACTCGTCCGTGATTTCTGTGTTCTTGGTGATCTTCGTCGATAGATCAGCCGTTGACTTCACTGTCGACAGTCAACTGATTATTTTCATACGTGGCTTTAGAAACAGGGGGCTACCTGCCTCGTTGAAAGCTTTGTTGGCGTCGCCTCAGCGCCGGGTCTGAGGGCGCGCTCGCTCTCGGAGCGCCGTACGAGTTTCTTTCCTCTTGTGTCAAACTTTGCCAGTGATCGTTCAGTTTCCGTGATCAAACTTTGTAGTTCATTTGAAACACCGTTGGCTTCGCACTCGCGCCTCGGTCGGACGGCCTCGGCACCCGTCCCCGAGCGCGCGCGTTAGCACAGGTTGAACGCTAACGAATCACGCTGGTAAGCGCGCAAAAACATAAGATACATTATACAGAGTGACCCCGTCGTGTAGGCGGTCGGCCATACTCTGTCGGCCGCCGAGCCTCTTTATAGATATACATGCATAACAAAACGATTCTTTGACTAATACATTATCTTTCCTTTACACTTGGGTCTGTCGTTCGGCCGAGTAGCAGGGCCGTGTCGGGCGATCGCTAGCCATACCGGCGTGTTCGAGAGTTAAGGGTTGAGTCCACTCCGGCGCACGACGCGCGTGGTGAGTTTTCTGCACGGTGTTGAGAGTTCGTTCAGTGTCAGCTAGAGTCAGTGTTTCATCGTCGGCCGAGACCAAGCGGCCGACACCGGTATCCAGTGCATCTTGAGACGCTCGTCCTTCCGGGCGGGCGCCGCGCATCGTAAAAACAAGGGTAGGCGCGCCGGGTCGGCCTAGCCCGTTACATTCCGTTGGTTCCCCTCTCAGGTCACTCAGATAATTCTGCCCTTCCTGCTCGCGGCGAGAGGTCGGTGCAGTGACCGTTGAAGTTGTCAGTGTTGGTTCGATAAAAGTGTGGTAACTTTGATTGACGATATCTCGGTCGGTTTTCGTCCGATCGGCGAGCGGCTTGTGTCAAACCACGCAGCGAGAACCGCTGCTTGATCCATCTCACGGTACCGTTGAGTGCCCGTAGAACGGTTTTCGAGATATTTACGTTAGAAGGGAGGCCACCCGGTCTTTCCCCGGCTATACCATCTGATTCTGACTTTCAAAACCGCGCGGAGCCCCGCTCTCGCGTAATTTTGTCGTCTGTTGACCGATTCGCACGTTCTTGGTGTCAAACTGTGCAGGTCGATCTTGTGAGTGATAAACCGTTGAGAGATCGACCGCAGCTCTAACGGTCGTTTCTGTATCCGTTACCGAAGGGAGGCCGCCCGGCCTTTCCCCGTGTTCCTTGTAACCTGTTCGTGTATTTGGCGGGCACGGTCTGCCCCGGGAGTACGTCATTGTGAGTGGTGGATCAGGCGTTCAATCGAGCCTACGCCTAAGTTTCACGCCGCGAGCCCTTGTATTGACGGGCGAAGATAACGTTGTCAGTAGGTGCGCCGCTGGAGGCCTGACCTGATCAGTATCGGCCCGGGAAGAGTGCCCCGAGGCTACGCGCTGTGGGTCTTAATTCATTCATAACTTATCGACGGAGTGAGCGATCGACTAAAGCTTTTCACTGCCGTGTTACCCGTTCCGTGTCGCATCTTTCCTTTCTGTCTCCCTGCTCGTTCAAGGGAGGAAAGATTTCACAGGCCCTGTAAGGTTCGTTGCCGGTGCGCCTCGGTTACCAGGCCGGCAACGAACGTATCGGTCACAGCCAACCGATCCGTCGGGGTAGTTAACGGTCCCTGTAAGTCAGTTACCAGCCTCTAATTACGTTACCCTAAGCGTCCTAGGCGTTAGCTCAATTGCATTGCTAGGTCCCCGGCCTTTTTAAGCGCCTGGGGTCGACCGATGCTGTTCTGAGCGACGTCGAGCGCGCGGCAGAGTGTTTCCTGGGCAAGATTCGAAGTCGGCGCGAAGCCGCATACAGTTCGACGCCTCCGGGCGAGTTCGGTCAGTGAACGCAGGGAGAACCGCCTCGGTCTCCCCGGTGAATTTGAAGGCCCCTCTCGGTGGCGACAGTTCGGCCGCGTGAAGCGGGCTTGGTACAGGCAAGAAGACAGTAGGGTGAAGGAGAGCGAATTTGAGGACACTCTCGAAGGCTGGTCGTTGGCCGGCGAAGGTTCGTTGCCTACGGGCGAAGGAGTTGAAGGAGGGAATTTCTGGACACCCTCGGAGTCGGCGGTTTGGCCGCGTAGAGTTGGTCGCCTACGGGCTATTGGTTTCTGGTCTTTCTCGAAGTCGGCGCGAAGCCGCACACAGTGCATTGCCTACGGGCGTAAGAGACAGTGATCCCTCGGAGAGCAAGCGGTCCGTCTTTTCTTTGAAGACCGTCTTCGCCTCCGTTCGTGAAACAAATTGACGGCGGTCGTCCGGATCTCCGGCCGCCGATCGATCGACGCAACGACCTGGTCGCACTGGGCGTTGTAAAATTGATCCTGGTACCAGCTGGTTAGGTTGCCGTTTGCGAATCGACGCAGCGACCTAGTATATTGTCCGTGTTTTCCATTCCCTGGTTTCGAAGTTGATAATGGCATTTTGGCGCGGCTTGGGGCTCGGACCCCTCGAATGGCCGTGGTTTCGGGCGTTTTGGCCTGCGGAGAAAAGACAGTCTTCAGTGATGCCCGTCGGTGGCACCAGTACACGAGCTGTGGCGTGTAATATGATACGACGGAGGTCTGAGCGGACGGGCAAGCGAACGAAGAAGCCCGTGGCCGTGAAGGGGAGCTCCAAGCGAGGGTCGACTGCCCGGAGAGGAGCGAACCCTGATTTGAGCACAGGCGGCCATCCTGGCGCTCAGGTTGCTACCCACCCGGTGGCCGCGGACGGGGCAGAGTCGGACTCCAACGCCTCCGAGCTCTATACCCTCTCACGAGCGACCGTTTCAGAGCCGTCTTGGCCGGGTAGTGAAGGGAGTGACGGTGCCTTGGCGGCCCGTTACACGGAGAGCGTACACCGGCGAGAGAGCGACTCGGGCGGCTCCGATCAATTTGAAGCAAGGGAGCAGCGCCCGAGTCGAGAGGCCCAGCTCGCGACCCCTCGTGCGTCGGGCGATGCACCGGCGGCGAGGGGGCTTGTGCCGCTTGTGACGAGACGGGTAGGTCCGCCACAGAGATATAGACAGACAGGCAGAGGGAGGAGGGAGGAAGGGGGGAGGAGGAAGAGGAGGAAGGGAAGCGTAGGGAAGTACCCAGAACGAATGGAGACGCGTAAAATGGAGGGACGGGCACTCCACAGTCCACAGCTACCGAAATAGTTGATATAGCCTATAGTTACTTGCATGTCTCGATATAATAATATTATACAGAAGGTCTATAATAGAAAATGATTAATTATAATTGTCGTGATTACCGCATTTTGTCTTCATTTTCTGCATCAGTCACTCCTAGCTGTGATGCACCTTCATTGTTCTCAGGAAGAGCACGTGATTCTGCATCGTCAACTGGTTGAGCAAAACGAGATTCATGATGAATTATACTTGATCCGCCATTTTCACTAGTAAAGCTAACTACAGCGCAATCTCCAAGTCCAGCAATGGATTCCGCATTATTGTATTCCTTGTGGTCAATTCGATCATTGAGATTGTTCTGTTCACCAGGTGGCAAATTTTTTTTGTCACCTTCAGGTGCTTCTTCCTTTCCTAGAAGAGTTGCCTCCTCTTGTGTTTGACGTTCTCTCTGTTCTGCATTAGGCCTAGATGGTGTCTGACTCATTTCACAACGCCTACTTTTCTTACATCTTCGGAAAACTGCGACCAATCCTATGATAGCCGCTACTACTACTATTACAACAATCAAAGTTGTAACCAGGCGATTACTATTAGAAACTGCTTCAGCACACCGTGAACTTTCAACACCAGGTTTCGAAAGGACATTGACAGTAATCTTCTTGCTCGTCGTATAGTTCTTCCCTCGAATGACGTTGGTAGCAACGCATGTATACTCATGGCGATCTAAACATTTCAGCTCAAGAACTGAACCAGAACCAATCTTTTTATCATCCCAGTCCTGCCAGTGTAACTCCGGAGATGGATTACCATCTGCAGAACAATTGATGGTATCATCAATCCTCCTTTCACAATTTTTATCTGGGCAGCTGAGTTTTATGATACTCGGACCATACTTAACGTTTCTAGCGGGTGAAGTCCAGTTTACAGTCGGACAACTTTTGTCAACATTTGGGTCTGTTATTTCATTGTTCAGAAAGGCAAACTGAACGGTGTGTGATGGGAAATTGGGTTTGGAAACGTTGACTCCAAAAGAACTGACGTAGTATGGATTCACATCATTTATGACGTCCTTCTGCATTATTTGCTTTCCGTGTTCATTGAGCAAGCGAATTTTAAACGGCCACTTTCCCTTCCACGACACTGGGCAGTGAAATTTCACTATGTCACCCTCAACAAGGTCCTCACTGTGGCCGAAATCAACACTGCAGGTGAAGTTATACACAACAAGATAAGCTCCACGGACGTTGCCTGTTTCAACCTCGTTGCATTGATAAAGACCGGCTGCATCGATGGCTGTTGAATCGATGATCAGATGGTATCAACCTGGAGTACTGTTATCAACCGAATATCCAGTTCTATCACAACGCTGGTCTAAGCAAATCTGATCTGGAGCGCCATCGTTATTGAGTTGCTGGTGCTTCCATGCTATTGAGCCACGTTCAGAACAGCAAGTAAGATTCGTTCGTTTGCTCTGTTCCGTCACAGTGTTCACTGGCTTGTTGCTTTGAGCAAAACTTTGAGCAAAACAGGAAAGAACGACGCTGATGATGAAAGAAGCTCTGGGTGAATTCACTACCATAATTCCTGGTTTCTTACTTCAATGTTTGAAACAGCGTCTGAAAGGTACATCCAGGGCAACTATCAGTCTTGCAAACAAAGCAACAAAGCCTAGCTATCTGGGTACAGGCTTACATTGGTTAAGAAACAGAAACATTAGAACAGAAATTCTTCAGTGCTGTGGACCAGTTTGGATAACAGGATTTTCTCTCAGTGGACACAGTCACAGCGTTTAGGAAGAAGCTAGGACTAGGAGCATTAGGCTATTAAGTACTATTCCAGGTTAATTTTCAGTGGTTCTGAACCACTTAAAACCCTTGTCATAATTTATTAGATATATATTATGCAATCAACAGACGTTGAAATACACAGAGGAATATCTTGGGCAGAATTCGTGAATAAATGAAATTGATAAGATATAAAGAAACCATAAATTACAAAATGGGCGATGTAACATGAAAAGCGTTCAAGTTGATTGCAATCGAAGCAATTTTGTAGCAACAGGAGGATTATATAATAATTTATAACAGATTGTGATCAATGAACTAGTAGACAGTTTCTAACTTATGAGCGACTTGGCATCTGTTTGCATCTCAAATAATATATATTAATTATAGCAACAACAATAATGTTAGCAGCTGTGACGATAATAATAAAAACAGACAGGGCCTATAAAAACCGCTCATAAGCTGTGTATTTCAACGACTGTTAGCTTAATAATGATAATATTAATAGTAGTAATAATAATAATAATAATGACAACAACAATAATAACAGCAACAAGTTAATAATGATAATAATACAAGTAACAATAATAACAACAAGTTTCAGCAGCAACAACAACAACAATAATAATAATAAATAACCCTGAAGACGAGGCCTGACAATTCCGGACAAATTTTTAAACAATAGTTAGTAATAGTTAGTACCGGTAATGAAGTCCATGAGGGATCCTAAATAAAAAATTCTGAAAAACCCCCCAAAACCATAATAAAAATAATGATAAAAATAATGATAATAATAATTATAATAATAGGCCCTATGTGACTATGTCCCTGGGGGAATGAAGTACCTCACTACTCAGGGCAAAAAAATAATAAGTAGAGCATTTCCAGACTTTGATTCACATTAGGCGATAGTGAATTCCTTGAGGGATCATGTATACCTCGGGGCCAAATTTGTTTAAAGGTAATAACGATAAGTAGGCCTAAATATGTTTGCAAGTGTAGTTTAAACAAGTTGTCATTCAGAAGGAAAGATCAACAAAAATTAGACTGCAAATCACAATTCAACTTCCCAAAATTCATGGCAGAAGAGTGCACAAAAGATTTTGAGCAAACTTTTCACCCTCTCTTGTATTATTCTAGTGGCTGCAACTTCGACCCCAAACGATTTGAATCTGTGACCCGATAATGGCAGACATCGCTCCAGATCACTGAGGAACCTAACCATTTACGTTTTGAAGGTTGTAAATAAATTATCTGATGCAAAATGCATACTGCACATGTAGACCTCCGGTAGGCCTATTGAAATGATATCGAAAGCGGGTCCCGTGAACAACTGTGCAAATGGCGGTTGGCCTAATTAACCACACAATTATATCAGTATTAGAATCGATTAAAAACTATAAAAACTCGATGATCGATGGCACATTGAACAGACCTCCAAGGCTGAAAACTCTCCGGACAAGTATTAGTTTTCGTCTTTTCGATACCGATATGAACGAATAGCGGATCTCTAGTAGAAATGACGATGGAAATTACGCTCACACTGGCTTATGAAGAATATTTGACATCAAAAATTCCCATGGTCATGCCCGGCCCTAGGATGTGCGGGGCATAAGGCAGCAAGCAAATTAGCCGGTCCTTAGCATTACTCTGCGGAGTTGACATCCTGACAAAGCAGTAGGTCCTATTTGATAATATTGATCGCAGGCAGATTTAGATGAATTTTTGCCTTTTGTGTTCCTTCTTTTCCCCACTTTTATATTATCTGCCAAAATGGCGAAATTAAAGTCCTATCGGTAAAAATAATTGATTAATAGAACATTTCAATTCTAAATAAAAGGATAAATTGTCTAACTCAAATAATATTGGTAGGCTTAATCCTTTCAATCTATTGTAATGCATTTATGCATTTATAGAGCGCCTCTCAGTGCACACGAATCACTGGCACTCCCAGTGTATAGCCTAATACCCATGCAGAGAACAGGAAATGCTTTTGATACAGAGGAAAGATGCGCTTTGGGTGCAAGTTAGTAGCCAAGAACGTGTCAATGGGGGGGGGGGGGGGTGAGCTGCATGATTGCAAAGTGCAGGACCAATGAAGGTCAGACTCAATATTATTTCTCAAGCATCATTTAGACCCACTCAACATTTATAAACTAATAAGCTTTCATAACTTATGAAAGCTTATTAGTTTATAAATGTTGAGTGGGTCTAAAATCTAAATGATGCTAATCATAGGCTTAGTATTCTTAAACTTCATATGTTAGAATTGTACGGAAGTAGAGTAGCCTACAGTAGGCTTAATGATTGACTGACTGTTCGCTACCGGTACACAAAGGACACAATACAGTGCTGCATTATAAAAAGATTATAATTATTACTAACCGTTATTTCGATAGGCCTACACATCATGATCTCCGAACTTCTATTATCTAAATATTATATAATATTATTATTATATTATTCTAATGCGCCTATCGAAAGTCAATCTATGGTAACGGTGTACAGACGACTTTATTTGCTCAGTAGAAATTTCATTCTAAATAATTTTAATAGGTAGGCCTATTCATGACTGTCAAATTGATTGTTTGGCATCGTTGTTATGCGCTGTGTCTATGTCTGAAGCCTGTCCTGTATAACTGAAGTTAGGCTTGGTTTCTTTGCGGTCTCTTAATGGGATATGCTGTTTTTAGTATTTTATCAATATCTAAGAATTTACGATTGTTATAGATGGTTTCAACGACTACTTGGACCACTATATTGGGTTCATCATACATGTGCCTTCCGCCTAAGTTCAGTTCATAGGTTTCTTCCGTAGCGAATTTCCTTCCTTCCCTCAACGTTTGAAAGAAGAGCAACGTGTAGAGAGCAAGTTCGAATTCTGGACTTGTTCCAACGAACATACTACCGTTATCTTTTGGAACGCCTCGCCATCGAAATCTCATATGTACCATGATTTGAGGAATCTGTTTGAAATAAAGATAAATGCATTGTCAAATGCTACATGTAAGCTATGTCATTAGCACATAAGAAATTTAGAAAGAAAACTATTTTGCCAGATGCTCTACTGCTAGTTTCTTCTGGTCATAATTATGTGCTGTAGTTTATGATGATGATGATGATGATGATGATGATGATGATGATGATGATGATGATGATGATGATGATGAATTAGGCCCTATCTCCCCAAAGGCAGGTTCATTGGCCTCTACACCTCTGGGGATGAGATGAGTGAGGTGGTATCCCGTTGCCTTCCTTGCAGACAATTGTGGGTGAGCAACTTGTTCAAGGTCTCTACACAGTGCCTTGGGGTAGATTCAAACCTGCGACCCTTCGATCACAAGGCGCCGAACTTTCCGCTACACCACCGCATCCCACTGTGGTTTTTAAAGAAAGATATTAATTACAATGCTTTAAAAGAAAGATGTGTTGCAATATATAGCAACAGGGTCGTTGTTAATTTTCGTGAAGATGAGTTGGAGTGATGTGATGAGATTGATGATGATGATGATGATGATGATGATGATGATGATGATGATGATGATGATGATGATGACGACGACGATGATGATGACGATGATGGTTTGAGGTAGATTGGACTGTTGGAGTGATGCGATTAGATAAAATTTCGTTACTCATTTCCATCTGGAATAGACAGCTGAATAATCTTACTTGCTTCTTGCATCCCAAATACACGATGTTCTCCTTTTCCAACGAGAACTGCAACCAGTTGTGTAGACCAGTCACGCGGTCCACGTCTTTAACCCCTGAAACAATTTTTGCAACACAGGAATGAATGACGTCACGAATGTTAGAGCAATTCACACAATAATAATTATTGTTCCTGACTTTCTTTAACAGTCGGCTTTTAAAAATCTTATTTCGATTACATGCCTGCAGGTGGTTTCCATATTATGTAAATAGAAATACAGCCATTGATGCTGTAACCCGGTCATTACCAAAGACTCATCTTCGGAAAGTGTTGGGCAACCGATAGGCTATTGTTCAAATCTGTGTGTAGGGCTGTAGGCCTATATCATGTGTGTAGGCTATTTGTGAGTGTCTATACGTGTGCTCGATAGCACAGCGGTTAGCGCGCTGGACTGTCGACCGAAAGGTCGGGGGTTCAAATCCCCGCCGGGGCAGAAATTTGCAACGAGATTTCTGTTCCACAAGCACCCCCTAGCCGACTCAGCTATGATGAGTACACTGACCTCACGGTCAGTGGATGATGAGACGGCGAGGGAGAGGATTGGCCACCGCCCTCATATGCCGAGGCCTTGAAAATGAAGGCGCTAACACTTCACCCCCATTGGCTAGCCATCCGGGCTAGCTAGACGGGATATCATCATCATCATCATCATACGTGTTTATATGCGTGTTTGAAAGTGTGCAGATGTGTGTGTGTGTGTGTGTGTGTGTGTGCTAATGTGTGTGCTAATGTGTGTGCAAGTATTTGTTTGAGTGTACTAACTGAAAAAAGCTATGAAAAAAACTGAGCGCTATAAGCGATTAACGATTTTGCAAGCAATGATCAATGCCCATTGATCATAGCACTGAGGGCAGTAAAGAGAGCTCTGTGACACACTGTGACAGTAATTTACAGTCTCTGTGTACATTGCATAAGAACAAGCCACAAGCCAATAGTCACGTACTTCAGTATTCATACGGTACCTGCGAAAATGTGTTGAAACGCACTAGGGAACCAAATGTGACGTAGTGCGTTTTTGAAGGTGCTTCTGTCGGAGGAAAAATATCCGCTGTGATTGAGAAACGCCCAGCAGATCTGCATGACCTCCTTCTCCATCACCTGCTCCAAGAACTCATCCTCAACCGATTCTCTACGATTGGTATTCATGTATGCACTGGTGTATATCTGTAGGAGTTGACGGAAGGCAGTGTAGGTTGGGTGCGTTGCGTAAAACGACTCCTTAAGATTGACATGCAAACCGTTGTTGCGTGAAAACTACAAGACAAAGAACAGTCGAGTTCATAAGAAGCGGGCCAGAGAGCCAAAGAGAGCCGTGCAGCCTGTGCAGGAGGGAGGTAAAGGGAGTGACAATTAGAAGGACACTATTTAAAGGAGACACAGAGGAAAGAAACGCAATTATGAGAGGTGATGATGGTCTCAAGTAGCCTATTATGAATACAAACGTCAATTCTAAGTTCTAATGAACAGTCGTAGGTTGATGGAGCTATAGCTTTTTTAGATCCACATGTGACTTGTAAGCTTAGTCCCAAGTTATTAGGTTCACATGCGTATGCCACCATTACCAGGGCTGAAAGTGAGCTGGGTCGGTAAAGGTCGGTAAAGGTCTCAGACCCGGCGTTCATTTGTTGGCGCTTGAACAAACACTGGTATTTAGCACCATTTGGCCCAAAGAGACCCGACAAATTTTTTCAAACCCCTTTCAGCCCTGTCCATTACCACAAAAATGCTCCTAAATGGTGCCGTGTAGTGCGTTCGAAGGACCAACCTTGTAATCTCTATTGTGGACGAGTCGTTCGTCCTTTTCCCATAGCATGAAGCAAATATCTTTGACGCTGTTGACCGGATATTGCGACTTCAGTTTGTTCAGGAGGTTTCGCCCCTCGTCCGCGTAGGCGTCGCTTCCAACTGCTGGTCTAACGTGGATGACGTTTTCCTTTCTACGACCCGATCCAGAGTCGATTATCCTCTGACTGGTTGTCGAGGAAACTTTTCCACCTACTCCATCTTCATTCAATGGATGTGGAAGAAACTCTGGAGGATTCTGAGAGGGTTGCAGCGGTTGATTTGCGGTTGTGACGACTGACTTCGAGCTACCGTTCTTCGATCTGCGTGACGCTGCGGATGAAACTCTTCTTGTAGCCGAGGATTCTGTCCTGACCTCCGGTCCTCTCTCTGCACCGGATGGACCTTGTCCCTCGCTGGTGGACCAGCTCGTCGGTCGTTCAAGGTCATCCGAAGTCCTTGGCTTAATGCATGACTTGCAGTTTCCCATTTCCTCGCCAGATGGATCAGCTCACTCGACAAGACGACGAACACTTTGTCGGACTAACGCTGTTGCAATAAAAGAAATCTGCAAATCATCTCTTCGTAGTTCTTGCACAGGTCTGTCTAAACTTTGATTATAATGAATACAGTATTTGAATTTTAATGGCTAGTAAGAGTGAGCACAGTGCTAAAAGTGTAAAAAAAGTGCCTGGACGCCCTTTACCTTTCCAAAAGGAGTGCCTATAGACGCTACTTAACTTTCCAGTGTGGCTGGCAAAATAAGTGGCAGGACTGCGTTCAGATTTGAAAACAAGTGCATGGACGCCGTCCATGACCGACTTGGCACACTTTAAGCCCTGAGTGAGCAATAAACTGGTTCATCCTGATATACAGAATATGTAGACCTATTGAACAAAGAATCTCATAGCGGTGCAAGAGCAAACCTATTGCGAGCAAATCATGGAAATCGTATTGGCATTCGTGAAGGAGATTATGTGCACAGCGCTCAAACGGCTCGGCTTTGCAATGGGAACAAGTCAATTTTCATAATCTTATTTTAGTGAAGCATGTTATACAATATACAGCCAGGCTCATTTACAAGTCCAGTTTCATAATTATACGAGTTCATGTTGATTTACAGTCAAGAGTCAGCTCAATTCCATTTCGTTTTTCGTTCCTTTGAATTAGGCTACACCGGCGTCTGCGTTCTGCTTGCAACAAAGTTCCTGCCTCCGATTTTTAGCCGAAAGGTCTGATAAATGATGTCAAAAAATAATGTCGGTTCATGCAGAAGAAATTCTGTTAACACATGCATACAAGTTCTTCAACTTACTGCAATAAGCCTGCCGCTGTGAATGGAAAGCATTGCTAGTGGCAGTAGGCCTATACTAGGCTACGTATTTGTGTCATGCCACCATGCACGGAGCAGGTTCATTGATTCGCACGAGGTTTGTTTGTGGTTGCCATGCTACGCAGGGACGCTCAAGACACGATGTCTGTATGTGTGTAGGCCTATGTGTATCGTAGGCCTACGTTGAGAAGAGAAAAACCGAACATGAAAGCAAATTAATGTGAAGAACGGAGCAACCTGCACATAATTACATTAATTAGCCTATAGCTTACAGGTAATCGTAATCGTAAACTCGGAACTTCTACAGCCCCCCATGGCACAAAAGCTGAGTCGCGGGAACCAGCTTATTCACAAACGATTAATCAAACAAAGTCGATGGTTAGAGGTTATAAGACCTGGAGAGTCAGGCGATGAGTTAGAGAGACAGCTATGGTGGATGATGCTTAGAGTTGAAACGATGTGGGAGGTATAGCTTAGGCCTTAGGGGAAAGTGGAAGAACTAGGATTGAATCTGTGAAAAAAAACATTGATCTAAGTTTCGAGTGAAAGACCTGTGGGGAAATGGCAAGAGTTGAAGTTTGTTGGGTTTGTAAGATGTTTGGAGTTTGGTGAGTTTGTAGGATGTATGTCGCAGTGCTGACGGAAGTTTGTTCCAAAGAGGCAGGACAGCAATGGACTTAGAAAGAGTTGCAAATTGAAGCGCGAAGCAGTGTTTTGGAGAATGAGGAGCGGGTTGAACGAAGTGGCTGGATGATGAAAAACTGATAAAGATGGGACGACTGGGAGGATTGAAGTGTATTGTTAAGTGAGTGAAATTACTTTTAATTCTAATTATATACCATAGAGGTTTTCTATTGCCAGACAAGTGCTAAAACTCCCTTCCACATAGGTTACTAATTGCGATGGAGTTATATATAGTATACCTAAATTAATGTCCAGCTGCATTTGAGTTAATGACAAGAGACATAAATGGTTGATTGGTCGTACTGGGCTGCTGCTGCTGCTGCTGCTGCTGCTGCAGTGAAAGTACATGAACAGGTAGACAAGAAACTGACTTTGTTTGCTCATCAATGAAACAGTGTCGTCTTTCATGCATGCAATGCATGTCGAGGCCCGTCCAATAAAATATTAATGACTGCTTCATGTCGACAGAATCGATTACTAGGCAGAATTTTTTATCGTATAGGCTACTATTTGGTATACCAGGTACCTTAACCTTTATTTATCAGACAGAGATAACTGAGGCATCGCGTATAACAATAATAATAATAATATGATGATGATGATGATGACGAAGACGACGACGATGATGCTGATGCTGCTGCTGCTGCTGATGATGACGACAACGACGACGATGATGATGATGCTGATGCTGAAGCGGATGAAGATGATGATGATGATGATGATGATGATGATGATGATGATGATGAAGATGATGATGATGATGATGATGATGATGATGATGATGATGATGATGATGATGATGATGATGATGATGATGATGATAACAACAACAATAATAGCCGAGGCCAACGGAAAGTGCGCTGGTTATTATTTTGGAGTTGGTTATCTGCTTCACAGTAACCTGGAAGGAGAAAGATAATTTAGATTACGGGGATCATGTGAACTATGAACACATGACACGAGTTTCCGTTTGCAGAATATCATGACTCATGAGACCACAGTCGCATAAATGCTCACGATCATCCGCAAAGTATAGAGTACACTCAACAACATTTGTTGAGGTAGGCCTATGCGTCCGCTACTCATGCAAGCACCAGCTGATATAAACCGCAGGCCTACCTATAGGCCTACAAGAAACAGCGCACTCACACGCCAGCAGGGCTAACAGCCGGTCAGCCATCGCACATATAATGATAGAGCCTCCTCGCAGCCTTTAACAGAACGGTCGAGAATAGTCACGTGAAGATAGCGCAGTGCGAGCCGTGAGTTCTACTCAGTCATAGAACTATCTGGCCTAGTATCGGTCTGTAGGCCTAGGCCTATAACGAAGAGCTAAGGCCTCCATTAAAACGGTCACGTGTAGGTCTCTTGAGTAAGTAGGCTTACTTCAGGCACAGTTAGTCCGTACCATCGGTGTTCACTGTTCACTGTGTGCAGTCATTAGTTTGTTCGCTTGTGAAGTTTAGAAAGAGGGCGACACCAAAATAGGCCTACGTTTGGCGATTGTATAACAAGCGGTACGGTAGGTGACATTGTGGCAGTTATTCTATCATGACATGTTCCGATGATAAATTATGTTCGTGTGCCATGTCGAAAACTGTTTCCGTTTCTGTATTTTGTGGGAACCTATAGCTCTATTCCCTCTAAAAGCATCTAGTTTAGAGCTAGACATAGTCCTGTAACGAGGTTCTATATTAACGAATGCGTGAAATGAGGACATAACCTTGAGGAACACCGCAGGTGAGGATGTGCATTATTCGATGCGTGACCAGAGGGATTTACAGTGAAAGAGCATGAGTCAGATGAAAGGCATGACTTGATCAGCGTGAGGAAAGGTATGATAACCAGTATGAGAATTGTGGACAAATAACTTGGGGGGTTTCCTATGATAAACTTGAAATTGGGGTCTGAAAAACATACTTTAACATGGGGCTCTAAAAATGACTGGGGGGGTTAAACCCCCCAACCCCCCCGGCAATTCTCACCCTGATGATAACATAGCCTACACATAAAAGTCTCTAATACTTGAGCAGCAAGCACATGATGCCTTAATTCAAGAAACATTGAGACAGACGCCGAAACAGGAAGCTCCTATAAGAGCAAACTTAGACAGCGCTAGTGAATAAGCTGGTTCCCAGGGTCCAAGTAGAAAATCACCGACGTCGCTTTTATGGCCGCTATTATAGACGGCCGACACGAACTAGATTCTAGACATCACGAGAACAGTACAGAGTCTGTTAAACAAAACCACTTCTTCATTATAATTATGCAGAGATTCTAGTAATAACCATAACCAATCGTGCCGCGCAGAAAAGCTTTTAGCTTAGTGATGTGGGTAGACCTATAGTGTGGAGTGTCCAAAATAAGTTTACGCATAGTGTGAGAATTTTAAGAAAAAGTACACATTCAACACGCGCAAAGGTTTCCATGAAAAATATTTTCTGTTACAAACTTACAAACACACAGAAATCTGGACAGGGGAGAAAAACATTGGCCTTGAATGCCCTTGATGGAAAACCTAGGTGTGACAGTTATGGTAACGGTAGCGATGACTTTGAAGATGACCTTGAGTGGTTGTTTATCTGTTTCAGGGTGTTCGTTCCATCGCCATGTTCGTCTGCACGTTAACACTCATCGCTCTTCAGATTGGATTAGCATCATCCTACAGGATCCTCATGATGCCGATCCACATGCAGAGCCACGCCAGCTGTATGGCTGCGATCGCCGTCGAACTGACCGCCAGAGGTCACCAGGTGCACATGGTGTTCGGAGAGGGTTACCATCCACTTCCTGAGGAGCTCAGATCAACACCAGTCGTCGTTGAACGATACGAACGTCCTGAGTTGAACAGCCTCGTTGACATCGACGCTGTGAACGGAAACGTATCACGAATGATCATCGAGGACAGGGCGGATCCGATGGAGGTGCTTAGATACACGACACCGCTGTTCGCAATGGAATGCAGACGTCTTCTGATGTTCAACGAACCACTCCTGTCACGCCTCGCAGCGCTCAACTTCGACATCGCTGTCGTTGACGGCTTCTTCCTCTTCAAATGTCTCTATCTGGTTCCCCACCGACTCCAGATACCATGGGTAGCCATGACCGACACGTTCGAGCCCTGGCTGGCGAGGGTCCCTTGGCTACCGTCCTTCGTACCAAACCCCGTCGTGCCTTTCACGGAGAAGATGACTTTTGTGGAAAGACTTCGCAATTCGTTTTGGTCGGCTCTTATCGCATCAGTTTCGATCGTACCCGAACCAGCGGAAGATATCCTCGCAAAGTACAGACTGTACGGTCATTTTGAGAATTTGAATGAGCTGGCTGCGAAGACGCTGCTCTGGATCACAACTTCCGATGCCATTTTGGACTACAATAAGCCATTGATGCCAAACATTGTCGAGGCTGGAGGACTCACTACCAAACCTTCCACCAAAGAACTACCGGAAGCCATAAAAACGTTTGCCGATAAATCCAAAAAAGGACTGATATTGGTTTCCTTTGGATCAAATGTGTCCAAGCTTCCGCCTGCGATGGCAGATAAATTTAAAACAGCATTCGGCGCCGTCAAAGATTACAATATAATTTGGCGATTTGAAAATCGGGATCAACTGAAGCTGCCAGAGAATGTTCTAGCACTGAACTGGATTCCACAGAACGATATTCTGGCGCATCCAAAGACGAAACTCTTCATAACTCACTGTGGCAACAACGGTCAGTACGAGTCTCTTTACCATGGAGTCCCCATGATTGGCTTTCCAACGAACGGAGACCAGCCGTACAACGCGAAACGAATCGTACACAAAGGATTCGGGTTGTCAATGGACATTCACGATTTCACTGCTGAGGAACTTGTGCTAAATATTAACAGGATTCTATCGGACAATACCTTTAAGGAGAGAATTTCGAAAGCGTCGGAGATCTATCGAAGTGCACCTCAGACGTCGAGACAGAAGGCCGCCTGGTGGGTCGAGCATGTCGCCAAGTTCGGTGGTAGTCATCTGCGTTCAGCTGGAAACGACCTTGCCCTTTACCAGTACCTTATGATCGACGTCCTCGTCTTCCTCCTGCTGGTCGCCGTTTCATTCTCCATCTGCGCGTGGAAGACTGTGCGTCTCATTATGAGGAGAGTGCTGAAACGGAACAAACATGTGGATAAGAAGAAACACCAATGAGTGAGGTCTCTGTAAAACATGGTTTTTGAAATTGTTGTTTATAAAATAATTTTTTTTGGCGAGTACGATACGCTATAAGGCTATCCAGTGGCTTAATGATTACAAGTGAATGTGTTCACATCTACAATGCACCCGTGTGGCGCGGTGGTGTAGTGGTTATGCTCGTTGCCTTGCAGTCAGAGGGCTGCAGGTTTGAATCCACCTCAACAGTGACGTAACTAGCGTTGGGCTTGGGGGGGCTTAAGCCCCCCCAAACGAAGCTGAAGCCCCCCCAAACGAAATCAAGCCGTTGTATGCTTACGGCTAATTTAAATAGACTACCGCATGGACGGCGTAATGCAGTTAAGGACCGTAACGGACGACCGGCCATGACTGCCAAAAAATGGCTCCATTTGAGGTCGACACAGCCGAAAATGCGCTGGTCGCTGGGGCTCCGCCCCAGACCCCGCTGGGGGAGCTTACGGTAAAGACAAAACCTTTCTCTTTTATAGTAACAGTTTTATTTTTTATTGTTATCCTGGTAGCTTGAGCCTTGCGACACTGAAACACGACTTATTCTTAAAGTTTTCTCGACTTTTCCGTTCACAAATAGCTGGCAAACATGAGCCTAAAAATGGCTCCATTTGAGGTCGACACAGCCAAAAATTCGCTGGTCGCTGGGGCTCCGCCCCAGACCCCGCTGGGGGGACCTCACGACGCTCCCCCAGACCCCCTAGTCTGAACGGGCTTCGTGCCTTCGGCACTCGCAACTTCGCGCCTTCGGCGCCGCCACTCACGACCAATTACAATACAGCATCCTGGCACTTCTTTTTTTTTACACTTTAAGCACTGGTCATATACTTAAGGCTTAAGCCCCCCCAAACGAAAAATCCTAGTTACGTCCCTGCACCTCAAGTCGCTGTGTGGGGACCTTGGTTAAGTTCTTCACTCGCAATTGCTCAGTGTTTCGGCGTGAAACTCCGATGCAGTGTCCGCGCTGTAGTCGGGAGCGCTTCTGGGTAGCAATCTTGAAGGGACTCTATAACAAGTACACATACATACATGATCGCCCGCACATAAGGGCAGGAGAAACTTTTGGGTTTTTAACATATTTCTTCACAATAAAGCACTAGGCCTACTGAAGCTTTCTAATGATGTGGCCTACACAAGGAAACTGAGAAATCAGATTGTGAAAATTGGATGAATATAGGAATGGCATGACATTATTATAGGGGACCTAAGTGTCAGTTAGGGCCAATTTAGGCATCGTGATGTTCGGTTGAGGCCAGGCTAGTCTCATGAAGTTCGGTTAGGGTTAGGATAGCGTTTGTGTCGTGTGACTCGTGTCATTAGAAGCCGTCTAAAGATAGGTTACCGTACAATCATGCTTCTGCCCCGATAATATAGTTTTGCCATCGGAATTAAAATTGTCTTCCCACCTCAACTGGAAACGATCTTTATCTTCACCAGGACATTCTGATCGACGTCCAGGTCTTCCTCATCGTGGTCGCCGTCCCACTTTCGACCTACACCTAGGCCTAGTCTAGAGATAGGCCCTACCCGGTAATTATTATGCTGCATCTCGTTTAGCGTGATGTTTTTAAACGAGTTGGATGAGAATTCATTTTAGCAATTTTTATCTTTTATGTATTTTTCTATGTTTATCGAATTTAATAGTTTAAAAATATCTACGTCATCGATTGTTGCACTTTTCTGAACCCAACAATAGTTGATTTCCACTCACAACAATTAAATTAATTGTGTTTAGTTTAGGAATTTAGGAGGGAAAAATTACTCAATATTGTGTGTCAATCAGTATAGACCTACACCAGTACACCTACTAGGTTAGCAAATCGTCTAAGACTCAATTATCGGGGCCTAGCCTATGGAGCCTTATAGGCCTACTATCTATTCTTACCGCAGAGAATTTCGCTATGGTGTGCTCAAGGTAATCAGCCAATAATATTGGCTGTGGTGATCAAAATCCACGGTCCAAACTTCGACAGTGCTCGTAATGTCGTTAGGCCTAATCCAATTTAAACTCCCATGAGCCCAATGATAGGCTTAGCATATGATACAATCTGTCAGTTTCAACTTTGATTCTAAGAATAATGGATGGACTATCAAGAACAATCCATGAAACAACATTACACTAACTGATTCAATAAATGAAACAAGATGACAGGTTTAGAATGCCTTGAAATTATCTGAATTATATTGCAAGCTAGATCCGGTGATAAGGAAAGGCACCAGTGTATATGAGATTAGGGTCTGGAAGGAAACCATGCACTGTAATTTTTTTCTTAGCTTGTATCCATAGGCGCAACTACGTCCTAAACGTTGGGGGAACCTAATGGAAATTCTGAGTAGGAGTAATGATAGCGAGCGCGAAACAAGCAAAACCGCGATTGCCAAAGGCAAGAAACCCCTAGCGATTAGAAGGTATGGGGGACCGTCGTAAGCTCCCCCAACGGGATCTGGGTGCCACCCAAGAAACCGACGCAAATTTGAGCACTTGATGACAACTCAAGTGCATTTCCCTGAAATTATGCAACAATAATATCGAAATAGAAGTTTACCTAAACCACCTCGATCTGTGAAAGTCTAAACCTAAATCAGTCAATCAATCAATTAATAAGCCATAGGAATTGATATCTGACATTGCTTACAAATAAAATGGTGCAGCTTCTGGGGATGCAATCATGCAAAGCTAACTGTATAGGGACAGAAGTCATGGCTCATGCAACAAATATTCATCGATTTTAATGTACACATATTAAATTAGGACACAGTGTAACCAACAAATGAGAATGATGAGTGTTCATTTCCAACTAACCGGAAAAAGGACAAAAGTCCCACTTAATTTAATTATTACTAGAGAAATTATAAACGGTAAAATAGTACCAAAAATATAGTCAATACTCATGCAACAAATATCCAAATAATCCATTGTTTAAAATGCACATGTAAATCAGCACAGCTGAGCACACAGTGGAACCAAAGAATGAGAAACGTGTCTGTTACTCTATTTCCAACTCTTGACAGTGCAGACCATAGGCGAAGACCTGGCTTGGAAGGGAGGGGGGCAAACGAGTGGCCAATGGACGATCGGCGAGGCGCAAAGCGCCAAGCAGAGGGAGGGGTGTCGGGAGGGGACGTGCACGGTGCCCCTGCCAATCTCGAAAATTGTTGAATTTCCACACTGCAATAGTAGCATTTTAGGCTGTCATATTACGAAATTTGTCACCATTTTAGTGTTCATAGTCGTGGTTTAAGACTTCAAAAGTATCTCCTACAATAGTTAATTTTTAACAAATTCCATACCGTAAAGTTTGGTGACATTCTTAAACTGTCATATCAACAAAATGTCTCATAATTTCATTACTGAAAGACATGCTTTAAGACTTCAATAAATGTTCCTACCCATTTTGTAATTTTTTTCTTTTAAAACTGTAATGTTAGCATTTTGTGCTGGCATTTGAACGAAATTGCTCAATCATTTCAGTGTTCATAGTTGTGGTTTAAGACTTCAAAAGTGCCCCTCTCATTGCTTAAAATGTTTCAGATTTCCTGAGCCGTCATCTCAAAATATTTTCTCATAATTTCATTGTGCAAATACATGGTTTAAGACTTTAATAAATGTCCCTTTCTATTGTTTAATTTTTAAAATTTTCATACTGTCATGGTAGCTTTTTAAGCTGTCATCTTAACAAAATCGCTCATTTTGGATAAACAATGGACAGCATTGCAGAAATTTATTATATTTATTAGACATTTCTGAAATACTGGTATAAGGGATATAAGCACATCCACCTCCCCACCACAAACTTTAGAGGAGACCGTTCCCCGCTGTCCCCCTAAGTCTACACCATGGTGTAGAAATACATTACCAGTGTAACAAAACATTAAGAACAAAAAGAGCAATTGAGCAAAACTTAACACAATTAATAATGATAATTTCTGGCAGATTTGAATGCAAATGATCTGATATTTTGCATTTGAAAATACAAAAAGCATTCAAACCAGGCACGAAATAAGCTTACTGAAAGAAAGTCAAGACTCAAGAGTCACTTAATATCACCAAAGTTCAGTTACCGTGATTCACACTTAGCAACAAATTCACATGCAATCTGTGAGATTCCAAGGCTGCAGGAGTAAGATGTACATTGTACAATTTATACATGCAGGATTAAAACGCTCTTGACCCAGCCTTAATGCTGAGAAGCTACGTTCTTAACTCTGGAGTCTAATTAGCATGCTATTAACAATCGAGAACTACTAGCAATAAGTTAAGCTCTACATTAGAACATTCTTCTTAATAAACTGTCTATATTAGAAAAACAAACATAAAATGACAAATCATTAAAATTTCAGAAAATTACCGAGGAATGCACAAATGTTAGCGGAAAATACACACTTACAAATGTGCACATTGAACGCACACCTGATAGGCAACGTATATAAGTCTTTCATTAAGGCATCATTCTTAAGAACACAGGCACTTCGTCCAACTTGGCGCTCACATTCTTCAGCCACTGTCCACCCTTGAAGGTCTCTTGGGTAGCATGGTTCTTCCAGTTATCGGATGCTCCTGGAAGGTAGACGTCCCTGGAGCTGACGCCTTCTTCAACAACTGGTGCCACGAGGATCGAATCTCCGATCAGAAACTGAGAATCGATCTTCAGACTGTCTTCCGATTGATCGATCCACCACAAAGGTCGAATGATCGGATCGCCTGCAACATACACATCGATCGCTACAAATCGGATATAATTTTTTTAAACATGCTTTGCTTATTCGTTGTCTAGTAATTTGAAAGTTCAATGGTTTCCTGATGTTGAATATGGAGGCTACAGTTCTTAATAATCAACCAATTTTAAGGAAATGGAAGTTCTCTAAGGCAAGTGGAAATCGGTGGATACGCTACTGAGTCCGAACTTCAAGGCACTAGTGCTATATGTATTCATGAGAAAGTATACCGCTTTTTCAAAATTTACAACAAAGTTGTTCTATAGTGTCCTCATCAAATCTTTTGAAACCTGAAGAACACTTGACCAGCTATCTTGCCAGCATTTACCAAAATAGGTTGCAAATATTGCACGGGGTTAAGATGACAAATGACCTGCTATTACGTATTTCTTGCTTATCTGGTCTGTTAGCTCAAACTAAAAGTTTTGCTGGTTAAATAGTTATCAGTAGTTAAGTCTAATACACAAGATCCAGTTAAGAGTTAAACTTTGTGCCATTCTCCTCTGCGAATTATGCACTCAACGACCTGATTTAAATTTCCCTTCTGCCCGAATTTACCACATGTACTTGGTAATTGGAGTCACACCTCTTGGTGGGGTCCTTTGTTGCCAGCGTAACAATTTGTTTATTAATGATAATTTGCTTGTGATCTTTTATATGTATTGGCAAATGCTTCAATAAAAGATCTGATCGATTGATTGATTGATTGATTGATTGGTCAGAGTTCTAACCTGTTTTCAGTGATTGTTTGGCAGATTTTATGATTTCTGGAGCGACAAAATTCTCATGAAGTTGTACAAACTTGGCGGCGATCTTGACGACATCATCGTCGTACTGCCACGGAGCGATGGAGAACTGCATGGAAGGAAGGAAGGCGCTCAGCTCCAGCCATCGCACAAACAACTCTCGACCTGGAATGGATGTTGTCCCGTTTTCTCCATATCCATTCCCGCCGATCATATCTGGAAGAATGAATGAATATCCGATGATTCCCATGAAGAGCGCCGTTGGTATGACGCTACGAAGTCCACTCACGTGGCTCCAAATGCTGTCCTTGTCCAGCATACGGAAGAAGATCGGAACGTCCTGCGAGCGATAGGCTGATCTGACCTCGACCATTCCACCGAAATTCTCCGTCATTCGGACGTAGAGATCCGTTAGGTGGTTCCTATTGATCAGCCACGAAGGAACGGTCGCATTGCCTGGGAGGTAATCCACTTCACCGCCGTCGAACTTGAATGAATCGATTCCAAACTGACGCTGGAAGTCCTTGAGTCGCCCGGAAAACCAGTCAACGGCTTCGTCGTTGGTGACGTCCAGCACTCCACCCATTCCCCGCCACCATCGAACCAACGATGGAACAGACTTAGGAGCAGATGTCTTCATTAAAAAGGACTTTTCCGCTCCCTCGAGGAAGGCTCGACTGTCGATGTTGGCAAATGGAGTGACCCAAGTGGTGACACGAAACCCGAGCGAATGCAGCTGGGAGATCATCTGACTGGCGTTTGGGAACTTTGTCCGATTGAAGTCAAAGTCTCCGTAACGCGTGGTGTACATGTCGTCAATTTCCAACTGACTGTTGGGGAATCCGTACTTCAAGATTTCCTTGGCGTACTCCAGTACCGCCTTCTGTGTAACGTGAGACTTGTATCGAGCCCAAGTGGACCAGATCGGTGCCTCAAACATTCGCTGGTCGGGTATGGCCCTCGGGCGAGGCAGGAACCTTTGTGCCATGAAGCGATGAACCTGGAGAAGGTTGTCTGCCTGGCACACCGTGTAGTTCAGCCACCTATGCGTGTAGTCGTCAAGGTCATCGCTCGAATATCCCTTACGATCAGTCTTGAGGCAGAGCTTACCATCTCCATCTGCGTTGAAACTCGAGTGTAGAGTCACGTTCTGGCTAACGTGAATTCCGATTCCCGAAGATGCAATCCAGTACGGCTCCAGGATGCACCCGTACCGCCCGAATGCGGGATTCTTACGATTGTACTGCGTTAGGATATCTCCGGACAGGTACGGTTGCATTCGTGAGCACTGGGGGTCCATCGGCCAGCGTTGTTCGAGCACTTCTGCCCCTCCGTACCAGTGTGCCTCTCCCAGCGAGAAGCAATCCATAGGTTGAAAGGCTTCTGACAGAGACTCCCATGTAACATTGTAGCAAGTGACTCCATCGACCTTGACCTTTGACGTGGTGACTTCCAGTCGTCCGAACTTCGGCCACTCCACCAAAATTCTATCGAGGACTTTGCCTTCATTGACTGCAGTCAAAGGCCTAGTCTTCGCTTTCTGACAAAGGCCGAGCACGTGATTGTGCTGAAAGTGCTTTGTCAGAGGATGGAGAAGGGACAATTTCACGCTTGATTTGTCAAGTGTGGCGATGAAGCCCCAATAGGGGCTGCTGTGTTGGATGACCTGAACGGGGGCATAGCAAAACTCCCAGATGAACAGAGTTACAATAACTAATACTACCGCAAGAAAGACAAGCTTCAGTTTCCCCATCTCTTCTTTTGTTATTTCTTTATGCGGTGCATTTTGAAGCTGCAATTACAATTGAAATCCATTTACAATGCTGCAATGTCTGCTGTTAGAATCAAGATTTATTTTCTCACCATCAGTTCATATTGTTTGTCTCCGATCAGACAGTTTAGCCCTCACAAGAAATTTAGAACATTACAAAAGGCTCCTGCATATGTAAAAGAGCATATTTACAGCAGAGATTTTCAACCTTTTTCCACGCTCGACGCACCTAAATTTATAACAGAATTTGGCGACACGCCACGCAATCGTCATAATTAGCTTAGATGTCAATATGGGTAAAATTGAAATAGGCCTATGTTAAAGTTAACAAGCATAGACTATGCTATATGAGTAAGCCTCAGAAACACACCATGACTGGACTTGTTAATAAAGCATTTGAGCTGTACTTTGGTTGCAATACTAGAGAGAAAGCCAAAGAATGGGTGCCTCTCATTTGCTGTGGAAGATGTGCTGTAGATCTTACAGTTTGGCTCCGGGGACCTGTGAAAGCAATGCCGTTTGCCGTCACGATGGTCTGACGAGAGCAGAAAGATCATGACTGTGACGGGCTGCTAAATTTGTCTCACTAATGTTTCTGGTTTCTCGGACAAGAATAAGAAAGGAAACTGAATACCCAGATCTTCTTTCGGCAACAATACTGGTCCACTAGAGAAATAGAGCTTTGACGATGAAGATGAAGACTGTATTGATCCAGCCAGTAATGAGTATGCAGCTGCTGACAGTGACCTGGATTTTGAAGTAGGTAGGCGTATGTCTGGCGAGCCTCATCTCAACACACAGTCAGAATTGAACAACCTGGTGAGAGACTTAGGTTTGTCGAAAGCAAAAATAGAACAACTGGATTCAAGACTGAAGTTTTCTGTCACCAAGTATTGGACAGAAATCAGTCCGACAAATTATTTTTGCCTTTTCTTCACTTAAAGCTGGAACTGATGAAAATTTTAGGTAAAAGCCATGCTCAAGGATGGTGAAGGTTTCTTTATCTGCAACAGAAGTTCCCAAGAATAAGTGATGCCAAGATCAAGGAAGGCATCTTTGTGGGTCTACAGATCAGACACATCATCAATGACAAGCAGTTTGAACATCTGTTGGAGGACCAGAGACAATCGCCTGGAAAGCACTGAAGGATGTTGTGGAGAATTTTCTTGGTAACTATAGAACTTCAAATTACATTAAACTGGGTAACAAAATCTTACAGCATTCTGACATGAAATGCAACATGTCACTTAAGATTCACATCTTGCATTCCCACTTGAACTTCTTCCGAATGTTTCCCACAAATCTAGCGATGAACACCAGGACATTGCCACAATGGAAAAACGGTATAAGGGAAACTGGAATTCAGCAATGTTGTCTGACAACTGTTGGACACTAGTACAGCGGGATGTGCAAACAAAGAATACAAATAAAAATCAGCATCACAGCATTTTTATACCTGTAGAACTTTAGCAGCACCTTATACACATTGCACTTGTGCAGCTGAACAGGTAATAACTATGAAAACCTTTAATTTCCTGTTTCTCAACATTTGTAAGTGATACAGTCATCATCAGCACCCAATATTATGAGACAGAAATGTTCTAAAGATTTGTTATCCAATTAAATTAAATTATAGTAGGCCTATAATTGTATTGTAAATGTAGGCTATGGCCTATGCAATATGATGAGCATTTCAGTTAAAATCTTGCATGCCCTTTTTCTCAAAAACCCTACACGATATAACAATTCTGAGAACATCATCGTGTTCAGTACGTCAAATTCTATAGAAACAGTCAAAGTTCTTTCGGAAGTAAAAAAGAGTTAAAATTTGTTGTCCAGTGTTCTTAAATTCGCGACACACAAACGACACACTAGTAACTTTATTAAGCCACACACCGCCAGTCAATTCGCGACACACTAACTAGCGTGTTGCGACACACGGTACCGGTTGAGAACCTCTGCTTTACTAGATGATTTGACCAACAAATTATATTTTGCACTTGCTCCATAAGTCATCCAGAAACAGTAAACTATCAATTTCATTCATAACATTAGTGTAAAAATATTAAAGTAGGACACCTGGACACACATGTTATGTAGGCTATAGTGCTATACGCCTAAACGAGATGTAGCCTTAGTATCTCAGCTGTTTATGTAATACAGTCTGGTCATACCTACGTGTTCGCACAAGCAAGCGTTATTAATATTATTATGATATTGAGCAAACAATAATTATTGTTACAGAGCATTCTTGATAGATTAAAATCAATCACAAATTTTATAGGCGAAAGCCGCGAACTCGCCGAACTGTTGATAACACTGAAGTTTCAGAAATAAACACAGAGTTCCTTCTAAAAATCCAGAAAACCCCAGACTATTTAAAATGAACGATTTTAGACCCTTTATTCAAAATATATTATTATAATTCGTTTAGGCCTAATCAAAAATCAGGTTGACAAGCCGCAACACAGTTAAAATCATATCTATGCGAAAAACTATAGAATCGGGAGCGCTATAAATAGCCCAAAGCTCCGATATATTTATAGTTTTGTGGGCGTGGCGTGATTAAGAAATCACTACAAGAGACATTAGGCCTAATATTTTGTTTGACTGACAGTACAATACAATACAATTAGGCATTTGTATCGCGCTTTAACAAACAAGTCTTGCACAAGAGCGCGCTTCACTAGCCTACAGATCTAGTCATAATGTAATGAAAATAAATGAGTTTTTAATTTAGATATAAACTCCGCAACAGACGTAGGCCTACACTGACGAATGGAAATTGGGAGACTATTCCATTCTTTGGGTCCTGAGACTGAGATGTGAGAAAGCACGACTTTCAAACTTCCGGTTTGTACGAATTGTAGCAAAGTCACTTCGCCACGACGATCGAAGTCATCTAGCATTGGAAGCGGAACATGACGTGACCATGCATGGATGCAATTTAGCCTATGTATGAAGGAGAGTTTCCGGAGTGGATATACATCAGGAGATTTTGAAGGCAATACGAGCACGGATGGGAAGCCAGTGTAGCTGTTTCAGTGTAGATGTGATGTGGTCTCTGGGATCAAGTCCTTTTATCAGGCGAGCGGCCGCGTGTAGAACTGCAGGACAGGGGCTGAAGTGTTGATGGTGGAAGACCATGGCAGACAGGATAGAGTTGCAGCAGTCGAGACGAAAGATGACGAGGGTTTGAGTGAGAATACGCAGACAGCTTTCATTCAGGCAACGTTTCACTTGTCGAATTCGACGAAGGTGAAAGAAGCATGCTCTGGCTACAGAAATTATGTCGATTTAGGCCTATCTTCAAGTTTAAACTGCAGTCCAGTACGTAGGCTATAGGCCTACACACCGAGATCACGGATCGCATATCAGGTGCCAGGTGGCTATCCATAGGCGTATCCACGTCCTAAATGTTGGGGCAACCAAATGGAAATTCTGAGTAGGAGTAATGATAGCGAGCGCGAAACCGCGATTGCCAAAGGCAAGAAACTCCTAGCGCTTGAGGGTATGGGGGACCGTCGTAAGCTCCCCCAGCGGGATCTGGGTGCCACCCAAGAAACCGACGCAATTGTGAGCACTTGATGCCAAATCAAGTACATTTTGGGTTCTAGTATTCCCTGAAATTTTGCAATGATGATATCGAAATAGAAGTAAGTTTACCTAAACCACCTCGATCTTTGAAAGTCTAAATCTAAATCAGTCAATCAATCAATAATAAGCCATAGGAATTGATATCTGACATTGCTTACAAATAAAATGGCGCAGCTTCTGGGGATGCAAAGCTAACAGTATAAGGACAGAAGTCATGCAACAAATATTCATCGATTTTAATGTAAGATTACACATATTAAATTAAGACACAGTGGAACCAACGAAAAGGTTGTTGGACGATGTTCAAGAAACAACAGGAATGAATCTGGAACAACTAAGAGAAGCGACATCAGAAAGAAAGCAATGGAGAAGGCTGGCCTTGTCGATCGCTAGAGTTCAACGAACTGACAGCACAAGGTGACAAGGTGGAACCAACGAATGAGAAATATGAGTGTCCATTTCCAACTAACCGGAAAAGGGACAAAAGCCCCGCTTAATTTAATTATTACTAGAGAAACCTTATCTATCTTAGAAACAGTAAAATGGTACCAAAAATATAGTCAATACTCATGCAACAAATATCCAAATAATCCATTCAAAATGCGCATGTAAATCAGCACACAGTGGAACTAAAGGTTGAGAATCATGTGTCCATTTCCATCTCTTGACAGCGTAGAGTTTAAGACTTCAATAAATGTCCCCTACCCATTTTGTAATCTTTGTCTTTTAAAACTGCAATGTTAGCATTTTATGCTGGCATTTGAACGAAATTGTTCAATCATTTCAGTGTTAATAGCTGTGGTTTAAGACTTCAAAAACGTCCCCTCACATTGCTTAAAATGTTTCAGATTTCTTAAGCTGTCATCTCAAAATATTTTCTCATAATTTCATTGCACAAAATACATTGTTTAAGAGTAGACTTCAATAAATGTCCCTTTCTATTGTTTAACTTTTTCCATACTGCTATGGTAGCTTTTTACGCTGTTATCTTAAAAAATTGCTCATTTCAGATAAACAATGGACAACATTGCAGAAATTTATGATATTAGACATTTCTGAAATACTGGAAAGGAATATAAGCACATCCACCTACCCACCACAAACTTTGGAGGAGACCGTTCCCCGCTGTTCCCCTAAGTCTACACCATGGTGTAGACATGTACGTTACCAGTGTAACAAAACATTAAGAATAAAAAGAGCAATTGAGCAAAACATAACAAAAGTAATCCCATTTACATATAATGATAACTTCTGGCAGATTTGACCACAAATGACCTGATATTTTGCATTTGAAAATACAAAAAGCATTCAAACCAGGCACGAAATAAGCCTACTGAAAGAAAGTCAAGACTCAAGAGTCACTTAATATCACCAAAGATCAGTTTCCGTGATTCACACTAAGCAACAAATTCAAATGCAATCTGTGAGATGCCAACACTGCAGGGGTAAGATGTACAATTTATACATGCAGGATTAAAACGCTCTTGACCCAGCCTTAATGCTGAGAAGCTACTTTCTTAACTCTGGAGTCTAATTAGCATGCTATTAACAATCGAGAACTACTAGCAATAAGTTAAGCTCTACATAAGAACATAATTAACTGTCTATATTAGAAAAAAAGCCATAAAATGACCAAATGATTAAAATTTCAAAAAATAACCATGGAATGCACAAATGTATGCGGAAAATACACACAAATGTGCACATTGAACGCACACCTGATAGGTTATGTACTATGTAGCCTATATATATAAGTGACTTTCATTAAGGCATCATTCTTAAGAACAGGGGCACTTCGTCCAACTTGGCGCTCACACTCTTCAGCCACTGTCCACCCTTGAAGGTCTCTTTGGTAGCATGGTTCTTCCAGTTCTCGGATGCTCCTGGAAGATAGACATCCCTGGAGCTGACCCCCTCCTCAACAACTGGTGCCACAAGGATCGAATCTCCGATCAAAAACTGAGAATCGATCTTCAGACTGTCTTCCGATTGATCGATCCACCACAAAGGTCGAATGATCGAATCGCCTGCAACATATATACACATCGATCAATACATACACATCGATCAATACATACACATCGATCAATACATACACATCGATCAATACATACACATCGATCAATACAAACACATCGATAACTACATACACATCAATAACTACATACACATCGATAACTACAATGTACATACACATGGATCAATACATACACATCGATAACTACATACACATCGATAACTACATACACATCGATCACTACATACACATCGATAACTACATACACATCGATAACTACATACACATCGATAACTACATACACATTAATCACTACATACACATCGATAACTACATACACATCGATAACTACATACACATCGATCACTACATACACATCGATAACTACATACACATCGATAACTACATACACATCGATAACTACATACACATGGATCAATACATACACATCGATCAATACATACACATCGATCACTACATACACATCAATCACTACATACACATCGATAACTACATACACATCGATAACTACATACACATCGATAACTACATACACATTAATCACTACATACACATCGATAACTACATACACATTAATCACTACATACACATCGATAACTACATACACATCGATAACTACATACACATCGATCACTACATACACATCGATAACTACATACACATCGATAACTACATACACATCGATAACTACATACACATGGATCAATACATACACATCGATCAATACATACACATCGATCACTACATACACATCAATCACTACATACACATCGATAACTACATACACATCGATAACTACATACACATCGATAACTACAAACACATCGATAACTACATACACATCGATAACTACATACACATCGATAACTACATACACATCAATCACTACATACACATCGATAACTACATACACATGGATCACTACATACACAACGATCACTACATACACATCGATCAATACATACACATCGATCACTACATACACATCGATCACTACATACACATCGATCACTACATACACATCGATCACTACATACACATCGATCACTACATACACATCGATCACTACATACACATCGATCAATACATACACATCGATAACTACATACACATCGATAACTACATACACATCGATCACTACATAGCCTACACATCGATAACTACATACACATCGATAACTACATACACATCGATAACTACATACACATTAATCACTACATACACATCGATAACTACATACACATCGATAACTACATACACATCGATCACTACATACACATCGATAACTACATACACATCGATAACTACATACACATCGATAACTACATACACATCGATAACTACATACACATCGATAACTACATACACATCGATCACTACATACACATGGATCACTACATACACAATGATCACTACATACACATCGATCAATACATACACATCGATCACTACATACACATCGATCACTACATACACATCGATCACTACATACACATCGATCACTACATACACATCGATAACTACATACACATCGATAACTACATACACATCAATCAATACAAACACATCGATAACTACATACACATTAATCACTACATACACATCGATCACTACATACACATCGATCACTACATACACATCGATCACTACATACACATCGATCACTACATACACATCGATAACTACATACACATAGATCAAAACATACACATCGATTACTACATACACATAGATCAAAACATACACATCGATTACTACATACACATCGATCGCTACAAATCGGATATAAGTTTTGAAAACATGCTGGCTTATTCGTTTTCTAGCCATTTGAAAGCTCAAATGTTTCCTGATGTTGAACATGGAGGTTAAAGATCTTAATAACCAACCAATTTTAAGGAAATGGAAGTTCTAGGGCAAGTGAAAATTAGTGGATAGACTACCGAGTCCAAACTTCAATGCACTATTACCATATGTAATGTATGAGAAAGTAATTAACCCGCCTTTTGGATATTTACAACAAAGTAATTCTATAGTGTCCTTGTCAAATCTTTTGAAATTTGAAGAACACTTGACCAGCTATCTGGCCAGCATCTACAGAAATAGATGGAGAATAGGGCATGCATGGGGTTAAGATGACAAATGACCTGCTAATACGTATTTCTTGTTCATCTGGTCTGTTAGCTCAAACTAAAAGTTTTGCTGGTTAAATAGTTATCAGTAGTTAAGTATGGGGGCCAGGGGCTCTTTGCTGCCTGCATACCAATTTGTTTGTTACAGATATCTTGCTTGTCCATTCTAATGATAGTATTGGCAAGTATTGATAAGTAATGTTTCAATAAAAGATTTGATTGATTGATTGACTGAGTGATAGAGTGATTGGTTGATTGGCTAGAGTTCTTACCTGTTGTCAACGAGTTTTTGGCGGCTTTGATGATTTCTGGAGCGACGAAATTCTTATGAAGTTGGACAAACTTGGCAGCGATCTTGACGACTTCATCGTCGTACTGCCACGGAGCGATGGAAAACTGCATGGAAGGGAGGAAGGCGCTCAGCTCCAGCCATCGCACAAACAACTCCCGACCTGGAATGGATGTCGTCCGCAGTGGCCCTTTTTCTCTATATCCGTTTCCGCCGATCATATCTGGAAGAATGAATGGATATCCAATGATTCCCATGAAGAAGGCCGTTGGTATGATGCTACGAAGTCCATTCGCGTGGCTCCAAATACTGTCCTTGTCTACCATACGGAAGAAAACCGGAATGTCTTGAGAGCGATAGGCTGATCTGACCTCGACCATTCCGCCGAAACCCTCCGTCATTCGGACGTAGAGATCCGTTAGGTGGTTCCTATTGATCAGCCATGAAGGAACGGTCGCATTAATCGGGAAGTATTCCATTTCACCATTATCGAACTTGAAGGAGTCTATTCCAAACTGACGCTGGAAGTCCTTGAGTCGTTTGCAAAACCAGTCTACCGCTTTGTCGTTGGTGACGTCCAGCACTCCAGCCGTTCCGTGCCACCATCGAATAAATGACGGAACAGACTTCGGAGCAGATGTCTTCATCCAAAACGACTTTTCAGCTCCCTCAAGGAAGGCTCGACTGTCGATGTTGGCGAATGGAGTGATCCAAGTCGTGACACGAAACCCGAGCGAATGCAGCTGGGAGATCATCTGACTGGCGTTTGGGAACTTCGTCCGATTGAAGTCGAAATCACCGTAACGCGTCGTGTACATGTCGTCGATCTCCAACTGGCTGTTGGGGAATCCGTACTTCAGGATTTCCTTCGCGTACTCCAGCACCACCTCTTGTGTCACGTGGACCTTGTATCGAGCCCAAGTGGACCAGATCGGCGCTTCGAACATTCGCTGGTCGGGTATGGCCCTCGGGCGAGGCAGGAACCGTTGAGCCATGAAGCGATGAACCTGGAGAAGGTTGTCTGCCTGGCACACCGTGTAGTTCAGCCACCTATGCGTGTAGTCGTCAAGGTCATCGCTCGAATAACCCTTCCGGTCGGTCTTGAAGCAGAGTTGTCCATCACCGTCTGCGTTGAAACTCGAGTGCAGAGTCACGTTCTCGCTAACGTGAATTCCGATTCCAGAAGATGCAATCCAGTATGGTTCCAGGATGAATCCGTACTGCCCGTACGCTGGATTCTTACGATGGTACCGTGTAGTGATGCGTCCGGACAGGTACGGTTGCATTCGTGAGCGCTGGGGGTCCATCGGCCAGCGTTGCTCAAGCACTTCTGCCCCTCCATACCAGTGTGCGTCTCCCAGCGAGAAGCAGTCCATAGGTTGAAAGGTTTCTGACAGAGACTCCCATGTAACGTTGTAACATGTGACTCCATCGACCTTGACCTTTGATGTGATCTCCAGTCGTCCGAAATTCGTCCACTTAGCCAAAATTCTAACGAGGACTTTGCCTTCAGTGAACGTAGTTATTAAAGGTCTTGTCTCCGATTCCAGGCCAAGGCCAAGTGCGTGATTGTGCTGGAAGCGCTTTGTCAGAGGATGGAGAAGGGACAATTTCACGTTGGATTTGTCAAGTGTGGCAATGAAGCCCCAGTCGGGGTTGCTGTGCTGGGTGAAGTGGATTGGGGCGTAGAAAAACACCCAGACGAACAGAGCCAATACGATTGCAAGGATGACAAATTTCAGTTTCCTCATTTCTTCTTTTGTCATTTCTTTATGCAGTGAATTCTAAAGCTGCAATTACAAATAAAATCCATTTGCAATACTGTGATGATTGCAAAGATGACAAACTTCAGTTTTCTGATTTCTTCTTTTGTCATTTCTTCATGCAGTGAATTTTAAAGCTGCAATTACAAATTATAAAATCCATTTAGCCTACATTACTGTGATGTCTGCTGTTAGAATAACGAGCTATTTTCTCACCATCAGTTCATATTGTGTTTCACCAATCAGGATTGTCTGGCAATATCAGGCACATTTTATAACAATACTTTGAGATGTGACTTAATAAAATAGTGTTTTTTTACTTGTTGTTGCTTTATGATTTTTGAATCGTCAAAAAGCAGTGGGTGGTCTAACTAAAAGTGATATATCTTTGGTTCTGTCTGAAATAGTTTAATGAAATTTGGCCATTGTATGTAAATATGAATTGCCTTTAAGCCTGTAAAATGATTTAAAATTTCATACTTTTGGCCCACCCTGTATATGAGTGTAAGACATGTATTTGATGATGTGTTCCAGTGTCAGCAGTTACAGAATCTCAGGATTTTCATATTCGTTAGTAATAATATGTAGACTATTGTCAACAGGAATGTGTTTGTTCAGCAAAGGGGGATTTGAAGAAAAGGAAGGAGTCTTATAAGGAGTATGACTGGTGGAAAAGAAGTCAAATGTGTGTTGATAGGTAGATAACTTGTTATAAACTTATAACCTCTAATTCTAAATGTCAAGGGAAGTTGAAAGATTGATCCTATTGTATGATTAGGGTGTCCATTAACTTCAGTGAATATTTTAAGTGAATACTGCAAATTTCTTAAATGTACGAGAGGCTCAACACATTCATTTTGAAGTGCTACAGCCGCAGTTCCTTTAGCAGCACCACAGCATAATATCAGTGCTTCAGTCTGAATTGACATTAATTTATTCAAATTCAAGTCTTATAGACCGAAGCATCGGCCACATCTCCATACTCAATCACATGCCGAAACCAAGACTCAATAAATATAATTAATTATATTTAAGATGGGCTTTCTTCGAAGCTCTCCAGTGCAAACCAAAAATTGCTCTCATTAAATTCATAGCTTTTGCTTAAAATTATTTATAATATATTCTATATGTGGTTTCCAATAAATATACTATCAAAATAATTCCAAGGAATATAGCTGTTTTCCCAATTTTAATCAAATCAGCTCCTACTTTAATGTGAATTTTTGGTACATTTATGCTTTACTTAAATTAAATATATTTCAAAAACATTATTATGACACCGTTTGCCAATTGCATTTACAAAATTTTGGATCCTTAATTTCTAAGTATTTGACAATACAATGTCCTACAGTATATGGAGCTATCATCCGCAAAAACAATTAGCATACATCTACAAATTATTAACTTTTAAATCAGAAAAAATTTCAAATACAAAGTTTCAGCCACGGATACTCTGTTTGGGGGAAAACTTTATATTGTTTGGGAGAATTAATATTGTGACACCGACCTAATTTAGCCATCTGCTCTACAATTTTAAAGACTGCCTAAATAAGACAAATTGAGAAACTGGAAAAATAATTATGACTTCTAAGCTAACTTTGCAATAATATTCTGGTGCAATGAATAATTATTTAAACCCTACCAGCCTACCAGCACACAGCTTTACCTGCTCTCGTGGGCTACTTAGCTCATTGGCAAACATTAAGACAAAAGTAGGGAAATTCTCTTCTGGTGTACAAACAGTCGCTTTATTCACTTTCGCCCTCTAGCACTCTTGATTGCGCCGTTGGATTTCGCCCTTCTATTTGCAAGCCATATTAAATTAGGCCTCGTAGGCCAATTATAGTCATGTAGTTAAGAAATTACAATAATTAGTTTTCCAAAAAAGTGTCCCCGTTTTTGATGACTAGAAAATGGTCACCCTATATAAACTTGTACTTGCCTAGGGCCTAGGCCTAATAATATTAATAATATTTTCACGGAATATATTATATTCCGTGAGAATTCGCGACACACCAACCACACACCTGTTTTACACGACCCACCACCGCCGGTCGATTCGTGACACATCGGTTGAGAACCTCTGTTTTACTAGGTGATTTGACCATCAAATTATATTATGTACTTGCTGCATAAATCATCCAGAAATAGTAAGCTATCAATTTCATTCATAACATTAGTGTTAAAACATTAAAATAGGACAAACGTGTTATGTAGGCCATACGAGAAGTAGGTCATGTATTTATACCTATTCTTAGATGCATCTTAGCTGTTTATGTAATACAATCTGATCATACGCACGTGTCCGCACAAGCAAGCGTTATTATAATATTGAGCAAATAATAATTATTGTAACAGAACATTGTTTATAGATTTAGGTCAATCGCAAATTTCATCATCTGAAGCGTTACTTTCCGCTATAATTATACTATTCTAATATTTTTCGCAGTTTATTTGAGTCATAGTTCCAGCCATAGTGCATAGAAGGGATGGTATGCATTTGGCTGTAATTTGTGGCTAATAATAATCAGTTCGCTAGATGGCGATGGCAAGCAACAATTGACGGACCTCGCCCATAAACCAAATGGAATTTCATGATTACCGGTATTGTATGACATACATACCGGTACTTAAACTCCTTAATTGCACGTTCGTTTGTTAGTGCCAGTCTCACGAATCGATGAATGAGGAGGGCGACAAGTTATATTTTGCTATGACACAGTGTCATTAAACTGAAGCTACTAGGCCTACTCATGGTTAGAGCTCTGCATCCTAACAAGCAGATACCTTGACCTGCACCTTACTACTCATTGCAGTTAACCAGACCAGTATTGGCCAACATATTTTATAGCATTCAAAACTCTGGAGTCTAATTAACATAGGCTACTATCAACAGTCGAGAACTACTAGCAATAAGTCAAGCTCTACATAGGAAAACATTTGTACATTTCTAATTTTAACAAAATGTCTAGATCAAGAAAACAAGCATCAAATTACTAAATGACTAAAATTTCGAAAAATAATCGCTGAATGCACAAGTGTCGGCGGATAAATACACACTTAGGCTACAAATGTACGAATTGAAAGCACAACTGATAGGCAACGTAGGCCTTTATAAGTGTCTGTCTTTCATTAAGGGGCCACTCTTAAGAACACGGGCACTTCATCCAACTTGGCGCTCACATTCCTCAGCCACTGTCCACCCTTGAAGGTCTCTTGGGTGGCATGGTTCTTCCAGTTCTCGGATGCTCCTGGAAGATAGACGTCCCTGGAGCTGACACCCTCCTCAACAACTGGTGCCACGAGGATCGAATCTCCGATCAGAAATTGAGAATCGATCTTCAGACTGTCTTCCGATTGATCGATCCACCACAGAGGTCGAATGATCGGATCGCCTGCAACATACACATATCGAATCGTATATCTAAAACGTTATAAAGCGCCTTTAACTGTATAGACTATTCAGAGTCGCTTCCAGCACAGAAGCCCATAGGGAGGGAGGGGAGAGAGCAGTCTTGAGAGTCCATGCAGATGGGAGCCAAGCTCTAAGAAGAGGGGAAAGACGCCACTAAATGTAAAGGGACCCATCAAAGAAATGTCCGAACAGGAGGGACAATTAAAGGGGTAGCTAAAAAGGTCAGTCGATCGATCATTACAAATCGATTAAGCTGATAGTTGAAGATGTGTTTGACTTATTCGTTGTCTAGTCGTTTAGAACTTCAACAATTATTTCCTGATGCGAAACACAAAAACTAAAGTTAATATTAAGCAATCAATTATTATGGTCTGAAGAAATTGGAAGATATAAAAGGCAAGTGGAAATTAGTGGATAGACCAAACTATATACGAACTTGGGGACATAGCAGGCCTATCCATGTTTGTGTAAAAAAAGAAGTAAATGTAAAGTTTTCAATGTTAAACATAATACAGCAAATCAGTTCTAAGTGTCGTCATCAAATCTTTTGAAATCTGAAGTACATTTGACTAGCCACACTGTATCTGACCAACATTGACCGAAATATATAGCCGGGAAAGAGGGCACAGTACTGTTCGTCAGTGACTAACATGACAAATGACCTGCTTCCAAATAATCTTATTTAATCTGCTACGTTTTACTTTTTACCTGTCTTCAGCGAGTTTTTGGCGGCTTTGATGATTTCTGGAGCGACGAAATTCTTATGGAGTTGGACAAACTTGGCGGCGATCTTGACGACTTCATCGTCGTACTGCCACGGAGCGATGGAAAACTGCATGGAAGGGAGGAAGGCGCTCAGCTCCAGCCATCGCACAAACAACTCCCGACCTGGAATCGATGTCGTCCGGAGTGGCTCGTTTTCTCCATATCCGTTCCCGCCGATCATATCTGGAAGAACAAACGGATATCCGATGATACCCATGAAGAGCGCCGTCGGTATGACGCTACGAAGTCCGTTGTCGTAACTCCACAGACTTTCCTTGTCCAGCATTCGGAGAAAGACTGGGACGTCCTGCGAGCGATATGCGGATCTGATCTCTACCATTCCACCGAAACGCTCCGTCACCCGGACGTAGAGATCTGTTAGGTGGTTCTTGTTGACCAGCCACGAAGGAACCGCCAGGTCGGTTGGCAGGAATTCAACTTCACCGGCGTCGAACTTGAAGCAATCGATTCCAAACTCACGTTGGAAGGCCTTGAGTCGACTGGAAAACCAGTCGACAGCTTTCTCGTTGGTGACGTCCAGCACTCCACCAGTTCCCTGCCACCATCGAGTCAACGACGGAACAGACTTAGGAGCAGATGTCTTCATCCAGAACGACTTTTCTGCTCCCTCGAGGAAAGCTCGACTGTCAATGTTGGCGAATGGAGTGATCCAAGTGGTGACACGAAACCCGAGCGAATGCAGCTGGGAGATCATCTGACTGGCGTTTGGGAACTTCGTCCGATTGAAGTCGAAATCACCGTAACGCGTCGTGTACATGTCGTCGATCTCCAACTGGCTGTTGGGGAATCCGTACTTCAGGATTTCCTTCGCGTACTCCAGCACCACCTCTTGTGTCACGTGGACCTTGTATCGAGCCCAAGTGGACCAGATCGGCGCTTCGAACATTCGCTGGTCGGGTATGGCCCTCGGGCGAGGCAGGAACCGTTGAGACATAAAGCGATGAACCTGGAGAAGGTTGTCTGCCTGGCACACCGTGTAGTTCAGCCACCTATGCGTGTAGTCGTCAAGGTCATCGCTCGAATAACCCTTCCGGTCGGTCTTGAAGCAGAGTTGTCCATCACCGTCTGCGTTGAAACTCGAGTGCAGAGTCACGTTCTCGCTAACGTGAATTCCGATTCCCGAAGATGCAATCCAGTACGGTTCCACGACGGATCCGTACCGCCCTAAACCTGGAGTATTACGATTGTACCACGATAGGAAGTCTCCGGTCAGGTACGGTTGCATTCGAGAGCGCTGGGGGTCCATCGGCCAGCGTTGTTCAAGCACTTCTGCCCCTCCGTACCAGTGTGCATCTCCCAGCGAGAAGCAATCCATAGGTTTGAAGGCTTCTGACAGAGACTCCCATGTAACGTTGTAGCATGTGACTCCATCGACCTTGACTTTTGACGTGGTGACTTCCAGTCGTCCGAACTTCGGCCACTCTACCAAAATTTTGTCGAGGACCTTGCCTTCATTGACTGTAGTTAGAGGCCTAGTCTCCGCTTCCAGGCCAAGGCCGAGCGTGTGATTGTGCTGAAAGTGCTTTGTCAGAGGATGGAGAAGGGACAGTTTCACGCTTGATTTGTCAAGTGTGGCGATGAAGCCCCAGCCCGGATTGCTGTGTTGTGTGATCTGGATGGGGTCGTAGCAAAACTCCCAGATGAACAGAGCGAATACGATTGTAAGGAAGACACACTTTAGTTTACCCATTTCTTCTTTTCTTATTTTTCATGCAGTGAATTTTAAAACTACAAGTAGAAATCAAATTCATTTTCATTACGGTCTGATGTCTGCTGTTAAAATCATGAGATGTAGGATATATCCTCTCCTTCAGTTTATAAAAACTTTATATTATTTTTTACACCTATTGGTTAGTTTAACGCTCACATGAAATTTGAAACATTACAAGGCTCATGCATATTTTAAAAGAGCACTTTTACATTTCTACTGCATTAATGTATGGACGAATTAAGGAAATGGAACAGTGCTTTATACGATAGTCAATAACACGGTTCATTGGACAATAAATATAATTATGATCCTTCGGTATTTGGTAGTTTTCGATCCTTCAGACTTCTATTATATTTTTGCAATAATTATCCCCGTGTGTGCACATGATTGTGTGTTAAGCTACTCATTTCCCCTCTCTCTCTTGCCTCTTGAAGGCATTAACAGTTGACAGAGTGAACAAAGCCAGCACCATTCAGCTCTATCAATCAAACGAAGAAACAGACTAACTGCACAGAGGGAGGGGTTCAGAGTTAAATAATGTCCTACGCAAAATGGGGAGGAGGAAATTTATTCGGGGGCCTTTGTCCGAGGGGATAATGTCCGTGAGGATAATGTCCAGAGGGGATAATGTCCATCTGGACCCTATTCCTGGCAGGGGCGGAAACCTGGTCCGAACTTTGGGGGGGGACGGACGAGCAGCTGAAGGACGACCGCTGAAGCGCGAAGCGCCGAGTTGGGAGGAGTGAAGGAAGGCTGTTTTTTAATATTCACATCTAATTGTAGCATTTTAGCGGTCATCCCAAAAAAATTTCTATTTTCTCAGTCTCGATAGAAGTAGTTCAAACTGTAATTTGTTAATGAACACCATCGGAGTGCAGATTGTATTAAACACCTCTTTAAATTTGATATTTCGAATTTATATAATGATGGATTTTGCCAAATTTCACACAATTGCTTTGCAAAAAGCATTCGAAGCATTTAACATAGACACCTCGGTAATTTATTAAATCAACGATTATAAGAAAAACATGCAACATACTGAATCTTACTCAAATTCATAACCAAATTATTTGCGCTATTTTTTTATGCAAATTATGTTTAATAGAAAGACTGGAATGATAGAAATGACTGATAGAAATGAAAACCTATTCATGTCTATATTATTATACCTGCTATCAGAGCATTTAAAAGGAAGTTCCAGAACTGTATGACTCTTTCTCAATCTTTCGATAATCCCTTGTAAATAACTGCCAATCAGATGACAATGGCTTTTAAAAACTATTTGTAGCTGCGAGGGTGCGATTTTACAACTGTCTAAAGTTGCGCGTTGCTCCCTGATCACGAGACCTGGCTTTTGACTTGTGATATGTGAAGTATTATCAACGATTTTCGGGTGTCTAAGAACAATATTTTAATTCTCGTACTTTCAACGATTTTCGGGTGTCTAAGAACAAAATTTTTGATTCAAGTATTATCAACGATTTTTGGGTGTCTAAGGACAACACTTTTGATTTAAGTATTATCAACGATTTTCGGGTGTCTAAGGACATAATTTTGATTCCAGTATTATCAACGATTTTCGGGTGTCTAAAGGCATTATTTTGATTCTTGTACTATCAACGATTTTCGGGTGTCTAAGACCATCATTATTGACTCAAGTATTATCAACGATTTTCGGGTGTCTAAGGACATCGTTTTGATTCCAGTGTGATCAAAGATTTTCAGGTGTCTATGGGATCATTTTTGGTTTTAGTATTATCAATGATTTTCGAGTGTATAAGCACATCATTTTGATTCCAGAATTATTGAGAATTTTCGGGTGTGTAAGGATATCATTTTGATTCCATTATTATCAACGAATTTCGGGTGTGTAAAAATGTAAAAACATCATTTTTATTTTGTTTTCATCAACGATTTCAAGTGTGTAAAGACATCATTTTAATTCCAGTATAATCAGTTTGCCTACCACAGTCTCTATGTCAAGTCCTCCTCGATCTTCTCTTCCACCTGAACGTGTAACTGGTTACTCCCTTATGCCCCACTCGCATAATCTGCAGATTCAACGATGTAATTTGTTGATTGGAAATGGATTTATCACCAGAATTCTATAAAGTTAACTTGTTTGACGATGATAGTTTAGTTTAGTAATTATTCAACTTGCGATTTAATTCGTACGTTTTTACTGCCTATTACTACTTCGATATATTATAATGATGATCTATGTCCCATTGTTCTTTTTCAAGAGAAATAATACACAAAAAACTTACTTACTAACTTATTTACTTTCCATATTATTTTCGATATTGAACATGACGCTAATTCGAGCCTGAAGTTAAGCTGAAGGGAATGTAGCAGAAGCTCCATTTTGACGTAGTGAGTTTGGGACGTTGTGTCTTGGCAAGGCTCTTCTAATAATTGTGACAAGTTAAAAGCGGTGTCTTATCTATACTGTATAATGTTCTCAAACTATCCAACGTGGGACTTAATAACTTTTGGTTAGAGCCTGGATTGCCCTGGAATTCGTATCATTATAAATATTTACTTCATCTGCTAAACTTTTTTGCTCTAGTCCTCTACTGAAGAGTGTGTACATGTCCTAACGCTTGAACATTGGGGGGGATAAATGCATGGGCCGTCCCCCCCCAACGTTTTCTTTGGGGGGGACCGTCCCCCCCCCGTCCCCCCTAGGTTTCCGCCAGTGATTCCTGGCGATTTAGGCCTATTATAATAGTTATAGTCATGTGTGGGCCTATGTTAGAGTGATTGAAGAATTATAAATCATACACTCACTTGTTGTGACTATAATATCATATTGTTGCAAGGCAGTCAGAAATTCGAGTTGTAAAGCTAGCATACTAAATTTCCATCGGCTATCATAATATAGGTGCACTGCTCAACTGCTTCGACCTACTTCAAAGACTTTAACCAGGTTAAAGTTCAATTATTGGTTTGCCGAATAGATATGCAAATGCAGCCTAGACTGAGGGCCAATCACAGCTACTCAGTCGATCAATTATAATCACAATAGAGACTACCCATTGACTTGAACTTCGCCACTGGATGCACTCTGCCAGTCCCAAGCCTGGGTGAAGGAGGAGGGTGTCGCTAATGATCTTTGTTATCACACAGTGGCGTTAAACTGCAACTACTTCTCATTGACTGGCAATCAAGAACGCAAGACCTTTCCACTCACTTAGTGGAGGAATCTTGGTAAGAACGTGTACCGCATTGCTGAACGACAGTCTCAGCATGACAAATGCCACAGTGCCAGTTCAGGGCCCCCATGCCCAAGAGGGCATAACTCATACTCTTTAGCTTAACTGTGGCTTATGCGGGAGTAGTTGGGAAGTAGGCCTACAACAATAGACCAATAGGTTCAGGCATGAATGACGTCATTCATGACAGTGGTATTTAAATGTCATTAGGCCAAACGTATGGGGGCACGCAATGACTTTAAATCTTTTGAGGTGGTAAGTTAAAACCAATTCAGGTTAGCACCACCGCCACCACCACTATCACCACCATGATCACTACCAAAACCACCACCATCACCATCCCTATCTCCACCATATCACCATTAGAACCACAGCAACCACAACCTCCAACGCAACCACCACAATCATTACCACAATCAACACAATCACCACCATGACACAGCGACTGTATACCACAGTCACAACCACCTTTATTATACCACCATCACCATCACATCCACTACCACCATCCCCATAACCATTACCACAACCATCACCACCACCACAGCCACCGTTAGCTCCATATGTTACACATTGTTACATCTGCGGATTACGGCGCTATGGACTTCTGCAGAATAGTAAAAGGAGCTGACGATTATTGCGCAACACGCAGTCTCGTGCATGAAACGCTTATTTTTAGTCAATTGAAAAATGCGACAAAATGTCACTGAACTCAATGATGGACTCCTTGAGGGAGACATACTATAGTATACGCCCAATTTCGAAAGGGAAATTTTCCTTCCCCACATGTAGAAACAGATTTACGGCCCTGGACTGATCTGCTATTATGCAATATGCATGGTAACGTCTAGATCGCCGTAATCAAAGTGTATTAATTAGACAGTTGTAGTTGGTGACGATTCTCTACAACAGAAGTGTTGCGCTTGATGATGAATGTCTAAAGTGTAGTTTCAATCCAATTCAGAGTTCACCCTAATAGATAGAAGCACAATCAAACACCAATAGCAACGATATATTGATTAAGTAATTATTTAATCGAAAGTTTGATCAATTTTGCAATGGCTACTCAATAGATACATGTACCGGTACTGATCGATTGCATGTGGCACGCAGTGGGCTCAAATTTAGAGACCTGGTTTCACGTCCATCTGTTTCTAACAGAATTCCTTGCTGGTAAGCAAACGGCTGCGGCCTGGAAAAAACTCGCGACTGTCTGCCGCCGTAGCCAAGTTACATCATTGGAAGATACCAATGCGATCGTAGGGGTGGAAGGTTGTCAAACGTCGACAAAACGCGTCTAGAAAGCTCGGCGAGGAGCGGCGATGAATGCGACCACCTATCGTCGGTTAATTATTATTCCTTGCTTTCGTCTAATCATTGATTCAGATTGCTTTCGCTGTCTGCTTGAGCGACAGCCAATTTGTGTTGCAACCTCGAGACTAATAGTAATACGGTTGCTACTGACCCAGTTCGAGACACGATTGACAGGTCAGAGGCGCTACAAAGGTCAAGGCCACCGCAAAGGCCTAAGACGGAGGCGAGAACGACGACGTCTCTTTTTTAAGCCAGACGAATTTATGGATTTTAAAACGGGAGGAGGGAGGGGAAGTGCGCGCGCTCGTGTCCTTTATTATTATACTGTGTTATTGGTTTTTCTGACGTCTTTTTTATGGAGCTCTAAGGCGATTCGGACGATTTAGAGCCGCTCCAGAGCGCTCGGATCGATGCTTTTAAAAATGATTTTCTAACGAGCGTAGCATGTACGATACCAGGTCAGGCTTCAGCATGTTTCAACAGTCGAAACATTGAGGACGACCTGCTAAACGGTAGGAAGGACAATAATAATAATTGTTACAATGTTGTTTTCACTAATTTGTTTCCTTTTATATAATTGAATTGCCATTTCTAACCAAAATGTCTGGTTGTCCTGAATTAAGTCGTTGTTTTCTGCCGAGGTGAGAATTGATCTTAATCGTTTTTTTAGACGAAGTGTTTTTCTACGTGTCATCGTTGCAGCAGGTGCCTGTGTTGACAATCGGAAAAAAATAACTCTATTTGCATTTTTAAAGTTTAATGGATTCGCAACATACATAGTTTTTATTGTAATGTGTCTTTTACATGATGATGAAAGATTTGTTATTTTTTTGTGTTTCCGCATCGAGAATAGTCAGTATCGGTTATGGATTGTAGATTGGTTAGACATGCTTAAAATTTAGCTTTGAAATGTTGTTGGCTTCCATCGTGTCTGAGTGGGAATTTCACCACTGAGCTTCACAGTTTGTAGAAATAATTGTTAAAAACAATATTGAATGATAGAAGTAACTTACCTTCACGTGTCGTATAGGCCCTACTGCACTGTTGCATGGTTTGCATAAGCTTATAAGTTATTTAAAGGCTTACGGTTGTACATTCGAACCGTAGGCTACATGGGTTCAATTTCTAGTAAAAAGCAGAATTCAGAGTCAGGGTCGCAGAAAGGGAGGCATGGGTGGGGAAATGCTCAGGACCCGGCGACTTTTAAGGACCCGGACAAGGTAGTTATGCTATAATTTATATGCTTCAGCGGTTGCAGTTATCCTGTGGCCTGTCTCGTATTCCCTTCTTCGGCTTAGATCCTACCTCACGGACCGCCTGCAAATAATTTGTTCTTGTCGAATCCAGGACTGAGTGAATTGGGGTTAAGTTTGGCGTTCCACATCGCAGCTAGGGCTCGGCGCTGAATCCCATCGTCTAGGCCTACATTCTATTCAAAGCTGACACATAGACCGCATTTATTTTCTAAACACAGAGGGCAAATGGTCATCTTCATGCGGATGATGCCCAAGCTTTCGTAGGCCTACATAATTATGCCCAAGCTTTCGTAGGCCTACATAATTATGCCCAAGCTTTCATAGGCCTACACAATTGTGCACAAGCTTTCGTAGGCCTACATAATTATGCCCAAGCTTTCGTAGGCCTACACAATTGTGCACAAGCTTTCGTAGGCCTACATAATTATGCCCAAGCTTTCATAGGCCTACACAATTGTGCACAAGCTTTCGTAGGCCTACATAATTATGCCCAAGCTTTCGTAGGCCTACATAATTATGCCCAAGCTTTCGTAGGCCTAGGCTACATAATTATGCCCAAGCTTTCGTAGGCCTACATAATTATGCCCAAGCTTTCGTAGGCCTATATAATTATGCGCAAGCTTTTGTAGGCCTACATAATTATGCCCAAGCTTTCGTAGGCCTACATAATTATGCCCAAGCTTTCGTAGGCCTACATAATTATGCCCAAGCTTTCGTAGGCCTACATAATTATGCCCAAGCTTTCGTAGGCCTACATAATTATGCCCAAGCTTTCGTAGGCATACATAATTATGCCCAAGCTTTCGTAGGCCCACATAATTATGCCCAAGCTTTCGTAGGCCTACATAATTATGCCCAAGCTTTTGTAGGCCTACATAATTATGCCCAAGCTTTCGTAGGCCTAGGCTACATAATTATGCCCAAGCTTTCGTTGGCCTACATAATTATGGTCCATTATCTGACCAATTTTGTCCTTTGTTCATTCCGTTGATTGTCTTGCTTCTGATCTACACTATTGGATGTCGACTAATTAATCGACTCTACTTAAACGCTACAAAGACTCAACTGATCTTGCTTGGCACTGCAACAACTGGCTAAACTTGACTTTAAATTACTGACAGAGAAATTCCTACACATGCAGATTGTTAGAATGTTCGTAACCTGGGCGTAACATTCAACTCCTCTCTCACGTTTAAGGAGCACATCTCTAACCTGACCCACTCTTTCTTATTTTTTGTCAACTGAGGCGGCTCTGAGCAATCAGACGATCAGGCACTCCATCTGTCTTCACTGACATAGTTCATGTGTTTGTCTGTTTCCGCCTAGACTACTGCAACTCACTTCTTATGGGCATGGAAGGAGACTTAGATGACAGGGGGAACGGTCCCCAATGTTTTTAGTGGGAATGAAGATGCATATTATATACACACCAACATTCAATAAATATTCATAAATATCATCGTAAGGTAATTAGGCAGGTTAGTATAGCCTACCAAGCACCCCAAGTGAATTGGCAAGCATTCCTCATCTGCATGCAGGAGACTAATGTTTCACTTGGCAATAAAATCTGCTAGGAAATGATAATTGTGCCTTAACACATGCAGAGCTAAGTCATTCTACCAATCCCTACTACATCAACCTTGACAGCCTCTGTAGGTCATCACAAACCCCCTGAAATCATCACCATTCACCAATGCTTGCTTATCCTATTCGTCATCAATCACCAAAGTGGACTAGGGTACAAAATTGCATCCTTCAATCTGTAACAAGAGACCCCATTGTATGAATGAATGGCATGTGGTAAAAAAATATCTAGACTCATGGAGACGATTTTTCGAGAAGCATGAGCGCTACTGCAATCGAGATCGTAAATTATATAGCTCATTTATATTGCACAAGCCCTGTGCTCCGTCAGGTGTATATGTTATTGCGTCGACTGCATGGGCAGAAATATAGCATTTGAACCATCTGTCGTGTTTGGCTACAGTTGTTTGCGCTGAGAACACCAAGTCCTGAAGATTGACACACGATGATCATACGTTGAGGAATTGATTAAAAACAGGTTTTACGGCAAAGTTATGTTTCACCAAGTTTGCGGAGATGGTCTTCGGATCGATTAGGCTATTTCACACTGAAATCCTGCATCTAATTTATTTATGTGCTCTGACTGTTTTTATGAAAAATTGCTGCAGAAGTTCAAGTGCAAGAGCCTCAGGCCTGAATCAGTCGAATCACAAAAATTCAGAAATTTTTTATTTCTGTTTGATGTTATGTCGTAAAATCTGACAATTCTGTTGTTTGCCTGTCCTATAGGCTACAAGCTCTGAAACTGTAGCTTCAGTTTAGGTTCAGTACCACATCTATACTGATTGAACGCCGTTGTGGGCTGCCAGATTTGTCACGTACATTGTATTTTGTTTTTGTTTTTTTACAATGTTGTGTCGTGTGTTTTTAATTTTGTTTGCATGCATGTGAACCAGAGTGCGTTATGGAGCTGGTACTATAAAGAATATAATATACTTACTTGCTTACTTACTTTATAGCTTGTTCGTTCATGCCTCAGTTTTTCTGATGGCCTGAATAGTTGACTACCCGGCATTTTCCTTTGCGTGTAATCTATTAACAATAATCTTTCTGAGGTAAAAGTTTCTGACTAAGATTTCAAATACGTTAGGGAAAGGAACTAGTATTCTTCCGCTATGTC
>OX243811.1:23998821-24061321 GCA_945859605.1 Lumbricus rubellus
TGGAGTCAGAATCAGTCGGTCGACTTCGTCTTCGTATCATGAACCAATTTCACCATCGGCTTCTCACTCATTCTCCTTCTCCTCTTTCTTCTCCTCTTCCTTCTCCTCCTCCTCCTTCTCTTCCTCCTTCTCTTCCTCCTTCTCCTTTTCCTTCTCTTCTTCCTTCTCTTCTTCCTTCTCCTCTTCCTTCTCCTCCTCCTCCTTCTCCTCCTCCTTCTCCTTTTCCTTCTCCGCCTCCTTCTCCTCTTCTCCTCGTCCTGTCCGATGCAGCTGCAGTAGACAATTTTCATGCAATAAAAAAATCGAATGTCAGTTTGTCTTTTTCTCGCGCAGTATTTTTCTCTCATTTTTCTTCTCTCTCTCTGCCTCTGTCTCTGTCTCTGTCTGTCTGTCTGTTTGTCTCTCTGTCTCGCTCGCGTTGGTGTTATAAGCCCTCCTCTACAGAAATAGCGTCAAGGCTGTCTGCCCCTTTGTCTCCGTCGCCACCGTCGCCGCCACCGCTGCTGCTGCTGCTGCTGTTGTGGTGGCGAGAAACGGAGTATACATTTAAGTGGCTGATGAATAATAGATGAGCGACTGTCTGGCCGTGCGAATAGGTCTGCTGGCTGGTAGGCTAGTTGTTCATAGCAGTTCGACTTTTGCGAATTGTTTCCAGTCACATAATAATAGGACTGTGTACAATGATGCAAAATCTAAATGTGATCAAAATCTAAATGGATCAATGAGAGCGGACAAAGTTTGGAGTAGCAGATGATATTTAAGAATTGATTTAGCTAATACATGTAGCTTGGAAGTTGCAGCACATGCACAATTCGCATAGAGTCTATCATGGTGGAGCTTTAATTGGGAACAGGCTGCATCAAGGCTAGTGCGGGCTCGGGTGCTGTGACTGACTACCTTCCAATACCCCCCCCCCCTATGAGAAACCACCGGTCCAACACGCACATATTTATTACAGCGGGCCCGGAGACGGATTAAGGCATGTTCAACATGTTATGTCCTAAAATTATGTCCTAAAAATTGAGATATTAAGTCCATGCATGCAACAAAGCTATCGTCCTTATAGCAAGTCATCAACATGTTTGTGAACATAGATAATGACGTAGCAATGGTTTTGTATAAATATATATCTAGGTTATTATATAACAAAGAGGAGTCGTCATAATATAATTATACGGAAGGCCTATGTCATTATTCTAACAACGTACGTAATACCATACAAAAGTCATAGCTATGACGTAACGAAAGAAATGTTGCAGGTCAAGAAGATGTCGTCATAATAGTACAGCGCTATAATTGTCGTATAGCAGGAACGAAATATTAAGTTAGTGACGCAGCAAAATTTCAAAATTGCGAAACAAGAAGAAGCCGTCACAATACGACTTGCACAGAACAAGTTGATAATGTAGCGTGCATGCCCAATAAAATTAGCGAGTGATAATTATAGGCTAGTGTTTTTTTAGAACAAAGAGATGTCGTCACAACAAAATGTCATGTGTCCTTTTGTTGTGATTCTGTGGAACTGGGCCAGCAGTTTTGCTGAAAAGGAACCGGATCACGACATGTATTAATCCGGGCCCTGTGCGGGCGTCTAACTACTGCGGGTTCGGGTGCTGCAGCACTCTTAGCCAACCCTCTCCCCTTAACGAGGACCTGATTACGAAATCACGATGCATAACCATCAAAATTAATGAACATTAAGTCGAAAATGGAAGGAAGGAAGGGATGAATGGAGGTAGGGAAAGAATGAAGAAGTAATAATTGTGAAAAAGGTTGCTTTCATTGCATGTTCTTTTGTTGATGTAACGTGTTGTTTTGCTATCAGCGACGTCTGATAAACACGCCACGTCGCAGTGATTTGTGATTCTGCTTTCGCGGCGTAAGTTTTCCCAATGGATCAAGAACAACACAGACCATAAATCATACATGTGCGACTTTTTTTCGCCAGGCTGCCGTCACTGGCGCCCTTCTCGGCGATCAAGCATATAATTATTAGGATTATAGATGTCTATGCTACAATTATTCATACAGTCAAATGATGTTCATTTTTTACTCACTTGCAAACGACAACTACACACACGTTGACGTATTTTTCGGGAGGGGAGAGGAGGGCGGTGGGGCATTGGATAATATACTGGCATGGAGATCGTCGGGGCTTAATTCGATTCCCGAAGCCCCCCCCCCCGTAAGATAGTCGTGTTTTGTAGGCTGCTATTATAGAGCCGTTGTATTGCAGGCTGTCTGTTCTGTTCTTCTTCTTTAGTTTTCTGCCGCTGAGCAGGTTTGTGACATGGACGCCCTCGTGATCCCCTCCGACCTCCGCCATCCCGCTCTGTCTTGCGCCTTTCTCTTGGTGGTACCATATACCTCTCCGTTATCAAGATCACTCAGCCTGTTCTGTTAGTTGTTAAGAATTATGTTAATTAAGATGACTGAATCGATATAATAGCCGGTTGCCGACTAAACGAATATTATAGGCCTATAGGCTAGAACTACATGTATTTACAACCCAGCCAAGCAACAGTCACAATTTCAGTTTTAGTAGGCCTATATACATGTATAGCTGGCTACTGCCAGCTATACAAATATTCACATTCGTATATCTCCATTCGTTCTTTCATTTCTTCGTTCGTTCCTTCCTTCCTTCTCCCTGTAATTCATTCGTTAATTCATTAATTCATTAATTCCTTCATCCATTCAAAATTTATGTGGGCCACGATTTTCAAGCAGAGACTAACAGATTCGAAAATAATTTCACATTAGCCATGCAACCTTTGCTCAGAAAGAAGACTCGCGTGTTGTTCCTCGTCCATTAATTATGACACAAAAAACCCAATGTTGCAGATGGTCTGAATATTTTCGTTGGGAGAGTCTGCCTGTAAGCAGCTTCTATAAGACTGCAGCCTTGCAAGGCTAATAGGTCTAGACGGAGACGCATTTTTCTCTCCATCCTGAAACGAAGCCTGCTGAATTCCTGGAACTCTCATATTATATATATATAAGCTTAGTATAATTATATCAGACTTACATTTATATTTATACTTATATATATCAGACGCAATGGTTAGCGCTGTTTAATCCAATATCGACTTCCCGTTGAAGTCTCTACTTACATATGACAGGCAGAGACTCGTTTACTCAATCTGTAAGAGGCTCTTCCAAACCAGGCAAAGGTTATAAGCTGTTTGTTGGATTGCTACAATGCTGCTATATTTTGTGCTTCAGGAAAATGATCATAAATTACATTTGGGTGCTAGTTCCTGTTTAATGACGCTGATTTATTACAAAGATGACGATGTCGCCCTCCTTCTATGTCAAGTCTTGAGACTGGCACCACTTGAGCATCAAGGAGCCACATCACTGGCTTTGATGGAACCTCTACAGCAGGACTTCTACAGTATACGACCTCTGACAGATGGACTTCCCTTGACTATGCGACACCTCCCAAGCTGTTCTCAATTTCCCAAACTGTTAAAGACTGTTTTTTTCGCTTGATCTCGGCCGGGAGCGCCTCTGAGTAGCTACCTTGAAGGAGCGCTATATAAATTATGATTGATTTAAAAAACTGTGGCCCCCATGCACCCAAGTCAATTGACGTCATGTTTTTGTTTTTCATTCCAGCAGACGACAAACGAAGCAGCTTAATTGGTGACATTCCAGCGCTGCAGATGGAAGGCTACCCAACCAATGATTCCGCTCAAGCCGAAAGCTCCATTTCTGAAGAAAGTTTTCAATGCCTGACCGAATTTTCCGGTGACGAGAATCGTCGTCGAGTGTCTGAAAGGTTTCCGTACTCAGGTAATCATGAAAGCAGAGACGACGAACAACTAATGGTCATTTCTGGGAAAAGTGCTTTCGCTTCCGATAATAACCAGACTGTGATTAGGTCTAGGCCTACATTGTATGTATGTCGTGCGCCTCATTTCTTCCAAGGTTTTTTTTTTATTAGATCCTTCACAAAAAGAGTTCGCATCTAATATTCATCGATGCATTATTTACAGATGTGCTAATAGTTGCGCGTTTGTTTGTTTGTTTGCATTATTTTGTGATATAAGCTTATAAGTCACGAATGCGCTATGTTCACCTGTAATAAACCCATTTAAAAGTTTGATAAATGCTGAGTATTTTTTATGAGGGCGATGTTTGCAATTATTAGTTTAACTCTTAGCCTACACGACAAAAGTTTTAAAAAATACAGAAGTTTTTCAAAAATTATTTTTGACTAACTTCTCAAAATGGCCATAATTGGCCAAAAATTCTTAAGGACCGAAAAGAAATCTTCACTTAAGACCTCCACGTACTAAATTTTGAATAAGAAAATGGCAAAATTGGATTATTATAGATGGACGAGAAGCACGTTATTTAAAAATTCGGTGTTCCTCCATGGCGAAATCAATATGGCGGCTATGCAAGTCACGTGACCAGTTTTTTAAACGCACCTTATAATAACCAAATGACGTGCAAGTGACGCGGTGCGTTGATGTGCAGACGACAGTCACGACACACGATCTTCATGTAGCTCCTTCACCTCCTTGACTGTAGGCTATAGAACATTCGAGCGCGAATTTTTGCTTACGTGCAGGCTACCAGTAACGACTTGTTTGGCTTTGTGATCCGTTTGTTGAAATAGACCCATCGTACTCGACTTTTCTTGTGCGCTTGACTTTGTATGAATTCAGGTAAGAACCTTTTGTGCACAGGAGTCGTTTTTGAGTCTCATCGATTCGTCCATAGACAGCACCAATGTAGCATCCTCTCTGGCTCTGTCTCTGTCTCTGTGTGTCTCTCTCGACAAATGTATCTCTCGTTCTTTCGCTGCTGCCTCTTCTTCTTCAATTGATGGAAGATTTTTAAACGAGGTCGGCAGCACTTACGTCGCACCGAAGTAGCTGTGTTGAACTAATCGACCTGTTTAAAAAAAGGACTCCAGACAGTTTGCTGTCGCTTCTCTTGTCAAAATCGGACAGCATGGACTAAGCGTCGAAGCTATAGGTCTATAATATATGGCAAGGTAGCCTACTTAATGACAAGCGCACTCCTCTCTGCCATTCTGTCTCTGTCTGTCTCTGTCTCTCTACCTACCTACGTATACCTATCTGACAGTCTCACTATAGATCTGTTTACCTACCTATACCTACCTACCTACCTAACTGCCTGTCTGTCTGCCTGCCTACTTGTCTGCCTACCTGTCTGCCTAGTGCCTATAGTGCCTACCTACCTACCTACCTACCTACATACCTACATACCTACCTACCTACCTACCTACCTACCTATTCAACCATCCATCCATTCATCCATCCACCTACCCATCCATCCATCCATCGATCCATCCATCCATCCATCCATCCATCCATCCATCCATCCATCCATCCATCCATCCATCCATCCATCCATCCATCCATCCATACAGACATCCATCTATAGCCATCCATCCATCCACCATACATCTATCTATCCATCCATCTATTTATCTATTTATCGCAGATGTCCTACTTCGCATCCGTGTATAGGTCGCTATCCCTCATCTCTATCCTCAGCAGCCCAACGTTCCACTCTGTTCACCTTTCGTGATTTCTTTCCGTCGCATCCAACGTCTCCAAAAAAAATATGTTCTGAGTCAGACATCATTATGTTGCGCTGCTTAGTGCGCACGTGTGACAACCCGTTAAATTTTTTTCGACTAATTGTATAGAAGAGTATTGATCATTGAGAAGCTGTTCGCGGTGTTAGCGACAGTGGCGACACTGACGGCGGCGGCGGCGGTGCAACACGCCTATTGGTGATTTTCTTTCAAGACAAATTTATGCAGCGACCTGTGAGGTCGTGCTAATCAAGAAGTAACATTGTAATGTTCTTGGAAATAATGGTTGGATAATATCGGCCTATAATTACGCAATTCAACGGACTCTTATTATTCAATGCAAACTGCCAAATTGTTAATAGCAAAATGGACTGACAAGTGAAGCATTAATTATCAATGTAAGCCTACAATGTATACGATGGCACCGCATGTTAATTTATACGATGGTATTATTTTGAAGGATTTGAAGAAAACTCAATCAAATAACTTGTTTAGTCTATGAGTCAACCGTAAAACACATTCTTCAGCCTTCAGTCTGAATTTCTCCTTGGCCTTGACCTATAACCTTGTGGTCGCATTCTTGGCATCTTTGCCTTTTTCTTGAAGTTGCCTAGAATGCTAAATGTATGCGCGATCTGATCAGCTTAAATATTATATTGCTCTAGATATCAAAGCAGAAATTGGTGAATTTTTCCTGAGAGCAAACAACCCACTTCCTTCAATTTGCTAATATTCTTGTTGCATTGCATTCAATTATAAGTTATTATACTTTCGCTTTTTCTTATTAATTTTTATCATCCATCGTGACATCAATATTCAGGAGCAATTAATTATTATTATGAGACCAAGATGTAGCCTATGTCTTAATTGTCATTTTATGCATTTATTAAGCGCCTTTATCTAAGGGCCGAACGCCAATCAATATTACTGAGCAATAATATTGCCAGTGTAAGACTTGCTCAAGGTCTGTAGGACTAATTATGGACCGTAGCCATCTAATGGTCTAATCGAACCTCTGCTCACTGCGTTACAAGGCGTGCAGTTTGTCCAGCCGGCTACCGTGTTTCACTTGTTTTCAGATTCCAGTATAATTATACTTTGCTACGAAATAAATAACGTGAGTGTTTCTTCTCTTCAGTTTTAGATCTCCACAAGACGAATGTCATCGATGCAGACGAAGCAAACGAACTGCATTCAGGTACAACATAAACGATACCTTGGCGATCAAATACATTTTTAAAAATAGTTTTTCTTTTAATTATATATCAACTTAGCCTAATTTCCTGAGCGTAGGCTCACTTGAGTTCCATATGTGAATTACCTACACTAATATAATGAAATTAGTTAGATTAGACAACTTATTATTATTAAATCCATCATATCAAAGTGGTCAACGGGTCATAATTATTATTAGTGATTCATCTGATTAAAACCAGACTTAAGTCAAATTGTGCAAGATTTAAGTGGCATGTGTGTTTTGAAAAAATAAACTCTCTTCTTTAAAATGACGCAAATCGTATCAGTGGCGGATCCAGAACTGTTTTTAGGATCCGCCCCTGAATCGTATTGTTCTATCATGTTCCTATCCAAAGTTATGATTACAATGTGGTTCGACCGCTCGAATTGCAAATCTGAGAAAAATGCATTTTGGTTTTGGTCAGATGGGTCATATAACTGATATCAAAGCAGCTTGTCTGCTCCGTCATTTAATTAACTAATTATTATTAGGCTAATTCATTCTGAGAATTTATGTAGCGCTTCTTCAGGATATCTAGAGGATATTTGCGTTAGGTGGCAAAAATAATATATTATTAGTTTCTGGTTTTCTTGGATCCTAGCTGTAAGCAGATCTGATTTTCTTCTTGTCCATTTTGTCCACTAATGTTTATCATGGTCTTTGTTCTGAGTTTCATGCAATATGCAATATTAAAAATCCGACTTTTGATGCGTCGGCCATTATTAGGGTTTTATCGAATCTGATGCCGGTGTCAGTGGCATCGTGACTTGGAGTCGTCTTACTTATAGAATTGGAAAATGACCGCACTTCGCATGAATAATGAAGATAACGATGAGGAGTCCCTCATCGTTATCTTCATTATTCATGTTCTTCATCGTCTTCGTCTTCATCGTCATCATCGTCATCATCATCTTCATCGTCGTCGTCATAATTTCTGTCATCACCACCTCACCATCGCTTTCGTCAAGTTCTGATATGGCAATATTCTTCGACTTGCTATTCTGACCATTTACTGTCGATGATAGTTGTGTATTATTGTATTTTATTTTATGTCATTGTGTTGCACTGTATTGGAAGAACAATAACGTTGTTCTTCGTTTTCCTTTTGTCGTTTTTTTTATTCAATCGTTGGTGTTGATTAATTTGAGATGTTTAGTTGAGATGAGATGGAAAGCAGTTCAGTCGCTGCAATCTCTTCAATCCCCTTCTCTCTCTGTTCGACGAGGAGAAAAAGTGATCGAGATTTTAAGCACTTCACTAAAGAATAAATAAATGAATGAGTGAATGAATGAATGAGCGAATGAATGAATGAGTGAATCAATGAGTGAATGAGTGAATGAATGAGTGAATGAGTGAATGAATGAATAAATGAATGAGTGAGTGAATGAATGAATGAGTGAATGAATGAATGAATGAATGAATGAATGAATGAGTGAGTGATTGAATGAATGAGTGAATGAATGAATGAATGAGTGAATGATTGAATGAATGAGTGAATGAATGAATGAATGAGTGAATGAGTGAATGATTGAATGAATGAGTGAATGAATGAATGAGTGAATGATTGAATGAATGAGTGAATGAATGAATGAATGAGTGAATGAGTGAATGAATGAATGAATGAATGAGTGAATGAATGAATGAATGAGTGAATGAGTGAATGAATGATTGAATGAATGGTCATTCATTCATTCACTCAATGGATTTAGACTATTCAGTGCCCTTTAAGAAACCTACTCGTAGGATGAGGATAACGTTAACGAGGGCAAAGCAAAGAATGAGGATGACAATTGAGTTAGAAGAGGAGGAACATACTGATTACTGAGGATATTGCCGATGAGTGAAGAGAATGAGGAGTGAGCATATTAGAGGAAGATAACGAGGACGGGGAATGAGTAGGGAGGTCGTGGATAAGAAGAAATGAAAGCTAAGAAAATTGGGTATGAATAAAAATGGGGTAGAAAGAAGAAGAAGAAGAGTAGGAGGATACTATGAAGAAGGCTGACGAGTGCGATTGTTGTGTTGCTCTTTCTGTTTGTTATAGGATCATCCGCGTTGAGAAACCGTCTGCCTCCTCCTCTCCAGGCAGTCCAGTCGCACCCTGGCGGTGGTGTTGGTGCTTGCCTCTCGTCCAATTCCATCACCTCGTCCTCGTCCTCGTTCTCCTCTCCCCCACTAGCTCCTTCTTCTTCCTTCCCATTGTCTTCAGGCTTACCCAGCCACGACCAACGATTCCAGTCCATGCAGTATGGCGACATGTATTCGGCCATACAACAGAGGACGTCTACCCCACACAATACCCATCGAGGCAGCGGTGGCGACGGCGACTGCAGGACGACCAACGGAGGGAGAGGAAGTGCAGCGGCGGTGCATGGGGCGTTTGGGCTGCTGGCGTCTGACAGGGACTTGCAGGGGTCCGATCCCCTCCATCTGATGAAACCTGCTCCAGTTGGGAGATCATACCGTTGCAGGATGTGCGACCAGGTGTGTCAATCAATCAATCAACCAATCAATCAATCAACCAATCAATCAATCATAATTTATATAGCGCCTCTTCAAGATACCTACTCAGAGGCGCTCCCGGCCGAGATTAAGCGAAAAACAGTCTTCAACAGTTTGTGATATTGAGAACAGCTTGGAGGTGTCGCATAGTCAAGGGAAGTCCATTCCAGGCTGTTGGACCAACCACAGAGAACGAACGCCTCTGCATTGCTGCAGAGCGAGTGAAAGGAATCATTAAGTCACCATGACATGTGTGTACTTTGTACAAATACATTAAGAAGTATAATGGCAGAATAAGTAGGCTATTGCCAGGTTCTGGCAGGTTGCAGCATCCATAATTTGTCATTTTGGCCATATATAATATTTTTATAGTGATGCCTTTCAAACTCTGCATTTTTGTTATGTAGCCGTTGCCACAATAATAAACATTTGGCCAATATTTCTTTTCAAAGCTTGGCAATTCTAGTTATTGGTCATTCAATCTGCCTTGTATCGTTTAGAAAAACTCTACATAAGTTCCGTCTATGTTACTTTTGATGACCTAATAATTATGAAATGATTTATTGAGTGCTGTCGTGCCGGTGACAGCTTGTCTGTATTTTGCTGCCGCAATGGCATGAAGTTATGCTTCACTGGATGCGTAACTATGGGTCCTAAAAGCACTTGCCTATACATGTACAATGTATACATGCCTCCGTTCCTATGTCCGTCCGTGTTTTACTCCCTGCAGGTCCCGTCTGCCCCCGCCTCTGTCCCTAGCTGAGTCCCGTTCCGTCTGCCTATAACCTTCTTGCTTGCTTCATTACCTCACTGCTCCGTTCGTCCGTCACTCCCTCCCTCCTTCTCTACTTCCTCTCTCTCTCTGTCTCTGCGTCTGTCTCTGTTTCTGTTTCTGTCTCTGTCTCTCTGTCTCTGTGTCTGTCTCTGTTTTTCTGTCTCTGTTTTTCTGTCTCTGTCTCTCTCTCTGTCTCTGCAGTCTGTCTGTCTCTGTCTGTCTGTCTCGGCCTTTGTCTCTCTCTGTCAGTCTCTCTGTGTCTCTCTGTCTGTGTCTCTCTGTCTATCTGTCTGTCTGTCGTCTGTCTGTCTCTCTCTATATCTCTCTAGCGCTTTGTCTCTCTACCTGCCTTCATCTTTACCTGTATACATGTACCAGCCTAACAGTCTATGTATGCACTTCCTGCATCATCATATCAAGTGAATGACATGAAAATTCAATCGTCTGATGACTTGCGCTTTCTCGCAGGTTTTTCTCCACTTACTAATACAAATTTTAATAAGGCACCAGCATACATGTATGTATTATGTAGCCTAAATAACCGCGTCTGTCCACCTGTCTATCTGTCTTTCTGTTTGTTTGTTTGTCTGCTCGTCTGTCCGTCTTTCTGTTTGATTGTCTGTCAGGAAATGTCCTTAAGGCGATTGGTGAATGTATTTTTGTGATAATGCTATAATAAGTGAACTTCCGTCTATTTTGGTGTCGTCATTAGATGGCCAGTTCCTTTCGAATACTGAAACATTGCTGTAGCGCAGGTTTCCAGGAGTGTGCTTCGAGGAATCCTGAGGTTCCCTGAGGGGATGACAACTATCGGCTCGCATACAATAATTCAAGGTTCATATTTTGTCCTCAAGTCTCAGTTGGGTTTTGCTCCGAATTATTTTTGTGATCTTATACTTCACCTCATTTCTGCCATTTGCCTGCGTCCTCTTAAATCCTCTGATCGACTTGAACAGTGTAGTTTCCCCGAGTCATGACCGCCACGGCTCAATCCAGACTATTTGTCTCCGTGTGGAATGGACTTCCACTTCAGTTCTTTCTGCCATCCTCTCTGGTAGTCTTTCCTCAATGATGTATTATAATAATTATAATTATGTTATTTGTGGGACGCGGTGGTGTAGTGGTGGCGTCGTTGCCTTGGAGCCGGAAGGTTCGAGGTTCGAATCCACCTCTCCGCGTAAGAACCTTGGGAAAGTCCTTCACTCACAATTGCTCCGCGCTTCGGCGTGAAACTCCGATGCAGTGTCCGCTCTGCATTCGGGAGCGCCTCTGAGTAGAGAGAGCTTGAAGGGGCGCTATAACAAGTGAAAATACAAATAATACGTTACACGAGACTGCGTGCATGTATAAATGACAACTTGATAATGTATGCACGTTCATACATTGCTGCCTGTGAGCCTACAGTAACTGCTTCAAATTATTTCCTGATTACGCAGGCCTTAGTGCAATTATAATAATTATTGTTTTGTTAGAAATTATGATATTGTTATTACTTGGCTTACATGCCATTATTGCAAATAATATGACTAAGACCATGAGTAGGGCCTACATTTATCATTAAACGTGATCATACCTCAGAAAAGGGTATAGCGACAAGAATGATTAGTGACATTTTCATTTGATATAATAACCTTATTGCACGGCGCGCAATCTTCACAATCTTCATGGCATCATCTGTTCGTGTTTTCTTTATTCAGCGTAATTCTATTGCGAGCACAATAATTATTATTGTTGTCATTATTAGAAAATAGCATGTCTGCGTTATCTGTTATTAGGCTATTCTTATTACAAGCCTACACACAACGCGTACCGGTACATACACGTTAGTCTCCAGCAGTACTTACATTAAATAGACTTTTCTGCATGCCCGTCAGCCGTATAATGTCTAGACACATGCCTATAACTCATTGCAACGTAAGCCTGACGTTTCCCGTAAGAGCAGCTGAAATGTGCGTCGAATGTCCTCTTGTAATTGTTCTGCAGACCCTTAGCAGCGCTTGCCCCACCCCCACCAATCCTCCACCCGAACTCAGACAATCCGATAACTATTTATTAGCCTTACGCCATCGTAAATTAATTCTTATAGCAACTGTCCTTGAAACATTCAGAAAAATATTAACTCGTCTGAGGAAAAAATGGGTCCAGAGTAGACACACATGCATACATGTAGGTGGGCAAAAAAGACCCCTCTATAAGGTTTCTTGCCAATATCTTGGCCAGAAGTGAAAAATTTTTAATCGAGTTTCGCAGGCTTTTAAAGGCAATTCATTTTTAGTCTACGTAGGCACTGTTACTGTTTTCTCTGGTCAGCCAAATTTCACAAAAATATGTCAAACAGAACAAACGTCATATTGTCGTGCACCTGTAATGAGTTTGCCCACTGTTTTTTGGTGTTTCAAAAGCATAATGCAACAAAAAAGACTAGTTTATTAAGTCACATCTCAAATAATTTTTATCAAGTCAACACTGAATGACGTCGTTATTATTATGTAGGTCATGTGCTAAAATGAAAAGTAAATATTTCTAAGTTGAGTCGAGTTGAGGAAACAACCATCGACTCGACTTGACAAAAATAACGACCGACTCGACTTTAGAAGTCGATCGAGTCGACGATTTTTCGATCGACTCCACCTGGCTGAGTTACGACCGACTCGATCGATCGACTCGATCGACTGCGGGGCATAATATCTAGGCCGCCTACATCGTGAATGCTTTATTGGCTTTTCTAGACGTAATTAATTTGACTCCCTGTTGGTCTAAGCTTAGTGATCTGTGAGAAATGACTAAAACTAGGTTCTGCAATGAGAGTTTAGTCCGATACAAAACTCAGGTGCATTTTTGTAATTGGCGGCTGGTAGTTAGACTCAAACAGAAATGAAGATAGTCCTGTCAACTGTTTTCTTCAAAGGCAAATAAATATATGATACGCTTTTGATTCCAAAGCTTCTCGTAGACCTTAGACTCCTTAGAGGAAGCCGACTTCCTCCTGCACTTGCTCAATAGAGTCAATAGTCAATAGGTCTCTTCTCAGAGATTGAAAAGCGTGATAGGACCTATATATTGTGTTTCTCACTCTTAAGAAACCCAACCTGGATCATGAACTACGGCGCTATATAAATCATCTTATTATTATTACGATTATATATACCGTGCGACATAACTGTTTCCTTGTCACACATCATTCATTTCTTTTAAGAACAAAGAATTTCCTGATCCTGTTTCTTGATCTGTTTCGACGATTCTAGATAGAGACCAGCGTACAGTAGGCTATTTATTTTCAATCCCCCCCAGGCACATGTATGCTTCGCGGCATAATCCGAGTCTATTTTTTATAAAAGCATTATTTTGAGGATTGAGTAGCCTACAACAGGATTTCCTGGATGCTCTGTTCTTCTGGTCATATGTAGGCCTATATAGCCTACTATAGATTGCATCGTCATCTTCACCTGTCTGCAAAGTGCTCAGCAGTTGCAGCAGCTGCTGTTCCTCCCTCTGAAACATCAATCGAGATGGAATTACGACCAGTTAATCAAAACTGAATAATCCGACATTAAGAAGATTAAGAAGATTGCATGATGAACTTGATGATGCGTGCTTTCCATCGACGAATGCTTCATAATTATAATAATAATTAGAGACGGTTGATGTCTGTGGCAATCAGTCGTTAATATGTTGGTGGCTTCCCTCTCTTACTCCCTCTGGATGCTGCTCTGTCCATCTGGATTCTGTTGTGTATGTATAAATACTGTCGTGTCCGTTTGGATGCTGCTCTGTCCGTCTGGATTCTGCTGTGTATGTCTAAATACTGTCGTGTCCGTTTGGATGCTGCTCTGTCCGTCTGGATTCTGCTGTGTATGTCTAAATACTGTCGTGTCCGTTTGGATGCTGCTCTGTCCGTCTGGATTCTGTTGTGTATGTCTAAATACTTTCATGTCCGTTTGGATGCTGCTTTGTTTGTTCTTCTGCATGGTTAGGCGTCAGTCGTAATGTGTCCAGGTGTTTTTTGCGCTGCTTGTTGACTACACTCGCATAAAAATGAGATCAGTCTGACTTCTGCAGAAGGAAGGAGGGAGGGAGGGAAAGGGAAGCAAGGGAGAAGGACAGTCGACGTCGGCTGAAGGTGATGCGACGACTGCGTTGTGTCTGGAAAGTACTAGACACTAATGCTTCTTCTTGTGTCACGGTGACCCTAGTCTTGGCTGCATCTTCTTTTCAAGGTTACTGTGTGGTCAGAAGAAGCTGCAAAGTCTGGAAGTGTCGCCTATTTATCACTTAGTCTGTTCAATTCCCCGGGGCAGAGATTAGTTAGTGTCGAGATTTTTTACGCCACGTGTGCGTAATTCTTTTTATCCTCTCCGTCCGTCCTCCTCTTACCCATCTTTTCTTCTTCTTTTTCTTCTTCTTCTTCTTCTTCTTCTTCTTGTTCTTGTTCTTCTTGTTCTTCTTGTTCTTCTTGTTCTTCTTGTTCTTCTTGTTCTTCTTGTTCTTCTTGTTCTTCTTGTTCTTCTTGTTCTTCTTCTTCTTCTTGTTCTTCTTGTTCTTCTTGTTCTTCTTCTTCTTCTTGTTCTTCTTGTTCTTCTTGTTCTTCTTCTTTTTCTTCTTCTTCTTCTTCTTGTTCTTCTTGTTCTTCTTGTTCTTCTTGTTCTTCTTGTTCTTCTTGTTCTTCTTGTTCTTCTTCTTCTTGTTCTTCTTGTTCTTGTTCTTCTTCTTCTTCTTCTTCTTCTTCTTCTTCTTCTTCTTCTTCTTCTTCTTCTTCTTCTTCTTCTTCTTCTTCTTCTTCTTCTTCTTCTTCTACTGATGCTTACACTAACTGGATGGTCTCCGAGATTCCAAAGCTGGTTCGCTGCCTGATTAGTTCCTATATAGACCTACATCTACTGTCTCGGTTTCCAGGACTTTTGGCATAAATCCTTGAGTCAGAACTGCGTCATCTCATTTCTACTTCTAACTTAAAAATCGTGCGAACAGAACCCGCTTCTTCCGTTTGCTGTCGTAAATGTACATAAGTGATATGCTATAATTGCTATATGCTATATAGCCTACCACTTAATTAATCATGCACTTGCTAAATACGTTTCTTCTCAGAAGGTCTCCTTCAGGATCCGAAGACGTGCTACTGTGCTTCTCACTCTTATGAAGCTCAACCTGGATCTTACAATTTTTGCATGCGACATAACTATTCCTCTGTCACACGCGCTACCGGTAATTCCTTTCTTCGTAGAACTGTAGAACGACTTGTTTTTGTCTAACTTCTTTGTTACTCCGAGCAGTCGGGTCTCTTTCTACCACCCACTCGCCCAGACATTCTGGCGATAGATCTCACAACTCAACTGAAGCTGCTCTTCTTTGAAGTTTTTTCTATATTCTGACTGACATTCTACTGCTGATAAATCCCACGCCACTCGCTTAGTGCGTTTAGTGCATCTTCAGCATTCGATATGTAGGCCATGATAGTCTGTCACATCACCTTGAAGCCGCCTTTGTTCTTAGTGACCTTCCTCTTCTTTGTTCTTGCTCTTATCTTACTGATCGAGTGTCACTCTGCTGATCACGTGCAGATGTTTATTCAAGGTCATTCTCGCAATCCAGATTACACATTAAAAATATTACACCGACGTTGCTATAGCAAAAACTCCACGGCTCTGCATGTAAAAACAAATGCAGATATCTATCGAAATCAGTCAGAGACATGCGTGAAGTTTGGATATTTTATGACCAATTATAAAATGCATCAATGCAAGTTGGCCGTCCAAAACCAGGCGATAAGACTTTAATTATTAGATCGTGCTTTTTGAATAAACCAGATGTCCCCGTTATTACCATATAATTTATCAGCTATTTTAACCTGTACGATTTATGGTCCTTTAGATATAGAAGAGGCGCGGTGGTGTACTGCATAGAGACGGAAGGTTTCAGGTTCGAATCCACCTCAAGCCGCCACGTATATTTATATGGACCTTGAGCAAGTTCTTCACTCCCAATTGCTCGTGCGTTTCGGCGTGAAACTCCGATGCAGTGCCCGCCCGCGCTCTATAACTCTGGAGCGCCTCTGAGTGTAGAGCTTGAAGGGGCGCTATAGAAATATAAAGACACAATAATAAAGAGGTAAATTTGTTTGTCACGTAGGAGTTTGAGAACAAGTCAGACATGCAGAGGCACGCGAAGGACGTGCATCGTTTGGACGAGAAGGGCCACAGATGTTCGAAGTGTCTCAAGTCGTTTCCATCGTCTCAGCAGTTGTCTCAACACTCGCTCGTCCATTCGAACATCCGAAGGTATCCGTGTCGATTCTGCAACAAGGCTTTCAAGCAACTGTCGCATGTTCAACAACACCAAAGAATCCACACAGGTCATTCATACATCGTCAGATCATCGCAGTTGCAATGTTGAACAAGTTGTATATTTTATGTAAACGTCACTTCAAGCGAAACTCCTCCGAGGCATTCAATACGGATTAACTAAAATGTCAATGACACTGGATTATTTAGAAAAGTTGTATTGTAAAGTAATTCAGAATGTCGTTTATAATGGCCAATTTGCCTAATTCCTCAGTTACATTAATTATTATTATTATTATTATTATTATTATTCTTATTATTATTATTATTATTATTATTATTATTATTATTATTATTATTATTATCCAGTCAGAAATCCGTTCTCAAGCAAAGTTATACACTGTAGATTATTCCCCATCACCAGATCGATTTTCATGGATTACATTGCCGCGTACCTGATTGTAAAAGCAGAAGCAAATTGCCATAATTATATTATAATTAGGCTATATATATATAATTATATATATATATATTTATTTATCTTGCTGCTCTTCCTATTCTTGTTCATGTTCTTGTTGTTCATATATATATAATTATATACATGTATATTGTATTATACATAAATGTCTAAATTATTTTTGCTCTTCTGTGTTTAGGGGAGCGACCTTATCGATGCACGGTCGACTCTTGTGCGAAAGCGTTTCGTCAGCTCTCCAGTCTCCAGCAGCACATCAAAGGCCACAACGTACCTCTCCCCAAGTCCTACGTGATCTCCCCAAAATGTTCGTCGCTGGCCACCAGACCATACAGGGCAACTGACAAGGTGATGCCACCAGTTTGCATTTTACACCAGTTTGCATTTTACACCAGTTTGCATTTTACACCAGTTTGCATTTAAACCAATCAGTCCGTTCAGAGTTGTGACAAATTAGAGGTCCATTATGTCTAAAAGGTTTTCCGTTAAGTCAACAAGCTTCGTCGCTTGTTCACATGTTAAGGTCAATTATCAGAAGTATAATTAAATACATGTAGCTCACATGAAATGCAATGGATAGGCATAAGAGCCCTTCTATATAGAAATTCCATGGAAGTCCAACATACAGCGCACTTTGCTTATTCACTTTTGTAGAAAGTCATAAGAAACATGCTAACGTCCACACCACAGTTTATATGGGATGCGCATGATGTTGAAGTAAGGTAACGTAACAGTGATCGTAACAGTGATGTAAGAGGCTAATGCAGGGGTAATGCTGTGATTGAAGACACCATTCACATTAATAAAATTATTGGTGGCTAGCCTTATCTGATGCAAAATTAGCACAAGAGGTCAGCAATAATTTAATGGCGTTATACGGTTCGATTTTGAGTGAAACACTTGGACCTGCCATGGAACAACAATTATAGCCAAATTATTCTTCAAGTTACCAGCTCAGTCAGATCACTGATCACCAATCGAAGATCGTTACATAAGACAGCTGTACAATCGCCTATTTTACCTTTTTACCTCTAAGATACCCGGGTCATCGACTCATCGTTGCAATTGCGGACAAGTATTTCTTCACATCTGAATGGCGTGTGTTCACCTCATCCCTGACAGACGTTCAAAACGATACTTCTCTGACGTCGTGTTTACGGTGCTGCCCATTGTGAAGACATGAATAATTGAATACGCATTATTCGCTTCCTGGCTCAGTTTCCCCGGCCCTATAAAGTCGCCAGAGTTGGATCCTCATTCAAGTGTTATAACGTGTCTAGAATTGTGGCTATAATTATGAAAGCACCTGCGGCCTCCTAGCGAAGACGTGTGCTGCGAAAGTCATTCTTTTCGTCTGATTTTTTATTCCGTATTCAGAAATGCCAAGTTTCGAATTTCGACTAGAAGTAGGCCTAAAGTCCTAAACACGTGCAGCCTCCTAGCGAAGTCTTATGTTGCGAAAGCCATTCTATTCGCAGACCTATAATTAATTGATGCTATTAATTATTAGCGGAGACGGTCAATAGGAAGTATCACAGTGTGAGTGCTTTCATTCGTCAATTAATAGGCCTACCGGCCTCTGGCAAGAGAATCCTAGCAATGGTTTAGTAGAGAGAAGAAGATCATGTTTCGTGGCGTCGAAGTTGGAGTCCATGGATGAAACCTGAGGACATCTGAAACTTCGGCACGCGACCTGCAACTACAGATATTTGTGGATGCTTTTATAGCCGTAATCTGAATTTCCCCAGCGGCATCAGGACCAGATAAGAGCCATGCATGCAGCATTTTGTATGGCATTATCATGAATACAACGTGTAAAAACTGCACGTTTTGATCACATCCCCTGTCATAATTTTCACGGACCTTAGATGCTTATAATTCTGACTGTAGGCTATACGGGTTCACTATGGGAGTATGGGTTATGATTAGATGGATAGGCTTTATGTGGGCATGCTGGCACTGTAATATATTGATATATTATGCCTCAGTCAGAGAGCCCTAGCTGTCCTATATATAAAATTATGTATAATTATTATAATATATAGTATACAGTACATAGACTATGATAATGATAATATGAATTTGTTTGTCGCTGATAAATTTTTTTAGATCCATTCCGGTGTGGCCCGACCTCACGACCTCACCTGCCAGGTGTGTGAGAAGCAGTGCTTGGACGAGGTGCGCTTCTTCGAGCACATCCACAGATTCCATCCGGACTACTGGCGCGTCTTCTCGAGCGGACGTCCTCTGTCCGACTTCATCGACTTCTGCAGTCATCGAGATACGCTCCCCTTCACCTGCTCCATCTGTCACGTGACCTTCGACCAGGAGACCGTCTACTGGAAGCACATGATGACCCACTCGAGCAGGGGACGATCAGTGGAAGAGGAGCAGGTGGAGAAAGACAGAGAGGGGGAGGAGGTTCTGCGTATGTACGACTGCACGATCTGTTGCAAGCTCTTCACGAAGGAGTCGTATCTTCTACGACATCTTGAGATGAAACTCGACGCAGAACATTCTGCACAACTGGAAGAATTCCGGAAGAACGGTGTCTTCCTCCACCTGGCGGCCACTACCGGACGCAAGCCACCGCATCCGGGTGCAGCTCCGTTGCTGGATTGGATCGCAGATGGGTCCGAATCACGGGATGGAAGAGGAGGAGGTGGAGGAAGTGGAAGCGGAGAGGTAGGTGAGAGGAAACCGTCGCCGGCGCATCTGATGCCGCCGATGGCTCACAGGTCGTCATTCTCCCCTTTGCCCTATCCTCCCGCAATCTATCCGTTCAATTCATCGCGATCTCTCCAACATCAGACGAATTGCTACAACCGATTCTCGTCCGTTGAACAACACCACGACAACACTGGTGTTGGTCTCTTAGATCCAGATCAGGTCGTTGTTGTGAAGCAGGAGGTTATGGGGAACTTATCTGTAGAAGAGGAAGCTGACGGAGTAGGCTGCAGTCAGTCCTCCACTGACCTTCGAGTCTCAAGGTCAGCGCTGCCCCCCGGATCCTCGAGTCCTGATGGGAGTCCAGGTTCGCTCAAGTCCTACGAGAGAAACGTCCAATCCGGTTCTCGTGGGTCTTACAGGTCGTTCTATTCATCGCCTGCTTACCTGGACGATCGGTCTAACACCCCAGCAGCAGCAGCAGCAGGGCTAAGTCTCTTGAACTCCTCTCGCAACCTATTCCAGAACCAACTCCTTGCCCTGACGACGCCATCTGGCTTTGGGTTGACGCGTCCCCCCGATCTCCAGGAGATGGCACTTGAGGAGCAGAGCCCATCTCCGCTCAACTACCACCGCGCTGAACAGTCTCCTTCCTTCGCGCAGAGATATCAGCCGCTAGGAGACGGAGGTTCGTCTCCCCCGGTCTTTGCCTTGACGTCTCCGAGACTCTTTGCTCATTCGTCGACCGTGTCTCCTTCTTACGGGGGCGGGGGCGTCGGCGGTCTCTCCTCCCAGGAGTCCTTCCGAAGGCCAGCCGCGCACAGCTTCACGGATGCTTATCACCGACGCAATGAGACGCTGCTGAACGATGCCATGAGAAGCGCGTCACGTGAAAGAGCGCTTCTGTGCTACGACGATAAGCATCGGAACCAGCAACAGGCGATGGGTGGCAACGCCACCGCCAAAGGGGTTCACCACCTGCAGACGCGCGGCTTCCCCTACTTCGACAGAGACTACCTGCACCAGCCACACTGCTATGAGCCACTCAAGAGCGACATTCACAACTTCCTGCGTCGCACCAACATGGCGGAAGCAGCGGATGTCGGGATGTTTCTCCGACGGTCCACCGACATTTCCGATCATTTCATGGCATCCACCGTCAACCATCTTGCCCGATCAGTCACTGGGTTGCGGTGAAATGAGTAGACCACCATCTCTAACACTACAACCAATACCACACCAATGCCACTACAAGCACCACCACAAGCACCACCACCCCACGCACCACCATCACACCACCAACACCACAATCACCACAACCTCTATGCCACCACCACCACCAGCAAACACAACAGCAAAACAACCACCACCACACCACCAATGCCACCATGTCTGGTATTTGGCGATGCGTTGAGGAAAAGAATAATGCTCCATCTACATCATCACAAGACACAGGTTTTAAACTTGTCTTCAAAACTGTTCTCTTCAGCCGTGATTTGACCTGGAGCACCTCTGAGTAGTTATCTTGAAGAAACACTGCATCAAGTTCCGATTGATTGGCTGATTGACAATTCATAATTCACAAGTCAATCTCGAGTTCAGATGGAGACATCTATTGTTTTGCTTTAACATTACATTAAGTCAGTACTGTTAACATTACAATAAGTCAGTACTGTTAACATTACATTAAGTCAGTACTGTTAACATTAGGCCTACATTAAGTCAGTACCTCTGAGTAGTTATCTTGAAGAAACACTGCATCAAGTTCCGATTGATTGGCTGATTGACAATTCATAATTCACAAGTCAATCTCGAGTTCAGATGGAGACATCTATTGTTTTGCTTTAACATTACATTAAGTCAGTACTGTTAACATTACAATAAGTCAGTACTGTTAACATTACATTAAGTCAGTACTGTTAACATTAGGCCTACATTAAGTCAGTACTGTCAACATTACAGGAAGTCAGTACTGTTAACATTACATTAAGTCAGTACTGTTAACATTACATTAAGTCAGTACTGTTAACATTACATTAAGTCAATACTGTTAACATTACATTAAGTCAGTACTGGCCTACTAAACTAGTTCTACGTCCGGTGTGAGTGATGCGAACATTGCTTATTGTGAACGATGTGTTGTTCTCAGGTTGTGCGTTTCAGCCAGAAAATTCTACCAATTTTCTTCTTTAGCAATTAAACATTCAGCAAACATATGTAGCCTATGTTTCTGACGGAATTCATATTCTTGCTTTGCTTTGATGTTTACTGTATTGATAATGCTGCTGCAGTTCTCCCTACCACATGCTTTGGCTCTGTTGTTGGATTTGTGGAAATGTGGAAATGGTAATGGCTCCGACTATACATCCCTATAACTCGTGTAAGACTGATTTTTGTTCATTCCTCATTTTCTTTTTCTTGTTAATCCTAAAACGTTTTGCTGCAACATCTGGTCCTGGATTCGCCTTTTATTATTTTATCTGACGTATAACTTGCATTTCACATTTGCTTTGCCAGATGTGGTTCAAATTAGATGGTCGAATGATTTTTTACGTGCGGCATACTTACAGAATATCATTTTTTAAATGATCAATATTATTGGTCATAGTTGAACGCTATGAATCAAAACGATTCAGCGGGTTCAACGATTTCAAAGATTCGACGACTTACATGTAGAGGGTTAAACAATTTTGAGGGTCAAATGATTTAGAGTGTTAAATTATTTCGAGGGTTAAACGAGTTAGAGGGTTATACGATTTACATGTAGAGGGCTAAATGATTTACAGGGTTAAGCTATTTCGAAGGTTAATTAAAAGAGTTATATGGTTTTCATGAACGGAGTTTATCAGGGGCTAGGGGAGCTAAGCCCCCCCCCCCAAGAAGGCCCAGATTCAGCTATTTTACCATAAAAATTATATCTTTTTCCGGGCTTAGCCCCCCCCCCCCCTAAGAAGGCATTAGCCCCACCAAGAACGGAAGCCAAACTCCGCCCATGATGGTTTTCTTTGTGTGAACTTGGTGTCAGTTGAAGATACGTTGTGGGATATTTATGTGATATTAAGTCCATGAATCTGTAATTTCAACATTGCTTTTATTCCGAAGCATTTCATCTTTAGGTTAGTCTATTATAATGCTGGCGTTGCAAATCCACGTCGCCTTTTATCAGTGCCTCTGCGGTTTTACATCCAAAGCTTCAAACAAAATCGACAATCTGTTTCGTGCATAATTGCGACTGATAATTAATAAAAGGCCTCCATTGGAATTCACCTAGGCTACTTTATTTATGCTTCAGATATTATAGATATTCAAAACTCAATCTTCGTCTTCAAGTCAATAATATGTGACAGCCTGATTAATTTTCAGATCATCCCATGATGAAATGAGTCACTTCCCGTAACAATACATTGAATTTCTATTATCTTGCGACTAAATTCAATTCAAGATAAATGCCTTAACTGTTGCTTTTGTGAGGAAACTTTGACATGTTGGCCGTGGCTAGAATCATCGTTTTGTCTAGATTTATTTTCATTATTAATTAGACTAATGTTGCTGTTGTTACTGTTGCTGCTCTTGCTACGATTGTTGATATAATTTTCACGGCGTTTTGACGTACAAAATCAAACATCTTTTATGCTAGTTGTTTCATACTCATAACCAAATAATATATTGCTTTGTATGATGAACAGCAGCTATAGGACGAATTATAGCCTACAGTTCTATTCAGCTGGTTCACGAAATTGAGTTCTTGTCGGCGACATAATTGCTATAGAAGTTTACATTTACAACAGTAGGCTATAATTTTTTTTTATTATTATGAATAGATCTACAATAAACATGCTATGTATACTTTGGGTTTGTATGTATTTTTGTGTGCAATGCATGTTGTGCTGTGCATTTCAATTTCGGTCTCAGAACAGTCTATTGCTTATTTATTGTAACCAAATTCGGTTCACAGCTGCGCACTTATTTTCTCTGTAGTGGCGTCTTGCAGGCCCGCTATGGTATGGTACCGCTGAATGTGGCTGTGTGGGACTTGAGGTGAGACTGACTATTTATGTGAAGCTTGGTTGATACAATTTCTTTCTTGTGTCATGGACTGCTCTGTTGTGGAACATAAATTGATTGAAAGAGCAACTGTGTTTATCATGCCATACCTCGCATTTTGCATTGCACGCATCTCTGCTTTGTTGCTGGACTTTATATTGTACTTATGCTTTGCATGGTGACGCTCGTTTTCTGCATTGTTTCGTTATATATACTGTAGAACAAAAGACACGAGAAAGCGAAACGAATTGTTCTAGAATTTAGGCTAAGTTGTTTTGTTTTATATTTCAACCATGTATTTCAAACAATTTTTGCTCTCAAAGACATTCTTTTGTCCCAGCACATGCGTGATCATTGATTAATGATCATATTGTGCGTCTATCTGTTTGGTCGTTTGCGTTATGCGCACATCTGCGTGCGTACGTAGCTGTAAATTATAGCATCGTGTTCAGTTAAACAATACATCTGATGACATCTATTGTTTGAATACTTTCAATGTTCCTGTTATACTTCATTCTTCTACATATATATTTGGATGTCTATATTTTTACTGTTGTGCTTTAGGTGGTGAGAAAGTTCGTGTGTATTTTTGTTGACGCTTACTATTTTCTCAGTTTTATTGTCTATGAAACCTCACTGAACTGAACTGAAAACCCGGTGATCGCCGCCGCAACTGGCAGCTGCTCAAGATTGTTGAATGTTGATGGCGTTTTCTATGGATTTAAACAGCATCTCGATTAGATTTAGCAATTAAAGTTACATATTCTTATGCGATTTGTAATGATTAGTGCGATTTGTAATGATTATTATGTAATGGCAGATTGAATTTGTGACATCCGTGCATTTTTTGCGATATGGAATATTCCTTGATAATATCGCCAGTGCATGGGGGCTTCAAAGTTTTTCTGATGGGAGGAGATAATTATCCAAATGCAGATTTGTTAATATTTTATCTTTTCATTAGTCTACCTCTTCAAGTTTTTTATCCCAATGAAGGTCCTGGATCCTCTTGGGTAACACGTATCTTTTATGATGCTCACATCGGCATCGCTACCATAGGTCGGTGTTCGACCAGCCTTTTAATCCTGAGCTGCTCTATGACCTGACAAATTTCTAGGAATATTTAATATATTCTTTACCTTTAATTTCTTCGACCTGCTGAATAACTTTCACGAGTATGACGCAACTGGATAGTCACCGATAGTTTACCAACATAAACCTATTATATAGTCACCCATTTTTTCATTTATACGGTACATAAACTAATTAGGTCTATTACGAGTATTTCTGTTTACCATATTCAAACAATTCGAAAATTTCTCCTTCACAATTTGATCTTGAATTCCGGTCTCTAGAGCGGATGGGGAGAGAATGAAAAAGCCATGAGATATAGGATATGGCCCTGTTCTTGGTCCCACCCCCCCCCCCCTATGAATCCGCCTCTGGACATTACCCATCACGAGTTTTCGTTTATTGTTGTTCTATTGTTCAATTTACTCGACGCATGTGCAACGGTGACAGCATGATAGACTCGCGTTTTCTGGAGTCTTGACTGCAACCGAAAATGGTTTTCCTATGGCCGTGGTTCGTTGCACAATCAGACTATGCTTTCGCTGCATGTCGATGTTAACAACGGGGCTAAAGAATGTTGCCTTTATAGGCTGCAGCTGTTGTTTGCAATTGTTGATAATCGAGTGAAACTACGATGATAGGATGTTATATTGAGATCTGTGATAGGCATCAGTGCTTGCTGCTCAGTCTTTGTTGATAGATTACTATTGATTAATTGCAGGAACACTCTTATCAAAATAATCAACGCATGTCATGATCCTCCACATAACTTATTCATCTCAGTAGGATAATTATGCCAACCAGTTACCCAGGCTTACCATCCTATAAATGCACTATATACCCTTGCCAAAGACAGAAAAATATCTTCAACCTGGACTGCAGGATTGAACCACGTCAAACAGGATTATACGTCTAGTGTGACATATTTCAGCAAAATGGTTGATTGGACCAATTAGGACAATAATTGCCACAGCAACTGACTTCTGCAGACACTTGATGAGAACTTGAATGAATGTGGATCAGGTCTCTGGAAGCCTAGACATTAGATGAGCAGGAAAGTCAGATAACCGTCTACTAGATGCATGCTAACTATAAATTATAGGCAATAAATTCATCTGATAAATGAAATCAACGTCATAGCTTCATTGATTTCCTTATGTTGCATCTATCACAATAAATTAATATTGCCACATTCTCTATAGCACCATTCATAGAGTCCCAAAAGACCAGTTGGACTTATATATATATATACATAGACTATATTACTAGATGTGGGACCCGGCGCTGCCCGGAAAATTTTGGGTTTCGACACTGTACTCCTCTGGGGGTAGATCTACCCGGCGTTGATCGCTAAATTTTGGGTTTTTCGCCAACCCACCATTCCACTCTGCTCCCCCCCCCCCCAAAGTCAAACATAGGCGGGTGTGTGTGCTAACTGTAGGTGTTTTTTGACAACTTGGTTAATACAATTATTGCAGGCTATCTGATTAGCCGGATTAAAAAAATTATTGAATGCCTTCATTTTCAACGACTATATATGCTACCTTTGCAGATGAGGCACGCTTGACTTGGGGGTGAATATAATGGTAGACAGTAGACACTCTGGCAAGTAAGAGCGCGGGATCGCTTCCAACTATAAGCTTAGCTCTCAAAGGTCCACTCAACCTTTTATTCGACAGATGATGTTGGTAAATCGAGCAGTAGGACGCGGTGGGTGACCTGCATGGCTGCCAATAACTAAAGTTGATTCTTGTAACAACTTGTTATCATCAACTTGTATGAATTGCAATCGTCCTGCGTTTTGTCAGTTTGAAACTAAATAAAGATTAATAGTATTGTTATTATTATTATTGCCTGTTCATCTAAATCACAGTGATTTCCGACGGAAGAGCAGAGTCATTGTAAAAGAGAAGTAAAGTTTCAGAAAAGTTTGACAATTTTTAAAAAATTTGTCGTGCAGATTGCAAACTGAAGAGTCATTTTGTGAATCTCGCAACATTATTTTGAACTGAAAACAATTTTTGATTAAAGATAGGTCTAGCCTATTTAACCTGTTAGTCTCCGACAGCTTGGTAGGCTTATGCGGTATTGTGATGAAATTGGCATTCAAATAGAACTAGGCGGCTGTACAGATGTGTGATTATTTTGTTTGCGGATCAGGTAGGGTAGGCCTATACGTAGTCAATGAGAAGAAGTGATGCCTTAGTCCAGGTCATAGGCCTAGTGACAAAGGTTTGGAAACGTTTTTCGTCATTGAGGGGCAAACTTACTTTTTTATGTCACAATGAGTTCCGATAACTTGTTTTAATTCGCTTGATTTCGAAACTCAATAATAAAAAAAAGATCTGTTGAAGCTTTTCGTTTATTTTGTCAGTCAATTTTTCGGCATCTGTAGCTTCTTACCAGTTAAAAATGACCCATGGGTTGTTTCCATAGTGCTACTCACCTTCTATAAGTGACATCCAAACGAAATTTTGTGACTTTATACTAGATATTCCTGTTCGGTGCAAAAATTCCAAGTAGGCTATAAAATTATAAATTCACATTTTCGATCACCAGATGGCACAAGCATTGAATTCGTACACACAGTAGGCTTTCAAGGTGATCATTTCTATTCCAACGCAAACTGCATAAAGCAGCATAATCATGGCATATGAAAATGATTATACTTGACTTACTTGACTTATGGCCTTGGCGATGCCCCAGCACGCAGAAGCCGCTAATTTATGGAAGCTCTCCATCTTCCTCTGTTTTCCGCCTGATGCACAGCCTCCTGCATCGACAGCCCCATCTCCTGACAGTCCTCCTTAATCACGTCCCTCCATCGTTTCTTCGGTCTTCCTCTTTTTCTCCTTCCCTGTACCTCCCCATTGAAGGCTATCTTTGGATACCGGTTGTTTTCCATCCTCACCATGTGCCCAAAGTAGCGCAGTCGTCTGTTCTGTATTCTGCTCACTACTTCGTTCCGGATGTTTAATCTTTCGTATATAATCTCATTCCGTATTCTATCTCTTCTCGTAACTCGAAAATGATTATAATTTAAGAAAAATTGTTTTTTAAAGAATTATAATATATTTTTAACGCATATTTACAAACAGATACTATTATAATTAAAAACTTAGTATTTTTGTGCCAATGCTTGACCCTCCGCGAATAGCTTTCCAACGGTGACCAGAGGAGAGAGCCAATATCCTAAACAACATACATGTAGGTCTACACCCATAAGAAAAGTAGATCTATTTGACATGCGAAAGATAGTGGACCAGATAACTCACAGGGGATGAATTTATTGCCAACAAAATCTCAAATAGTAGGCTACTGTAGCCTACTGTCCGGATGTTGTAGGCCTACATGTCAATTTTGAAGACTGAACACTCGAACTCTTTGAACGCTAAACTGCATTTTTTGCATTAGAAATTCATTAATTTCGACAGCCTAAACAATAAACATGTTCCAATTACTTCACTAGCATATATTTTCGGCAATTAATAAAAACTCTAAAAACAAGAAAATTATATAGCAAAAATTGTGATGGGGTCCCGAGTCATTCTTGATTTAGGCTATAGACACTTGTTACACACTTTGTGACTTTTATCTTTGGTTTGGGGATCTTTAGGCTATGTATACGGTACCTTAATTTTAAATCTAGAGGCAATTCGCGCATAATTAGGCATAAACCGGTTAGGAGTGGTATGAACTTCTGGTTCACTTATGCTAATGGCGTGCCTGGAATGACTTGAGGCATGGCCGAATGATAATAATTTATTGTCCCCTTGATCTGCCGACTGCCCCTGATTTATTTAGCAAACTGTGAAGTAATCTGTTGTTGCAGCAGTAAAAATATTTTCATACTAAAACTTGGTTCGTCTCTGAACTCGGTGAGATTGCTGGTTGTTAGCTTGTTTTCGTGATAGCTCCTGACTGAGTTTCGAGGTCGCTGGTTTTTGATTAGCTTCTTGTAAGCCAGACAATAATTATGATAGTGATTGCATTCATGGGGGATTTTTACAGCCCAGTGAATGCAAACCAAACATCAACTTTCAATGACCTTCGGACGATAACAAATTATAAATTAGGTCAATTATTGAAGAGAAGATTCGAGCCTCCGCGGAATTGTAAAATGTATCAAGAGCTCGAAATAAATGTTTATGACTAGACCTCTCTGCCTGTACAATTAGGCCTATACAATCGAATACAATAGTAACTAAGGAATGTCGTCAAACAATCGACAAAATCACCGAGTAATGCCTTGTTGTGTCTTTAAACACGATCATAGTCTGATTTCACCGGCAGAACGAACACCTGAGATGCACGAAACAGATCTAGTTTCAGTCTGATTTGACGCGACAAAAATGCTACTGATAAACTTATGATTATACTCAAACTTAACGAGGACATAGCATACAATGTACGTCACACAAAACAACATGGCCATTCATTTTTTCGAATAATGCTTCTAACTGTCTTTTGTTCAATTCTAAATGAACGAAATCTTAAGTGGTTTGTCGTATGCTGAATATGATCGACTTTCTAGAAGGCACTTCATTGCGGTTCACTTCAACTGACTAGACTATAATAATTATTATGATCTGCATCATACATGGAAGAAATTAGAGAGACATTAACGACTTCGTGGAACCTCGTCACATCGATTAGCCGTCGGTTGATGATGTAGACTATGGAGGAGAGCAGGAGGAAAAGAAGGAGGAGGAGGGGAAGGAGGAGGAGTAAGAGAAGGAGGACGGGGAGAAGGAGAAGGAGGAGGGAGGGGAGAACGAAGAGGATAAGGAGGAGGAGATGGAGGAGAGGAAAGAGGAAAAGGAGAAGGAGAACGAAGAGGACGAAGAGGAGGAGGAGGAAGAGGAGAAGGAGGATAGAGAGGAGGTGGACGAGGACGAGGAGGAGGAGGAGAACGAGGAGAAGAGAAACCTGTCTATCGTAGTATTGTCATTCGAAACGACCAGTCGAGCACCTGTCATGACGAACACAATACCTCGGCTGATCTGCTGCAGGCTCAGGCACACATGGAAGCACACACACATACGTTCATAGATACACATACACACACACACACACGTTCACGCATACATACACACACACGTTCATAGATACACACATACACACACACGTTCACGCACACATACACACACGTTCATAGATACACACATATACACACAGGCATATACGCAATAAAGCAGGAGGACGAGATTATCGCGATCTGATTCTCAAAAGCACATATTATACTAACGCTGTTGGCAACCATCAGGACCTCTGAATCTCTAGGCCTGCTTACAAGACCAGACACAGACAGCAAATGCCAGTCACTGGGTGTCTCCATGACTCAATCTGATTCTCAAACGCTTCTTTCTTTCCTCGAAATTTTATAATAAATCTGCAAAATTGCCAAAATGGCCAGAGTTCGTCCTTGGCATTAAATCGATTTAAATAAACTGAAGAATGACTACATGTGTGGTCATCTTCGTTTTGCTATCTCGTGCACAGGGGGGATACTAAGAGGAAGCTCTTTAACGCGTATAGCACACCTATGGGGCGCGGTGGTGTAGTGGTGGCGTCGTTGCCTTGGAGCCGGAAGGTTCGAGGTTCGAATCCATCTCGCCGCGTAAGGACCTTGGGCAAGTGCTTCACTCACAATTGCTCAGCGCTTTGGCGTGAAACTCCGATGCAGTATCCGCTCTGCATTCCGGAGCGCCTCTGAGTAGAGAGAGCTTGAAGGGCGCTATAGCAAGTGCACATATATACAAACAAACAAACAAACAAGGTACGTATGGCCGAGGCAGACTCAATATAATTGTCCTCTGTAATGATACGGAGAATGGATAGCAACCAACGACAGACTGCTTCGCCGTTGTTGTTGTTGTTGTTGAGCTTCTTGATCCTGTTTTCGCTGCAACTCTCAATGGTCCTGAATTATTTATTTGCCATTTTGTTTAAGTCGCAGCAAAGTACAAGTTGCATTGTGTCCGGTTTTCGTTGGCAAAAATGTAAAATCCCTCATTGTCTGAACCATAATGTATATAGACTATGCGAGTTATTTAGATACGTATTTCTTCTACACGTCTCTGGGGAAAGTCCTTCCAGCGATGAGATTCTCCCCCCCCCCCCTCCGAAAAATTTGAGAGGTGTAGTTCACATGTATGGCCTACACGAACCATTCCCTCCCAGAAAAATTCCGCAGCTCTTGTATATTTGTTGCTTATAATGTGAAATTCCCCGTTTTATCCGTCAGAAGAACTCGATTACGCTGTACTAACGTACTAAAATGTCATCAGCTTTAGAAAAAGTATTGAATTTTAAACGTTTTGACCACCATGTTTGTGACGGAAGGGGCATCAGAAAAAATTGCTGGTCATAGGGTGTCGTCATCGGTGTCTGGCTGAGCGGTTCCCGCCCCCAGAAATCTGAATTTTCCCCACCCCCAAACGTGGGACTAAAAATAACACTGACTGTATGTATAGGACAGGTCGTACCTAACTTAAGAATTTTCATGGTACGTGCCTATTAAGACGTAGACATAGGCCTACCCCTTCTTTTGCAGATAGTGTCAGGTAGTATTAGAGCGCATGCTGAAACTAAGTAAAGAATATACACTGCTCTTTCTATGCACCACTTCGTTGAAAGTTATGGGCAGAAATTTGTAAATGAATGTGCAATGTGCACGTGAAGAGTCATTCGTATCTATATATAGTTTGTTTATGAGTGACAGAGTTCACTCTTGGACGCAGTGCATTTCAAATGCCATAAAACAGTAGAACATTGTGCACATTGTAAACTTTGTAGAAACACAGAGAGAGAACGAGTGAGAGAGAGAGAGAGAGACAGACAGACAGAGAGTGTGAGAGATAGAGAGGAAGAGAGAGTGAGAGAGAATGAATGAATGAATGAATGAATGAATGAGTGAGCGAATTAGTAAGTGAATTAGTAAGTGAATAAGTGAGTGAGTGTCTGAGTGACTGTGTGACTGAATGACTGAGTGACCGGGTCTGAGTTAGTAAGTATTAGTAAGTGAGTGAATGAGTGAGTAAGAGAGAGTGATCAAAAGAAGAAACGTCATTTAGTGCATATCTGAAAGTGTATTCAGGTCAGTTTCTCCAATTCTTTCAGTCGAGATATAGATCTGCATTCAACAAAAGCATTGATAGGCCTATAGGAATCGATTGTGACAATGTCATAGCGCCCTACGTCATACATCAAGCCATGATAAGAGGCTCGTGTCGGACTCTATATTGATACCATTGTTCACAGCTACTCACCGCCGTACTTTTATGTGAGTCTATAACAACACGTCGATTGTTTCAAGTGCGCTTGTCCTTCCAGAGCTCTGGTATTTCTGCAGCACTCTGCATAATATATCCCACAATTATGACTCTGCTAAATCATAGTTTAAGAAGACAAGCGATCTATAGCCAAACTGCCCTTCGAATTCTTCTTTTGTGAGTCGCTGTTGTTGTGCGGCATGTATTGTACAAAAGCGTACAACACTTGAAATACGCATTCGCAGCTATATGTGAAATATATCTTGTTCCCAATCAGTTCAATAGAGATAGGTCTATTGTAGCGGTGTCAAAAGCAGAGATAGAAGCGATGCTTTGATTGAAAGTTGGACTTTGAAAGTGGCCCAGGTAAGTGACGTAGGCCTACGAATCAAAGGCTGGAGACTGAACAGCTTAATAGTTTTTGCTGGGACCTCAAAATAATAATTAGAGGACGTGAACTTATTGACGCAACTCGTGGCTCAAAGGGTGTATACGTGTGTGCGTGTGTGTGCGTGCGTGCGTGTGTTTGCGTGTGTGTGTTCGTGCATGTGTGTGTGCGTATGTGTGTATGTGTGCGTGTGTGGGTTCGTTTCTTCGCTCATGCACGGAAATGGTGTGATATTAATGTTTTCGTTTGCTTGAAAATTTAAGGGTCTGCTGTACACTTCCTATGAAGAAATGAAGTCCTGAAAGGTGGCTGATAAGTCCCTTCTCATAACCCGTGCAGCTGAAAAGGAAGCTTAAAATAGGCCCAATCATGGTTCAGCTCTTTAAAGCAGGTGACTCATATTATGCTGAATTTGCTGATTCTGGTCGTGACTTGAATGTTGCATTTAACTCTACCAAGCACCATACTGAGTGACCATACATGTACCTATATATAGGCTATATAATATTATATATATTATATACAGTACGTATATAAGAGAGGAGAGAGAAAAAGGGGAGAGAGAGAGGAAGAGGGGAGAGAGAGGGAGAGAGAGAGGGAGAGAGAGGAAGATGGGAGAGAGAGGGAGAGGGGAGAGAGAGGGAGAGAGGGAGAGGAGGGAGAGGGAGAGGGGAGAGAGAGGGAGAGAGAGGGAGAGAGGGAGAGGAGAGAGAGGGAGAGGGGAGAGAGAGGGAGAGAGAGGGAGAGAGGGAGAGAGTGAGAGGAGAGAGAGGTAGAAAGGAAGAGAGAGAGAGAAAGAAAATAGAGGGAGAGGGAGAGAGAGAGAGAGAGAGAGAGAGAGAGAGAGAGAGAGAGAGAGAGAGAGAGAGAGAGAGAGAGAGAGAGAGAGAGAGAGAGAGAGAGAGAGAGAGAGAGAGAGAGAGAGAGAAGGAGATAGAGTTCAAAACTCTTTGGCTATAGAGTTAAATACGAATGCAACAGAAAAAGGTCATTTTAATTGCTGTTGTAGGTACTCTATATTTTTTGGCTTGTGCCTCGAAACGTTGAGCAATTTCGCTCAAGGAATAGGCCTACATGTATGTCTGGATAATTACATGATACAAAGTTTTACGATGGAAGAGGACAACTAATCTCTGCATAGAATGACGGGAAATAATACCCAACAGATACATGTAGGGGAAAGAGGAGAATTTCTAGACCTATGTTGACTTCGTCTGTTTAATAGAAATTAATTGACAGTCGAGGAAAACAACCGAGAAAAACAGAGACAGAATCTGATGCTGGGAATCAATCGCATTCGGACGTCTAGTCTACCTTCCTCGGTGGTCGTCGGTCCATGCAATTAGCAGCATGCATGCTAACTGCAGCTAAGACGTGCGTTGAAACCCAGATGACGCGGCTTGAGGAGGAGCAATCAGTCTGCATGCGCCGTCCGTCGATGTAATATTGGTCGCGATCGGTTGAAGCCTCAGCCATCGCTCCATCCTCAGCAGTCGACTCACACATAAGCCGACGCCGACACCGACGCCGACGACGCCGACACCGACACCACCGACGCTGACACTGACGCCACCGACGCCGACGACGCCGACACCGACGCCACCGACGCTGACACCGACGCCACCGACGCCGACGACACCGACGCCGACGAATTGCGTCTCTTCAAATATATATTACACCCGGAATAATTTCGTAACGCGTGAACGTTGCACGGCCATGCAGATGATACAGGAGAAATGTGCCAATGGTTTTCATCCATGCATATAAGCGCTCGGCATGCATGGCTCAGCGTTGAGGAGATCCGTCTATATACGGTTGATGGGTACTTATGCATGAGTGTGTCATATTAATTACGGCAGGCTTAGCGCCGACAGAACGGTCGGAAGCGCCGACACTCAATCACAGGAGGTGCAGTGTGATCGGCCGTCGTCGTCTTTCTGTCTTCTTGACGGTGATGGTGGCAGATGTACATGTACAGGCGATGCGATGTTGACGACGCACCAGGTCTTCCCGTGTTCTATGGTCCGTCGATGATATGTGGCAGAACTGACTGACTGACTGACTGACTGACTGACTGACTGACTGACTGGCTAACGGAGTGTTCTGTGACTGACTGGCTGGCCTATGCTGAGTGTTCTGTTTACTCCTCTGCTGCTGCTGGTTTACGAGTTTGAAAATATACTGCTGTTTTATACACCTGAAAGCGGTGTATAGGCTACCTGCATTGCTCTGATAGGGTCTGCGGAAATGTCTGGCTATCGTTTACATTGGGGTTTAGTTTGATCATGCAGGAAGTTATAACTCTGACTGGAAATGACTTTGGAAATACTCTGCAACTGGAGAAGAGGTCTAGTGTTTCCCTTCACGCATATTTATGGTCTTCTGTCATATGGCTCTGATTGCGATGTCGTTCTAACAGAGGTTGCATGCAGAGTATAATTATTATCACTCCATAGTTCTGTGTGTTTCCTGCAGCATCCGTTGGCAGCATTCGCATTGTGTCGTTCGTAGTTCAGTCGCCGATATCATGGAAGCGTAGAGTAGGATGGGCTGCGTGCCAAGCATGCGAATCATCAACAGAACAGACGATGAAGAAGATGATGAAGAAGATGAAGCAGTAGAGCATGGGGATGCTGCATCTCCCCCGTTTAACGGCGTCAACACGGACTGCAACACGGCTGCTGCTGCTGAAGTGAAGGAAGGACAGAGGTCTGGAAGTGCCACGTGTAACAGCACCGTTATGTCCTCTGTCGCAGCAGGTGCTTTGCCGAGTGTTGTGGACAAAGGCACCAAAATTGAAGGTGAAGGGCCACTCGATCTCAAGGACAAGAAAGGACAAGACCACTCGGCTGCAGGGACGCTGGTCAAGGTCGTAAGTTCATCTGAAGTCTTCTTTTGTTTGCCGTTCGATTTCTTTCAGGTTTTACATTTATCATGCGTTATTTACCAGTGTTCAATCTAGTCCCCCCCCCTCTGGGGTAGTGTTGTTTTCGTTAACGAAAACGAAAACGAAAATGGTATTTAACGAAAATGAAACGTTTTCGTTAACGAAAACTAAAACTAAAACTAAAATACGCTGACAGCGAAAACTAAAACTAAAACGAAATATGCAGCAATAAAAACTAAAAGTAAACGAAAATTGATCAAACGAAAACTAAAACTAAATATGACCAAACGAAAACTAATTTATTTGATAATAATTTTACCCTATTTACCTTATTTGGGCGTATTGTGCAAATGGCGTGCCATAGTTTACCTCTCTAATATTTCTTTATCGATTATAAGACATGCGGGAGGAATGAGAGTGAAACCGGTTTGTTTATATACTTTCACTAATAATTGTTCATTTGATTCAAGTATAACTAAACTGGTGTTTAAACTGCACATTAATTCAGAAATATAGAGAATTTTGCTCCAATTTGTTGCGTGTCTAAAGAACAGCCCTGTCTGAGATTAGCCTACTTAAACTATAGTGAGCCTATGTTAAGCTTCAGGCAGCAATGTTCTGTGCTTAGCTTCAAGTGACTGGTGGCTCTGGGTCAAGTTCCCCAATTTTTTTTCAGTGTGGAAAGATTCTTAAATGGAAAAATACCACCGACATTAAAGTCCACCTCAACGTACAAGCGGAGATATGCCGAATTTTTGGAAGCACTTAAAAGTTGTTAGAAAGCAGAAACAAGACAAAGCATGTTGATAAGATGGTCTTCAATGTTCCTCTTGGTCAGCCTTGGAAAAGGTTATGGCGCATCCATTATTTCCATGTAAGCATTTTTTCAAAATACTTTTAATGCGTTTAAATATAAATTCATAGCTTTTAGCAGGCCTAAGTAAGGTGAAGGGACGCTAAAAATAATTTACGATTTGGGTTGATATGTAATTTTGACCTTCCTGTAGTGAGCAACTACATATCTCGTTGCCATAATATTATATTAATTCCATAAAAGTTATTAGCTATAATGCTGAGGTTGCTTGTAGTTAATAATTGCGCAACTCAACAGCAGATGACGTTTCACATAATGATCAATTTCTATGTTCAACCCATCTTCGTATTGATTTTGTATCGATTTAGTTTATTCAAGAAACGGTAATCACTTCTAACAAGTGTGTAGCACCAGCCTACTAAAACTAAAACTAAAACTAAAATTGATCCATAAAACTAAAACGAAAACTAAAACTAATATTCAGCAACAATTAAAAGTAAAACTAAAACTAAAACTTAGACTAACAATCAAAACTAAAACTAAAACTAAAACTGGGACATTATTAAAACAACACTACTCTGGGGGAAGAATGAAGGTTTATGGAGGTACAAATGACCAGTAATAATATTTTGAATTTTCACATAGCAATCATGGAAGAATTTTAAGTCGTCATCTTAACAAAGTTGCTTTATTTTAGTGCTGATAAGAGACGTATAATAATACTTTAACAAATATGCTTACACTAATTACAGTTCTCTTTTTGAGTTTCCAAACTGTAGGCTAATGCTAGCATTTCAAGATGGCATCTTAACAGAATTATTCAATTATTTCAGCGCCGAGAAAGAGAGTGGGTTCAGATTTAAAATTTACTGTAATAATTTCTTAATGTATATCAAGTTCAGCAGCTCAGAACTACTGCTGGAATGAACAATACATAACTGCAGACATGGGTATAACTACATGTAGGCCGTCTTTTCTGTATTAGAGCCACTGGTCCTTCAATCTGGAATAAAATCCCTCAAGAAGTTAGGCAATCTCCATCACTATCATTGTTTAAGAAAAAGTTTCGCTCTCACCTTGTCAATAATGGCAACATTGTGTTATGATGTAACAATGTGTTGGTCCATGTAAGCCACACACACGCACACACACACACACACACACACACACACATGTCTTGCACTTGTTGACTCTTTAACTTTTTTTCTTCTTCTTATGTAGTTAAGAGTTTACATTGTCTGGTTTAGTTAAGATACCAGAAGTAGTTGTAATCATTCACTTCTTGTTAGTAGCAATTGTCGGCCGTTTCATCTTTTCGTTACACATGTACGTAGGTGTCCCTATCAGCGGGGTCAGTGATCCCTTCAGGGCCCATCCTTGTGGCCATTCTAATTTGAAAATGTGATTTGTAACTGCATAATTGTAAAAGATTGTTTGGTTACAAAATAAAATGATTTGATTTGATTTGATTTGATTTGAATAAAATGATTTGATTTGATTTGATTTGATATAAGCTTATTTTCTCGCAGTGCATTGACCTTATCCCTATTTCTTATGGCAAGACGGTCCTGAATTGCTGTACAGTACACAGTTAGCAAAAATTGCTACACATGGTGCACAAGCCAAGCAAGACCCACTAAACTCCCCCAAATGGGAGGCCATGGATAGTAATGGTGTTATTTTATTAGGTGCTCAAGGAACAAACATTTTCAAACATGACAATTTCAAATTTGTAATATGACACTTGGGAGAAGTCTTTTATTTTTCAAGTAATTATGGTCTTCTTCTTCTTTTGTGTTCTGCCCTTAGGCGGGTCCAAGATTCCAACGGTACAATTGTTGTCTAAAAATAGTATTTGAACAAAATTATTTAATATTAACAGCACATTTTACTCCTTATAATATCACATATATTAATTGTCAATAATGACATTATAATAATTGTAATAGTAAATAAAATACCGAAATACCATGACAGTTCATGTAATACAGTATGCAGTAACTAAAAACAATTAGGGCCTATCATTTTGTCAAATTTTCTGGAGGGAATGTCATATCTGAGGCGAACTTCCCCCCAGGAGATGCCTAGATCAAACACTGGTGATTTACGTTGACTGTACTCAGTAATTCAACCGGCTTAGCTAACCATATAAAAAGGCAACCTTGGACAAATTTGTGCAATTCAATATAATCTCATACGTAGACCTCAGACAGATTCGTGCAATTAACAAAATTGACTTGAATAGACCTAAACCCAATTCTTATATATTAAGCCTTAGAAACCTACAGTATATCTGCATGCAATTTCATCAAATGACAGCGGATCTAGGTTTTCAAATTTCAGTTGATGAAAGCGTTGTTGTATATATGTTATATATATATATATATATATATATATATATATATATATATATATATATATATATAATTATATTCACAGTTAAAAGTCATCGAGGGACCATAATGACAGGCACAAAAATAACGAAAAGTATTCTTATAGGCCTAATACGGTGCCATGTAAATGTCAGGGCTAACTCACACGTGCACGACGCATTTCCAGCTCCGTGCAAAAAATGATGGATGAACGAACAGACGGGTGTTTAAGAAGAACATCTTGGATGAATTGATGAATGGATGGACAGGTGGATGGATGAGCGATGGATGGATGGGTGGATGATGGATGGGTGGATGGATGGATGGACGAATGGATGAGTGAATGAAGGGATGGGTGGATGGATGGGTGGATGGGTGGATGGATGATGGATGAGGGGATGGATGGATGGGTGGGTTTGTGGATGGATGGATGGATGGATGGATGGATGGATGGATGGTGGATGGATGGATGGTGGATGGGTGGATGGATGGGTGGATGGATGGATGGATCGATGGATGGATGGGCGGATGGGTGGATGGATGGAAGGATGGATAGATGAATGGATAGATGGATGGATGGATCAGTACATGGATGGATGGTTTGGTGGGTGGATGGGTGGATGGATGCATTGATGGTCTGGTAGGTGGATGGATGGGTCAGGGTGAGAATTGCCCCAGTCTTTCTTAGAGCCCCATGTTAAAGTCTGTTTTTCACACCCCGATTCCAAGTGGATCAGGGCCGGATTAAGTAATGTCGGGGCCCTGTTCGGGAATTTTTGTGGGGGCCCTCTTCGGAAATTTTTTGCGGAAAATTTTTAAAATTTTTCGGAAAAATTATACCATTTCATTTGCCAAAAAAGTTGATGACCTTTTTTTTAGTCATCCACCGAAATTTTTGGGAAAATCCTACCATTTCATCCGCCAAAAAAGTTGATGACCTTTTTTATTTAGTTTACCGCCGAAAATAGTCGTGTGGCAGAAATTTGCTGAAAATTGTTTTTCACACATTTGTGGGGGCCCCCTAAAGTGTGGGGGCCCCTGTTCCGCGGAACATGTTGAACATGCCTTAATCCGTCCCTGAAGGGGATAATGGTCCAACCCCCAGTTATTTTTCCACAATTCTTCCACAGGGATGGGTGGATAAATGGATGGAGTAACGGACAGAAAACAGATGTGTAGTTAGTTTTTGTGTTCAAAGTGAGATCTGTTATCTGACGTGCTCATAAAATTTCGCTAAAATTAACCCGTTTTACCGTCTTTATATTATGCATGGCTTTTGACATTTAGCTGATCTATACATAACGTCTGAACGTGCCACGGCTGAGTTTACGTCATCGACTCAGTAGCCATGCGCGAAACTATTTTAAGACCCGGCGTATATACGTGTTTGCAATTAGTCTTATTGCAGGGTATACTGTAAAGTGAGTCGGCGTTTCATGCCGCAGCGTACACAAAGCGATACATGTATATTAATTATATATAATTATATATATACATATATATATACATTATTAATCGTCTTTATAAATTAATTAGTAGAATAGATGATGCAAAGAATCTTTCAGGCTCTATGGAAACTAGATAGAAGCATATAATTATGGGCGATGTTTGGTCAAGCTTAAAGTGCACGGTTCTCTTTCCCGGAACGTGGTGTAGCCTACAGGTGCAAAATTATTATCATCATCATCATCATCAACAGCAGCAGCATCATGATCACCATCGTCATCATCATCATCATCATCGTCGTCGTCATCATCATCGTCGTCATCATCATCATCATCGTCATCATCATCCTTGTCATCGTCATCGTCATCATCATCATCATCATCATCATCATCATCATCATCGTCATCATCATCATCATCGTCATCATCATCTTTGTCATCGTCATCGTCGTCGTCATTATCATCATCAGCAGCAGCAGCAGCAGCACCACCACCACTGTCCACCAGCTACATGTATTAAGTGCAGGTCAATGGATGCCAATTGCTTCCGATCCTTGCACACCAGGAGCAGCAGCAGCAGCAGCAGCATCTTCATCATCAGCATCACAATTATCATCGTCGTCGTCATCATCATTATCTTCATCATCATCATCATCATCATCAACCATAATTTATTCGAAGTCAAGTCTATTTTAAAGTGCTGTCTTTTCTGGTTTACCAACGTAAACCACATCAGTGTTCATTCACGAGAGTTTTAAAATTCTACAGACCCGTCAACATAAAATGTATTTATAGCGTCCATCAGGTTCCTATAATATTATATTATACCTTGATGACAATGCCCCATCATTCAAGACACCTGCATGCAACAGATCCTGCCGTTGGCTCTACCTGATCTATTCAAGTTGAAGCACCTGGAGCATAGCAGCCGTTGAAAAGACCGTGTAGTTCAATAAACTATACGTTGCTACATTTAATCTTTTCTAAGTTTCCGGCCTCTTAGGATACTTAGGTTCTATGAATGGAACTGAGAAAGACCAGGAAGCCACGAATCCCGTCGAAAATGTAACCAACGTTTCAATAGAATGGTGTTAAAAGCTAATTAGATCTATAATTAGTATTGGTAGCCTATTCATGCGCTACGCTCATTTATTCTGCGCCTGTTTAGTCAGTAGGCTACACATCATTTTCGCTCCGATCCTCGCACTCCTTATCAATGTTTCCACAACCCAGTCTTGTCTATATACCAGCAAAACATAAACGCGCCAAGATATGTAAAAGCATGGCCAAAGGAGTTGAGATATATGTAATAATTTCTGAAGTTACAAACCGTATCTTATTATAATTTTAGGAAGCCTATAAATATTTGTGTGATCCGGATTGCCTAGTTTTTGTATGGTGAGACACTCGGTTGATGGTAGACGTTTTATCGATCGTATAAGAGCGCGGGCGTGGACCATGCCCGCGGATATGTTATATTGGTGTGAGCAGTCATGTATAGATCTAAGACATGGTTTACTGTTTACATATATAATTACGCCGACGATGATGCCTATATGAAGCAAATCCGCACCATGCTCTGAGGCAATATAGAGCGTCTTTCATAGAGTTTTAATGGCTTCTAAAATTAGCCTAATAAGGCAAGGCCAGACAAGCATACAGACAAGAATACTGTCAACCCTGTAGCTTAATTTTTTAAAAGACATTTTAGTTGTTGGTCTGCTGCATATTATAAACCTCTTAAAAGCGCTATATAAATTAGTCTTGCATTGCACCTACATGTACGCTCGTTGCTCCGGGCTATTTCTATATTTACTTCCTTCTCGCCCAACTGTTCTTGTTCGAAAAGGTGATGACCGTTCTATTGTCATCTGCTGGTCGACTAGTTTTTGACCCACTTGAAAGGTGGCGAGGGTGATAATAATTATGGATGGGGAGAGTGGCAATGCGTTGGGTAAGGTACAAGATCAATCCACGCCTTGTATCTTCTGAAACGTCTGAAACTTGGCTGAAGGGCTCTGCTCTTCACCTGATCGCGTATAAGCTTACTGGTGATGTCCCGTGATGGTCATCTGTCAAATTGATTGACAACCAACTGTCGTGAAGGATCATCACTGGTTACGTTCAGATTAATATGTTGGCAAACGTTGACAAATGATTACGAAAGATTCGCTTGTCAGCCTCAAGTCCCAAATTCAAGCTAGATGAGTCTTAACATGACAGATAATTATTTATCCTATCCAGTCTGACTGACTTGATGATGACAGGCTGACAGCCCACCGCTCCTTCATAGTTCTGGAGATCATCCTAAATTAATTTCGTCGTGTGAATTTCAAGTGAGGTGATGCTAGCTTTTTTGTCTTGAAAAATATCGTCAGCGAAGCATTACCGGTTCCATGACGATTACAAAACGTTCGAGCAGTTCTGCCATTTTCTCCGGATGTATGAATTATGCTTATGCAATTCATAGGCTCGAAGTTGGTTTTGCTGCGGTTAGCTGCTAATGCAAATTAAATTTAGCAGAGCCTGCAGAGGATCGAAGCTCAGAGGCTGGACGAAAGGGTGATGACGTCAGTGGCCTCTCGTGGTAAACAACTGAATTTACGTGAATAGCACAGATGGATTTGTATAGATCTATGCCTCTGTTCCCCATTCGCCAAGATCAAGAGACTATACACAGCATAGGTAATTCTTTTAATTTCGGGCTATCATTAGGACCGGTGTAACTCGCTCATCGGTCAATTAAAAACAGCTCGGTGTAAGCTCTGAGCAGAGGCCAGGGCTCCTTTCATCGTTACCAGAAGATCTGTGCCTGCAAATTCGACGACTTGCAGCTCAATGGTTTATGGATAATGCGCAGATTATATGAATATATTATACTGAGGCGCAAATGAGTGAATATCATGACGGCTGGTGTGATTAGGACAAATGCCGCTGTTAGGTTATAGTTAATTCCTCTGGCAACCTCTGGCAACCTCTGGCAACCTCTGACGGCCTGCAGCACACCGTCGCATTCGATTAATCAATCACAATCAGTCATCTACGACTTCAAGTTGTACGGACGGACTCACTTAAACAGCCGACGAGTCTTCTCTGCAATTGCCTGACACTTGTACGCAACTCCATCAAGAGAGTGAAGTGAGAGTGTAGTGAAGGTAGCAGGTCTTAGGTGACAGATTGTCACCTGAGCCATTCAATCCATTGTAAATCATAATCCTATGTTTGGGTCGTTTCCTGTTGGCCAGTTTGACATTTCGGCTTCTTCTGCTGATCGCATGCAATCTAATTTCATCCGATCCGAGCTAAGCTTAACTGTCTATGTGTCTTACCTATACATGCAATTGTGTTTACATGTACACGACGTGTTGTTTCTCGTTGCCATTTATTGCCTCTCGGCCGCACACCACTAGTGTTGTTTTCGTTAACGAAAACGAAAACGAAAATGGTATTTAACGAAAATGAAACGTTTTCGTTAACGGAAACTAAAACTAAAACTAAAATACGCTGACAGCGAAAACTAAAACTAAAACGAAATATGCAGCAATAAAAACTAAAAGTAAACGAAAATTGATCAAACGAAAACTAAAACTAAATATGACCAAACGAAAACTAATTTATTTGATAATAATTTTACCCTATTTACCTTATTTGGGCGTATTGTGCAAATGGCGTGCCATAGTTTACCTCTCTAATATTTCTTTATCGATTATAAGACATGCGGGAGGAATGAGAGTGAAACCGGTTTGTTTATATACTTTCACTAATAATTGTTCATTTGATTCAAGTATAACTAAACTGGTGTTTAAACTGCACATTAATTCAGAAATATAGAGAATTTTGCTCCAATTTGTTGCGTGTCTAAAGAACAGCCCTGTCTGAGATTAGCCTACTTAAACTATAGTGAGCCTATGTTAAGCTTCAGGCAGCAATGTTCTGTGCTTAGCTTCAAGTGACTGGTGGCTCTGGGTCAAGTTCCCCAATTTTTTTTCAGTGTGGAAAGATTCTTAAATGGAAAAATACCACCGACATTAAAGTCCACCTCAACGTACAAGCGGAGATATGCCGAATTTTTGGAAGCACTTAAAAGTTGTTAGAAAGCAGAAACAAGACAAAGCATGTTGATAAGATGGTCTTCAATGTTCCTCTTGGTCAGCCTTGGAAAAGGTTATGGCGCATCCATTATTTCCATGTAAGCATTTTTTCAAAATACTTTTAATGCGTTTAAATATAAATTCATAGCTTTTAGCAGGCCTAAGTAAGGTGAAGGGACGCTAAAAATAATTTACGATTTGGGTTGATATGTAATTTTGACCTTCCTGTAGTGAGCAACTACATATCTCGTTGCCATAATATTATATTAATTCCATAAAAGTTATTAGCTATAATGCTGAGGTTGCTTGTAGTTAATAATTGCGCAACTCAACAGCAGATGACGTTTCACATAATGATCAATTTCTATGTTCAACCCATCTTCGTATTGATTTTGTATCGATTTAGTTTATTCAAGAAACGGTAATCACTTCTAACAAGTGTGTAGCACCAGCCTACTAAAACTAAAACTAAAACTAAAATTGATCCATAAAACTAAAACGAAAACTAAAACTAATATTCAGCAACAATTAAAAGTAAAACTAAAACTAAAACTTAGACTAACAATCAAAACTAAAACTAAAACTAAAACTGGGACATTATTAAAACAACACTACACACCACAAGCTGAGAGAGAGAGAGAGAGAGACAGACAGACAGACAGACAGACAGACAGACAGACAGACAGACAAACAGACAAACAGACAAAACAGACACAGGATGAAAAGAGAGGGCGACAGAGAAAACACATCTAGGCACAGAAGCGTGCATGTAGGCTACTTTATGCGATATGATACACCGCTCTGCCAGGTAATTAATCGGGAGGAGGTGACCGCTGGTTAATTGGCAGCAAAGCACACCTATATACAACACCAAATGGCCTGTCACTAAGACACATTCAAAGGTTCCCGATGGAAAACTTTGCCTTTGAAAACGCGCGACCTCCCTCCTGCATTTTTATTTGATTTAGCGACATTCATAGCATAGTCATAATATAATCTATCTGAGAATAGTAGCCTAGCAATGGCACGCTATGTAGCCTACGATAGGTCCTTTACAAATTGACCCAAACCAGCTTTCCCGATGGCTGTCTGCACCATTGTCAAAGCAGTATGTGGGCTCCCACTTCTTGTGGCGAAATGGCTGAGAGCCGCCGCTATCGCTGAATGCGGGTCATTGTGCGGTGGTGGCGGAGGCGCAACTGTGTCAGTGACGTCAAGGCCTGTAACGCCATCACTGTTCAACGAACTGTGACAAATTGCAGCCGAGAAAGAGACAGCCAGGCAGACAGACAGACATACAGACAGACGGTCAAAAGAGAGGGAGACAGAGGGAGACAGTTCATGCGTCTGCGTCACTGTTTCTGCCTTTCAGTCTCTCTCTCCTTGGCACTGTCGATCTCGCTTTCAGCTCGGCCAGCAGACTTTGGCCGGCTTGAACTGGCCGAAACCGAGTCCTCCTCGTTACATATAGATATTTATTACTGCTATATTATTACCGTCGCTCACATAAACACACACACACACGCACGCATGCACACACACACACACACACGCACGCACACACACAAACACACAGAGGCATGCTCACTTGCTTTCGTCGTCGGTCCAAATGTTGGCCTTCAAGTGGACGACTTTAGAACTGGTCGTCGTCTTCGTCGCTTTCGATCATCTTGATCTGTGATCCTTCTTGATCAACACCTGTGGGGATCGATGTAGATCGAGGCTGATCAATATTAATTAATTAATGACAGACCTCTCTCTATCGACGGACAATAATCTCAGAACTATTCGTATGGTATTATTATTTTCGTCTTAATCGCTTCTTCGTGGAGATTTTTCGACTTATCTCTTAGTGTCAACTGTGGCCTAAAAACATGGTGAGTTGACGTAGGCTTTGAGCTTTTATACATGTTTATATGTTGTGCATGGAAATTTATTTGGTCATTTTCGTAACTCCTTTTCCGTATCGCTCGGCTGTAATGTAATTATATACAGGGCGTTCAGTTGCATATGTCTAATTACTCTAATCTAATCAGTTCGCTAACGTGTGATGCTCTATCTACCTGGGATTGGATTCTCCCCCATTGAATGTATACTAAGTCTTCTTCAACCAGTTATATTATTATGATCTCATTGCTTGTTGCTGCTTAACTTCTTTGTATGATGTTGCTGCTTCCAAATGTTATCCAGAACAAAATGGTCAACTCAGTCTCAGCGGGTCCATAATCATGATCCTTCTGGATTGATCCTTTGGCGTATGCATCAATCAATTGAAAGTTATTGAGTTTGTAGGCTACTGATTGCTGTTATTTTGTTTTTGGTTGATGTCATTAAACGACCATGATATTAGTGTTGTTTTCGTTAACGAAAACGAAAACGAAAATGGTATTTAACGAAAATGAAACGTTTTCGTTAACGGAAACTAAAACTAAAACTAAAATACGCTGACAGCGAAAACTAAAACTAAAACGAAATATGCAGCAATAAAAACTAAAAGTAAACGAAAATTGATCAAACGAAAACTAAAACTAAATATGACCAAACGAAAACTAATTTATTTGATAATAATTTTACCCTATTTACCTTATTTGGGCGTATTGTGCAAATGGCGTGCCATAGTTTACCTCTCTAATATTTCTTTATCGATTATAAGACATGCGGGAGGAATGAGAGTGAAACCGGTTTGTTTATATACTTTCACTAATAATTGTTCATTTGATTCAAGTATAACTAAACTGGTGTTTAAACTGCACATTAATTCAGAAATATAGAGAATTTTGCTCCAATTTGTTGCGTGTCTAAAGAACAGCCCTGTCTGAGATTAGCCTACTTAAACTATAGTGAGCCTATGTTAAGCTTCAGGCAGCAATGTTCTGTGCTTAGCTTCAAGTGACTGGTGGCTCTGGGTCAAGTTCCCCAATTTTTTTTCAGTGTGGAAAGATTCTTAAATGGAAAAATACCACCGACATTAAAGTCCACCTCAACGTACAAGCGGAGATATGCCGAATTTTTGGAAGCACTTAAAAGTTGTTAGAAAGCAGAAACAAGACAAAGCATGTTGATAAGATGGTCTTCAATGTTCCTCTTGGTCAGCCTTGGAAAAGGTTATGGCGCATCCATTATTTCCATGTAAGCATTTTTTCAAAATACTTTTAATGCGTTTAAATATAAATTCATAGCTTTTAGCAGGCCTAAGTAAGGTGAAGGGACGCTAAAAATAATTTACGATTTGGGTTGATATGTAATTTTGACCTTCCTGTAGTGAGCAACTACATATCTCGTTGCCATAATATTATATTAATTCCATAAAAGTTATTAGCTATAATGCTGAGGTTGCTTGTAGTTAATAATTGCGCAACTCAACAGCAGATGACGTTTCACATAATGATCAATTTCTATGTTCAACCCATCTTCGTATTGATTTTGTATCGATTTAGTTTATTCAAGAAACGGTAATCACTTCTAACAAGTGTGTAGCACCAGCCTACTAAAACTAAAACTAAAACTAAAATTGATCCATAAAACTAAAACGAAAACTAAAACTAATATTCAGCAACAATTAAAAGTAAAACTAAAACTAAAACTTAGACTAACAATCAAAACTAAAACTAAAACTAAAACTGGGACATTATTAAAACAACACTACATGATATGAACAACACTGTGTGACTGTAACAAAGTTCATTAGCGTAACCCTCCTCATTTCCCAGGCTTGGGACTGGCACTGCCAAATTATGAGCAGTGACGGAATTATGTCCGCAATGACGAAATCATACGGAGTCCGTGTGTCCGCCTCAGTAGGCCTATTATTAGTCGTGGCAAAATGCGAACTCATTATTTTGTTTCGACCGTTCCACTACTGTGCTGAACTCTCACTGTTCCCTCTGAATGCCATCTGTTCTCGAGAAGTATAGTCCTCTGCTTTCTCATCCACTACTGTTCGTGACCTTGAGGTCATCTACAACTTAACACTCAATTAGGCCTACATCTCAAATGGTCGCAGTTTCCTCAGGTGTGTCTATTTCATGGTGACCGGACAAAACCCCCCTGGACAAAAACCCCCCCGGACAAAAACCCCCCCGGACAAAAACCCCCCCGGACAGAAACCCCCCTGATTTAGCCTAGGACATTAACCCCACCGGACAACTCCCCCCTTGCTGCACAAAGTATAATTTGCTTAAACTTAGACTAATTATCCAGTTCCCCGTGCTGTGTCGGCTAATTAGTGTCATACCGGTACACACCTGTCGCTGTCATCCAGGCGTGAACTTCTAACTTGTTAGTGTCATTCAGTCACTCCCATATGAAGCTAGTACCTGTTGGTGTAATCTAGGACAGCATGAATCGTCAGCAATCCAGCTTCCAATGAGGCAAATATTCGTTTCATCCAACTTCTATTTAAATGACAATTATATTTGTCCATCCAGCTCCAATTGAAAAAGAGTATTTTCATCAATCCAGCTTCTATTTAAGCAAGAACATTTTAACCAATCCAGCTAAAGTAAGTAAAATTTATTTGTATAAATTCGGCTTCTATTTAGCGAGAATTCTTTTCATCAATCCAACTTGTGTACTTAGGACCACCGTTTTATAGTACGACAACTTATGCGCAATATATTCTACCAGGGGGGGGTTATGTCCTACCCTGGAGGGGTTTCTGTCCGGGGGGGTTTTTGTCCGGGGGGGTTTTTGTCCAGGGGGGTTTTTTGTCCTACAACCCTATTTCATCTACAACAGCTTCGTCCTCTGCTCAGCATTCAGCATCGCCAATCGTCGATTACACTTGGGCACACAGAGGGTCAATTTGACAAGATTTGACTTCTGAAACGCTATCGTCTGTGGTCTGTCTGTCTGTCTGTGTGTGTGTGTGTGTCTGTCTGTCTGTCTGACTTTTTGTCTGTCCGTCTGTCTGTCTCTGGCTCTCTTTCTCAATGGCGTTAACGCTTCCTCTAGCAACAGAGTTTACAGAGTCATTCATGGCCTTCACTGCGATCAGTTGCTTGTTCATAATATTGAAAAATCGCAAGAATTGCATGGAATGTGTTGAATGAATAAATGATTTATTGTTTTATTATATGTTATTATTTATCAATCGTTTTATGATATGCTGTTATTTATCAATCGTTTTATGATATGCTGTTATTTATCAATCGTTGTTTTATGATATGTTATTATTTATCGATCGTTGTTTTATGATATGTTATTATTTATCAATCGTTGTTTTATGATATGTTATTATTTATCAATCGTTGTTTTATGATATGTTATTATTTATCAATCGTTGTTTTATGATATGTTATTATTTATCAATCATTGTTTTATGATATGTTATTATTTATCAATCGTTGTTTTATGATATGTTATTATTTATCAATCGTTGTTTTATGATATGTTATTATTTATCAATCATTGTTTTATGATATGTTATTATTTATCAATCGTTGTTTTATGATATGTTATTATTTATCGATCGTTGTTTTATGATATGTTATTATTTATCAATCGTTGTTTTATGATATGTTATTATTTATCAATCGTTGTTTTATGATATGTTATTATTTATCAATCGTTGTTTTATGATATGTTATTATTTATCAATCATTGTTTTATGATATGTTATTATTTATCAATCGTTGTTTTATGATATGTTATTATTTATCAATCATTGTTTTATGATATGTTATTATTTATCAATCGTTGTTTTATGATATGTTATTATTTATCAATCGTTGTTTTATGATATGTTATTATTTATCAATCATTGTTTTATGATATGTTATTATTTATCAATCGTTGTTTTATGATATGTTATTATTTATCGATCGTTGTTTTATGATATGTTATTATTTATCAATCGTTGTTTTATGATATGTTGTTATTTATCAATCGTTGTTTTATGATATGTTATTATTTATCGATCAGGGTTCCTGTTGTCGCGAAGTCTACTTGGGACCGATGCGAATTCAACAGCAGACGATGTCTGTAAGTAGATCGGCTCATGCCTTCATCTTACTTACTTACTTACTTACTTACTTACTTACTTACTTACTTACTTACTTACTTACTTACTTACTTACTTGCTTACTTACTTACTTTCTGCTGAAGTGCATGATTGGTAGGGTAGTCCCAAAATCACGAATTCACGGAAATCACGGAAACCGTGAATTTCGCCGTTTGCCGTGATTTCCGTGAATTTTGCCTTTTTCCGTGATTTTCCGTGATTTTTCACATTTTCAGCACTTTTTTTTATAAAAACACGTCACAAATGGCGCCCACGACCAAAAACAGCGCGGAACCATTAAATTCATATAAGATTTTCTGTGCGGAACCATTAAATTAATGTATGAATTTCTGTTTTGGGGAGTGAAATACGTCGCTGACAAGTAGTGAATATTCATTCATAAATACTCGTTTATGCTAAATTTCAAAATAAAAATCGACTTAATACAGAAATTGTGACTGAAAAAAAATTCGCGGCACCGTGAATCACGGTGCCGTGAATTTTTGGATTTTTGCAAAAGTAGGCCGTGATTTTTTCACTTTTTGACCGTGATTTTGGGACTACCCTAATGATTGGTATACACTGTACATACATGTACAGTTAGAAATAAAAATGCTGATTGCTCTAAAAAAATCTTCTCATCTAACTGTAAAGAATCTGCATGTAGTGTTAAATGTCTCGTACTAAAGCAAAGCGACCGTGCAATGCGTGCATATGGCCTGGAAATAACGACGTAGAGGACGTCAGTGTTTTTGAGGTGACAAAGCCAATCTGTAGTTTCACAGCCTTCGCTGCTGTTGAAGCACGTCGGTCGTGCCATCATGCCATGCATGGCCTCTCTGCTTCCAATTCACACTGATTTAGCCTATATACACACTATATATACCATATGTATAGTTGTATACTATATATACTTTATATATACAGTATTATATATATATGCAGACTTCGTTAAAGAGTTGAGTTCAGTTGACTGTGCTGGAAGGTTGGCTTCTAGCATGTTGCCATTTGGCCAGAGGCTTGTTCGAATGATGAGGGATGCATGTCGAACATCATTTGCGACAGCCAGAGGGGCAAAGGAGGCGAACGGACGAACGAACGAACGAACGGACGAACGAACTTGGATAGATGGACGGATGGATGAATTTGACTGGAAAAGGAAGAGCTGTCAGTGGAATGCATTAGCGGCGGCGATGGCAGCGATCGCGTCAAGCGGGCCAGTTGCAAATTGTACCTGACGAAGTCCAGGTGGGTATTAGTACATCGCCGATTCAATTATGGAACGAATCCATCGCGTGACGCCACAACTCCATTCCGCCCCCACCCACCCCCAACTCCATTTCACCCAACTCCATCCACCCCAACTCCATTCCAACCCCGTCAGACGTCATTTGCAACTCCACGTTCACACTACAGCTGCCTGTCGTCTTCCGTAATTAGCCGACCGAGTGGTTGTGCGAGGAGCGCCGCTGTGTAGGCCTACGGCGTCGTCCGTCTAACGACGCCTTCAGCCACTTTGCCGCCTCTCGCCACGAGGCGTCGCCGCTCTTCAGTCTGTGGAGGGTTGAAGGAGGAGGTAGAGGAGGCGAAGGAGGGCAACCTCTAGGGCTCCAGAAAATATGTTCGTAATTGACTTGAACGGGCTGTTGACTGACTGACCCTCATCTGCCTGCTGCTATTCGCAGAGCAAGCAATCGTCCTGAAACTCGGCATTCGTCATATAAGTGGTCGAACTTTGCTCCTTCTTCTTTCAGTATTTATATTCGTCTCTAAAAGAGTAAGGTCAGTGATGTGACAGAGACGTGTAGGCTACCTGAGTGCCGTGATATATTGGCGCAAAGGGAAAAAACAGCTATCCTTATGAAGTGATTATACATTATAATACGACGGACAGATTTAGTGCCTCGTTATATCTAACAATGAATGGCCTTCGAGTCAGTACTCGCCTTTGTCTCTGAAAACAGAGAATGAATCCGTGAAAAATTATCATTGGTCAAAATCCATAATAATATTATGAGTCGCTAACAACTAAAAGCGAACACTACCACACGATGTAAACACCAAGATCTTCTCGTATTCGTCAGTTATATATGGACCATGCTAATCACTCGACCGTGACTGACTTACGAACCATGCATGACTCGGCGGCTATCGTTGTCCGTATCTTCGTTTGACGTTTTTGGGTCAGTTACCAGGAGGTTGAGATACGCAGGTGAGAGAGAGAGAATCAAAGTCAAAGCAACCGACAGCCAAACTCTTATACCAGTTGCGTTGAGACTAAAGAGTCTTTCCCCAGGCATATATGATTTACACATCGCCATGTAAAAACTCGATATACATGTATCTTCCACGACGGTGTTTAGTTTAACGTTCTGTATATCCATGCAGGTCATTTTGCTGCTGTTATACATGTAGTCTTGGCAACTGCGTGGTCATGTTTGTAAACGTCTATCGCTCACCATTCTTCGTTTTTACTGACTTTTCAATGAATTTCAGTCTATTTCAGTATTTTATTCTTTTTCTTATTAAATGGTGATGATTAATGATTAGGCCTATAGTATTCGCATTGATGCAACGAATCACTGTTCTTCAGCATAATTATATTGATATTATGTTAGGACCATAATAAATTGGCATGCAGCCCTTGCAGCAGCTTGTCGCCTTCCCACAAATCAATAACATACACACTCTGGATCCTTTGATAGCTCGTTCTGATTTGTAATCTTTTCAGTTCTCTCGTTGAGTTATGTGTTTTGAATGTTATTGTCATCTTCTCAAAAAAATGAATTCCAAGGTAAACCTAAACCTTAACGAATTACATACTCACAAAGTTTCACCTCTATCATCAAATTGATGTAGGCCTATAACCTATAAACGAAGAAAATTTCTTCGTTTATAGGCTATCGATCAGTTTGATGATAAAGGTTACATTTTTTAGTAGGCCTATACAGTTTAGGCATTTAATGCGATCTAATGTCTCTGCTATGGACATCTTCTAGATGCACAGCTGATGCTTATTGTGTTATTGTGTTATTGTGTTATTGTGTTATTATTGATGCTTATTATTATTATTATTATTATTTATTATTAAGATGCTTATTGTGTTTTTCCTCTGGTTCCTTTGCCTCTATATGATTACTTCTATCTTACATGTGCTTAATGATTCAGGTTGCCATTACTGACTATTGTTTGTTGCTTATTTTTTTGGTTTTGCTTTGGGTTTTTTTGTTTGTATTTTTTTTGTCTTTTGTTTTGTGGCTTGTTGCCAAAGGCTTTTTTGATCGTGTGATCTTATGCCACATTGATTTCTTTTCTGGTATTTTCTTTTAAAAAATTTTCATTTTTCTGTTTATATCTCTAACCTCACCATCTTGACTTACATGTTACGTTCAGGGGTTATCCAGGTTAGCGGGACCTGTCCCTTTTTGGATGACCCTTTCTGAGTGTTCACCGTTCATTCAATCAAGGTGTCCTGCGAACATTAATTTTTATTCATGTGTAGTCTAGTATTTTTTCTTTGCAGTATACCTTGGTTTTGTTTGTTTGTCTCTTGTTCTCAGAATAAACTGATTTGATTGATTTGATTGATTGATTGATGAATTCGTCTAAGTCCAATCTATTTCCAGCGAGATTCTTAATAAGCAATTTACCGTTAGAATTAGGCCTTTAGGATACACGATAACTCTGCCATTTTAGGACTATTTTCTGAAGCTGTATATGCAGTTAGAACGTCTTTCTACAGATCATAATTATTTTCGCGTCTCAGATTCCATTTTCTGGTGGTAAGGTTCAATTGGTCTGTTTGGTTCGCAGCGTTCAATAAATTACTTTCTCCAAATTATGCATCTCATGCTACGGACGATTTTTTTAAAACTACACCTGGGGGCGTTTCGAAATTCATCTTTGCCTCGTCTTTGACACATTCTTATAATTTATCTCTTATAAAAGAGCTCGTATTTTATGACTGAGGCTCAACCGTTACATCACTTAGCACTGCATATACTTCCATTTACATTTACTCATGCCATTGTCCGTATACGTTTCTTTGAAGAACGTTCTCTCAACCCTGATGCGTTCCTGTTGCGAAGTCGGTTTAAATTTAAGTTTCGTATCTAAAATGCATGGATCTAGTTATATGAATTGTATTCATATTTGGTCTATGCATAATTGCATATTCTTATTCGTCTGTCGACTTCTGAATCTCCATGTTTCAGTCTGTGTGTCTTAAGTTCCATTCAATAGAATTCCACTTTTTTTAGTTCGTTATGACGTCATACATGTGCTCCATGGATAGAAGCAAGTGAACTTCAACTTGATAATGATGATGATGATGATAATAATAATAATAGTAGTAGCAAGAGTAGTAGTAGTAATAATAATAATAATAATAATAATAATAATAATAATAATAATAATAATAATTAGGATGAGGATAATAATAAGATATAATTATTATAATAATGATAATAATGAAAATAATAATGATAATAACAATAGCAATGATGATGATGATGATGATGATGATGATGATGATGATGATGATGATGATGATGATGATGATGATGATGATGATAATAGTAGTAGTAGTAGTAATAATAATTAGGATGATGATGATAATAAGATATAATTATTATAATAATGATAATAATAATAACAATAGCAATGATGATGACGATGACGATGCATGATAATGATAACAATAACGATAATGATAATGATGATATATGATGATGATGAAGAAGAAGATGATGATGATGATGATAAGAAGAACAATAACAATTATAACAATACCAACATTTTATATGGCGCCGCAGCACCGTCATGTCGTTGCAAGGTCGTCTCACACCACAGTACCACAGCTAATGGCCTACACTCCTACATCTAACAGTACTTGATTGGCTTGAATTGAGTATACTGTACAGGCTGCTTATGTACGGATGACTTCTTAAGCCATAATATGCATGGACCAGTTTTCTGTTCATCTGCATCATTTGCAGAACTGGCTTTGATATAATTTTCTGGTCCTTGACTGAATTGCTTTACTGCTTTAAAATTAATATATTCTTAAATGGTAATTCGTCTACTGCATGTTTTTATGGCCCTGCAGTGGGGGCTCTGCATGGTGCCGTGGTCCACTTCTGCCTATGCATTATACATCACATTATATTGTGTATTCGAATTTTATTAATAATTCAAACTGAAACACCGCAGTGTATAATACACGATGTCACGATCACAATTCAATTCATATAGTGCGAACGGAGGATTACAAAGAGTCGAATTCAGCTGTATGGCAGCCTTGCCAGACGTCTAGCATGTCCTGGTGTTCATTTTACGTATACTTTACATATAGACAACGATATATTATAGGCTGAGTCAACCTATGGGAGGGCACAGTGGCGTAGCCAGAAATTTATGACTGGAGGGTTTATGGCCGGATGCTCTTCCTGACACCAACCAAACAGTATTACAGTTAATAAATTAAAAATTAAAAAGAGAATAAATTAAGAAGAGGGAAGAAAACAATTGTTACAACAAACAATTGTTTTATTATTTTCTTATTTAAGTGGATAAATAACCTTTCAAAAAATCTTTTCCTAAGCCAATGGGGGTGTTAACCCCTAAACCACCCCTTGAGATAAAGTTGAACGGATAAAAAGATATGAATCTTTCAACTGCATATGCCGAAATTTCAGTGTAATCAATATTCAACCAGTTTGTTCAGGTTGCGCTTTCTAAGCATGAATTAGCTTACCTAGAACCAGAACTCTACTTTGTGAAGAAGATATTTCGGGTGATAGACTTATTTGAAATTCCCTTTTCTGTGCATTCTTCTCAATCGTATATTTCGTTCTTAAGACATCAAATTTTCAATAATTATTATCTTTATCGATTGTACTATGCCTCTATGTCTTAGCGGGGAATTCTCATGGATATTGACCTAAAACGACTTGATTTTGGAGTACTACGTCGGCTGATGCCATGAGCATTTCAATTACTAACAGATTGCAGTTGCAATTATATGAACATCGTCACAACATTTACACAGCATACACCATCGCTAATCTAGCACTTTGCCATTTGATTTTTTGTCCGATGGTTTTGCTTCCCTCCCATGAGTGTATTAGAGACAGTCATCGTAAATAGAGTTTTCGCGCCTTGCAAAGGAGTCGTCTGCATTCGCAATCAGACTCGAGTTTCGAAGGAACCAACAACGCCCTCGATAGCTGCAGTCATGAATTGCTGCTGGTGCTGCTGCTGCTGCTGGTGCAGTGGCAATTCAGCGGCGAACACTCGATTACAATCGATGTCTCTTGGCCATGCTTGCCTGGTAGTATACGTAGTTTCATCCTTATTAATTTTCATCTTCGTCTTCATCTTCTTCTGCGTTCTATTTTTCTTCCTTTGCTTCTTATTCTTCGTTTTATTCGCCTCTTTAGCGATCTAGTCTCACTCAATTTCTTTCGCTGTTAGTTTCGTGAGAACATAATTTTGCGAAATGTGATGTTAGGGTGTGCCACTTGGCGTGTGTGATTTTCAAATGTTCCTCTGGGTAAAATGTGATTTATAGACTATATGTGATTTTCGTGTGCTCCTCTGCGAGTGTATGAGTTCATTTTACTTCCGATTTGATGCAATTTTCAGGTGTTACTTTCGGTGCTCGAACTGCACATGATTTTAATTTATTCCTCTAAACATTTTCATGAATGTCACGCGTTCATGTTCGTGTGTGGCATGTTCAGTGCTTCTCTGATCAACGATCATGTTGCTAGGCTATATACAGTTATATGTAGTTTCTATAATCAATATTCTATTCTTAGCCCATGCATTAACTTTACATTGCAGAGTTTCGTTGTCGTTTTGTTTATGTTAGTGCTTAGATCCTTAGAATTTCAGTGACTTCTGTTTGTCATCGACTTTTTCTAATTTCGTCTGAAGCTTTCGACGAAACATTACGTGTGTTTCCCCCCACCCACCCCACCACTGTCTTGTGATTATGCGCCGCTACAATATAGGCCTACAGTTGAATCACTCAAGAATGCAAACCGAGAAATTAATTAGGAAATTTTTAAATTGTGCTTCACGTGATCAAATAAAGACCTAGATATTTCCTCTTACGGAATACCTTAGTTCTGATGTTGACATTTTATCGCTTATAATTATATGATGTACAATTGTATATGTATATATAGACCTACGTGTATGTATATATAGGTGAGTATTGCGGTATCACTTTGAGCGTGAATGTGACTATGCATTTATTAGGCCTACGTCTATGTAGGTGTATAATTGTATATATATATATATATATATATATATATATATATATATATATATATATATATATATAATACTTAGGCTTATGCATTGTATGGCCTATATGTTTACGATGGCAGGTATATATCTACACATACAAAGGTGTAGAATTGTTGTAAGTGATCATGAAAGAATATATGCTGCAATTGTTCGTATATAGCTGTGACTTCTTCGTGTTACAGCGATATGGTAAATGTCTCTCTCTCTATGTCCCTACGTCCCTATATCACTGCATGCTTCTCCGTCTCTCTCTCTCTGTTTTCCTGTCTGTCTGTCTGTCTGTCTATCTATCTTCCTGTTGTTGATGTCTCGCTTCTGACGTTGAATATAATGTGATTGCTAAACAGAGTCAAACGCACAAAAGATTGTAGGTTGATGTATACACAAAGACCTAAATACTGACTGCAGGCAGCTACACCTGGGTTCTGTGAATAATGAATATAGTTTGGAATTATACGGTATTTACAGGGTTGTTGAATTATTGTCTCACCACCCTGCATCAATTTAAAAACCGATTTAAAAACGTAATATTGATATATTTTTTTCTCTGTAATGATGATAATGAGTTCTCTGCAAAAAAGGCATTGACTTTACGCCTCTGGGGCATTAAATGAGTGAGTTGGTTTCCCGTTGACTTTCTCACACACAATTATGTGTGGGCAACTTGTCCATGGTCGCTATGCAGTGACTTGAGGTAGATTCGAACCTACAACCCTTTTGGTCACCTTAAAAACAGTCTTCTATCTGCATGTTGCATAAAACGATCCAATAACTTTATTTGCATTTTCATTCCATGAATTTATCAGCATTTCGCTGTATTTTACAGGAAGCGAATCCCATAATTATATAATTAATTATTTTTAATTAACTCATTTCACGATTTTACCGGCGTTGATCTCAATTTCATTCTAAGAATTCAACAGTAAATAGAGAACCAGAACCTTTAGCTAGGCTATTTTTAAGTTAGTTGCGCGAAGTGTTAAGCCTACAAAGACTTACATCAACAATTCAACATTTTTGCACCACCGATCTAGATTTCTCAGAATATATGACGCGAAAACTAAATGAATATCTTTATTAAATCTCAACAAATTAATTAGGTTCAGAACTGTCAGCGAAACAGACCGATGTATTTAATTTTTTTAATTTATTTAATTTATTAAGTCTCTTTTTCAGAAAATAAAAAATTCATCTCTATACCTATAATTAATAAATGTTGGATTTATTGCACTTGAAGTCTTCAAGTCTCCCTTCAGCAATGGCTTCTTCCTTCGCCTATTTTTTACTCTTCTCTCATGTAGTTACATAATCATATAAATCATAGATCTATATATAAATTATATGTATATGAATACTTAATCCGCGGTTCCTTATTTCCTATTCCACGCTATAGTCACTATAGCTGCTGCAGTTAATATTGCTAGCATATGCCCACAATATATAACGTATAGATGGATAGATGGATAGACGGACCTCAAGACGCACAATATATTATCTGGGCTATAGTACCTGAGTGAATTTCTGTGGCTTTTTCTGTATCTCGACTTTGGCTGCTGACTGATGATCTATTGTTGGCTAAACAATGGCATTTTTTGGTTGCCTTGGAAACGCATCAGTCGATCGGGTTGCGAGAAGAATAAGAGAAGTGGCATCAAGGACTGCCTTCTGCATGCGAGAAGAGGAATAGAAGTGGCATAATGGAATGCCTTCTGCGAGAAGAGTTGTAAAAGTGGCATCTATAGGAGTTGTTTGTCAAAATTAATTGATAAAAGCGACGAGAAAGTGAAAGATGAACAACGTTGAAATCATTTTGAATTTTCATCTGATCATACATACATGTACTTGTAATGCTATTAGGTGTAAGCCAGGGGCGGATCCAGGGGGGCTTATCCGGCCATGGCCCCCCCATTTAGAATTCCCATGTATCGTGGCCCCCCCCCCCATTTGGATTGAACATGCTGTGGAACAATGTACATATTGTACATTTTGGCCCCCCCCCTATTAAGAAATACCCATGCATTGCGGCCCCCAACTCGGAAAATTTGACCGAATGACTAAAAAAAAAAAAAAAAAAAGGTCGTCAACTTTTTGGGCGGACAAAATGGTATTATTTTCCCGAAAATTTGACCGAATGCCCGGATGACTTAAAAAAAAAAAAAAAGGTCATCAACTTTTTTGGCGGATACGAGAAAGAAAAATTTTCCCAAGGCCTAAATTTTTTCCCGGACCCAAAACCAAGAATTTTTGGCCCCCCCCGTCCAAAATTTCTGTATCCGCCCTTGGTGTAAGCTTACTTGTTATGTGTTCTGTCATACTTCCCAGACTTTGCAATGTGATGCAGTTACGCCAATTGTATTATATAGACGACATATAGTCATTATAGTACCTGAGTTACTTGTGAGAAATAAATAGGATACTTCTGTACTAAATACATGACACCCCATCATACAAATGTAGTTAAAATCAAATAGATCTGTATCAGATTAAGATACAAAGACTTATGACCTGCATGCAGTTGAACTATACATTTTCGTACTTGACTAATGATCTAACAAAACTGGCAAACTGTAAACATTGGTTGTCCTACGTAACGAATATAAGGAAAACATTTGATTGATTCAGGCCTAAATAATGAGGAATTATGATCAATCAGCCGTGTAAGTAGCGATCCCGATAAATATAAAATTAGGCTAATTCTGAAAGTTGCTTGTTTTATTTGCTCAATAATTTATCATTTCTATTTATACTACTTTGTGTCAAGAGGTTTTTGCCAGGGCCATTATAATTACCGTGGCAAGAACCAGTTATGGCCGGTGGCCGGTGTCGCTTGACAGAATCTCCCTATAAAAGCCCACCCCGGAAACTCTATTTCGAAACAGATCCTCCTCCGCTCCCCGGCGGATCTGTTTCAGAATAAAGTCGTCTCTCAGAGACTATGAATTATAGTTCTATTCTTAATTTATTTCTCCGGGAAAGAGAATATTTTCTCCGCATACATGCATGCATGCATGTATGTATGTATGCATGTATGACATTGTATGTGTATGTACTATGAATGTGGTCATTTATGTATGTACGCATGCATATATGTACGCATACATATACGTACATGTACATTGTACACACATGCATATTATGACTACGTAGACGCAGACTATAATATTTCTTGTGGTCTGAATGTTCCTGCGACGGTTGATGTGGATTAGAATCGTCAAGTGGAAAGAACGAACGAAAGAACGAAAGATCGGATGCGGAAGAGAAGGAGGAGGTGAGGAAGAGGAGGAGAAGGAGGAGAGTTGGTGGTCAAGGTGGTGGAGGAGATGAGGAAGAGGAGGTGGAGGAGGAAGAGAAAGAGGCTGTGGTGTTGGTGGAGGAGGAGGAGGTCAAGAAGAGGTGGGGGAGAGATGGTGGTGTTGGGGGGAGGAGGAGGACGTGAAGGAGGAGAAGGAGGAATGGTGAAGGAAAGGAGGAGGAATGGTGGAGGGGAGGAGCATGCGGTGGAGGAGGTGGTGAAGGGGATGAAGAGGAGATGGAGGCTGATGATCGATCAGAAACGACGTGAAGGAGATTGGTGCAATATGGTTGCTGGAAATGTACATATATATACACGCACATAATTACATGGATCTACGTATACATATACATATAAATATCTTCAAATGTAGGCTATATATGTGTATATGTATATATGAAGACATATTAAATCCAGACATGTCGTCGCTTGACAGAAATTGGTCAACGCAAAAGTGATGTCAGCTGATTGCAGGAAATAATAATATCGTCTTTTCAGATTCAACGAATATAACATTATAGTTTGGGTATTAATGCTCACCATGTACCACTAACAGAATGTACATGTAAGTTACGTTCCGAGGGACGTGGTTGCAATATGTGTATTTGAATTATTTGCAAAAACGACAAGTATATTCCGACAATTCTGCTATATAAAACATTCGATTTTCTTAGTGATTGATAAGAAAAAGCTGCAGCTAGAATTTCAGGGTAGGCCTATAGCGTTATACCCTCGTGATTTCCACTTAAGCCTAAAGATCCTTCGGCATTAGATGCGAGTTGTTGATGTGCTTTTCACGGTTGCTACATATTTATTTATGTGATGGATTAAGGTCAATCGTTTTCTGCAATGTTTGCTGCGTCAGGTTTTGTTCGTTTTCCCGAAGAAAGATGACAAGCTTTGCGACGCCTTCGTTCGTGCAGCGAGCGAAGGAAATTATATTTACGACGTCGTCCACACAGCAGAGAATGCGATTCAGACGTATTTCGAACGTCAGCATCTTGTCATCTTCATCGATGCACGGTTCACAAAAAGATTCGATGCTATAGAACTCTGCAGGTAGGATCATATAAGTGGCTGGGCCGGGGATGGGGGTGGTGGTGGTTGGTGGAAATTCGGTGATGGTGATTATGCCGCGGTGATAATGGTGGTGAAGGTGGTGGTGAAAATGGTGGTGAAAATGGTGGTGAAGATGGTGGTGATTACGGTAGTGAAGATGATGGTGAAGATGGTGGTGAAGATGATGGTGAAGATGGTGATTATGACGGTGATGATGATGGTGATGAAGATGGTGGTGAAGATGGTGAAGATGATGGTAAAAATGGTGGTGAAGATGGTGGTGAAGATGGTGGTCATGCTGATGCATCTGACTATATAAACGGATGCATTTCTAAAGCACAATACGGTTTTTGCAGTTATTACTGAAAATATCACCAGTTAATAGCATGCGTCAAAGTGTCAGTAGCTTCAGCTTCACCCAGACATTGCAGACAATTTCTTGGTGTCATTTTCAGTCACATCCGGGCGACGCACAATAGCGACCACACGGTCATCGTTGCTGTCCGAGGAACAGGGTGAGTATTATAAGCTATAGCTGTCCAGTTGCTATCCTATATGGCTTTACCTTGCTCCTCCTGAGAAGATCCTATTAATTCTGCCTTTTGTGTTTCTGAGAGACAGTGACAGCGAGAAAGAGAGCCAGACAGACATACTTATAGAGAGTGGGAGTGAGAGAGAGAGAGAGAGAGAGTGAGAGAGATAGAGGCAGAGTCAGAGCGAGAGAGAAAGTAAGAAAGTGAGAGGGGGAAGAGAGATAAAGGCAAAGAGAGAGAGAGCGTGGGAGGGTGAGAGAGACAGAGAGACAGAGAGATAGAAAGAGGCAGAGGGTGAGAGCCAGACAGGGGAGAGAGAGATACAGAGATAAACAGACATACAGAGATAAAGAGAGATAGTCAGAGACAGTCAGAGAGTCAGGCATAGAAAGCGTGA
>OX243811.1:24066321-24121321 GCA_945859605.1 Lumbricus rubellus
AAAACACGAGCGATGCCATCGAGATCATGAGCGACAGCCACGAGATACAGGTGCGCTGGGAGAGGGGGTCTGGTGCATTGGGGGAGGGGTCAGGTGCACGGGGGGGGGGTTATGTCTATGGTGGACGGGTTCTGTTGCCAATCAGTTGATGAAGAGGAAGGGATGGAAGAAGATGGCAGAGCAGATCTGATGTAGGCAGATGGTGTTGGATAGAAAAGCTTAAGCAATATTTATGCGTGACCACAAGAACATCGTTGATCGTGGCACTGGTGGTTGTTATAAAAGGCTTAGAATGATACTGAAAATGCTGATGATTATAATTTTATATGGTGACAGAGATATGATTTGCTGTGATACTCTGAAGATGGCGATGATGATGATGGGGTAGTCATATGAATAGGTATAATAGGCCTAATGATGAAGATGCTGATGTTGGTGGAAGCATCATGAGAGTATGATGCAGAAGATTCAGTGGTTCATTACAACGACGATAATCACGACTAGATGCAATCGAAGCAGCTTGTTATGTTGTTCATCCACTTTAGTGAAGAAGCAGAACTTGCAATATCCAAGAAGCAGGTTATCCAATGTCGGTTATATTGTCCGCAATGTTTCATCATTCGCAATTTCAAATGATGTACTTACTCAGTTGATTGATCAAGGCCTACTCATGAAAAGTTACAGAAAATCCGAGACAACTCTTCCAAATAAACTTCAAAACTGAATTGGTGGAAATGCATAACATGCATCTGTCTGTTGCATGTCTGTAGTACGTCAATTCGACATTCGAGAAGCTGTTTGGATATATGGGAAAAGACGTGATTGGAAAGAGGTTCGGTGATCTATCGAAAATGGACAAAATGAAACCAGATGTCATCGAATCTATCAACACAAGAACACAGAATGGAAAGGTAGACATATATAGAGATATTTTCTCAGTGATATAGATCTAATTATGTGTGCGTGCAGTTATGGGAAAGGAAGATAAGAATGCCGTGCGTAGGCCTATATAAGCTATTTATGTAAATATATTTTTTCCTAGGCCCACATTTAGGCCTATGTGTAAATTTCGTTTTCCCTTGCTGAAGCTTAGAAGGAGAATAATTTTATTACGCTTACAATGATGAAGGTTACGACAACAACGGCAAGACAATGATGATAATGATGATGACGATGCCGATGACGATGACGATGGCGATGGCGATGGCGATGGCGATGACGATGGCGATGATGATGATGATGATGATGATGATGATGATGATGATGATGATGATGATGACGATGATGATGATGATGATGATGATGATGATGATGATGATGATGATGATGATGATGATGATGATGATGATGATGATGATGGGAAGGAGAAGTAGATGGAGGAGGGAACCAAATTATTGCTGAATCTTTGTTTGCAGCATTGGGATGGCGTGTGCCAGATCAGACGTCAGAATGGCGAAACTCTATCGCAGAAGTGTCGCGTCTTTCCAGTACTAGGCCAGTCTGGGTAAGTATAAGACAGCCTTGGCAAGTCTATGACAATCTGGGATCTGGGTAAGCCTAAAACAATATGGGTGAGTCTAAGTCAGTCTGTGCAAGTCTAAGACAATCTGGATGAGTCTGAAGCAATCCGGGCAAGTCTTGGCAATTTCGACAAGGCTAAGATAATCATCAGCTTATGAGTCTGTTATATTATAGCTAAAGTCAATTTTTACTAAGAGAAATATGTAGAACAGTTTTTCTGTTTTTCTGCTTAAGTGAACATTTAATGATTTCCGTTGGCACTGAATTCTTGCATTTATCTATTTCAGTAAAGTCCGGCATTTGGTTGCAATTCGAAGCTTAGCCATCGATGGTCAATCGAATATCGAACAGACGTTGGCCAATTCTGCCATCTCTCCAGGTTGGCAATTATCATCGTGTAGCTCATATCACGGCAGCTGAAAGTATTTCTACTTGAGGATCATCTTTAATAGATGGACAGTTTAGCTGAAGTCACAGAGTCAATGTGGCCGAATGCAAGCATAGTCGCAAAATAACCTCGCCGATAAATTTTATGATGAACAATCCAAACATCAGGAAAATTAGTTTTGTTAATGTCTTGGTAATTTCTAATTAGGCCTACTTTCTTTTAGTCATCAAAGCAAAGTTATCTGGGTCTTTTTACTTTGCTACGATTTTCACAACCCTTTTAGGCGAGTCCCGACCAAATTGATTGGAGGGACAGCTTAGTGAGGCATGGAACTGGACGGGGTATTCTCCCAGGATGGATGCATGAAACCGAAAAAGAAGAAATGCACGGGATCGTCAGTGGCAGCCTCTGGCAGGTGGCTTTTGGATGCGATCCGACCTGTCCTGTGATGGAGAAATTGTTGAACTAGAAATCGGTTCATTGACGTCGAATGTAAATCCGGTCTGGAATGAGATGGAAATGATTCCAAACGTGTTTCGAATGCCTGCAGCATCACACTCGCTCCGTTAAGCACCAAATCAACTCGTATAAATGGCCAATAAATCAGTGAATGCCGCTCTTTTCTTAATTTGCTTTTAGTTGGAGACACTGGCGTTCGTCGCGTTCGAAAGGAATCCGTTGCTAAGCTACCACCAATGACAATGGAGGCTCCAATCACTAAGGTAGCCTATACACGCCATCATCATCAGTTCTCCAATCTCCATTCATTCGCATGTTACAGCATTTCTCCGTTTGTTTATCTCTGCTTCATTCGCTCGTGACGCACATCGCTTGAAATTAACAACACATGAAACTGATGTCAACTTATATGGCTTACATATTATATATTATACACGCACCTGCAGTAGACTACGCACATAGGCCTATCCACATGCATACACACGTAGGCCTATATATTAGATCTATAAAAATATATGTGCGCATGTGAGTTTTTGCATGCGCGTGCATCGTCTGCATGTGTAGTTTTGTGTACGTGATATGCGCCTTAGCTGCTGTTTTTTCTCGGGTTGGGTTTCTGATTGGCATTCTGGTGAAATAAGGAAACGTGTGCTCCAGCGCCTAAAATACTCAGATTCAAATTTCGGGTAGTCTATTAGAATGATATACACGCATTTAGTAATTTGTAGTTGACTTAAGCAGGGCTGTTTTAAAGGAATTTTTTGAACTGCACAAACCCTTCAAACCCTTCTTTTCCTTCCCATCTTACATGGTAGCCTTTATTACTTCCAATCGGAGGACAATGACCATTTTTTGCTAGTTTTAACTGTACAGAAGTGCTTTTACGACTGCACAACTCCATTTAGAACTGCACATTTTGTGTACACATCATTACATCACAAACCATAAGCGCAAGGCCCGTAGGTGTCCAACGCCACTCTCGTCTGAGTCTGTCTCGTGTCATCTCCCAGTTTCTATAGGCTAGCAGGTCTACTCCATACCAGGCCTACATGTCAACAACTGCATGTACGATAATTATGCACTATAAAGTAAACTGGATTATCCATTCAAGTCCACTGGACACTCGACATCTAATTTTATTTTTATCAGAAGAGTACACTCGATTTTTATTCACTTTGCTTTGACCATCGTTCGTGTCTGTGTTGTGTAGGTAATAAACATGCTGGTCAGCCTACAAGAGACGAGTCCTCTGTGCGTCGTTGAGTCCCTCGATAAAGTTCTCGAAGTCCTTCGATCAAGCGAACTCTATGCTCCTTACTTCACGAAGCAGGTCCGAGACGATAAGATGACCAGCGAATTGGTCGGAGGTCTCATGACGGTCAGTCATCATCATATTCAATTCTATTCATTCCTCTCTCTCTCTCTGACAATTGACTGTTCACTAATTGATCTGTTCGCACTTCCGTTCATTCATGTGTGTTCTTATCATTCATTCATAAGCTTTACTATAAGTATAAGTTCAATTTTTGCAATACATGTAGTTCTTTGGTGTCAAAGGGTAGACCAGAAAGGAACAATATCGTTCCGCTAGCAAGGTTAGGCGTATACCCTTTCTAATTTCTATTTTCGCATGTTGGCCATTCTGTGATATAAGCTTACATATACTAGCAATTATAATTTGATAAATCAGAACAAGTAAAACGGTGCGAAGGTGCTTGTTGCATAAATTCGTTCATTCATTCATTCATTCATTCATTCATTCATTCATTCATTCATTCATTCATTCATTCATTCATTCATTCATTCATTCATTCATTATTCATTCATGCAATTTCGCTGATTGGTTAATTAATTCTTTCTTTTGTCAATTCATTCATTGATCCTGTCATTCACCGTCTATTCATACATCCGAAAATTCATCCAATTATCCATGTATTAAATAATTCATCAAATTATTTAATCCATTTAATAATTCGTCCATTAATTAATTAATACGCAACAGACAAATGATATATTAATAAGAATAAACAGTTCATTATGATAAAATACATTGCCATTTTGATGTGACTCCTAATAATGATTATTTCATTTAAAATTCAACCATCTAAAGTATTTATTTAGCTTAGGCCCTATATGATCATATTGAAATAACCATTTAACACGATGGTCAGTTCTTGGTCTAATGTGTTGTATGTTTCGTTTTGTGTGCGTCGTCTTCAATGCTCTCCTGCTATTCTTATCTCTGGTTCGAACATGATGTCACTTCGACTCACAACTAATCCTTCTTCAGGTCGATGAAGAGCTACTCTACCACAGAAAGGTGAGAAAGACGAGACATTTTTTGCAGTTAATTTGGACGTTAAGATCTTTAACTCGTTGGAGCGATCATTCTGGTGGTGACTTTGGTTGTGCAGGATTTCGAGTGGACTATCTCCAGTACATTCATTCACTCATTCATTCATTCATTCCTTCGTTCACTTATTCATTTATATAGCGGCTCTTCAAGATAGCCAGCTACAGCCGCTCTAAAAAGAGTCCTGGTGAAAGGAACAGCTTTCAAGTAGTGATGAAAGGTCTGTCTAATGCCTCTGACCAGAAGGAGAAAGGGTTGATATAGAGGAAGACCATTCCAGTATCAAACGTGAAAAGAAGCTGTACTTGATTTATGTCTAAATAATGCCACCGAATTGGAAAGTGCGATTAAAAGCTTAGCCGCGGCACCAGATTCAAAGTAAGGCGCGTTTGCCGTTTCAATCACTGACCTCCGTTCGTTCGGTAGACTTAGTAACTATTCGAGAATATATGTAGATGCATGCAATGGTGTCGTGTACGAGTGTTGCTGTTTGGTACACACGGGCGGATACAGAAATTTTCCAAGGGGGTGGGGCAGAATTTTGTACCTTGGGTCCGGAAAATTTAAGCTGATCCTGGGCAGAAAAAATCTGACGACCTTTTTTTTAGTCATCCGATCCGAAAGTCAGAAAAAACATAGAAATTTCCCATCCTGAAAAGCTGATGCCTTTTTTTGTTCAAACCGAATGGGGTGGGCCACGATACATGGGCATTTCTAAATGGGGGAACATGGCCGGATTGGCCCCTTCTGGATCCGTCCCTGTTGGTACATTGTGCTTCGCTTATATTTATGAGTAATTTGTTCTGTCACGAGAGGCGCTATATAAATTCCAAGTAAGTGCTACAAAAAGCACTGTGAAATAATCGTTATTCTGTTGGTTTTGTAGATGTCAATTGCGAAGAGAACGTCATGTTCATCGGATAAACCACTTCTCTCCAGATCCCGTAAGCAATTATAGAGATAATTAAGAAACTCATCTACATTATCATTAAATTTTTACTATTGTATTCGTCTTCATTGTTGTTGCAATCTGTTCAATTAATTAATGATCTGCGAGAATTTTTCTATATTATTTTATAGTCTGTATCGCAATATTTTGTCTGGTTATGGGTATTTTTTATGGCACATTGTTGGAGGCTGTGTATAATAAAAAAATGTTATGTCGTTTTTAAATTGAGCTGTGTGAATTGATTCGTTCATGACAGAGAGTCACATGCCGGTGATAAGGACCAATTCACCGGAAGTTCAGGCGCTTCTCGACAACGAAGAGCAGTGGGACTTCGACATAATCAAACTCGAAAGACTGACGAACAATAGGTGACTTGACCTTCTATTGTAGCCTACACTCACTTCAACTTTAAAGATAATGCGATCTCTTAGTATCCATCACACTTGAGGACACTAACATAAAGCCAATTGTTGTCATAATACAACAGACACGGGCGCTTTGTTAAGGATCGGTTTAATGAGAACTTCGTATGAAGTTGATCGGAAAGAATCGACCAAGCAAATAAATCGTTTTAATGGCCTCAATAAAGGCAACAGTTTTAAAGAGGAGAATTGAGATAAGCAAACGAGGACGAGGCTATTCAAAATGCTTTCTGACTTGAATCACTCTATCTTCATTGTGCTTATCATCACCATCATCATCATCATCATCATCATCATCATCATCATCATCATCATCATCATCATCATCATCATCATCATCATCATCATCATCATCATCATCATCATCATCATCATCATCATCACCACCACCACCACCATCACCACCACCACCATCATCATCATCATCATCATCATCATCATCATCATCATCATCCGATAGTTGAAACGTCTTATTTCAGGTCCATATACCTAAAGATTAGATTAGGTCTGTAGAGTTAATACATTATGGAATTGATGTTAGTTGTCTTTTTGCTATTGTCTGACAACAGGCCGCTCGTTCATCTCGCCATGCAGACGTTCCAGCGATTCGATGTTCTTGAGTTTCTGAAGGTGGACGAGAGCGTGCTGTTGTCATGGTTACAGATGATAGAATCCAACTACCACGCGTCGAACCCCTACCACAACTCAACGCACGCTGCCGACGTCATGCACGCCACGGCATACTTTCTCACCTGCGACAGGATAAAGGTCAGCCATACAATACGAACCTCTCTTTGAATAGTAGACTGAACATAAGAGGTTAAGGGTCAACGGGGTGTGCGGGGTGGGGGCATGTACTGTAGTAATTTCTTCTGGCTTTTGAAAATGTTCGTGCACGATAATTTGATCCTGTCGATTTCTCAGCCTGGTTTGTCCTTCAAAGCATCATGCCCTTAACCTCAAATGTTCAATGAACCACGGTGCGTGTCCTTTGGCAGTGCATGGGTTAAAGCAGCCTGCACCGATTTCTCAGAATCATTCCTCTGTGAACATTAAAATGGTATTAAAATAATTGGACACGACGACGACATGGACGTGTGTAGGTATGTGAAATCAAAGAGGTCTCGCTAAATACATGTACCTTGAAAAACAGAATTAATTGAACATTTTTCTTTGCGGACGTAGCACGTTTACACGTAAACAGTTTTTAGAGTAGAACATAATATTGCCTATCTCACACGATCTTCCTATATGTAGGCCTACTTTCATCTGAGACGGCTTCTCCTCTGTCTTTACCTCAATTGTCTATGCCTTCATCTATGGCGAATCAACTATTGTAACTCTCTATTGTCGGACATATTGACATAGCAATATATATATGCTGGTTGTGTGTGCTGTGTGGGCCCGGTTTCGTCTGTATGAATGAGTTTCTAAAGAATTCTGTATTTCATTCAGAACATCTTTGACGAATGTGATCAAGTGGCTTCACTGATCGCTGCCGTCATCCACGACTTGGATCATCCGGGAAAAACGAATTCCTTTCTCGTTCATTCGAATGCAGATCTGGCCGTTCTCTACAACGACCTGTAAGTCAACAGACAACATCGCGTGGCGCAATCAATGCTCTAAATAAATAATATTATACAACTCATAAAATGTGGCTTTTAGTGGTTAAGGCTGACCTATTCATTGGATGACCAACGCTGCATAATTAACTTTATCATTCTGTTTAATTTAGACTGATATTTTTTTCTAAGATTTTTATCAATTCCTGTTGATATGCCATCGTAGAATTGGTATGCGCTGATTACTTTGAAAGACAGTCTCTTTAAGTTTACACATTGCGCCTTAGAACAAAAAATACAGTTTACTTCCCGTTTCTTTGCAATCGCAGAGCTGTTCTCGAATGCCATCACGTCTCAACGGCCTACAGATTGACGCTGAAAGATCCGAATATCAACATATTCAAGAACTTACCACGGTCAGTAAAAGAGAAGTGTCTCGTGTATATAACAGTTAGACTAAATGGAGGCATTCATTTCCTTTTCTTAGTCCAATGGGCTAGCAGCGAACGAATGCTATTTTTAGGTCCTCGTCGTCAGTAAGGTCAATCAATAATTATATGTATAGGTCTCACTGTTTTAATAGTGAAACGGGCTAAAGAGATTTCGGGATCTGACTTGGTATAGCTATATCTGGAGAGTTTCGGGGCAATCACTGAGACGCAGGCGAATTATTTGATTAACGGAGTTATGGCAGTATTGCCAATTAATAATCGTATTATTGTAACTGCTTATTTATGTAGCTCCACTTTAAGAAAAGTAATAATGTCCTCAGAGGTTTTTGGTACGACCTGCGTATACGTAAGACGAACGTCAAACCGTTTCTTGTTTACCTGTCGGCGTGCTGTTGAAATGGAAAACTAAGGATTGAGAACTTCTGGTCATATGTCGCATACTTACATAGGCCTGTCTTCCCGCTCTAGAGTGAAGCGCTTCAGGGTTCATATTGCCACAGAATAGCCTACACAAATATCGATAGACGTATACATAACTATACACTGAGTTCATCGTTCTACATAAAATAATCGACTTTATTTCTCTTTTCTTATAAGCGAACAATGAAACACGTGCAGTCAAACAAATATGCAGCACAAATCAGCAGTAGGCTTCCATATTTTAGCCAATCAATCGATCAGAATTTATATAGCGCCTCTTAAAGTTAGATCACCGAATGATATAATTTTGCTTCCAATGCACAAATATCGCTTGCGCCCAAATATTCCTACTAAACTGAAAGCGGCAGTTCAATGCAGTTCCACCTGTTTCTAAATATATAGATCTATATTGTTTTCTTTTGTGCTGCTGGCCATTGTCTTGTGCGGTAACAGAGATGACTACCGATCGCTTCGGCAACAGGTGGTTGACATGGTTCTTGCAACCGAGATGACAAAGCACTTCGAACATCTCAACAGATTTGTCAGCGTCATCAACCAATCACAGGATGGAGATGCAGATGTAAGTGTAGTATACCACTAAATAGTACATGACTTGCATTACATTACCATAGGGCTTTCGTCTGGGCATAAAAAGGCGCTATATAACTGCTAATGTTTACGAAAATCTTGGCAATGACACCTTGCTCTGCATAAGAATAATGCCAGGTGAGATGAGGTATAGCATGAGGTTTTTTCCTTGATGCTTATGAATCGCAAGCAGCCATTTAGCATAGCTCAAACGATTCTTGCAGATTGCATAGGCAGCTGTAACAGCAGCTGTATTATTGTTAACAGTGCTCAATGTATTGTTCTCTTGTAACAACGATTCTCTGTGCATTGTCCCTATGGCAACACTTTTCGATGAAATGCTCCCATGAAAACAGTTATTGGGTCATCGTTGCCATTAGGATGATTCTCGCTATATACTCTGTAACTTGAAACGTTGCCATGATAGACTTCTCTATGTATATTGTTGCCATGGTAGACTTCTCTATGTATATTGTTGCCATGGTAGACTTCTCTATGTATATTGTTGCCATGATAGACTTCTCTATGTATATTGTTGCCATGATAGACTTCTCTATGTATATTGTTGCCATGGTAGACTTCTCTATGTATATTGTTGCCATGGTAGAATTCTCTATAATATTTATAGATCTAAGCTTAATATACCGTTGCCATGACATTTCGTCGTCATCATCTTCCTGTCTCTGTGTTTTCATGGTTCAGAATGGCTTCGACATGGTGCACAGCGACAGTTCCGATCGTCTTTCTACGATCGAGAATCAGACACTTGTGAAGCGGATGATGATCAAATGCGCCGATGTCTCGAACCCTGCTCGACCTCTTGACCTCTGCATCGAATGGGCAAAACGAATCGCAGAGGAATACTGCCAACAGGTATCCGATTATGACGTCAGTTGTCAATCAAATGCCAAGGCAAATCACGCGAGAATATCGACTCAGCATATATGACACATTTCCATTTTCCACTCGCCTTTCCCTTTCTAACTGGGCTTAACGAAATGACTTGTATGCTTATACAATGCAGAGTAATGTGCTATATAGTATATAATGTGAAGCAATGTAATGTAATGCGATATAGTATACAATGTAATGTAATGCGATATAGTATACAATGTAATGTAATGCTATATAGTATACAATGTAATGTAATGCGATATAGTATACAATGTAATGTAATGCTATATAGTATACAATGTAATGTAATGCGATATAGTATACAATGTAATGTAATGCTATATAGTATATAATGTGAAGCAATGTAATGTAATGCGATGAAAAGCAACCATAATAATGCCATCATAATGCAGCTTAACGTTACGTCGCGTGATTGTAATGTAATAGTAATAATAATAATTATTATTATTATTGCTTCATGTGACACCGTGATGCCCCCATATCGCTGTTATAGGGCACCTGAATGTAATCCATAGCGTGATGTGATGAGATGCAATACGAAGAAGGCTTAGGCCTATAGATTTTCTTCTGGCAGTTGCAGGATTCTTAATTGCTGCGAGTAGGCCTAGTTATAAATACTATGCATGCGGTTACAGCAAACGAATAGTGAATTAGATTTTTCCGTCATCACGACTCACTATGTATTGTCTGGTGACGTCGTTTCTTCCTTTGTCTAAATAGACGGATGCCGAGAAGGCGCAGAGTTTGCCCGTTCTGATGCCAGCCTTCGACAGCAAGGCGTGCAACATTCCTCGCACGCAGATCACCTTCATCGATTTCTTCATCAATGACATGTTCGATGCTTGGACGAGTAAGACCCAACATTGCCATCGTCAACATCGTCATCGTTGTAGTCGCCGTCGTCGTCGTCGTCGTCATCGTCGTCATCATCATCATCATCATCATCATCATCATCATCATCACCATCATCATCATCATCATCATCATCATCATCATCATCATCATCATCATCAGCATAATCTTTTTCTTCCTCTTCTTCATCTTCATCGTCATTTTCATCGTCGTCATCAACATCAACATCATCATCATAATTACCAGTGGTAGCAACTAGCAACCATTAAATCCACGGAGTCTCTTATATCTGGGGGTAGACCCTATTGATTATAATACTACAGTGATCAGGATTCGACATGCGAGGGAAGACCGCGTCTCCCGCACACTGGCCCTCATGACCATATCGTTTTCAGGTGGTAGATTTCTTCCACTTCATGATCTTTCCTTGACGCTTCCAACCAACCACAAGACAAAACTAGTCATTGAAATTTCTAAACTGCACATTTGTTTGACCAAAGCCAATTGCATTCATCTGCATGTGACAAGTCTCGGTGGATTGATTAATTGATCTCATGGCTGATAATTATTTTACATTTGCGTTTTCAGACTTCTGTGGCTTGCCGAGCATGTCGCTAAGACTGAAGGAGAACTATCAATATTGGAAGCGACAGGATGAAATCGTGACGAGGGAACAACTCATTGAAAAGACAATTCAGCTCAATGGAACAACGGATTAGTGTGACTCACAATCGAACAATTTCAGAATACTCAATAAATATAACTCAATAAATATTATAACTGAGTCAAATACTCGACAGACAGAACTCGACCCAAACATAATATTATTCAGCTGTACAACAGTGTGGACGATCACTTTGCCTGTCTGCTATGGTGCTTCAGCATAATATGTATACAGCATGCGAATGAGAACTTGTACAAAAATACCTGTTGTTGCTGTAACTGTCTTTGTGAAGACTGGCTAGCAATGCTATACTACGAATCTGCAGAAGTTTTTAGGAAGACTGTAACTTGGAGCGAAGTAAACTCTGGAAGTTATAGCGGAAACTTTGAAGAGGATGTATTTATTGGCAATTCTCTCTCTAATCATAAATACAGAGGAGGAGGAGAAAGACGAGGAGTAGTAGGAGGCGGAAGAGGAAGGGGTCAACAAATATCAGCTGATGTCTTTTAAAAAATATTGATTCTGCTGTAACTCGAGTGGACATGTTATAAATTCTCTCTTCGATCTTCAGTGTAAAACTCGAGTGAATGGAAGATAAATGTTCTGCTTCTATATATAACTAACTGAGAGGATCAATAACGATGAACTGGCGTATCATCGTCATCATCAACATCACCATCGTTGTCGTCGTCGTCGCCATAATCATCATCGTCAACACTATCATCATCATTAAAATCATCATCATCATCGTCGTCATCATCATCATCTTCATCAACAGCATCATCAACATCATCATCTCCTTCATCATCATCGCTGTTGTATATTCATCATCATTCAAACGTTATATTTTCATTGGACTTGAGAGGCTTCAGAATAAGCTGAATCCGAATGGAGGAATAGCCTAATATTTTTATGTCGTCAGTTAAAACAATTTTTTTTCACTGATGCATTGAAAAGTAGAAACTGTGTTTCATCACTTTGAAAAATGCGCACAATTTTCGACTGGCGACGACCGTAGAACTAAAATTTCCAGTTGAACGTTTTGCGTGCCATCCGATCAGATAATTTCATACGCTGCAATATTTCGATCCTCAGAGTAAAACGACGATGATGATGATGATGATGATAATGATGATGATGACGATGATGATGATGATGATGATGATGATGATGATGATGATGATCATGAAGCACTAGAACACTTTGAACCGACAAAAGCCTAAACCTAATTTATAGATAAGCGTTATTTTTTTTATTGAAGTTTGTTCTAATTGGCTCATAAAAGAATTTTGCTAACTTTAAGTCAGTCGCCAATAATAAATTGTGGTGTTCGATTCTGTGTATGCATATAACAATTATAACATGTATGAGTGTATGCATGTATCTAGGCTTGCATGTGTGCATTTATGCATGTACTATGCATCCATGCGTAATTGTATGTTTGCATTATGTATGCCAATATTCACGCATGCATGTAAACAAGTATGTACATATAATGTATTCATACTACAGTACATACATGTATGTATGTATGTATGTATGTATGTATGTATGTGTATGTACGTATGTATGTATGTATGCATGTATAATTGTATATATACATATGTGCACAGAAGCAATTGTATGTATGTAAGTAGGGTCTTGTTGTGCGGTGCCATATAAATTGTCGTATTTGTTATTATTATTATTATTATTATTATTATTATTATTATTATTATTATTATTATTATATTATTATTATTATTATTTTTATTATTATTATTATTATTATTATTATTATTATTATTATTATTATTATTATTATTATTATTATCATCATCATCATTATCATCATCATCATCATCGTCGTCGTCGTCAACTTCGTCATCATCATCATCGTTGTCGTCGTCGTCATCATCGCCACCATCATCATCATCATCATCATCATCATCATCATCATCATCATTATCATTATGAACACAAGCATAAGCTTATTATGCCAGTGTGTATATATGTTGCACGAAATGTATCAAAGTCAAAAAACCTCTGCAGCGGAAAATGACGTTTTTCAAAAGATAATTTTTAATCATTTAAGATTTCTTTCCGTCTACTAACATTTTTCTACGAATGCTACTTGAGTAAAAGACATTTGAAGGCTGAAAATTTGTTTTACTCACGCAAGTAGTCTATGGAATTAGCAAACCGACCGTTGGTATAGAGTAAAGTAAGTAAAGACATCCCAGGGCCGAAGGCCCGTTGGTGAGGCGCTCATCTCCTTTTCTACACACCTGAGGCGGCAATGGACGAATCCCAAGGTCCTGGACACGGGGCCAGTGATTTTCCAGGACCTGCCGTTTACTTCCCAGCTTGCTCTGGTACCAAATTATACTGCTTGGTGACAAAGGCACGTGTGCTTAAACAACTTGCCCAAGGTCGTTACCCGAATTCGAACCGCAACCGCCCGTTACCGCTCAGTCACCAGGTCGCACTGATAATAATTATTATAGAGTAGGCTTATAGAAAACGCAATTGTAACTGAAAGGTCATGTAGCGTATAATAATTCGTTTTACGAGGAACTATGATAGGCTACTATGACCAGAGACGACTCAAATATGTGAAACGAATTGTAGAATTTTAGGTGTTTAGAAACGTCCCCCTGTGACTGATCTGCCGCAGACTAACAGATCCATGTGTTTTATCTAAACGTTTTGAAGGAAGAGGGTTCAGCAGGTACGAGATTCCCCTTCCCAGGAAAAATCGGAAAGTGTTGTACACATGCTTAAATTAACTTAATACTTATGCGCAACATTTCGCCAAGAAAAATTATATATAAAACATTTTCCCCAGAAAATTCGACATGTTTTTACATGCGAAATTTTCCCATCAGTGGAAGAATTCGACTTCGAAGCATAGAAGCACTAAAAAGTAAAACATACGTATACGTTTGTATGTTTTTTGGAGGAAATTTTTGTGAAAGACTAAACAAAAGGTCGTCAGAAAATTTCCTGTCAAAGGGTGTTGTCATCGGTGTCGGGCTGAGCGGTTGTCTTCCGACCGCCCGAAACGGCCATTTTTTGCCCCCCCGGAATCTTAAATTCCCCTCCCCCCCAAAAGCAGGGGAATAATTTAAACACTGGACCCAACACTCACCGGTAGAGCTCTGTCGTCCTGTGGAATCGACAGATGTCGCCACGATGTCCAGATGTTAAGATTATACCGTGTGGCATCGACTATGAAGACGGTGAAAATTATTATTTACCACACAGTGCTGATGTCTCAGTCTCAGATCTTGCTACTTTTCGAGACACCGTTTCTTGAGGACAACCTTGCTTGCGAATTGTCATACGTGTTAGTACAGCAGCGCTTAACGTGTAAAATGATAAATGCCATCTGTGAAAGTACCGGGTAAAAGTAAATACTAAATTGTGTTGCTCTTCAGAGAAATGTTATGTCATCAGCTAAGATTAAAGTCACAGATGTCGGCCAGGAACTTTAGTCCCTCAATACACGTACTCGCATACTATATTAATTAACTTTCCATTGTATGCTGACGGAATGAGTGGCATGCAGGATGGTGTTCAGAATTTAAAATAAGTGCGTTGACGCCGTCCATGACCGTCCAGGCACACTTTAAGTCCTGGTGTACAGATACAAAGTGTGCATTTTCTTTGTTAAATAATGTTCCTCAAAACTTTCGCAGTAAACCCCAACGTCCATGCACTGTGTGATGTGAGAATTAATATTGTGGAAGATTTCCACGATATTAGCAGTAGCAGTGAATAATGACCAAAAAAATGCCTATGATTTTTCATTGGCCTTTGAACTTTAAGACTGCAATGTATCAAGGTGTTGTTCTTGAGTTGAAGAGTCGAAGCAGAGTGTTCGTTGAACACTTGACTCGAGATCTACTTAGTGACAGTAATGTCTTCATGTGCATGTAGACTATGCAGGTGAGGAGGAGGAGGAGGCATTGATAATTATGCCGGTACTTGACCAAACAATCTGTTTGAATCTATTCTTCACAGTTATAGCACTAAATACTAAGTCAGCTTTACGTGTTCTTTTAACACTAATTTCAATTAAAGGAGAATTTCTTTGTCGTGAAACTCATTTGCTACTTCCAAGACGATCCTCTTGCTTCCGTTTGGCGTTAAATGGACTTGATATATTTGAACTTGAACTATCTCATACGAACAGACATTATATATATATATAGCATGCGAGTACGTGGATTGAGGGACTAAAGTTCCTGGCCAACATCTGTGACTGTAATCTTAGCTGCATGATGACATAACATTTCTCTGAAGAGCATCACGATTTAGTATTTACTTTTACCCGGTACTTCCACAGATGGGATGAAAACTGTCAAGGTGAAGCTTAACATGGCCTCTTCATGCGTTAAAGTCTGCGCTGGCCTGCTGTAAGTGATTTGTGTGATTGTATTCTGTTTAATATTTACAACTTCAAATAGAATGGCTTTTCAATCGCTTGGTGCAAGCCTTACCTTGCAGCATTACCAATTATTATAGGCCTCCTACGGAGAAGGCCGACTGCCCGTCGCCTCTCCATTGGTAGGCTATAGGCCGACCTAGCCCTACTTGGCATATACTAGATGCATTTAACATAGGCTACATGCTAAACAGCCTGCTATCAGCCAATATCGAATTCAGGCCACAGCCCAAACAATGCCTCGATAACTAACTGCTGACCGATAAACGGCGATAATTGATCTACAAGTCAAATGATATCGAATTGCACCAGTGACCTCATTTTGTATAGCCTAATAATATGATCGGAATTCTAGGTGTAAATTAGCCTACAAATAAAAATGCTAAACAACTGTGACGATTGCGAAGTTATGCCATAATACCCGTCTACAACACTCGTGACAACATGATTATTAATTATTGCTATTGATATTATAATAGCAAAAGCTTAGAAATAACTCGACTGAAAGACGGAATCTTTGCAGAGTTTTTGTGTAACGTGATTGCACCATGGCGCATGAAATCGCATTCAATTCGGTGCATTACTAAGAAGCCAAGCAAGAGTTTATTGTCATAAAATCAGACAACGCTGTAGCGTATAGGCTAGATCTACATACTTGAACGGATACAACAAAACAATTGAACTAGAAACTGTCGAATAAAATTAAATGCGATTGGTTCACAAATTCAATTAATTTTTAATTAAAAAAATTTGATTCGTATAAAAGAATGAAGCACAGGAAACATCGAGCATTGATTGAAATTCGTTGATTCTCTGTACAAAGTACAAACCTCAGAGCAATAGACCATCTGCTGCAAGGTGAACGGATGGACATAATAAGCTTATATTATTATACACTGTGTCCACGATAAAGTAGAACCCAAAATAAAGTGCCATAACTCGGTCAAAACTTGTAGGATTTGTCTGAAATTTTACACACAACAACGGTGGCCATATATAGGCCTACACAAGATCCTAAAGCCGATTTGAAATATTCGTGAGTTTGCCAAATTTATGAGCGTTTGAGATAGAGCACCGAAAAATGCAACTTTCCAACATGCAAACGTTAAAGTAGAACCCTAAACTTTGTGAAATATCTTGGTTAATTGCAGTATTATAAAAAATGGTTTTCAGCGCAGAGGACATTTTTTACAACCAGCTAGGCTACTGTTACGTAAAAAAGGTCTCCTAGTGTGTCTGTTTCCGCAAATGTCGCTTATAAACAACAGCCTATGTATCCACTGCGCTAACCAGAAAAATGACGTCATGCTATGCGTTTTACTGTTCGGTAACTTGGTTTCTGAACCACCCAATTTCAAAAGAGTATATCTTCGTAACCGTTCAATAAAATGTAATAAAATTTGCAGGGCATGGATGGAAAAGACTGAAGATCATGTGCTCCAAATTTGGTACCTATAATACTGCAATTAACCAAGATATTTCACAAAGTTTAGGGTTCTACTTTAACGTTTGCATGTTGGAAAGTTGCATTTTTCGGTGCTCTATCTCAAACGCTCATAAATTTGACAAACTCACGAATATTTCAAATCGGCTTTAGGATCTCGTGCATATATGGCCACCGTTTTTGTGTGTAAAATTTCAGACAAATTCTACAAGTTTTGACCGAGTTATGGCACTTTATTTTGGGTTCTACTTTATCGTGGATACAGTGTATTAATGGCGACCTTAAGTTAGGTCTGTATAGACACGGACGAAAAGGAATAACAATGTGAAGTTGAAGGGTCGACGCTGATCGAAGACGTTAATTTATATCTTGATCGATTAATATTTAGATCGATTGATATCTAGATTGATTGATATAGACAAATAGTTAGTAAGAAATCAATAGCATTGGCATTTGCGGATGAAGTGAAACTGCGCAAAGAGAATCAGAGTCTTGTTTCTCGTATAAACACATCCAGTATTAAATTCAAGCTGTAGGCGCCGCCTATACTAATTAATTAACACTCTAGATAAGTCAACGTCCACAGTTGTGTGGTATAAATTTGGAACGGACAAATAACTGATCATCTTGAAAGCAAGTTGCATGTATGCATGACTGAACAACATTACGCATCGTTGGGGTCATCCATTGTGATGCACCGAATCGAAAATAAATTAAACACAACAATATAATTAATCAGATTCAAGCGACAAGACGCAGCGGTATAATAATTAATAAATAGCAGTAACAACAACAACAACATAACACATTGCCAAGCACGCAAGAGTTAGTGGACTCAAGCAGATAAAAAACAAAAACAAGACGTACTAAACCGGGTCAATAAACATAAACACAGAGACACACGACGCACAGGTCCAACCATCTGATTTCTTGTGCACAACGGTGTCAGTAGTACTCGTCTTCGACTTGAGGCGGCGCTGCGAACACGAGCTTCTGATCGGAGAGACTACGCGCCTCCGAGCGCTGGACGCTGATTGCCCATCCGCGACAGGACCCCGCCTCCCCCGTCTCCTCATCCTCGTCACCCTGGGTGCTTCCATTGTCACCCGTCGGGGAGATGTTCGTGATGTCCACTCCAGAGTCGAAGCGCTTCAAGGACCCCGACGAATGGTCGTGGCTTCGTTGGTCGCCAGGACTAACAGGAAGTGGAATTCTTGTCGGTGGTCCCAGTTTTCGGTCGTCCTTCCTCGGTTTCGCTTTGACGAGGCTGTCACTCAGATCCACGTTGATCTGAAGACTGTTCAAGTCGCTGCCTTCCACGTTGCATCCGTTCAGAGTCATCTCTTCACTGCAGCAGGGATCCTGTGTCCCAGATGTTCTTGAGGCAGGATGATGATTCGAGGTCGTGGGTCGTGGAGTTAGGCGGATGTCGGAAATGTCGCCGAAGCTCTTCGATAGATTCTGCAGGGCGCCGGTCCTTCGAGTGAGGGAGCCAGCGCCGCCGCCCACGCCGACCGTGAAGCTCTCGCGACTTCCGCTCAGAGTCCTCTCCTTGGTCAGCACGTTTTTCGGGCGCCAAGAAGTAGAAGAACGAGGTCTCGCATCATCGGCAGACCGCGACGAAGCATCGAAGCTTGACCGATGTCGATGGTCCGCTGAACCAGGTTGACTCTGATCAGCCGACCATGAATTGCTTTCTTTGCGCGGAACCATTTTATGGCCACGATCCAACAGCGACGATGATGCTGGTCTGTTCGATGACTTCGATGATACTTTTCCATCCGAAGGAGAATTTGCTGATGAAGGGCAGAGGGTTCGAGCAGAAGATCCTTGCTTATCGTTCTTGTTAACCCCTTCCGGACGAAACAACGATCGAGATGACGTCGCCGTTGTAGTCGTCTCTGAACCATTAACCCTTTCCCGACTTCGACAACGACCTTGCATAATGATTGAGAAAGGAGAAGAGGAAGAAGGCGTTGCAGAGGGATTCTTCTTATTGGAAGCAGGTCCACTCACAGATTTCTTGTTTGTCTGTTTCTTGTCTGTCTTGTCTGCGGGTAACGTCTGCCGCAGCTCGACGTTTCTGTACTCTTCGAAGAGCATCTCCATTCTCGAGTTCAAATCCTCGTCTTCTTCGGGTGGGGCAGGATCCGGGTAATCGTCGATGTGCAAGAGGGTGAACGACACGGACGGCTGGAGCGAAGCCGACCTCCTCATCCGTGACGGATGTTCCTCATCATCAACATCGTCGTCGATGCCTCGCAGGACTCTGTCCTCGTCGCTCGGAGAGACGTCCAGCGAGGACGACCTGCAATCACCCGATGACCACTTCTTATGACCGTAGCTGGGCAGAAGGCGGTCAGCGGTTATTCCCAACTTCAGTTTCTGCGTTAGGTTTCCGCTTGACCGACTCGACGCTCTCGTCAGATGGGCGCTGTGGTTTCCAGTGGTGGTCACTCTTCGCTTGTTGTCTGATTTGGCAAGAATGACGTTCGGACTGCTCTTCGTTCGACTGGTCGACGACAGCGGACGCTGACCAGTCGATCGGATGACCACCGCCGTCGCAGTGGCCGCTGCCGTTGCTGGTCGTGGATGATTTTTCGGTCGAAATGGACTGGTCGTCAGTTTCGTCGAATCCTCCATTGAATTGGAACGTCGAAAGGATCCGGATGGAGTCACTGACCGTGAAGAAGATGTTCCCCGTCCAACGCCACTTCCGCTACGGATGCCGCTAGAGTTCTTGTCGGTTGTTGTGTCAAGTACCGTGGAGCTGGACCCGGTTCGAACAAGCGCCTGTCGATTGTTGGAGGGTGATTGCCCTCTTGTCGGGGAATTGCATCGAGTTGTTCTGCTGCTTGAAGACAATAGGTCTCCGCTGCTTTTGAAGGTCTTTTTGGCCCGTGCGAGGCTGGAAGATGCTGACGAAGGCCTTGTGTCCAGCCTCTTCGCTACCGATGATGGCTTCACTGGTCCGTTCAACCGAGTCCCTTGGATCCCTTGACTCTTTGAAGACTGACTCGACGATGGAACGGGACTTGGGCTTCGTCTGGAAACGGGTCCTAGTCCTGGTCCTGGTCGGGATTCTGGTCGTTTCGTTGTGTGAAGTGGGCTTTGAGTTTGTGGTTTCGGTTTGAGAGGCGGATGAGCTTGTTCCTGACTTCTTGGTTTACTTGTCTTCTCCGGTTGCTGCTGCTGCTGAGTTGTTTCCTTTGATTGAGGAGGAGGATGTTTCTGAGGACTTCCTTTGGTCCTGCATCAGAAGATCAATACAAGCATCAGAAGACTTTAATCAATCGAAACAGTTATAAATATACACAATCAGGAATTAAGACTTATAATATTATACAAGAAAACGGTGTAAGTCAATGAATCGTAGCGTAAGACAAGGTTATTTAATGTAATGTAGTGTAAGATCAGATATTATTAACCTACAATGCTTCCTTAGTTTGGATACTTTTTGAATTGATGTGAATAATCATTCTGATTGACAGTTTCGTTAATGACAGCGCTCTATGAAAGTTACCATAGCAGATTTATTGCGTGAGAGAACTATTGTACTTATGTAGCGCATTAACTTTTAAGGCAGAGAAATCCGGTTCTTAGAAAGAGGTCAGTGAACTGACCAGATCGAAGGACTATCTTTGGCCTGCGTTGAGCTGTTGGCCTCAACAGTGGAATGATGATGATGTGAGGATGGACATGATGATGATGATGACACGGTTGCTGCAACAAGTGGCTTCGGTTGGTCGCTGGTATGTGACGTTGCTGTGGGTTTTGTGGCAAAAGCCATCGTACCTCGATGCTCTGAAAACCAGCAAGACAAGTTTTATTACCGTTCAATTTTCGAAATTGTGAACACATTAAGACGATAAAAACAGCTACAGTGATTATTGATAGCATCATCATGATCATCTTCGTTGTCGTTATCGTCATCATCGTCGACGTCGTCCTCGTCTTAGTCGTCGTCGTCATCATCATCATCATCATCATCATCATCATCATCATCATCATCATCATCATCATCATCACCATCATCATCATCATCATCATCATCATCACCATCGTCATCATCAGATTCACTTATTGATCAATGACTTTCAATCAAACGGAAAAGTTTGCATAAACCAGAAGTTCGTGTTTCTTTTGAAGAATGTTCCCCTAAACTTAGACACTCATAATCCGACGTACGCAAATAAAGCCACATAATACTGTTTTGTGTTTGAGTTTGTCTTACACACGAAGTAGGCTTATACGCTTATGATTACAATTCATTATTAATTTCCATCACTGAACAAAGTATTGGAGCAACGCAAAGTACCCAGAGGCAAGACCAACGGAAGAAGTGACTAAATCAGTGAAAGGTATTAACCTTTTGATTTGCATCGACAGGGGTCGTATCTGTCAAGAAAGCACTCAAGCGTATCCCATCCACCACCGATGCGAACCATCACGTGATTTCGTAGAATCTAAAATTTGACAAAAATTGTCTTTCTATATGCAAATTTCTGACTTGACTTGACTGACTTATGGCCTTGGCGATGCCCCAGCACGCAGAAGCCGCTCATTTATGGAAGCTCTCCATCTTCCTCTGTTTTCCGCCTGATGCACAGCCTCCTGCATCGACAGCCCCATCTCCTGACAGTCCTCCTTAATCACGTCCCTCCATCGTTTCTTCGGTCTTCCTCTTTTTCTCCTTCCCTGTACCTCCCCATTGTAGGCTATCTTTGGATACCGGTTGTTTTCCATCCTGACCATGTGCCCAAAGTAGCGCAGTCGTCTGTTCTGTATTCTGCTCACTACTTCGTTCCGGATGTTTAATCTTTCGTATATAATCTCATTCCGTATTCTATCTCTTCTTGTGACTCCTTCTATATTTCGTAGACAGGCCATCTCGAACACCCTTAATCGCTGTTTCTCGGTCTCCCTCAGTGTTCAGGTCTCGGAATTGTAGAGTAATGCACTTAACACCAACGTTTCATACAACTTGATTTTTGTGTCTCTGCTTATTTCCTTTGCGTTCCATATTTTCCCCAATGCCTGCCATATTCCTTTCGCTATTCCAATTCTTCTTTTCACGTCTTTCTCTGATCCTCCCTGCGTGCTGATGTTTCCCCCCAAATAAACGAAATGTAATTGAGAATTTATGCAAATTTCTACCAAATTTCAAGTCAGTCTTATGCAACATAGTATTCAAGCGCTTCAATAGCAAATTATATATATATAATATATATATATAATTATTAGACCATTTTACGTGTGTATACGGTATATGATATTAGTTGCCTTATTGTACTTCTCTCTAAGGTGCCCACTGCCCATACACCTGCCTTCATTCTTATGCCGCGGATACCCATATACCTATCTATGCACCATTGTCTCTCGTACAATCTGCCCACATAATAATACCATCTTGAATCGATAGGTCTTAACCTCCCGAGGATTCACACCCGAGTATTGCTGCCTATCGAGGCACACCATAAATTCTCAATTACATTACATACATCCCCAGGGGCGTAAAGCCATGGCAATGAACCTGCCTTTGGGCAGAGAACCATCATCAGCACTGTAAGTTTAGATTGATATGAAACTCCAATAAGTTCTAAAGATGCACTGTTTACACTCACCCTGAGAAAGATCAATGACATTGATTCCCCAAATCGATATTTTCCCTCCGACACTCGGATCATCGGAAACTGATGTTCACAGGTGCACGCGCTCAGGATAAGACGAACCTGGTAGACAACAAGGCAGCTCAAGTTCAGACTCATCGAAGGATGCAACAGGTTGCCCTGAGGTCCTGATTAGGTTCTATGTGAATACTCCAAATGAATGAATGAATGAATAAATGAATGAATGCATGCATGAATGAATGAACGAACGAATGAATGAACGAATGAACGAATGCATGAATGAATAAATGAATGAATGAATAAATGAATGAATGAATGAACGAACGAACGAATGAATAAATGAATGAATGAATAAATGAATGAATGAATAAATGAATGAATGAATGAACGAACGAACGAACGAATGAATAAATGAATGAATGAATAAATGAATGAATAAATGAATGAATGAATGAACGAACGAACGAATGAATAAATGAATGAATGAATAAATGAATGAATGCATGCATGAATGAATGAATGAACGAACGAATGAACGAACGAACAAACTAATGAATGAATGAATGAATGAATGAATGAATGAATGAACGAGGCAACCAATTAATAAACGGATAGTTTGCACATCATGGCTTCTTCTTTTAAAGGAACTTTCAGAACTGCACGACCACCTTCTATCGATGCCCTTCATCCTTGGTAAATATTATTCCAAATCGGATGGCAGCGATCATTTTAAACTATTTTTAGGCCTAACTGTACAAAAATATTTTACAGCTGCACCAACTCATTGGGAAACTTCAATTTTTGCTTAGATCTGCATCGGAGAAAAATTAGTGTTGCACATGAAATAAATGATTTGGTCAGTCATTATTTTTAATTATCAATAAACGTCGGTCAACGGAACTCAAGTCTCAAGACCTTCTTGTGTTTTTCTATATCATCGGTCAGACGATGCACACGTCACATTGACGTAGCGACTAGAAAAGTTAATGTCTACAGGATGTGTAACAATTATTGTGCATGTATGTTGACTCAGGCTGAGACTAATTGCTTTTTATTGCAGCAGTAGGAAATGCTCGGCCTAGCTGTTCAGAAGTATCTCGTGTGTACTAAGAGAAATCGTGCAGCGATGATTCTTAGCAGAAGGAAGAGACGGTCATGGGACGAAAGGAAGAGAGGACGGACGCAGAAGATACATGTTTATGCTGTGGGAACTGTATGGCTATTTGCCCTGTGGCCGTCGATTTCATCAGTCCAATTGTCGTAAAAGTAACACACGTCATGGAAAGAGAGATAGCGTGGGAGAGTGAGAGATGGCGAGAGAGAGAGGCAGAGAGAGAGAGAGAGAGAGAGTGAGGAAGAGAGAGAGTGAGGAAGAGAGACAACGACAAAGACAGAGGCAGAGACAGAGCTTTGCATCCAGGAGGACCTCAGCAAAGCGGAATAAACGAAGAGAGACATCTACTGAAGCAGAGTGATGAGGAGAAGAGAGGAGAGACAGACGATAGCATTGGAACATTAAAGGTCTCGGTGGCAATCAATATTTTCTATGATTATTTTGCCATCAGGACAAACCGAAAAAAGCAATATGCCATCGCCGATGCAATGAGAATAACATCAACAAGAACAGAAATAGCAACGACGACGACGACGACGATAATGATGATAATAATGATAATTAATAACATGGCGATATCTTTATGTCTCATATGAATATCAAATTCTAAACGACAATAGCAGTGATGATGACACTGTGGTTGATGATGCAGAGAACTGCTGACTTTAATGCCAATGAAAATGAAGGCCATGTTGATGTTGATTTTGTTGTTGTTGCTTGTTGTTGTTGCTGTTGCTGTTGTCGTTGATGATAATGATGACGGTGATGATGATGATGATGATGATGACGGTGATGAAGAAGATGATGTTGTTGATGTTGATGTTGATGATGATGATGTTGATGATGGTGATGAAGACGATGATGATGCTGACGACGACGATACCGATGATGATGATGATGATGACGATGATGATGATAATGATGAAGATGGTGATAATGATGATAATGATAATGATGCTGCAGGTTCCTCATGATTTTGTGACGATGATGATGGTGATAGTGACGGCTATGATGACGATGATCACGATGATGACGACGACGATGCTGCTCTGGTTCTACGGATGATGACAATGATAAAATGAGTGTTACCATTTCGTCGAGAGACATCATATCACATTCAATCCATGGCTTCTGTTTGCGCGCAGCAGCTGCGGCGGCTGCTGCGGCAGCCTGAGACGTCTGCTGCAGTTGTTGATTTCTATTGTAGTCCTTCTTCGCTCCGTCACTTCGACCTTCTTCCTCTTCGTCCTCAGCCATCTCGGCGTCGATCTCCGCTTCGAACTGAACCAACTTCGGTGCCAACATCCCGTAACTGGCTCCCCGTCGCGCAACCTCAAGAACGCACAGCACGACGTTTCTCTCGTTCTTTCGCGACACGAGGTCCTCCGTCTCGAAGAGCAGCGTGTCTGGAATTCCGAGAACCTGGCGACACCACGCGATGAAATTGGAAATGTTGTCACGTGACTGGAATGACCCCGACTGAACCCGGCTGCGAAAGACGACGAGTGACGACGGCAGCTGAACCGGATATCGATTGTTACAGATTCGAAGGAGACCTTGACCTTGACCTTCACCAGAACCTCGTTTGACGTCGTCGTCCAGCTGGCCAGCGATGAAGTTCTGAAGGGCATTGGCGTGCTGGCAGAGGACGACCCCTGTTTCGAGCTGTTCGAAGAAATCGTCGACGGTGATGGGGAGATCGTAGAGGGCGTTGAACCACTCGGCAAGGTCTTCCTTCATCGCGTACAGATACTCGTCCTGTGTCCGATAAGGTTTGACGGACTTGATGTCGAGACTGAGCGTTACCGTGTTACCTTCATCGTCCGTTACCTTCTGGCGGGGAGGACCAGACGACGGAAGCACTGCCGGTGGTGGTGGCTGACCCTCTTCCACCTGGCTGGCCATTCTGACCACTGCAAGCTGATCCTGGTGGTTCAGCTGAAGAAAAGACGAGGACGACGACGAGGATGAGGATGAGGATGGCACTGGATTGAGTCCCAGTTCAACCAAAGATCGTCGTTTTTCATAGTCTCGCTTCTTCGTTGGAGATGCGCTTCGGTCGATTGAGTCCGCGCTGCTCACGCTCCACTTCCTCTCGACTGACAGATTACAAACAAAAAACGGAATTAACATACGGTAAGAGCAGACGCGTCTGTGTCGAAACTATTGGTCTGAAAATTAATCAGACTAAATGTGTCTACAATCTACATTCTACATGCTGATCATATGCAACGAAATCAGGAATCCTCTTAACATAATTGTTGCAAAACATGCCTCGGTATAAATGTCAGGTTTGTGTCCATGATGTTCGCTAGTCTAATTACATAAAAATTAAAACAACCGTACACGTGGACAAATAAACACTAATTTAACGTCCAAGCCTTTAGACATTTACTTTAGGACAAACTTTGAAATCTAACTTTCGATGCTTTAATTCTGTTACTGCTGATAAAAATCATTTCAAAATCGGAGCTACAAAAATTAATTATGGTCAACAGAGACTTTTCTCTTACAACGTGGAGACGGTATGATCGCCGAAGACCTCATCGTCATAATATCCTTCCTTCTTCATGAGTCATGAGTCTCTGTCTTTCCATCAAACTGAGTCAATCGTCATAATGATATTATTATCGTCGTCGTCGACAAAAAAACGAATTGACTTCTTGTAGACCTATCTCCAACTAAATGCAGCCACAATCTATCTGTCTGTCTGTCTGTCAATCTATCTGTCTGTCTGTCTGTCAATCTATCTGTCTGTCTGTCTGTCTGTCAATCTATCTGTCTGTCTGTCTGTCTGTATGTCTATCTCTCTGGCAGGCTGTCTGTCTCTCATAGCGAAGACTGACCTATGGTCCGTGCCAGGCAACAAGCTCACCTGCATACCGATAGGAACTATACTGCGCTTAGATTGGACCATGTGCATGGGTACAGGTGACTGATATGCGATAGCCTATTATACACAGAGCAACTCGTCACGCGTGTGCCTATGTGTGCGTGTGTGTATGTGTATGTGTGCGCGTGTGTGTATGTGTATGTGTGTGTATGTGTGTATGTGTGTAGGACTATTGGTAAACGAAGCCCTCTAGCGAGTCCTAAAAGTGCGGACTAATTAATTCAGTTAAGAAGTTCTCAAGCATATCATGAATATTCATCAGTTCAAAATACAACACACATGCAGTGTGACCATGCAGCCTTCCTCTGCCTTTCCCTCGCCCCATCCGGTCATAGTCACAAAATGCTCATGCTATACACACCAATTCTATGACATACACAGAGGTAGATTTAGAGCGGGGTACGGGGATAGGCAGAGAAAGAAACAAATAGACAAGCAGACAGACAGACAGTAAAACAGAGTGAGACAAAGACAGAGACAGTGACAGAGACAGAGAGACGGAGGCAGAGACTCAGTGACAGAGACAGAGACAGAGAGACAGAGAGACACTGAGACACAGTGAAAGAGACAGAGACAGAGATATCTCTGGACAGAGACAGAGGAGAAGACAGACAGACAGACAATCGACGAAGGCAGGCAAGTTCTGTCAAAATTTAGTCCAAGTATATAATCGCGTGTATATTTACTAATTATAACTTATTTAACTGAGGTCTATAATTATAATATAATGGGTAGGCCCTAAACACATAACACGTACGATATTATATCGGCACAGGGGAATTTATAAGCGGTGTTTGAAGCACTTAAAAAGTCGAGTGGTTATAATCAGTTCCAATTAGCGATATCGAGGACTCTTCAAATTGGCTCGTCATTCAAGATTCCTGTATGTGTGTATGTATGTATGTATGACATTGTATGTATGTATGTATGTATGTATGTATGTATGTATGTATGTATGTATGTATGTATGTATGTATGTATGTATGTATGTATGTATGTATGTATGTATGTATGTATGTATGTATGTATGTATGTATGTATGTATGTATGTATGTATGTATGTATGTATGTATGTATGCATGTATGTATGTGTCTACTGTCCAGTCATCATCCACAAGATGCTCGTATAATATATGTATGTAACACTTCACGAAACACTATAAATATCACTCGATCACGACACTCAATAGAAATTAATTACGCCATTTTATCTGTCGCTATAATAACAATAAATACGTGCATCGATCTTGGTCGCTAAGTGAAGCAAGCCTGTCACCGTGCGTATTCGAAGTAAATTAATGTGAACGAATAGAGAGATGCGATGTAAATGGATTTTGTAAGTTGATTACCGAGTTTGATAATAATTATTAATCGATCGATATTATTTTCAACTTCAGTGTAAAGTTCGTTCTCACAACTTAAGTCTTGTTATAATTATTATGTAAAACATCATGTTCTTACACCTAACAGGGTCAACAGACCATTAATTTCAATTAAGAGGCGTATTTCTGATACTGGCCGGACGAGTATTTAAAAGCATGCAGCACAAGAGGTTGCCCATAATAAACAACTGCATGGTCTCCATGGCACTTGTTCTAATAGTAGTAGTATAGTGGTATTGGTATTAGTAGTAGTAGTAGTAGTAGTAGTAGTAGTAGTAGTAGTCGTACATGTAGTAGTAGTAGTAATAATAATAATTACAATTTATATGGTGCAGTAACACTGCCATGCCGTTACAAGGACATCTAAGTTATGTTTTGCATTGAATTGCATTGTTCTGAATGAACAGCAATACGACTTAAGTTAATTTTGCACAAATCTATCTATAGTTGAGCCTCAAACAGACACAAATTATTTACTGTTCATATTACAATACTATTGATTAGCCTACATCTACAGTAAGCAGTTGCAAGCCCACTATGTATTAAACAGTAGTAGGCCTATAATACGCACCAATAGCCTACATATACCTAACAAGTAACAACCATAGATACGCAAAGAGTTCTGCACAACTTCGCAAATGCCATAAACACAATGCATAACGTGTAAGCTTACTCGAGCGCGAGTAGGCCTATAATAATAATGCTCGTGCGTTTATGACATTTTTTATGCTGTAATGAACGTCTATAATAAGACTCTATAAATTTTTTTATGATGCTTCTGCTCCTTTTGGTATACCGTATCGCTTGGCAGGATTTAATAATAATAATAATTAAATAATAATTTTTTATTTAATCCAATGCTTGCAAACGCACTCCGCTTTACATGTACAAGTTATGCATTAATCTTAATTAACATCAAACTGAACAGACAGCCTGCAATACACAGTGCTATTAGCAGCCTACAAAGCATATCCGCCCAACCTCTTACACTCGCCAGATGTGGCCTCTTTTATGTCAAAGCATGACATGGTATACATGGCACGGTATGATTTGATATGACAAAGCATGGAATGATATTGCAGGGTAAGGTATAATATGCTATGACATAGGCTACATCGATCCGAGCGCGGCACTGTTTCAATGCATCTCAAAGAGGATACGTTTGATATTAAGTGGGTGCATTATTTTTGGACAGAGAGTCTTGAGAGGATTATATTGAATAAACACAGATTGCTGCACGAATGTTACGCTGTGAATAATTCTTGTCATCGACTGAAGCTTCTGAAGAGATGCGGGCGTCGAATCCGAGTCACTCGGATGATCCGCAATTCTCTCATCGAACAGCGCATCGTACCAATGCCGTACCATGGTGCGCCTTACACTCGCCAGATGGACTCTTATGATGATCATCCAGTGGAGTGAATCATCGACGGGGGGCCGGGAGGAGCCCCCGAATGCAAACACACACAAGCACACAAACACACACATGCGCGCACACATACCTACACACAAGCACACACAAGCACACACACACACACACAAGCACACACAGGCACACAAGCACACGCGCACGCGCACATACACACACACAAGTACAACTTAGCACACACAAGTACACATGCGCACACACACATATACGCACACGCACGCACACACACGAATATATACACACATCCACGCACGCACACTAAGACAAACAACCACATGCAAAGCCACGCATGCATAAATAGACCACGCACTAGACTCACGCTTAAACACACAGAGCCATAAGCACACATTGTCGACATGACTGTTATATTCGAAATCTCAAAGTATTGCAGTATAAGTAAGTAAGTAAGTAAGTAAGTAACTAAGTAAGTAAGTAAGTAAGTAAGTACTTTATTGACGCACTGCGGGTCTGCGGGATAGACTTAATCGTAAGTTTCGCCTTCTCTCACTATTAATATCTCTCCACAGCTGATCACAACCATCAACAGAACACAATAATATTATTTCTCATTTCTTCAATCACCATCCAACCATTGGCTGCCTTTCAATCGTGAACCTGTATCAAGTAACGGGACAGCTTCTATGGCGCCACAATGGATCTTCGTTTGTTTTGTCGAAAGGCGTATTAACATAGAAGCATGATATGCATCGCATGAATGGCGCTTTTGAAGATCAGAGATAAGAGGATGAACAACGAAATATTCATCTGCGCGGCCGAGATAATTATGACTAACACACAAGCTCTTAAATGAAATACAGACAGATTGACTGTTTCACCTAATTAATCACTGATTGACTGAATAACTGACTGAATACTAGCTGACTGATTGAATAACTGACTGACTGAATAACTGATTGACTGACTAGCTGTATGTCTGAATGAATAACTGACTGACTGAACAACTGAATGAATACTAGCTGACTGAATAGCTGACTGACTGAATAAATGGCTGAGTGACTGTGACTGATTGATTTACTTACTACTTTACTGGCTGATTAACTGACTGATCGACTGACTGACTGACTGACTGACTGACTGACTGATTGACTGATTGACTGACTGACTGACTCAGAAGATAATAATAAATAGCACGCATGACAGAGTGCATGAGCAGCGAAGGCAGAAAAGAAGAAAAGAAGGAAGAGTAAGAGCAGATCGATTTCAACTGAAGACGGAAGAATGACCATGTTAATAATATCAACTTACCCGACGTCAGATGTCGCTAGGTATCTATCCTCCGTCTCTTCCTTCCGTCTGTAATCCTTCATCACATAATCTTCACCGAGTCGATCGGGGGTTTCCTAAAACCCTCCTTCACTGGGGGTTCGTTCCTCGCACGGACGGCAACAGATGACTGCTGCCCGCCATGACACACCGGTGGCGACCAATCGACCGATGCGTAGGAGGGGATCGACCTGCCTTCTCCCCAGACGGTGGTCTGGACGCAGTCGGCTCAGCAACTGTCCAGTGCACAATATTGAAAGCGATATTGACTCGTTATAAACTATCCCCTTCTTTGGCGATCGAGAACCTGGAATAATCGAAATCGATGGCTCCGAATTTTAAATTCGCAGGGCACCAGCGCATCCGCAATCGCTGCATCAAGTCAGAGGTATTATAGGTCTACATGGTTCCTGGTATCTTGTTGGCTCGACGGGAAGTCGGCCATTTGAGCCACTCTCTCTTTCTCACTCACTCGCTCACTCTCTGCTTGTCTGTCTCTAAAATTTCTATCAATCCATTTTACAGTGAAATTCTGAAGGCGTTAGATTTTAACGGGGAAAAGCTGAATGAGACAGACAGACAAGCAGAAGAGCGGTGATGTCTGCATGAGTGTAAATATTAATCACGCTTCATAGCGGCAGCTGCTGCTGCTGCTGCTGCAGCCGCTACAGGAACCATCGGCCAGTAGGCATACTGTGTGAGCAAGATGCCTCCCTGCCTGTCTTTGTGCCTTCCTCTCTGCCGCCTCTCTATCTGCCTGGCTGGTTGTAGGGCTTTTCAGGATCGCCTCCTGGCCTATTGCTGGCTCGACGGGAAATCGTCCATTTCGACCACTCTATTGGAGCACGTTAGTTTGGAGGCTTCCAGGCTGTGGACAAAAGCACTCGGTCGGCACAGCTACGGGTATTCCAGATTATCGGTTTGGCTGCAGGAGAAATTCGTGTATATTGTAATTCGTCGAAGCGAAGCTTACTCCACCAGGTGGGATTTAGACATTGTGATTCTGCGTAGGCTTCTCGTGAGCCGTAGCATCAGCAGCAGCAGCAGCAGCAGCAGCAGCAGCAGCATCAGCAGCAGCCGTGGCAAGTGGATTCATTGATTTCTGGTCGGTGCAGCTTTCGCATTGCCATTGCTATCGACGTCTACGGCTATGAATATGCTTTTCATTTAGCGCCCTGATAATTTGCGATGAGCGGTTGACGTTATATGCCGGTCTTGATATAATTATCAAAGTATACTGCTTCATAATTCACGGACGATAATTATTACCAACAGTATAGAAACTATAGATACTGATTCAGTGATTCTGAATACATGTACGTCTAAAATAACTGTTTGCGGTAAACGCAAAAGATCACTTCTTCTTTGCAAGGCTGGTCGAGAAGTCTTGTTAAATCACAAAGCCTACAGTACTGTAATAGACTGATCCTTCAAACGGCCAGCAGAAATTATTACTCTGATTGAAATTCCCAAATTATTTTATCGTGTTTACTAACAATCCGAACGGTTAAGCAAACCAACTGTTAGTTTCGTATGCACACAGATAAGTTTGTTTTCTTCCATCTAAATTTCTTTCTGCTCCATGACTCATTACTTGCTGAGCATATGGCCGACGGTTGCTGAGGAGGCTGAAGACGGTTGCTAAGGAAACTTGCTGCTAAGATGGCTGGTTTCCAATAGGAACTACTGCTATGGACATTGGTTGCCAAGGACGACGATTTCTATATAGTAGGCTGGTGGCTAAGGACATTTGTTGCTATGGAGACCATGGTTTCCACAAAGAAGGATGGCTAAGGATGATTGCTAAGAAGAGAAGGGTAGCTATAAAAGGAAAGGTGGTTGATGCGGAAGCACAGGTGTACTTTGCGGTTGTCTTCTAGAAAAACCGGTTGCTATGGAAGGCAGCAGCTCAAGAAGTTGCTGGTTGCTACGAATACTGGTCGTTAAGGACGATGGTTGCTAAAAAATATGGTTGCTAAGTAGGCTGGTTGTTAGAGAAGTTATACGCTGCTGAGGAGCATTGTTAGTAAAGAGGGAGACTTTTTTAGTCGGGCGGTTGTACATGTAAAGGAAGGCAGGTTGCTACGGAGACTGGTATCTATAGGCAGACCGTTCGATAAATTATAGACCGGTTCCTAAATACGGCTGCAAAGGAGACTGAGGCTCAATGCATGCTAAAGATGCTGACGTTGACGTACTTGCTGCTATTTAACGATGTCACCGTTATACCAAAGAAGATTGGTATCACACTATTCCTTTATCTATGCTTGGAACTGACACTGGCAAAGTGCAAACAGAGGCGGAGTTGACTTTGAGGGTTGTACCTAAATAGGCTGATATTGAACTTCAGAACGTTTGCTTGCCAAGGCTGGTTGCTAAGGCGTTTGCTGAAAAAACCCAAAGAGGCGCCAGGTTGATAAAAGCACCGAATCTGACTAAGAAACAGCAGGGTGCGTTTTAATATAATAAAGAAACAACTGAGGACTTAAGTCTATAGCTTCTTTATTTAGGACTACCTCAACACAGTCAGTGAAGACCTAGGTGTAAGTCATTCATTTGACAAAATTATTGGTTCATAAAACCATACTACTTGCATTCATCATAGAATAATATTAATAACGGGTATGCAAAATTCTATACTTAGAAGAAAAACTGAATTGGAAAAGGGAGACAAAACATCCTGGCTGGCTTCTCTTCTGTTCAAACGCGTTCATATTATTGATTACAACGGAGGAAAGAAATAATAGAAACAATAATTTTATGTAAAAAGAACTTATAGAACATTGCCAAACGATTGCACATTGTCAAAGGCTCGAAATGAGGCTGCCTACGTGAAAAGATGAATGCGTTGCATTTCAGCATTTCAATCACTTAATAGTTTGCTATCAAACTGTAAAGACGTATTTTTATCACGAATGCACAATGAAACTTCATTGGATCTTGAACTGTCACACTGTGTTTATAAACAGCAGAATTTTCTTCGGTTCAGAGGGAATTGTCGGTGTCCATGGGTTCAACGGCCATTCCCCCACCCGCAGAAACCAGACTTCCCCCAAGCAGAGGTAGCTATAATTATGTTGAACTGTAATTGATATGGAAACAGAGCCTGTGCTGCTAGAGAAACGTCGGTGACACGCGTAAATGCATCGAATCTTGGTGATCAATATAATTATAGGTAGTAAGTCGGAATGCGATCGACTAAAAATCAAATGTCTATCGAGAGATCGCAGGGTCTTCGGAATACCTGACCAAACTCTCGAATCCACTTGTTCGCCACTGAAAGAAACAGGAAAAACATAAAATTATTGTGACATACAATCTCAGGAGCTCTTCATGAAAGTGTGGATACTACATCAGACAAGCATTAAGCATCGAAAGAATCCAGCTATAGATGAAGTCGTTCAACGAAGAATCCGACTTATTTTATTCATTATTTTATTCTCCATTTTTATAGCGACCCTTCAAGCTCGCTGCCCATAGGTGCTCCCGACTACAGCGCGGCCACTTAATCGGAGTTCCACGCCGAAGCGCCGGAACAATTGCGAGTGAACGAATTGCTCAAGGTTCACACAAGGCGGCTTGAGGCGGATTCGAACCTGGAATCCTCCGGTTGCAAGGCACCGAACACCACCACTGCACCACCTCGCCCCACAATGGTCTGGACATGTGGAAAGAACGGCAATTGACCGAATTCCGGACGATGCACATCATCATCGTCATCATCATCATCATCATCATCATCATCATCATCATCATCATCATCATCATCATCATCATCATCATCATCATCATCATCATCATCATCATAATCATCATCATCATCATCATCATCATCATTATATGCAAGATTTGAAGAAAAAGGTAACAAGGGCAGACTCAGACCACACTGCATTTACACGCACCTGTCTTTAAATGAACCATGTTAAAATTTTAATTCTGTTTAAACCTGATAAAAAAAAAACTTTTTTCTCGGTGGATTATTTGCTGCTATGCTACAGACGCGACAGGGCTGTTGAAAATGTACTTTAACAAGCGATACCAGGCGACATAGGTCTATACAAAGATGAATTTTGAATTAGGCTAAGCTTAAACACAGCAAAGGCCAAAGCACTTTTGTCAATAGCCCAGTGTGACACAATATTCAACCATTTTCTGGCTGTTAATGATAGGCTTCGAATCTGCCAGTACAGTCAAGCGAGAATCCTATACATGTACATGTATTTGTGTATAACAACAAACCCCATTTATCTCCAATGAGAACAGGACAACCAGCGTGGAGTGATAGCGGCTCCGAGAATCCAGAACGCTTGTAGTTGTACCAGAACACCGCTGCATTCTATAGATCAACATTCAACAAAGTGTAATAAGTTAATTGTCGAAAATAATAACACATAATATGTGTTCAATGCTCACAGTGAAAGAGTATTTCCTCGTGAGCATCACCAAAACAGCAAACTATACAGCTGCAGGAAATGCATTGACGATGTAGTCTAGCATTGAAATCTCTACAGACGATAATCAACGATTACAACATGGGCGTGATGATGAGAATGGTGGTATTGATGAGAGTAAAATTAATGATGATGATGATGATTACAGTGATGGTGGCAATTATAATGACGAAGATGAAGACGCTGATTAAGATATAGTGATGAAGATGACGACGGTGATGGTAATGATAGCATACTGATGACGACGACAAATCAGTTGATGATGTCAACAACTATACCTTAACGGGTCTTGTTCCGAGGTTTAGATCCGGAAAGACAGTCGCTCCACCGACCTCGACGTGATTGAGCTGTAGTTTGAATTTTTACACCAGTTACACGATGAAATTGTTCAAAGTGAACAGTGGCAGAATGAGAGAAAGACAGAGACAGACAGACGGACAGACAGACAGACAGACAGACAGACAGACAGACAGACAGACAGACATACATACATACAGTCAGAGACAGACAGACACAGACAGACATAGACAGACATATAGGTAGACAGACACACAGACAGACACAGACAGACACAGACAAACAGAGACAGACAGTCAGAGACAGTCAGAAACAGATAAATAATTAATTATCTAAGGACGGAAGATAATAATTTAACGACTGACCGATTCAAGATGAGTAATGTACCATTTTTCCCACCCAGAAAATTTAAACGTGTAGCAATTTAACCCACCCCGAAAATTATAAACGTGTAGCAATTTAGCCCCACCCCGAAAATTATAAACCTGTAGCAATTTAGCCCCACCCCGAAAATTATAAACGTGTAGCAATTTAGCCCCACCCCGAAAATTCGACAGGACAAAAATGGAATGGTTATATATTTATCCGAAAATATCATAGAAAGACCAAAAAGGTCATTATGTGGCTCGGGGGGGGGGGGGTTGCCGACCACCCAAGACGGAGATTTTCCCCCCCTTCGAAACCCGAATTCCCCTCCTCCAAAGTAGGAGGGACTAGATTAGACACTACAAGACTTAGTGGAGTCTCATCTATGTAACATTCGAAGCCTTGGTATTAAAATGAGAGATGTAGATAATATTCGAGTAGAACTGACATAGATCATGAAGGTTGCCATTCTGTCGCCTGCTTCTATCGTTGCTTTGGGAAGATCGATGCGTTGATAGCGATCCTGAAAATTAACCAAAATATGGGAATAAATTCAACTGGTGACTAACATGATGATTCACAAGATGATCTTAAGACGTGAATCACTATGGGTTTACAAAAAGTTTCTAATGACAGTTGCGTTCATGTCACGAGACAGGGCTGTTTTTGAGGAATTTTTAGAACTGCACAACTCCTTCTTTTCCTTCCCATCCTCCATGGTAAATTACTTCCAATCGGAGGACAATAACCTTTTTTGCTAGCTTTATCTGTACAGAAGTGCTTCTACAACTGCACAAATCCATTTAGAACTGCACATTTTGTGTTCAACTGCACGTTAAAAAGTCCTATACAGACAAAACTAGCAAAAAGGTCACTGTCCTCCGATTGGAAGTAATTTACTATGAAGGATGGGAAGGAAAAGAAGGAGTTGTGCAGTTCTAAAAATTCCTTTAAAACAGCCCTGGGGTGGAGTGGGGTGGGGTGGGGAGCGGGTGGTTGGGGAGCCAGCGGTTAGGCTGGGTTCAAGTGTGCCAAAAACGAAATTTTTCGGGAAATGCAGAGTACCCCAGAAAGGCGGAGGCAAGGTGGGCCGGCGGGTTAGGGGGTCGGTGGGTGAGTGGGATGGGGAAAATAAGTGGAGGTGGCGAGTAGCAGCGAGGATATAGATTATAGAATGAAGTGAATTTTGTGAAATGAGGGTGAAGAATTAAAGAATTGCCGGAGCGGGGCGAATCCTAAATTTCCCGGGAAACGCCGGGTACCCCATGCAGCTAGACCTATAGTTATATAATTATACAGACAGGCCTAGATATAGTTATTTACCACGTCGTGATCGTGGTGCATGTTGTATTGTCCTCCGAGTCCGTAATTAGACAGCTGAAACAATGCGACATATATTGAAGAACAATGAGATATCTACGCAGTTTCATCGTATATGATATTCTATCATAGATTGCTTATAATCTAGCCTATAATTTTTATTTAATCCAAACTTGTAGTTTACATAAAGTTATGCAAATTTTGGAATTTAGTTGACTCAGATGATTTTTTATGTCTTTCATTAGCTGATTTATGTAGGACCTCTAACTCTCTATACAACCGTCATTGTACTTAGCGAAAGGGGTCACCCTAATTAAGCTGGTCTAGTGCCCATTTTGGGTCTTCCCCTTCCCCTGAAGAAGCACTTAAATGTTTCTTGTATATCTCTTCAACATGTTCGGCTATATTTATGTTACATTATGAAAATGTGTAATGAAGTTGCGCCTACATTTTGAACATGTTGTATATTCAGACTTCTTGGAAATAAAATGTTTTGTCATTGTTGTCATTGTCATTTCAACTTAGAATGAATGTGTTGATCACCAGTTCCCTTAATCAAGTGATCGTTAAAATTAATTTCTGCATTCGACGTGTCAGTTTCGTTTCAGTTTAGAAAAAGTTATGAGTATGAAGACGTGCATGAGATGATGAGAGATGCATTCAACTGGATAAAACGTTATAGACGTCATATGAATAATTACAAAACCATTGTCTACCTGGAGACCCTCCCCAAAGGGATACTTCGTTTCTAGTCCAGTGGTCGCGGATATGCGCTTTGAAATGCGATCGACCACCCGATCACCTGCATTGTCGTGAAACCAGGCACTGAAATAAAATAAGAACACTATATAGTATATACTGTAGCAGACTCTAAAGTTTGTCGCGGTCTTTCTTTGCCTACCTTTCCTCCTCCTACGCTTTGCCGTACAACGCTTAATTTCTACTATTTTTCTCATGTTCCTCGCCTAATTTCTTTCGTGCTCATCTTGTTGCCTTACTCCTCCTCCTCCTTCTTCTTCTCCTCATCCTCCTTTTTCTCCTCCTCCTCTACCGCCTACTTCCTTCATCCTCTTCTCCTTTGCTCTTTTCCTTCTATTCTCCTCGTTTTCCCAACTATTTCTGTTACGGTTTTCTCCTATTCAGAAATGACAAAATCATAATCGAAGTAGCTGGGCTATGCTGAGTTTTCTGAATTTTGACTGCTTACATCGTTTTGACTGCAATTTAGTAGTAACGTCGATAAAGATGATCATAACGACGACGACGACGACGATGATGAAGGTGAAGCTGGCGATGATGATGACGACGACGACGATGATGATGAAGATGATGTTATAATAATTATGTGATACAAATCAAAGAATATGAAATGCAAGTAGATGATCTGGAATTTCCTTCTTTACGTTTTTGCCCATCACTCTAATTTCTGAAACCATATATGGTCTTTCTGCTGTTATTCGTGCTCAAAGTTTGTGTGGAGGCTTTACTTTTTCTGCTAAGTGTCTTAAGACTTTTCTTTTCCAGGAGTTCTTCGCACTGGGAGCACCTCTGATTAGGCTGTACTGCGAGAGGCGCTTTATAAATCCAAAAATAGAATAGAATAGAATATTGATTGGCTGAATGTATTTGCTCTCACGTTTTCCCCACTCTGCTTTCAGTAACCTCTGACTTCAACGTACCGACTGTCGCTCTCTGAATCTAAGCATGCAACGTAAACAGTAACGCAACGTTAATTATTTAACACACACACACACACACACACACACACAAACAAACAAACAGACACACACTGCTTTCATGAACTGAATGCAAGCATCAAAAGTTGTTAAAGTTTACGACCAAACTAATTATAGGCTTAGCCTAACATGTGCGATTTGTCGCTATTACCATGCAACAATCTCTTCTGAAAGTGGTCGCAAGTCGTAACAGTAAATTGCCTGGTTGTGTATAATATATATCTGTATAATATATATATAATAATATAATATATATATATATATATATATATATAGTATATCTGTCGGATCTGTCCACATGGATCTGTGTCCTATAAGCTTATAGTAAGTAGCAAACGTTTCTGATAGCCGCTGACCTTCGGCACGGCTAATCGACGCAGTTCGGCTGCTTCGTTGTCTGTGAGAAAATCGTGGATCATAACGACATCTGGTGATTGGTGTAGCATTTCCACCTTAGTTCGTAGCATCGGAGTGTGGCGCCCTCTCTCGTAGAAACACGACAAAGTGCTGTCGATTGGGGAATTATTCTGTAACAAGATACACCAGTTATTGGAATGCAACTAATGGCGTAGAATTTCATTAAAGGCCTACTACATGACGTGTCGGGCTGTCGGCTGGTTGATGAGTTGAGACTGAAATTTTTGAGTGGAATGTCCGAGGAGGAGGAGATGCCTGAAGCAGATTAAAATGGTGGATGATTAATTAATTAATTATCGGTCAATGAGGAATAATTCAGAGAAGATCGATCGTTCCAGAGACTATACGTGATGCAGCTTTGGATATGGATCGGACAGAAAGATTGAGATGGGCAGCGACTGGAGGGGTCAATAAAGAGAGAGACAAGATGATCAGGTATACAGCGGTTTGGCAGGATGGTAGAGTTTTGCGCAGATATTTAGACTGAGTGAATGTATATTAATCAAGGGAGTCGTATAATATATATAGGCTAGTAGGCCTATAATTGAATATTTAAGTGGATTCGTTCTGCAGGGATTTTTAGCCAATGGAGCGATTTGAGTTTGGGATTGACATGATTCTTTAGCGTTCCATATAGGGTAAAAGAAATAGTAAAACATGCGAAGAAATAGAAGAGAAGAAACAAGAAGTGTAGACCTATAGATACCTGAACTAGGCTATAATTATATGTTTCTATAGAAAGAGCACACACACCCACACCTTGACAAGATGCTGTCTGCACAGACGATCCTGTTTTTCTGATGTGATCAGATAGTCGAATTGTTTGGTCTGTGAATCGTCGTTTGACAAGACATTGGACAAATAATTCGCGTTTGAAGGATCTGTCAAGAATAAATGACAAAACACTTTAAATACACACAGCACTATTAGGTTGCACAAAACGGATTAATTGAATTAATCGTGTTGTAGGTCATGTCTAGTGTCACTAATAGTTCACCCATTGATCTCTGAGCGTAATATATCGTCTAGCATAAAAACTAGTCCGCGACAAGGATCTGTCCAGAATAAATGACACAAAACTTTAACTACACAGCACGCATAGGTTGGACAAAGCGGCTCCATTGGGTATACCGTATACAATTCTAACGACAGATGCTCAAAATGAATCGCAGGTTGAATGAAAATTGAGGACTATGCTTGGGTGCAAATAGAAGCGTCTTACCTATTTCGAGAGCCTTCTTGACGAAATCAACTGCTTCCAGCAACCGTCCTTTCTGAAAAGTTAATTCATGAGGCACTTCATTAAAGTGTATAGGCCTACCTATTTTAAAGGTAAGTTAATGTAAAGCTGGATGTAAGGTAAGGTATGGAATACCGGTACTGGTCACTCAGCTCATGTCTGATTAATTAAAGATGAGAAATTGATCGATAATGTTAAGTAGGCCTAAGTAGCCTACGTAAATTTTTACAGACATTTCGGTCCAAGTGATGAGCATTGAACAAGTCACCTTTGGACCGTTGTATTTTTTTTATCTAATCAACTCTAAATATTTCTATATCTCCTTTTTTGAAGGATCCTGTCTTGCAAAGAATTAACCCAGCTTCGACAGATATTCGCATTTATTTTTGTTTTATTCCTCTCACCTATGCTGGACATTTGACCTATATATATGCAACACCCTTCTACCTGCGCATGAATGCGACTCAACGTGTGGTAAATGTCCTGCAACGGAATTAGTGGCGGAACGGCGTGTTCCTGCGCATGCGTGAGCCACACGAAGGCGTCATCCACCAACTTCTTGTCGAGCGCAAACATGGCGACATCTACAGCCATCTGCTGAGTCATCGGTCGTGTCGTCTGCTCGAGAATCGTTCCGTTGATGATGTCCGAGATGCTGAGTTGGTAGGCTCTTTGCAGTCGTATCAAGGCTAATTTAGCGCCTTCATAATCGCCATCTGTTGGCAGAATCTCCCGCAGAGCTTCCACCGCGCCTGTAACACCTACAACCCACAATTTGTACTTAGTTCATATTCGTTATTTTTCACAATGGATAGCAGAAAATAATGGATTGATTTTTGAGAGAGAAAAAGCCACTAGCGCCTTGCATCTGGAAATAGAATAAGGTAAAGTTGGTTGGTTAAATTAGGCTAAGTCATTACTGCATGAAAAAAACAGCAGCAGACACCAAGTTGGGTTTTGTGTGGGAACGTCCCACTTAGGCCTAGGCCCTAAATGAATTTAGTTTTAGATTCCATACCCAAAATAACAGGAAGTCTATATTGTATTGTATTGTATTAAAACATTTCTAAAGCGCCTCTACTAGGGTGAACCGTTCAGAGGCGCTCCCAGTGCGCAAGGCCACGAGAGAAGAAATAAGTTTTGAGGAAAGAAAATGAAGAGGAGGGATTACCAGTTAGAAGTTGAGACCGAGGAGACAGAGTATTCCAAAGAGAGGGGCGAATTGATGTAAAGGATTGGGACTGAGCTATATTGGTCTATAACGTTTATAGTCAGAAGTATGTATAGGCTTAGAGACCGTAGACTAAAATGACGATGCCAGAAATAGAGCGACTTTCGATGATGTGCAAGGCCGAGACTATAATGCACACTAATATGTTTGTCTATTCTACGACAATAGACAAACATTAGCACGTAGACCTTTCCATCAAAGCTAACAGATGTATTTTGGTGACCGACTCAGAATAGCCTCGTCATATTATAATAGGCCTACGAGTATACGCCTATACAACGCTCATAGAAATGCGAGACTGCAGACGTCAACATAGACTAAGCCAACATACATGTATATCTTCAACTGCAGACGTCAACATAGACTAGGGCAACATAGTTATATCTTCAACAAAAGGCGTTTCCATTCTGCTCTTGAGCTCCTTAGTCTCTTTCTTCCCCTGTTCCGTAAACGCCTGAAGACTATTCTATAAGAGGGAGCGCTGACTTGGGTCGGGAGCGCTACACTGAATCTGTGAGCGGCGCTTTATAAGTGTTCAATTACAATTACAATTACAATTACAATTACATTCCTCGTTTGACGTCTAGCAAGGGCAAACCTAACTACATGGAAGAGTATACGAATATGGAATAGGACAAAGCGTTAATAATTGTGTGCTTGTTCGTATGTATTTATGCATGTATAAAAATAATTCATTCATTCATTTCGAGAATTTGTGTAACGCCACTTCAAGAAATCTACTCAGAGGCACTCCCAGTCCAGCCATGGCTAAAAATAGGATCCGAGCGACTTATAAAAAGTAGGCGAATTTAGCCTAGGCATAAGTCGCAAGGTTAATGGGAGGCCACTCCAGTTAGCGGGACCCACAGTATATAAAAGGCCCGGCGCTGTCTGCCAGAAGTGCGAGCTCGAGGAAACAAAAGCTCCCTCGTTGCCGCAGAGCGAAGAGCTCGACGGGTTGCAAGGTCGGAGACAGGTCGACAAAGGCTAGCCGCTAGGCAGATAATGAAACACAATTAATAAGGCATCGCCAAACAAGAGCAGAAACTCGGTAGAAGAAGCGCTGTGAAACAGGAATACAGTGAAGAACGTGACGCATATTATAAGCTGAGACGGGGCATATTTAAGAATGCGGCCAATGAGGCGAGCAGCCGAACGAAGAACTCGTTCAAGGCGCCTAATTAGTCCAAGTGGCAGACCCACGAGTACCGAACTGGAATAATTAATTATCCTCCTGAAATTCGCTCTATTTTTCTGTACTCCATCCTTGCCGGTCACTCACCATCATCTTCCTAAGACTCTATGCGTGACTTCTCCAGCTTTCCATTCAAAACTAAAGTTTCACCTCTTTCGGAAGTCTTTTCCGACCAGTCTGATCTTCCACCTTCAGATTATCGGCCTAAAAGTCACCCACCTCAACGGCCACTCTGTCACCTCTGATCCTCTGGTAACCAAATGACGATCTCCTTCGGACTGCACTTGATGGCAACCCTTCTGAATAGACACAGCGCTCGTGAATAATCAGGAGCCCTGCGCTTAGCCTCGAGTGTTGCTCTGGAAAGTTTGAAGGTTACGATTACGAGTATACCTTCGATGGAAGTTGATTTGTCGCTGGTAAAAAGCGGCTGGATATGTCTTTTCCAAGTCGTTGTGAATCGGTGGATCAGACGGAAGACATAGACTGGATGATTGGCGTTGGAAACCGATGGACTGTTTGTTTCAATCGCCCTCCTCTCCTCTTCCACTCCCGCTACCAACCTATAATAAACAACAACTCAACACTTACGCAACTGAACAATATATTTTAAACTTTCTCTGCGCCTATTAATTATATTTTGCATTCATACATTAATCGAGAAATGTTCTGAGATATTTAAAATGTTGTAACCAGCGGCAAACTCCAGTTCTGCACAGCACAGTCCAGTCGATGTACATAATCCCATTCAAAGCTGATAATTAATTTTAACATTATAAGAAAACTCGTTCGAAGTCCTCGAACTATACTCGAGTATGTATAATATCGTCGAATTAAGAAGTTGAGCATCTGTAAGAGCCTTATGAGCCTACAACACACGTTCCCCAGTTGCATCTGTCATGGCGCAGCTCTTCAGAGATGGTAGAAGACGCTGCTTCCTGACATTCCTCTGCCACCATGACATGCAGGTCTTTGGAGATGGTAGAAGACGCTGCTTCCTGACATTCCTCTGCCACCAAGGCAGCAGCTCTTCAGAGATGGTAGAAGACGCTGCTTCCTGACATTCCTCTGCCACCAATTGAGGCAGCAGCTCTTCAGAGATGGTAGAAGACGCTGCTTCCTGACATTCCTCTGCCACCATGAATGGCATGCAGGTCTTCGAAGGAGGACGAGTTGCTTCTCATGGAATCGACCGTCGATTGATGCGTCAACTGTAATTGTAATTGCAATCGTATGCCTACATCTATATAGCGATTAGCGCCCCTTCAAGAGAACTCCTCAGAGGCGCTCCCAACCTGACACCAAATCACAATCAACGATAAGACTTCATTGGAACAGATTAGATATAGAATCTCTAATTAAAGACCTGTCGAGTTCATCCAACTTCTGCCGTTCTCTGTCGACGTAGACCTTCAGGGCATCGATCAAGTCCACTTCACCTTCGTCCAACATCCGCAGCTGAGCAGATGATGCGAAGACATCTCCACCATTCGATGCTCGACAGCAGCAGACAAGAATCTCTAAGGAGAAGATGAGAAGGCAAGCACAAGTGGCCATCCGTCCTCATGAGCTGACGCCATGTAATATGCTTCTGCCAGTAGATGCCATAATTATTATGTGCTATAGCCCTATAATATAGGCATACATATTATTATGTATTGCGTTCATTTAACACGTCTACGTTGATGCGGTCTGTGCGAGTGAACCAACTCATTCGCATTAGGTAGGCCTATACACGAGGACGAGAGTCCAAAATTATTATGTTATTGTCGGCTTTGGAAGCTATACTTTATGGTTCAGCAAACTTGAACTTCACGCAATTCATCTGCTCTCGCGAGCCTAAGGTAACAGTAAGTTGTGCCATGCAGTTGACAGGCCTTTTATAACTCGGGCCTTTGCGCCGCGGTCTAATAAAAATAGCCTGAGTCAGTCATTATCATGCGAAATAACTTCTAACGGGACATGACAATAGTAAAGGAGAAGCTTCTTAGCATAGGCTATTTGAGGACATACTGTAGGCCTATAATAGGTGTAGATGATTTAAGAGATCGAAAAGACATGCAAACTTGTGCAATGGTTTGGGCGATAAAGAAAAACGAATGTAGAGGAAATATGCAGATATTCATAATTATACACGTGTATATATAATACAGTCAGTAACTAATGGAATTGAGGAGAATATTGGCGAGCTTCAGTGAGGACACTTTGCAGACCGGTTATAGGCCTATATAAGTAATGAGAATCATGTACTCTGCATGGAGTTTATATCCGGGGAAAATGCAGAAACTCTTCAATTTTCGATCCCTGCCGCGTAAATTTCAACCTCCAACTATCAGGGATGTCAGAAACTTTACAGCAAGAGTTTTACACATAGCCTACAAAAGCAGCAATACAATTTTTCTTATAGATCTATGGAAACAATTCTAGCAACAATTATTTTTTCATTTGATCAGTGCCTGGATGCGGTTTTACATTCAAATTTTGAATAAACAAATATACTAATACTAATATAACAAATGGCCTAACAACAATTGCTGTAAATTCTTGTCATCCTCCACAAGTTCACAATTCGAGACACAAGCACACGACCACATGACATTTTGAGAATTGTAGAAGATAGACTGGACAGACTGTTGGGCCTACATGTAGAATTGAGATACATACACGTGGAGTTGAATATAAACCATGTTTCGTCGGGAAATCTACGGGAGCAATCATTATTTAGCCACAACTATTCATGTCCACAAAATTTAATTGGATGATTGAATAAAACATATGAATAATTATTAAGCTTCTGACATGATTCGGGCGTCGAATCCGTGTTTCTCCGAACCGGAATTCTCTCATCCATCGAACTCCGCCAGAAATGTCATTCGCCAGATGGCCTTTGAAGATGATGCAATACAGTGATCACACACCATGCAGAGATCGGACACGCACTCGCTCGGAAACTCACACACACGCACACCCACACACGCACGCACGCACGCGCGCGCGCACACGCACACACATTCACATACAAATCTTATTTTATCTTATCTGACCATTTATAAAGCGCTTCTTGCAGCAAGAGAATTTCAGAAGCGCTCCCAGTGCGTTCAAACCCGAGAAAAAAGGCAAGTTTTTAGACGAGAGAAAGACGAGGAGGATACACTACCAGAGCGAACTGATGGGGGAAGCCCATTCCATAGGGAGGGACCAATGCAGGCAAATGATAGGGACCAATGCAGGCAAATGCACAGTGCACACTTAGGCAATAGACTAAAAATTAGGACTAGGACCCGAGATTTGTTTTCGTTATTATTATTATAGACCAATGCTGTATATGCACACTGTGAAATTGTAAACTTAATAAGGATCACGCAAACTTCAAATATAGCCTAGCATTATAGCCTATGCATATTTACTCGTGTTTATCATACAAACCATTGAAAACGTTTGCAGTTTTAAATTAGAGCATAGGCTTACCTATCGTTGTGGACACTTTCGGTGTTCTAAGTAGGCTTAATAATCAACGACTTCGAATAAGCCAATAAACCTTTCCTTTATAATTGAACTAAGCGCTAAGAACTAAGAAACAATTCCGTAAGTTCATGGCTCATAACACAACATTATCGGTCTTGAGTCTGGTAATGGCTACATGCCTACATCAACTTGTAGCAGGGGCGGATACAGACATTTTCGAAGAGGGGGCAAAATGTTTGGTTTTGGGTCTGAAAATTTACGTTCATCTTTGGCCGAAAAATCTGATGACCTTTTTGTCTTAGTCATAATAATTATGAGTAGCATATTATGCTACTTTACTCTCTTTCTGCTTTGATTGAAAACTTATTCATTGGATCATATGCTAATTTTTCTCTCACCTTTTTCCGCTGCATTGATTGAAAACCTGTAGAAACCTGATGGGGGGGGATGTCCTGTGTAAATTTCTCAATGGGGTCATGGCCGGATTGGCCTCCCTGGATCCGCCCCTGACTAGTAGCCTACGTGGCTTGCCATAGATAGTAAGACGCGCTATGTTGAACGTTACGGCCTGCATAATTTACAGAAAGGTCAATAATCGTGGACTCACATCAATCTATCTGCCATATCTCATGTCTGTGTTTTTTGTTTGTTAATTCAATTAAACTTGTTTATTCAGAGAGATCAAAACAATTATTCAACTCAGCAATATGACAAAATAACAGTGTGCAGTGAAAATAAGAAGATAGCAATATCAACTATCGGGTAAAAGATCCATGAGAAATGGTGACTCAGATAGGTATAGTGATCCTGCTACACCTCGACATTCGACAACCATAAGCAGGAATTTTATTTCAAGATGTGGAGAGTGTAGTTACGTTTTGAAGCGATATAGACAGAAAAGGAAACAATTGTATGAATTAGGAAATAGAAAGAGATACAAGACAAAACATAAGCAGAGAGTCAAGGCAAAAGTACGCGTATACATTCTCAAGACTAAGGCAGCTGAAAGCTGGTCAGAATTACAAATGAATTGTGGCTATGAAAATTGTAGGCTATATAATTGTAATGTGTTCGCCACAATACGAATGGTGATATAATCTCCATTAATTGTCATTGATTGCGGTTTGTCACTCAGGTTTCAATAATTAATCGAAGATATAAATTATTATACGTGCGAGTGGGCGTCGCTTAGTCTACTCACACAGGCCGAGTCCAGCTAAGTAGGCCTATACATTGAGCATTGAACACGACAACGTGTAGGAAGCTCACATTTCTAACATATGTGGCGACGTCTTATGTGGCGACAGATATATATACGGATGGCCACTTCTGTTCATCTTCTTCTCTCCATCATTTGGATTCTTGTCTCTTGTGGAACGACGAATGGTGGCGATGTCTTTGCATCATCTGCTCAGCTGCGGATGTTGGACGAAGGTGAAGTCCATCTGATCGACGTCCTGAAGGTCTACGTCGACAGAGAACGACAGAAGTTGGATGAACTCGACAGGTCAAATCAAATCTATTAATCAAATCTAATCTTTTAGTTTCTGATTTTTTTGGGGGGAGGGGGGAGGATGTCCTAGGTCGGAGGGAACGTCCGGGGGGGGGGGGTAAATGTCCGGGGAATATGTCCGGGGAATATGTCAGGGGTAAATGTCCGGCTACCGTCCTTATGGAATTTTTCCATTACTAGTTAATCAGTATGAACATAATATCAGAACATCGTGTAAAATTATATCGAACTTTAGGTGCACGAACTAGGACTAGGCAGTTCTCAATTAAGAGCTCAGGCCCATGCATCATATGGAATTCTCTTCCTCTTAATTTTATGCAGCCATGGAAGAATTTTAGGGCGTGATCTCAAACATAGTTCTCATAATTTTATTGCTGAAAGACATGGTTTAAGACTTCAATAAATGTCTCCTCCACATTGTTTAAATTCTTTGAATTTCCATATTGTAATTGTAGGAATCTAAGCTGTCACCTTAATAAAATTGCTCAGTTTGTCAATGCTGATAGTCATGGTTCAAGACTTCAGAGTGTCGCGTCCCAATTTTTCTACAATTTTTGGAATTTCCACACTGTAATCGTAGCTTTTTAAAGTGCCATCTTCACAGAATTATTCATGATTTTAGTGCTCAGATATTGGTTTAAGACTTCAATAAATGTGCCCTCCCATTGTTTAAATACTTTCAATTTGCAAACTGTACTGGTAACATTTTAAACTGTCATCTTAACAACATTGCTCATTAAGAATAAACAGTGGATAACACTTTAGAAATTTATGACGATATGTCTGAAATATTGGGGGGATAAAGCACCTCCGTCCCCACCACAAACTTTGGAGGGGACCATCCCCTGTCCCCTGTAAGTTTCCGCCCATGCATTATTATTATTTATTATTATTATTATTATTATTATTATTATTATTTTTTTTTTGCCCTGAGGTACTTCATTCCCCCAGGGACTTATGGACTATTATTAACTGAAGAATGTATGTCTGGTGGGTCAGGCCTCGTCTTCAGGGTGTGAGGCAAAAGTACCTTTGAAAGCGACCAGGTTGTAGCGTTGGATGCAAATGGACAGACGTTGAAAAAGAAAAGAGGCTTCACGTCTGTCACCACTGATTGAAGAGATGCGGCTGCCAATTTCATTAATGAAGTCTGAGGCCGACGGGTTGAGCGGACCCAATGTCTTATTATTATTATTATTATTATTATTATTATTATTATTATTATTATTATTATTATTATTATTATTATTATTATTATTATTATTATATGTCTAAAAGACAACAAACGGTATTTTGTAAAGAAGAAAACGAAGTTCATAATATTGTTCAGTTGCGTAACTGTTGAGTTGTTGTTTATTATAGGTTGTTAGCGGAAGTGGAAGAGGAGAGGAGGGAGATTAAAAAAGAGAGTCCATTGGTTTCCAGCACGGATCATCCAGTCTATGTCTTCCGTCTGATCCATCGATTCACAACGACCTGGAAAAGACATATCCATCCGCTTATCCACGACTCAACTGCCATAGATGGTAGACTACTTTGTTCACCTGTCCAGAATCATTGCAGTCATATCGATCGACAGCTTCGATCATGCAATATGACGATGACGATGATGATAAGATAAATATTATTATGGGCATACGCACATATATACATGCACACAAACATACATGTATAAACCTATAGGTATTCTGCACCATAGCGCTGACAACTTTTGATTTTACCATTCCTGGACGCTCGCAGACACTCGATATGGTAGGCTATATAGGCTTACAGCGGAATTATGTAACAAATGACCAAACATAGCATCTACAATCTATACGAAAAATTGTCGTTAATATCTCTGATACCCTCATTGCTCAAGTGCAATCTTCCATGTACTTTCGGGTTTGTGTAAATCAACACCTCTCCTGGAAAGAACACAATTATAGGCTATTCTAATATTTCAACTAAAACAGCAAAAGATCTGGGAATAAGCTTACTATCACGCTTAGGCCTATCAAGAATCCTTCCTCCACAAACTCGTTTAACTCGAACCACCCTCTACTACACCCGTAATCCACACCTAACTTATTGTAGGCTAATGTTAGTAATGTGGTCTGACCATCTGGACTTCAGCATACAAATTATAATATCAAACCTTTCTTGGCTTGTTATCTTCCAAATGAGGACGATTAGATTTATCGTATAAATGTCATGTGGAAGTGGAACCCATACGAATACTGAATTTCTGAATTTGAAAATAATTAAACCCTAGGAGATAAGACAACCTCAAATTGGGATATTCATGTATAAAATATAGGCCTACCTTAAAAAAATCACCGTCACCATACTAGTAATTAGGCCTGCCTAAACTAAATACTACGAGTACAAGTGAAGCGCAGTGCGTTTGCAGGCGTTGAATTAAAGAAAAGAAAAGAATTTTTTTTGTGCTCGAGGTATATATTATGATCTCTCAGGCTTTAGAAACAAAAAATACTAAAAGCTAAAAGCTTATTATTGTTATTATTATTATTATTATTATTATTACTATTATTATTATTATTATTATTATTATTATTATTATTATTATTATTATTATTATTATTATTATTATTATTATTATTATTATTATTATTATTATTATTATTATTATTATTATTATTATTATTATTATTATTATTATTATTATTATTATTATTATTATTATTATTATTATTATGAGAAAGAATCATTTATTTCCGTTTCAAACAGTGCAACATCAATTGGCTGTGCGTGATGAACAGAGAACGCCTGACAAACACAGGCATAATGTGCTAATTATTTCGTTCAACTAAAACTGATGTAAATTAGTCAGATCAGTCGTCCTCGACCCCGGTGAGTTGTGCGAATGTGCCTCTGAATGCTATGGCATTAAATCTCTGGGTGCAAATAGACAAACGTTGAAATAAGTGCAAAGTCTCCCGAGGGTCCCCAGAGACGGCAGTCATGCGGCGCCCCAACTCCATCAAGAATTCACGTCCTGTCCGATTGAGGGGCCCAGCGATTCGATGGCGACGGGGACGAAATCGTGGGTGGTCGGAAGGGTTGAGTATTTGGCGCACTTTCGGTTCGCGGCGTGTTCGGCTGCCCCTCCAGGCATTGATGACGTAATGCTGAGGTAGGAGGCAGCACAGGTATGGATGGATGTTGCATCCCATGCGACATACCTGCCCCTCGCCCAGGGGACCAGCGTTGCTCCGTCCGGTCTCTTGCCGTCTGTGCGGATCAGGCCCGGTGGTTCTTTAGAGCTTGGAATGTCTGCTTTTACCAGAGCTCTCCAGATAGTGTCATTCAGAGCGAAGTGGCGTGCAGCTCTCCCTGCAGATCGTCGGCATACCAGCCCGTGGTGGCCTCCAGGATCAGCGATCTCACCGCACTGACATTGATGCGGTGCACAGAGGTCGAGTCCCAGTCGTAGGCCAACTGCTACTCGCACGGCCTCGTTGCTGAGGCCCAATCCGCAAGAGACCACGGGAACAGTCGAGAGCCAGTCTCCAGCGTGGGGCGATGTCACCGCGCCCAACCTTGCCCGGTTGAGTGGATCAGTGTTGGCAGACAACACTGCAGCCTTGTCAGCGGTAATCAAAGGCCTGTCCCAGGTCTTCTGGCTGGGAAGGGCTGGCTCCTCTCCTTCCGGGTGCGATGTTTTTCGGGTCTCCATGATTTCCTCCACGTATGCGTCGCTCCACAGTTCCTTGTTGAGCACGGCGTCCACGAGCGACTTGGTTGATGCAGCTGAGGCCAAATAGGCTGAAGAAGCCAGCATCGAAACGCGTCTTATCCCGAGTCCGCCGTCTCTAATCGGAAGAGTGGCTTGTGTCCATTGAATATCGCTAAGCCCGATGTTGATGATCTTTTCCAGACCAATCCGCATTTGTTCGTCCATCTTCGTCAATAACGGGTGGTTCCAGCACGGCGCTACTTTCAAGAGATATATCATCTTCGCCGCTCCAAAGCACGATCGTAGCAGCATCAGTGCTGCCTGTGCTTGGAGACATTCCAGATCCTTCAAAGCTCGTTCAAGCGAATCGCAGTGCACGAGGAGCGCTTCGTCCAGAGCATCCCCTTGAACAGTGGGGCGCCAAGAAGGATCAAAGAGTCACGGTCCACCCTCCGGCAGCCATCAAATTCCTCGTCTCCTAGTTCGACCTCCGAGCAGTATTCGCATTTGTTTCTGTTAAAACGAATGCCGAGCGACGATTCCAGCTCTTTCATAACGGTCAGGTCCTGTCGTACATCTTCCAGCCCTCCGCCCAGCGAGACGTCGTCGAGGAAGCCGAGTCTGAAACCCGACTGCAGCGATCGGAGGGACGACTGCAGCGGCAGACAGAAAAGCAGGGGACCCAAAGGGTCACCCTGTTGCGGCCCCATCTGCGAACGTACCATATTATTATTATTATTATTATTATTATTATTATTATTATTATTATTATTATTATTATTATTATTATTATTATTATTATTATTATTATTATTATTATTATTATTATTATTATTATTATTATTATTATTATTATTATTATTATTATTAAATACCGTGAGTAATTATTGCCACCGAAACTAAAGGCCATAGCTCGCTTTAACAATCGACTGATTTCTATAGGATGTGCACTTTTGTGCAGTACTAAGAATACGGAATGATATTCCTCCAGATATTCGCTCACTCACTTCCCTTCAACTGTTTAAACGGGAACTGTTCCTGCACCCACATCCAACAAGAAGTCAAACGCACCCTTTCTTAACTAAATAATGCATATGGGTTTATTCGACAGAATCTCTAAGTCTGCTTTTGTTTTGTTTGTTTGTAAGCTATAGGCTATGTGTGTATATTTTACTTTATTGTGTATAACGTAGGCCCTATAATATATTGTTCATAATTCTTCAAATGTTTAATAGCTAAAAATAATTTATCTTAGTTTTTTTTAGCATAATAGGCAATAGGCCGTGATCAGTTTCTTTCTCAACCAAATTGTTTCAGGTGACCCTTGCTTGCGGGAACTCTCGACCCCTTTTTGAGTCTCCTGGGTAAACCGATAAATACATGTACGGCCTAATTAAAAGTGTAAAATTTGATGTGATTACTGCATTTTATGTTGGTTTAACTTGATTGTCAAAATAAAACACGTTATGTAATGTTAGTCTATAATACCACCTCCGATGGGATGATGAAGATTTTGTGGTTTATAGTTGTGGAAGACGTGGGTGCCTCCCTGAACGAGATATTACCAACAGATGACGATTATGAAGGCGCTATATTATCATTGATCCGCCTGCAAAAAGTCTATGAACTTAACATCTCTGACGTCATCAACGGAAAGATTCTAGAGCAGACGACACGACCGATGACTCAGCAGATGGCTGCAGATGTCGCTATGTTTGCGGTCAACAGGAATTTGTCGGATGACGCCCTCTTGTGGCTGACGCATGCGCAGAAACACCCTGTTCCTCCATTGACCCCGTTACAGGACATCTACTACATGATGAGTCGCATTCATGTGCAGGTAAAAGGACGTTGCACAGATCAAAAGTAACGAGTAAGAGGAGTAGAATTTGAAAGCGCGAGCAACTTTCAAGATGGGCTAATTCTTACAAGCATGAACGCCCGCACATTAGGGGAAAGAGGGGCACTTGCTTCTCCCTTCGGAAAATTGACAGCCATTTTTAGTTGCATCATTTTTGTTTTTGACTTATTTCTTCTCACTAAAGCTCTTACGATACACAATGTGAAACTGTGAAACTCAGTCTTAAATAAGACTTTTTAAAATTAACATACAGAGCATAGATGTAAAAAAGCGATGGAAATGAAATAAAAAACGGAAAAAGTGGGGGTTTTTTTAAAATAAAAAACGAAAAAAAGCGATAAAAAACGGAAACGGAAAATAATTTGACTTTGCTACATCTAAAACCGCATTTTAACCTTGAAAACCTTGATTTAGAACCTACTACACGCAGGCTATCTCTTACATGATGATGTTAAACGATGAAATAATGACTTTAGACTGAGTCCTTGAGAGTTGGCGGAAAACCTAAAAAACATAAAAAATATCTGAAAAATTTGAAACAAGGAAAATAATAACAGAAAATAAATGAATAAATAAAGTGAAAGAAAAAATAAAAAAACGATAAAAAACGGTGCGAAAAATAAAAAAAACAAAAAACCACGTTTTTTGGGAGAGAATAAAAAACGGAAAAAACCATTTTTACAACTATGCTGCAGAGTGCCAATATAGTTTTCTATTATGTCTGAATCTATGTTTCAGAAAGGACAGTTGGTAGAAGCAGCTGCAGACTTCGTCAGGAAGGCTCTTGAAATAGGTAAGAAATATTTTTACCAACACCTAGAAGACAACCGATTCATTCGATTTGCGTTTGAACTGATAATAATTCAAGTTGAACATCTGCAGCTATAAGCTTACATTTGTAAAGCCATAAACTGTGCCTTGTGTTATGTATACAATACATATCTTCTTCTTTTCTCTCCTCCGTCCGGTCGCGCCGACGATGAGGCCCTTACATGACGTCTCCACCCTGGGTGTAGTTATCATCCTTGTTCTCCTCCGCCCAGTCGTGCCGACGATGAGTCCTTTACATGACGTTA